>OZ035955.1:20081807-21281807 GCA_964034955.1 Orchesella flavescens
TCCAGATCGTGCGTTGGAACGTCAGTATTTGTCGCAGTTGAGCTCTATGACTATGTCTTACAGTCAAAACTTGACGTATGTAACTTAAATAAATTTCATTTCAAGATAAGGTACTTTCATAAGTTGTAAAATACTAAATAGGTTAATTTATGTATTTTTTTATACATAGACACGAGTATGCTGCGGCTGAGCAAAGACGCTTGGCTGACGCTGCTGCTGCAAAGGAACAGGCTGCTAAAGAGAAAGCAAAAACTTTAAATACGGACAACAAGACCGCTGGAACTCCAGAAGCTCAACAAGAACCCGAAGTCCTACCTCCTACTTTCCGTTGGGTGCACATTGAAATTGTGGATGCTCCCAAAAATTAAACGACGTACTTGCATACTTTGATATGAATTTGCAATGTTCCAATGGTTTCGGTGATGAATTGATTAGGAATGAAAAGAGTAGTGTATGTAGTAGTATGAGCAAATTGTTGTAGTTGGTTTGCTGAGGATTTAGTTAGATTATTTGTAAACTATTTGACTTTTATTTCGCGTTATTATATAAATAGATGGCAAGAATAAGGTAAAGGATATTGGATTTTACAATGAGCTTTACCAAAAATATCGTCATGTTGGACTTGTCATATTTTCTGACTACTATTTCTATTAATGCTAAAAACTTGTTTGACATTTGTAGTTGGGTTCTGTTTTTTTTCAGTTCGTTTCGGGGATCTTTTTAAAATTGCGTGGAATGATATGTAATTGTTGAACACATCTTTCAACTAGTATTTAAATGTTATTTGATGGTTTGCTTTGTATTATTGGAACATTATAATATTGAACATGAACTGAGTTTTGCAACCATTAATTTCAATAAAACGAGTAGTGTAGTGACATTAAAAATAACCAATGCGAATTTCAAACGGCAACTTGAATTAGATCTAATTATTTCTTGAACTTCAGTACAATGTCTTTCTCATATTTAATGGCTTATTTTCCCTGAATATCATTGTTTGCATTTACGTGACATTATATAATATATACGGTAACATAATTAAAACTTCACCTGAGTACTGTAAATCAGATACATACCATAAAAACTCAGCATTATAGTTGGCTACCCTAAAGCATACACAACATTAACGCATTGTCATTTAACCTTAATCAGATAGCTGCACACTAGTTAACTTTTTAAAATACTGCAAAGTTGACAACTATTTACATTTACTTACAAGTTACATTACAACCATTTCAGTATAAAACAAACTTTGGTCCGAAAAATATGCGAATATTAAAGATTTACGCTGGTTGGTAAAAATTACAATCTATGTTTTGGATGGAGTATAGGCCGGTAGGTAAGTATATGTCGATCAGTTCACCATCAACTCAGTCATCCACAGAAAATTTTTCATTGTAAGAGGATGTGGATGATGCAGATGACGAAGTAAAACTTCCCGAACTACTTGTGGAAGCTGAAGTTCCTGAGTTATCACTCCTGTAAGTTAAAAATATTGGTACAAGTTAGAAATTTTTCTCTAATACATGCTTTAAATTTTGATTTGCATCTTTTTATTATCATTTGTTCACGACTTACATGTTCGTTGATGTGTTCACACTAGATTGAGGATTGCTGTTGCTGCAACTACTGTGCATTGACGAATGGACTTCAACTTTTAGTTTCGCCGACACTTTAGTTGTGGTTGTATTAGAATCTCTGTCAAATGTTTCAACAACAACTTGTGGCTGAACAACAATTTCAGCGCTCCTAAAATTAAAAGAAAACAAGGCATTCCATAAATATATTGATCACAATTACAGACAAAATATGAATTTCTAGTTGCGTTTGCATGTTGAAGATTTAATTTCTTTCACAAGCACATACCTTCTGGTAGCACACGAGCTAGGCTCTTCTGTAATGGTGGATAGACTGTGTTCACTCGGTGCCCTGCTGTGACCACCACCACGATTTGATCCGTGGTAGTAATTATTTCTGGAACTAGATCCTCTAAAACTATAAGGTGGGGGCGGATAATTACCACGAGATGAGCTTTTTCCACCGGTTCTACTGCTTCCATTGCTCCGACCTCCAGACCTAGAACTGCTTCCCCGTTTAGGAATTGGAGACGGAGTCAATGGTTGAAGATATGCAGGATCTTCATGTGATAAGCCCACAAGCCACGATTGGGGCTTTAATACCGCGAGTAATACTGGGACGAGTAAAAGTACATTCACAAGCGAGAAAAGGGACGATAGAGCAATCAGAAGAGTAAAATGCGTGAAGATGAATGTAAACTCTGGAGAGTATAGAATTAAAGCTGTGAGCGTAATTAATATCAGACTTTGTACACACGGGGGCCCCACTAATGTAAATGAGACCGCTCTCCTAACGGATACCGATCCTGGTATGCAGCAAAATGCCTACAAAACATGTACGTGTACATTAATTAACATGAAAATAATAATAATAATAATTATTAAAATGAACATACTTGTTTTACAGTTTGACTTACCACTACTATTTGTACAGTTGTAAAAACGACCAGACTAACACCCAACAATCCAATTTCCACCGGTAATGCGTTGAGCCCAACGCCAAGCCAGCCGATAGCACCGGCTATTTGCAACATTGTGACGACTGCTACAGTCAAGATTACTCCAACAGGACGAAGAGATAATCCCAATGCAAAGAATAAAATGATAGAAGCGGCACTCGTTGCCAAACCCAACACAAGCCCAGAATTAAACGGGAGTGTTAAGTACTGATCGTAAAATCTAAAGGGAATTCCCCAAGGGAAAACTGGCAACCCTCGAGCCTCGAATTTTCCACAGATTGATCTAACTTCCTTGACGAAAGCAAGTATCTGGGATTCTAAACACGATAAAAGTCATAATTAGAGATTGTACAGAAATGTATAAACATAGCTATGACTGATTTGAACAAATAAAAAATTAATAAACACGTACCTTGATCTTCCTCTTGCGTACCATCTTCTTTTGATGTACGCAGAAGATATGATATTTCAGCGTATTTGATTGGGGCTGACTTTGGAATTTTTAAATCTTTGTCTTCAGGACTATGAACCCAATTTCTTGGTTCAGGCTTCAGATTAGAGGCAGTTGATCCATACGCAAGTGGATCATTCCAAGCCCACGCCGTCAAATACACATAAAATGCTCTTGAATTAATCACTCCTTCATTGTCCACCAGTCTATTTGATGGGAGCTGCAAAAAAAAATGAACGCAAGAATATCAAAAATATGTTATATACGTGCTAGGATACTTTGAGAAATCTCAAACTTTAATCATAACAGCTAATACAAAACATACCTGTGTGATGTCAACTGGATGATCCACATGACCCGTTTGAACAGCTAGTTTCCATGCAAGGATACCATCAGCACTAGCACTATCCGTCCATCCTTCTTTATGAAGATGTCCTAGTTTCCATTCCTTGTCAAGTACAGCTTGCAACCGTAACAGCCATGACCGAAATACAGAGAGCCACATTGGGGGAACGCCTCCATTGTCGTCGCGAATTACCCAGGGAAGGCTGCTCATTGTTTCATGGAACTTATGCAGGAGTCTATTTACAATCAAAACAAAATGTTAGAAAAATTGAAAGCATATAATGTTTTGCTAGTAGGAGATTCTTAAGGTGGTGAGCTTACTTTTGATTATTGGGGTAGTCGAAATTGGACTTTGTTACAGCTCTTATATGATACACCTAAGGGAATAAGAGAATATTAAAACGACGAACGTAACAAACACTTTTCATAAGTATAATGGTTGTGTTGCATGGATGTTCCGAACATTATAGAGAAGGACAGGATCAGACATGCATGTAAATCATGGATGAGAACGAAGGAAGCTAACTATGCAAATGAGACGAACCAAGGGATGAAACGAACAAACATTTCATACCAATACATAAACACAGGTAACATACACCACCCATGGCTAATTAACTGAAATAGTCTAACCGGGAAGAGCTTTCCTTGGGCCGTTAAAAACTCCCATTCTGAAGAATGTGATGGGACTACATCAGTAATTGGCAATCCTAACCGAAGTCTGGTCATTCCAAGTGCGGACACAACAATCCAAAGCAAATATAGCATGACCACAATACCCTATATAGAGATTCAAAAAAAAACATTTTTGAATATAGACTGGTGTTAATTAAACGGGTTAAATCCTGAAGCGTAATAAATCAAGTCTCAAACGAAATGGAAACTTACACTGAACCACTTCCAGTTTAAAAGATTAACGTAAAGGTTCGTCCACGTCCGTGCTACACATTTGTCAATACCGTCTTCTTCATTTGCCATTTCTAAGTCAATATCATCGGCCTTCGAAGCTGCAGGATTTTTCTCATTATTGAGCAAGTTGCAATACTGCTTGTCCTTTCCATTCTTTTCATTGTTTAAAGTGATATTATTATTCTTAAAGGTGCTCATTGGGGCGGAACGAGACCCGTTTGTTCCTCCATTGCGACTTCCAGTGGTATTAGCAGCATTGACACCAACGTTTTGAGAATTGCAACCTCCAACAATTTTCCTCTTTTTAAGGAAAAGTTGGCAGAAGGCAGGATATACAACGATTAATGCGAGGGAACTCATGGCAAGAAAAATTGCTCCCTGTAATTTTAGAAAAGTTAAAAGGTTTTTTTTATGATATGCTAACTAAATCAATTTATATATAATGTGAAGTAATTGACTAGTAGTTTTAAATTGTTTTTTTACCTGTAGCGCAAGAGAACGCACCGCAGGAATTGGAAACAATGCTCCAGCAACAATGAACACAGATGCAATGCCAATTCCAAGTAGTAGTGAAAATCCATATTTCTTCAATGTGGTTTTCGCATCTGCTGAAGTGTTAAGTTGTGAGTGGAGAAGAATATAAAACACTTGGGAAGCCAATGACATTGACAAATACGGAAGAACTTGAACTGTAAATCAAATTAATAATACATGATTAATTTTCAGCTCATCTACTACTACTACTACTAAAAAGACCATATATACATCCAAATGAATGGCTGAAATTTTACCTGATGCAACATTAAATGGAATTTTCAAAAGTGCTGCAACTCCACACCCAGCCGCTGTGCCCAGCAAAGCAATTGCGGTTCCACCAAGCACAAGGCCCATGCGGACCTTCCAGTTCAATGAATCGTCACCACCGTCAAGAAAATGCCCTACGAATATCGCAGATAAGACCACGCCTGCACAAAAATAATATCACAAAATAGTATTAGATCAGGCCTATCTTTACTTTAAAATATTCCAAGATAATAATAATTTGGTCAATTTGGTCTGCGAATCTTACCAACAACACGAATTCCACCCCATGTCCATGAAAACTGTGAAGCACTTTCCACAACTGAATCAAGTCCGGATGGTGTAAATGAGTAAAAATTGAACTGATGACTTCTGTCGTCATCGACGGAGAGATGTGTGACCTCCTCAGCAAATCTTGTTTGCCACGCGGTTAATACTGCTTGTGCTTTTGCCTCTGTCCATTCAACATGGTTTAGTCGCCAAGTTTCACGGAAAAACTCATATAGTTCTGATGATGACATCAACTGCACAGTTGACATGAGTCCACCAGCCCTTTAAGTAACAAAGTTTATAATCTTTTATACAACCTGTCGAGCAACATTTTCCTCAACTGTGCGATTCCTCCATTCAATATTCAATCTTCTTACCTAATAACTTGCCCTGATTTGTTATGAACAGGACCTCCAATTATCAAGTCAGGTGCCCAATGCATGAATCGAGGAGCAAATCCGTAACATCCTTGGGCTAAAATCGAGGCAACATCGGGTGGTGTTTCTGCGCCCTTGTTTGGAGCAGTAATAGGACAATCAGGATCCTTGGGATCTAGGCAAGGTTTCTCTTGATAACCAGTTCCTATTCCAGCCCTTTTCATAAACCCTTCAAGAATTTCAAAGACTCCCAAATGGGTTTCGCCAGCTTGTCCAGCTAATCTTGCTTTCATGAGTAGCTCTTGGGGATTTAAATTTGTCCATTTTATTGGTCCTCTGAACCCAGGGATTTGTATGGGAAAATCAGGTCCGAGAAGTTTTGCACCATCCCAGAAGCAATCCAAAGGAGTAATAATGACGCATGGAAATACTTTTTCAAAAATCTGATCAATGAACTGCACATCAAATGTTGGTATATTTGCTGAATAGCACAGATCCTTCATATTCCAAGTGCTACACAAATAATAATATACAACGTCCATAAATTAAAAGTTCAAACGTTGATGATTATGACAGGTTTTTGCGTTTGTTTCATTCTTTTACAAAAAAATTTGTACTTACACGTCATAGAGATCAACAGTAACTGACAAAGCCTTTTGAAGAACCTGCAGATGCTCCAAAAGTGCTTTAGAATTCAGCATGGATGAATGATGCGCATTAGCCTTTGGTGTTTGAATTAGCATTTCATTAGTATCCGTCGTCAATCCGGACACTTTAGACACGTAGTTCAACTCATGGAGGAGCCGCCCAGAGTCTACAAGTAATAGTTGTTTACTAGATTAGTTAATGGAATATGTATTGCGTGATAGTATGCTCTCAAAAATGGTTTAGTTTAGTGTTGAGGAAAGTGTTGATGTCAATAAATGACACCTAGAAACATGGAAAACATTCTTTACAAATTAGTTCATAGCACTCACCTGGTGTCCACAAAGACGCGAGTGTTGTATCCAGTCGAATATTCTGAATGCCAACGCAAAGAAGGGCCAGCGAGACGATGCCGACAAAGATAACAAGGCCTCCGCGTCGACCTGCCCATTTTCCAATGTGCCCAAGTCTTTGCTGAGATTCTCCTCGAACCCATAAACCAACTTTACTTCCACGAGCTTTCCCCTATTATTGTTAAAAGTAAATCAGTTTATTAGATAACTAGTTAAGACCAATCCTATTCATCTATCAATAAATCTGGTAACCCCCTTAACCAAGCCAAGTAAGTAGTAAGATATATGCATCCTCAAGAGACAAATCCTTATATTTACGGTTTTATGAAATGCCATTCCATATCCCAAAGATTATATTATAGTACCCCAAAATGCGCACACTCTCAATTGGCTCATAATAAAACTCAATTCATCTCTTTTATGGCTGGCAAAAGGTAAAGAAAGTTTAGCCGAGTCTTAAGGAATGGCCACATACACGGCCAGTTATCGCCACTAAAAGTCAAAACATCATCAAAGTCAAGTTATAGTCAAGTGTGATCCCAGATTGTGATAAACATGAAAGAAAGTAACGGCAAACATGTTAAGGTCACATTATGTATATTGGGTTGCTTTACATATAAAAACACGCTCCCAAAAAGTGACAAAGCCATAATGTAGCCTTATGTCCTTTTTGGCTACAGCTCATAAATCATACTTCATCAATATTTCAACTTTAAGGCCCATCCATAGTCTTAAAAGTCAAGTCGTATAAGTAATGAGATAAGATTTTAGATGCGCTTCAATAATCAATAATACACATCGCTGTTTTCCTTTATGTTAGAAGAACGGACTACGCATATAAGTACATGAATAATGCACCTCTACTTAAAACTCACATACGTGTCACGCTATCATCATGATCTATGATCCAAAATAGAGAAAAATGGGACAAATTTTTAGCTTAACCATTATTAATCGTCTGATCAGATTTCAGTTAAATCGAGTTCAACCAATCACTCTCTGAACACCAACACAGATTAGTTAGATTAATAAAATGATATCTTTTTTTTATAAGGTTCCTTAATAAGTCCGCATAACCAAATCAATCAAGTTGTTTAAATGCAGAGATGGCATTGTGAAAGATGATTACTTAAAATGCATTATATATCCTAAGATCTTTATGGACAAATTCATAAAACTGATAAAATATTCACTAAATTTTCCCACCTTGGTAATGTATTTAAGAGCGAGATGGGCATCCGCCCAAGCAGGATACGGTTCCGAATTTCGTTGTTTCATTTAGAAAGTCTCGCCACGAACCTGACCTGCACTTTGATCAGGTCAGCCCACGACTTTCACAAACTATTAAAAAATTCTCCAAATACCCCTCCACTTCGAGGCTTTAATGTAGAAACTAGTAACTAACTATATATATATTCATGTATAAAAAAACAAGATATTATTCAACCACCACCAAAATAGTCAAACACTTTAAACATCGTAATCTAAACATAAAATGTTTTAGGAACGGATTGAAATACTTGTCCATTCTTCACTTGACTCACTACTATCATCTCACGCTCACCATCACTTCTAAAACGGTGGTTCTGAATATCAAAATGGCTTCAATTCTACCAACCGGTGCTGGTGCTGACAATCGCAATTTTGACAAAGCTAGCGCTAAGATTCCTGTCGACACCATATCTTCTTAGCAAGGTAAGTCCGTAACTCTTCACAGAATTCAATCCACCACCACACAATCACGACGACCACTGGTTCAACCCCGTATTTTTTCCTGGCACATCCTCTTCTTTTTCTTCTCAGGAGCACACCACCAAAGACATGCTCACGCTTACAACTTTGAAGCCCAACTAAAAACTGTAATAAAGTGGGACTCTTCTTGTTCTCCTCTCAAGTTAAAATGCAAAAATCCCTTTATTTTCCTCAAATAAAAGTTATACAATGACCAGTACCCTTGGTCTCGCTACCATAAAATGAGCCACTTTCATCATCTTCCTTCCTCAAGCAATGAACAACAAGATGAAGATAAGGCACAATTGACAATATTTGGTGCAGAGAGCAGCTCAAAAGTGGATACTTTTATTGTGCAGCACCCTAATAACAATATTATATTATTGAGAGGGGCTCCTAAAGCTGGATTTTGGTGTTGGTGTGTGGCTCTCCTTTTCCTTCTGTCTTTGAGAGATATCTTAACAAACACGTACATATAATAATCGGCCGGAATTTACTTGTTGGTCAGTCACGGTTGATGGTCAACGGTTTAGTGGTTGAAGAGGAGTATTATATATTTATTTGAGTGAGACGTAAAAAAGGTTAAAGTAACAATAAACGCTTACAATGATGACAGCCAACCTTGTTTTTCATGCGTGTTCAGTGTTACATTTATGTCTTCATTTGCTTCGAAAGAGAGCACAATGATAATTGTTCCCTTCCTCCTCAATCTTATTCTTTTCTCATCTTAAAAGGACCTACAACACCGTGTCCTAATCATGAATCAAGCATGACTATTATGGGGACTGGACTGTCATATAATTTGGATTTGGAATTTGGTTCGCGTGATACTGTTTTATATTGTTTATATTGTCTTCTTTGCCGACACCTTGCATGAAGCACAACCAATTAAGGCTCCTCCTGTTTCTTCACAATTATTATTATCTTCTTCTGGAGGTTGGAGGTGCGAAGGAACTTGTATTGCCAATTGTTAAACAAGTAAGGCAAAATCTTTGAATCAATATGTATAATTTGTTATGTGATTGACACGGGATTTTTGTACTTTTGAGTGTATATTATTATTGCATTTGCACGTTTGACGTTTGCAGTTTGTAAGGCACTTTGGAAGGGACTGTTGTTGATTAGGACGTGATTAGTATTAGCAAACTTGGAAAATTATTTTGTTGCTTGTTTTACGTATTAGCATATATTATATTATCAGTCCTTATTGAGACTCTCAGTGACGAGTGCTTTCACCATGTAAATAGGTAAACAAAACAATGTAAAGTACACATTACTATTTACTACACACATGCACTCGTGTTGGCTAGAGAGTGCTAATGTAAACATAAAAAAATGTTGTTGATTATTGTGTCTATATGCATAATCTTGTGTATCTTTTGATATGCAAACAAATCCTTTAAATCTCCCGGCCGCTTGTGTATATTTACTTATGTATATTTGCTCTTATTTCAACAACACTGTTTTTACATTCCTTCCTCTTCTCTCTCTCTTCTCCTGTCACATAAAATTTGTGGAAGCGAGAATGATGTCTTATTCCTCTTCTTTCCCTTCCCCTATTACTTCTTTTGCTGTGGCTGCGCGTTCTTCAGCAGCCTCTCTGCAACCTCTCTCTTTATAGCAGCGTCGAACACAAAGTTGGATGATGGCTTGCAACTTGCAACAACGCAATGCATAAAATTGGATAGCGTGCAAGCAAGCGAGCGAGCGAGATGAATGTATTTGCTTTGCTTCCGAAGATCGGTTCTGCGAATGAGTGAAAAGGAATTTCACGTGAAAAAAAATAATGTTTTTGTAGAAAATTGTTATCCAACTGAGAACCGATGACTTACAATTCTAATCATCATAACTTTTTTTTTATTTAGCAAGTTTATGACATTGCTTATGGGAAAGACACGAGAGATCGAGATGGGATATACTTATAAAAGAGTTTGTATGGGCTATATACCACAAGAACGATGGTATTTTAGCCAAATAGAAAAACAACCAAGCACGTACACATATTATGAAGAAGATGGGAATGATGAGATTGAAGAAATGAAGTTGTTGATGTTGATGAAGATATTATTATGATTGTGGCCGAAACAAATAGGTTGGAAGTGGAGACGAAGAAGGTAGGGCGAAAAAATCATCTTTATGGCATCTGCTATCCAATTTTTTCCCCTTCAGGAATTCACCTTCTTTACTGCCGCATCATAGTCATACTGGCATGAAAAGATTTTTCTGAAAGAGTACGCTCATCACAAAATACTTTGTGTGAGTGTGTGTGTAGGTAGGTACATACATACAAAGTATCTCAGGTGTGGTGCTGTTTACTGCTACAAGAGCTCTAATGTGGAGGAGCAATGAAATGAAGTAATGTATTCTGTTTTGTCCAGTTGAGCCTTTCAGAAAAGAAGAGAGAGGAAAAAAATCCGTGTATATCCGTTTTTGAAGAAGGGTGATAGTGATAGAGATGTTATGCGGAGCGTACTTGTTGATCGTTGTCGAGTTTCTGTATATATTTATTCTCTTCTTCTTATTCTTCTTCCTCTGCTTTGCTGTAATAACAATAATAATGGTAATAATACTGCTGGCCAGGTAAAACTCTTTGCTCTTAGCCAAGACGAGAGAACTGTTAAGATTTCTGGTAGAGATACATCGAGCCACTCTGATGCATGCGTCTTTATTTTCTTTCCTTAAAGGCTTTATGACTTTATTTCCTTGAGCTGTTCCAAAATGACGTGTTCTTGCACGGTTGCTGCAGCAGTATTATAGCGAGGTTCCTGTTTATATATTTCGTCTTCTTCTTGAATCATTATAATACGGCACCAGAAACCATTATTATTATTTTGAAGATGATATACCGGATATAATGATGATAATAATGAGGGCTATATGCTATGGCGAACTCGCGGAGAATGCTTTTCGCAAGCAGGTAAAATAGTTCACGTGAAAAATGTCTTTATTCAATGAAACTGCCGAGGGAAGATGCAATGAAAAGTATGTGAAATACTTTGCATTTTTCGTGAACTGAGAAGTAGTGTGCAGCAATTTTCTGAAGGCAGGGAGAGCTGTTAGTTTATGTCCCACGGTGTAATTTTTTGAATAAATTCTCGACTACAGCTTCCATATAATAAGCCCCTTAAATGAAACTGTACTGTTACTAGTTTCCGTAATTTTTATCACGCACTTAAATATATTACTATTTTCCTTTGAATTCGTTTGAACTTTCCACGTAAAATATGTTTTCAGTAAAAAGAAGAATTATTAAATGTTGAATGTAAGTAAGTTGTTTAGAGTACGCATGTGTTTGCAATATTAGTCAAGTTAAATTTCACAATGCTGAGTACATCTCAATTTTGAACCTGTTCTCAAGTGAAGCACTTGTTTAAGACTGGAGAATGAATGACCTGTATCTTTGCTTAACATCACACGAAGATGTTGATGATGAGCAACTTACAGGTATGTAGATATGCTCATAAACTGCACGCTCAAGCTGAACACATGAATATCTGTATCTATCTACTATACTT
The DNA here is from genome assembly GCA_964034955.1 of Orchesella flavescens. NCBI lineage: Eukaryota > Metazoa > Arthropoda > Collembola > Entomobryomorpha > Orchesellidae > Orchesella > Orchesella flavescens. Next base: position 20,093,741 of record OZ035955.1, read on the forward strand.
CATATTATCATTGATAGTGCTGTGTAGATGTACGTCATATCAGTAAAATGCAACCTTTCACATTGCCATTAATTTCATGCGTACCACACACTAGCAGCAGCAGCAGAAAGTTTACACAATGAACTACAAGCCAACCCCTTAGAAGCTTTGATAATGATGTTGTATATAGAAAGAGCTGCGTGCAAATAGTGGGATGAAGTGATCACTGTGAGTACTGAAGTAAAGCGAGAAAAAAAATACACAAACAGTTCTTGCAATAAGGTGTAATCCTGATTATGATATTCTTCCTGATATATAATGACACAATCGCAATCTGATTCTTTTATTTACTTATGGCAGTTATGGCTCTTTATGTTTCTGCCCTGAAACGGTATGTCTTGTACCAAAGTTGTGTGTGCCCATCCTTTTGGAGGCAAGCCTGTATTCTGACTGACTGCCTGAAAAACGTGCATATATATATATATAAACTGAAAAGGTTGTAAGTATATAGAGAGGAAAATTTTACATTTTACATTCACTAGTAGGAGGAATGGATAGAGCCATTGTTTATGGGACAGACTTGATGCTTAGAGGCTTTTGGGTAATAAATGTGCAACACAGTAGTACGACTATGATGCTTCATTTATGTCCCTTCAAGTCGTCTTCTATCTGCCTGATGCTTGATGCACCATCCTGAGCAACACCACCGGTAAATTGAGAGAGAGCAAAGCGCATTAAGTACATTGATATATAGTACATACATTCACGTTATATACATGCTCACTCTGATATATGGCAGCAATGTAACACGACACACGAGTTTTAGCTGAATAAGTTCAATACAATGGAAAAAAGGGACGAGAGCGACCGGAGGAGCTCTTTTCTTCCATTGCTCAGTTTTCAACTCAACTCGCACACAACAGCTCCTCTTTAAGGTCACATCTCCTCAGAAAGCTAACAACAATGCGTACACTCGCTGTTTCAAATAAAAGTGAGCTCAACAAACGAAATCATATATAGCAAAATGCAGAGTGCTACTTGAGTCGAATGAAAATTATTTGAGAGAATATATATATATATATGTAGGTAGTAGCAGTAAGTGGTAACACAGTAGTGATCACTTTGGTCGGTGCTTCATCCTAGTCAGTCAGTCAGTTTTGAGCTCAATAACTTTTTTTTCTGAAATAAACAGATTCTAAACGAGGAGTAAGTGCGTATCTTTCATGTAAGGTACTGCATATTATCAGAGAGAGAGAGACCATCTCTATATATGATGCTTTTGAAAGCAAGCAGCAACAATGTGTGCCTTCATCTCATCTCACCAAATATATAATATAAAGATATCAAGGCACAGACATTATTATTGAAGTTCAATAAAAGAAGCTGCGAAGCCAATGGTCTTTTAACGGATGTTGGCATTCTGCTTGTCCGTCTATGAATTGATTCTCTTTTGATTTCTCACGTAAGATTTATTTCTTCACCCCGGCAGGTCGGCTTCTCTCTTTGTTATTCATTTCTCAGCATATTATAGGTGTTTTTTTGAAAATCAACTAAATAGAGATATCTTCGTATAAATACAGGGCTTTTTTTGACTTTACCGAAACAAAATTCATTGAATTTCTTTATAGGTTTCCTTCTTTACTTTCCTTTGGCTTTAAGACTCTTTTAAGGCAGCCAAATAAATATGTAGTCATCAAAATATAATAGTAAGCTCAGAGTTTTAGAATGTAGGTACACCATGAAATGATGTAGAAACGATGGAGGTATACAGATAAAAGGCTTATAATGCCGGGTGGCATAGGTCAAATTTCCACGCGAAGAATACTCATTTAAGGAATGAATAGAATAGGTTTCCTGTGACTTGCTGCCTCGACTCCTCCTTCATTTTTTGACCGATTTGTACTTTTATCCCTTAGTTTTTTTTCGCTTCAAGCTTCCTGTATGTATACCACTATATATTCTTTCCACAAAAAGTTTCAAACAAGCTGTTGCATGCAATGCAATCATGGTGGTAAGAAGAAGAAGAAGAAGAAGAGCAGCCATAGCGTAATGTGGGCTCCGTCATTGTTCCACACTTTCATAAGAAGAGCGACGAAATAGTAGGAAAACAGAAACTGAGCTGCTGCTGAGTATGATGTAGATCAATCTTTCTTCTTGTTGCTGCATGAATACTAGTTTCTGCTCTTGTGTGTAGCTTGTTCATCTACTAAACATTTACATTGACAAGCAATAATTGTATTAAGAGTGGAGAGAAGTTTCCTTCTCATTCGAAAAGATTTCATAAAGGTCTCGTTTCATAAAGGTCTGATGAGGGGGTGGAGGATTTACAGGGTCGACTTGTGTTTACCATTATCGTATTCGTGATATATGGAATTATGTATATGTGGAACATTTATTCCAAGTTTTTAGAACGCTTAACAAGAATCAAAATGCACTTCCCCCTACATCCGGGACAACTATATACACTGCAATCATGCGAGCATACATAAAACCATATCGTGTATTTCATTTTCCCTAGAAAGTCATCTTCTGAATAAGAACGACAACATAATGACACCACTAATAGTTCAAACTAAGCTTTTGCCATAGAGAGAAAAAATATCCAGAAAAGATACGGGTGGATGTAGTTATACAAGTAAAAGGAGTGTGTTCTCAAAAGAAATTTGAGAATATAACTCTATTCCATTCACCATTGCATTATTGCATGCACGCAATGCATCTCTATTTTTATGGAGCTGAGTTCAGGGAAAGATCAGTTTTTTATGCAACTACCCACACACATACAATTTCTAAGCAATGCATCATATATAGCTGTCGTACATGCACACTTATTAGCTGCACACAGCCTCATGAATGCAGTTTAAGTTAGTGCATGATTCATTTCATGGGAATCGCCGAAAATATTAGAGACTGGTTGATTCGATATAACTATAGATGAAGGGAAGAAGAATGTCATATTTCCTGGCATGTTTGATGCCCGAACACAATCCTACGTTAAAGAATAAGTTTAGGCATAATGCCATCGCCATAATTCAAAGGAGCCCTCAGAGTAGAAGTCTCTGCAGAGGAGAAATTACGCGTGGAATCATACAAAGGTGCGTAACCATTTCTGAGAGTACTTACAAGAGTTTCCTGTCCTATTCCTTGAATTCTAAGGCTTCCACACGATGATGGGAACATGGGGTCTACTCATGATTATGGTTACTACCCACCTACCTGCCAAATAACTTTTTTTCTACCTACATGTGAATACTTCCAGAAGCAGAAAGTATAATGCGCTTGTCTGTAATAAATGTATTATTTTGTTCATTTTTGTTCCTTTACGAAGGATCATAAAGACCTGAGGCATTCTTTTTAAGACCTCAAGAATCAGAAGGAGGAAAAAGAAGACAGGATCAGTAGAAGGAAAAAGATACAACTCTATTATGGTCGTCTCTTTTTTCTGTTGCTCCTGCTGCTGCTGCTAACTATTGTTATTGTTACAGGCTCTATGAATCAGAATGGATGGGTAGGATCATACCATTAAGATGTTTATGATGGAGGTACAAGATTTTACTCCATCTCGTTCTGTCTCCGTCCTAAAGTTCTTCTTCGTTGCTGTGAAGCATCTTTTAAGCTGAAGCACGCACGTTTCATCATCACGTTCAAGTTTTCAGCAGAAGAAGATCAACCATATTGTTTATTTCGTCTCTATATATATACGCATGTCGTGTAACTTTATTAACAACTTGAATAGGGAATACGCAGAATTTTCCACATTTATGCATTGTTATTGTTCTGCTTAATGGTATGTAAATATGGAGTGCAGTGCTCTGACAGTAGATTAACTAATTTTCCCCCGAAACAAAAAAAAATCATAGATTCTACTCAAAAATGTAAAATATTTGACAATACCAAAATATGCTGTTTGCTCAACTACTCTCGATCTCAAATAGAATGTTTGAATGGTGCTGATGAGGAAAAAAAACTAATAGAGCTATATTTTGAGGCTTGCTAACAGTTATGAAGAAACTAATTTAACCATGAACGTGTATGACCAGCATGACCAGCCATCCATTTCTCTAATTGTCTCATATAGTAGTAGCTTACAACAGCACAACGTCCGCATTTGCCCTCCTGTTGCATGTTTCCTCTTCTTGCCCAGTCTTTGTGAAATGTATGAACATGAACTATGAAGAATTCAAACAAAGCAAGGGTTTTCAAAAAAAAATAAGGATAAGCTGCGTACTCGTGTTAGTTGAATGAGTTGTACCAGCAGTATCATCGTCTCGTCAAGAGTTGAAAAAACAGAGCTCTTTTGTATCGGGTGAATTGTTGAGTAGGAGAAAAGGAACACATGAAGTAGTAAAACACAAGTTTTGTCCAATTCACAGATTTCAAGTTACTTGTAATGCATGTCAATGTTGCATAAAAGTAGTGCGTGTATTGTATAAAATGTATATGAACGCTTGTAACGAGAAGAAACTAAAAACTAGGGACTGTATATAGCATGAACTGCAACTTTTCATTGTGGCTACTTTGTATATTATGGTGGTGAGGTTATGGTGTGATGATACTGGTTTACTACAACTTACTTACTGCCATACAAAAAAAAAGAGTATAAGCAATGCGATGACCAGAAAAGAGCTCTAAAGTAACCAAGCAAGAAGTAGTATATATATACATATACAAATACACAATACAAGACGAAAGCCAGCGGCATGGGATGATGGGAAATCTAGGGTGGTATGGAATGAAGATGTTGAGAGAAAGAAGAACGTGGCAGGAGGTCTGGATTCAGACCACCCAAGTTGAATCGTATAAAATATACATATAATTTAATATTATGCACGTCCTGAAGAGCAACATTAACCATATTATTTAAAAGAGGGGCAAAAAATTACAAAGACCCGAGATTAGTTTGTTAATGTCTTAATATCCACCTCTGTACATTGTATTGCATGTATCTCTCTCTCTCTACTCTCTTCTATCTATAAGGTTTGCTTTCGTTCTCTAGTTCCTTCTTTTTATTTTGCCTTAATAGAAAAGTAAAATCTTAATAAGAGTTTGTATATCTACTCACACTCAATCTCACATCCTCATACTCTTTGCTTGGTCAGCCTTATTTCTTGCTGATGTTTTCCATTCTTACTGAAAACATAAACATCTTGAATGACTTTTCTGTTTTCATTTCAAGTATGCAATAAGTAGAATGGATAAAAAATTTGAATAACATATTAGTTAAAAATTCTTGCTTACTTCTAATAGCATTCTCCAGCATTACTCTGCACACCATAATTGCGTGCTTCTCAGGTTAAAATGATGGGATGAAAACAGACTTTTGGAGCAACTTACTCAGGAATACTGGACAATTTATTGTACAACCTGAATGTATGTATGGGTCCAAGTAGTCTTGATATTATATTACATCATGTCATGCATGCCATTAAAATGTACATAATCCTGTTTGATAGGGTCCCACAAGATGTATTGAATTTTATTCCCTCTCATTGGAATTTATTGGAAACTTGACACCTTTTGCCGAACGAGGCTCTATAAGTCATCAAACCAATCCAATATCATGCTGGTCTTTCTTTATATCATATAAATTCTTGCACGTAAATGAGCCTCAACTATTTCGGTGAATACATAACATTATGAACATCATGTCAGGTAAGGTTTGAAAAGTGATTCTATTGTGACCTTTGATCGCAAGATCTCTTAATTTCATTCTTGCGGTGTTGTACATCATTTTGCTTCATTAGCTTTCATTATGTCACACACACATGAAGCGTATCTGACTTTTTCTTCTCAATCATCAATAATGCTTCATTAGTTTCCTCTCCTTCCAGGGTTCGCATTACTTACGTGCTCGTTATAAGTGGCACTGCCAGATAGGATCAAACTTAACATATGTACAAAGTTACAATACTTGGTTTATGTACAATAAAATCTATATTTTCATTTGAGTGTCATTCAATTCAAGTCTTTCTACATATATTAATGCTGATATTGAAAAAGTAAATGTGTGATTGTTCACTCATGGTTTTCTCCAAGTGTATGCAAAAGCGTATGGTTAAACTCACAATGTTTCTCACTTGACTTCTCTACGACTTTAAAGTGTTTTGTCTTCACTCAAAAGACTTTTTCCTCCTGCTCCTTGAAAGGATACCGACAGGATGGAAGCGAAAAATGTTCATCTATATTTTACAATCAATGGGACAAGTCCAAGTGGTATCATCAAGAACAGTTTTATGTTTTAAAATCTTGTTAATTTTATGGGTTATGTCATCATAAATATATTCTGGTTAGTACAAAATGACCAAATAAAACCTGAAGCACTTAACATACTTGTCATGCACAAATGTTATCCCTCTCTACGAAGAGCTCTATTATTCTATAAGTTCCTACAGTTCTACGAGCTTTCGCATAAAATACTATATGCAAGAAAAACGAGAAACCAGGTAATCGTTAAAAAAGTTTTTTTTTGTCTTTTGCTGTACGCAACAGACACGAACACCCATCACAATGATAGTAGTATTGCTACAGCCTCCCCACGACAATCAAAACTTTATCATTGATTCGTATTCGTAGAGAGGTTTAACCATTGTTGAGATATTTCAGTCGCCAGCTGCTCTACGTTTCACTTCATGTCATGAGAGCATACGTGTGAGATTGTGATTACAAATCCAGAAGAATTAATGGCAATGGGCGAGCTTGTGGATGCAAGTTTGCATCCGCATTTTGTATTAGTGTTAGTAATCAGCATACAATCACGCTAAAATCCATGGTACGGATTCATGCACATGTTCTAGAAGAAAGCTTTTAAATTTTGAGTTGGCTTTGACTACATTATATTGCGTGTCTTGTATAATATGGATTATGTAGACATAAAACCTCCAAAGAGGAGGAAAAAAGTAATCCTTTGATGATACACGAATGCAATAATGGAGAGATTAATGTAAGGAATGTGATACAAGTCATTCCTATCTGTAGGGCCGCAATCCCCACACACACACACACTTTGAAATCAATTCGTTGAAAGATGTTGCCCAAATAAGAAAGCAATAATAATATATTCTACTATACTATCTGAGATATATACATAACATATGAATGAACATCACGAACGAAGGATGGCACTAATAAAGTTGTTTTATGGCGTATTAAAGCCCTTGTTCTATAGCTGGAATTTCTCTAACATACAAACATAACAATAATAATAATTTATATATACTTTGATGAACATGCAAGGCGCTTTTCAGTACTTCATAAGTTATGAGTGCACAAGAAGAGCTCATCGGCAAGTCCTGCCTTGTTTACTAGCATCTCCTCTTATTTTTCCATTATCATAAAGAGGAAATAAAAGTGAATAGGGCTATAAGACAAGATTTTGAATGGACTTACTTTTACGTATTATTACGTCGTAAAATTGTGCCCTTTTTCCTTGGCGCATACTTTTGTGTGTTCAAGTGCACAAATGCAAAACATGAGAGGAAATTAAGAAGACACTTGTTGCACGAAATCTTCTGTTATATATTGTATGATATAAAAGATGTTGTAAACTGTAGTAGCAACTCCATGGTTTAAAGCCGACTTTTCTTGCAAACGAACACGTATATATATATATATATATATATATATATCTTTTGATCTTTCATTTACACATTGTAGGCGTGCAATGCCTTTATTTTACTCAATTATTATGAACGCGTTAATCAAAAGTCGAATTTAGCCATAACTTTGGTTTGATTTGAAAAGTCATCATGAGAATACTAAAAATGAGTTATCAAAAATCGAAAAATCTGAGCAGTTTAAAACCATCAAAGATTGCTTTCGTTAAGAGAAAAGCTTCGTGTCAAATATACATTGCTAGACAATACACGATTGATTAAGATGTTGAAGGCGAATAGACAATGTAAAGATGACGAGCTTTTGCCCGTCTCAGCAATCCTTCTCTTTGTACTTACGATTAGTAGTTAGTCAAAAACCACCTTGATTTATCATGAATAGTTTTATGGAGCCAACAGCAGAGCAGCCATAGCCAACCAACCAAGTTAAATGGTTTTAATACCTTTCGTATCAGTCATTGTACCATTCAATGTGTATGCTTTCTTTTACATCTATATACATACGTACATACCTAGTTCGTACGACATCAGTATATCAACACAATACAGATCTTGTATCTCATTGATGTACACAACTTTGAAGGAGACAATAACATAGTATTTTTTTGTAACTCTGATGTGATGTGGTTTGCCATTGAAATGCATATTCTGTGGTCTTGTGGCTGCATGGCTTTCCGTCAAGTCAACGAAACATCTCTATTACAAAATCTCAACCAAGAAATAAAACATTCTCATGTGGCAGCTACCACCAAGCAAATATTCATTATACTAAACTGGTACATGTTCAAATTTTTATCATATCTTTGTGTGCTCTCATATGAAGGCTTAAAGTTGGAGATTATCATGACCGGGGAAATGGTTGTATAAAACTTTACTTCTACTTATTTCTATAGTACAGTGCTCTCCCAGTGAATAACATGATCATCTTAATCTTCCCCATACACTTAGGTGCACTTACGCTGTGCTCACTTATAACAACCATCACTGTAAAATAATGCCAGACAGAAAAAAAGTAAGCTGGGTGTATGTCCATCCTGAGAAGAAAAAAAATAGTTTAAAGTCTTCACCAATGAATAATATAGTCATCATGAAGAGCACCTTAGGTCTTCGATAATGATGATCATTATCATGTAATCATCTCATCAAACGAGAAATGGAATTTCTCACCTGCCAGGCTATTTGAAAAATCCTGTATTCCTTTTTCGAAGAGAACGTCTCTGATAAAAAATGAAGAAAAAAACGTGTGGTTCTGACTCTGATCTTACATATCATCTTCACAACTTTGTTCTTTTACACGTTGATGATTAAAAAGGCTACACCATTTCAGTGTACACGACTCAGAGTGACCATGTCCAATTACAGAAAAACGGAAGTTGTGATACCAGTGATGATTGATGTAAAGGCTTGAGCTTCACTTGTTAAAAAGTAAAAATCAGTGAAGCTTTGCGCGTAAAGATAAGTAAAGTAGAGGCTGGTGATAAATATTTTGGTAGTTGGATTTGGGTTTCCATTTTATACTAATACTGGCTTAATTTTACAACTGCGAAATCCCTTATTGAACTCGTTAGGATGATAATTGGATAAGATATATAAGCTGGGTCTCAAATTTTTTTGGGGTTTCTGAAAGTCTAATGGAGACAGGTCATCGCAATAAGCTTTGCCGGATATTGAGAAAGCCGATTACTTTGAAGAATGGGTGGAATTCAATTTCATTCTTTGTGAAAATATTAGGCAACTTTCCAAAAAAGATATTCATAAAATATTTTAGGGGATACAATGTTGTTATTATTATTACCGCTGCTTAAAACTACATCATAAACGTCACCGACGGGAGCCTTGAAGAACAGCACCTCTCTCTTATTTCATTTTTAAAATTTTTGTGTATGAGTATAAGCATGACGGATAAATGGATGGTATGGGTCATGAAATTAAATTTTATTATCTTCATTTTTCGTTCTACACTAAAAATGAATCTGTGTTCCATGTTTTTCTCTTTTCAGGAGACATGTCAGTCCGTTTAGGAAAATTTTATTGCTTTTTGCACCACATTTCCTTACAACTTTGTCAGGGTGTATGAGAAACAACCTCTTGTTATGTATTTAACAATTTATTCCGTTCCTTAATATAAGAATGTTGTAATAGCTCCTCTTATAGTTTAGCTTTTTCTACACAGTTGACAGTGTGTGGCTACACTTTCAAAGTTTTTTCATTACTTTACACATTAATGTCTGATACTTTTCTTGTTCATTTGTCTACTCTCAACTTTAAGAATTTGAAGATCGTATTACAAAACCGAGGCATTGGCGTTGGTGTGAAGTAATGAAATAACTAAGTTTATCATCGTTTTAAAATATTTTGTCTCAATTTATATAGTGGTCACCGTACATATTTACATTGCTCATTTTAGGGTGTATCTAAAAATGAAGCTGACAACAAGCAAGGGAATGATATGAGCAGAATTTCATGTTCGTTTAATCTCGGTTCCTAATTCGTTGTTATAAGCCTTTTTCTCTGGAACTTTGAATAAGGAACTGGATTTTCTAAATTGTTAGTAAATGTTAGCAAGGCAAGGTTTCAAATTTTGATGAGGTGAAACATGTAATGCTGCAGATATGTGTATTTTTAGATTTTTTTTATTCATACATAAGATGCAGTGCATTAGTTTTGGTGACACGCCAAAGTAGATTTGACTTCAGACGTCACTGTTGAGATAAGTGTTGTGCTGGATAAAAGAATTTGAGTAAAGTGCAGCCACAAGCAGTTTTTTCTAATCTTAAAAATGGAACAATGCTAACCAAATTCCTACAACATACACACGTGTATGCCTATGTAAAGAGAGTAGAAGATTTAAAAATGTAACTTATGTAACACTAGGCTAGACTGTTCTTATTATCAGCATGCACTGTTATGTGCTATTTAAAGTTTAATTGATGAAGCTTAGAGTTTAAAGACAAGGTTGAAAGCGTAATTAGTCAATTTTATGCAAACCCGTATCCTTTAAATTGACAAAGTTATTATTTGCGGTGAATGTTTCTTCACATCTTCACCGCCTTGAGTGAACATCTTTTTCGCTTGTTTCGTAGCATGTATGATGTATCATTTATAATGTTGTGCTAAAAATACCACCATCATCATTACGTATTTGTTTGTACAAGATAAAAGTGCATCCTTGTTTGCATCATGAAAGATGTTGGCGCAGCTGGGACTGAAAGACGTTTGTGTTCGGGCATAAATCTCAAAGAAAAGGTTTGTTTCTTCCTTTCCTAGTGAAAAATATTACCTAAGCATAAGTGACTTTTACGCAAACATCAAATACTTTTTCAACGCTCTTTCATAATAACCTCTCAAGTTGGAAGTGTGCAAATATGAGGATGGTGTTCATTTATGGTGATTCCATATATGCATGATCATGAACACGGGATTATTAGGATATAAAGTAAGCATCATAAAACTGATTTGCCAAAAGTGAGCATGTGTGAGTCCGAGGGGCTCGGTTGATAGCTGTTTAATGGTGATGATCATGAAGAGCTGAAACATACAAGATCATAATAATCATGTTGATTGCATATTGATGATCATCATTTCTGCTTCTGCAGTCCCTCCATATTTCTTCTCCTTTCACCATCATCAACTTGAATATAAAATGCTCAAAATTCACCACCACTCATCCTACGTGAATAAATAATGTATGCAAAAAAGGTAACATTGACTATTTACTTCGATGCATAATATGGTCATCAAGATGCAAACAGTGAGATGTCTAAATTATCATGCCCGAAAGATAATAGGAAAGAACAAATGTATGTGAATGTACATAGTATTTACATGCATTCAATTGTTCAATGTTCAATTGCAATACATATGCCCATTGCTGAGTAGGATTGCAATACAAAGCTAGATATATATACTTACTTATGTATATATTGTGAAGATATGCTTCTTTTGTTTCAAACTGTAGTTTCTTACGCTTTCCACTTGATTGATAATACTTCTAGAGAAGAATAGATGAACTCGATCTTTCCCGATGACCTAATAAGGCACCAATAGGCTATTAAATAACCATGTATTTCAATGAGTTTTAACACTAGTACTTATTATTGTAAACAATGAAGCATGTTAAAAATGAAAACATCACTATTCGGATTTTACGTGACTTCTTACCATGTTATTGCCTTACAAGGATTGGAATTTTTACTTTGGAATTTAAATTTTTTATTATTCTGGGTATGTACCAATAAATATTTTCAGCTTAGGAGTTGTCATCAAAGTAGAACAAATAAGAGGCTATATATGTAGTATATGTAATACTTCGTCAAAGTTGACATATATAGATCGCGGAGAAATGGTGTGGGAAGCAGAAACAGGAATGAAACAACGGGTTATATGATAAAGTGGAAATGTGTAGGAAGGCATGATCAAATCCATGATATATTTTCATTAAAAAGAAGTCTCTAGCAAATATATCATATCGGGAACCGAAGATCCCTCTATGGATTAAAGCTAATGAGAAACGTGTCTTATATTTGAGTTCATTTAAATCGCTAAGAACAAAAATCACGAAAATGTGAAATACTGATAATAACGACTACATGAAGCTTGTAATTTCAGTATGGAAGAAGAGAATTTGAGTTTAAAGTTTCTGAAATGATTTTATCTTAAGTGATATATCAGATAATTGAGTGCTAACCTCCTAGTACTTAGCAATGCAGCAAGTCATCAAAGCCCAGAAATTGAAGAAAATTCAGATATTTCTCCAAACATCTTCATCACATGTATGCAAAGCAATTAATACCTGATTTATTGTTCGTGGTAATAACAAATGTGTACATAGTAAATGATTTTATCGGAAAGTCGTGTAAATTTCATTCGGTACTGAAAGAGTTGCTCAGCCGGTTTTTCATACGGTGTGTTTGAACATGTATATATATATATATAGCATAGCAGAATTCTAATCTGTTTTTAGCTTTTTTACACAGATCTATAATGGAGATATAAAGGATAGATAAGTTTCAAGGCAGATATCAGTGATGATAAAAAATCACTGGTATGCTATATAAGTATCTCTTGCCATGCATACAAGCAATGGTTCACGCATTGTTCTTACGTACTAAAATTGAGCTACAAATGTTTAAAACTCAATGCCTGCATATTAACTATCATCTCATTATGTACATTACATTATACCATTTCTGATTCTGACACTGATTCAGAGGAGCAGTGATACCTATACATTGAGTTTAGTTTACATATACGTTAGTAATACCCCTTGGAAATGAAAAAAAAATAATGTTGAGAAAAAGACATCGCGTGCATGCAGTCGTACATTACAAACATCAAATGTCATTAAGTCTGCTGAATGCCTTTTGATGACTTCATGGATGTTACTGAACAAAAATTTATTTGAAAAAACCATGAGAAGTCTGGATAATGGTCAAGCATAAATTCTATCAAATTTGTCACGGTTCCGGCTCGGCAACTTCAATAGCAAAAATAGCGGGTGGATCTGATCATTATTGTGTGGTACACTGTCCCGGTCGAATGATTTTTTTTAGTTACAACTCATATTTAATGCTTTATACACATAACACAGTACAAATAGTGGCTGAAAATTTCTTTTTAAAATGTTTTTTATCTCTGCTGTGAGCTTTATCCGTGCAGTGTTCTTTGTAAAAAAAAGATAGACAATATATGATTACTTCCTATGGATCCTCTGGATAACCATCTTTTTAGCCAACCACCAAGCTATAAGCTAACCAATAATCGTAATTCTCATGCATGCATGAAGAAGATTGAGCTAAGATAAAGTACTTTTTTTCTTCAGTTATTCACAAATACAGAAATAGTGGGGGTTATACCGTTTTAAAATTGTCATGTCGAATAATCAAAAAATACCCATTTCCCAGCCTGTGTGCTTTTGAAAAGAACCGACAAAGTTAAAAAATATTATTATTATGTATGTCTCAAGTTTTACTATGATATCTTTCTACATGGATCTGCTCCGTGTGAAAATGCTACATATTTAACATCTTGTAATTGAAATATGATCGAGAATGCGACAATCTATCCCTTCTTCCCGGATACAAGACACAAAATTGTAACTTAAGAGCATATTATTATGCCTTCATTCAGAATTTGTTGTTACACTATGTTTCATTTTAAGTCTTCCCAAGGAAGTATAGAAGCCGTATCAAGAATTTTATCGTAAGTAGTCCAACAATCAAAAGATATGTGAAATTGTTTCGTGTAAACTTCTCTCCTTATCACTGCAACAAACAACTGACCCCATCTTTCGAAGAAACTTATAACACAAGAAGGAAATCTTACTTATTCTTTCTTTCATTGTGAACGAGAACTAGCAAATCCTTCTTTGTTGATGTTGAATGGTACTAAACCTGTAGTCTTTTGGTTATGAATCGAAAAAGTATTACTTTATATATTTTACGTTAACAAATATCTTATCTGTTTTGTAATATAATCGTAGCTTCTGTAAAAATATGAAATGTGCAAATATGTTTTTGTTCTTAAACAAAGCAATTGTGGCATATTATGGAAATTATCCTTTGCCAGTTTACATAAATCACGGTAGTCATCCTGGAACGAAAGTCGCTTTCATGCAGTATCATTCGCTTCTGACAATATTTATTGCGTGAACAACAACAATTATGAATGTGCAACAGAAGAGAAGGAGGGATAGGTGACTGTTCATTTGTAGCAATTTAGTAAACTTGATGTAATCATTCATTTGGTGTGACGTGTGGAAAAGTTCTCACACATGTTTCCTTTTAGCAAGCCTGTCATTCAGCTCAAAGACATACTAATCCATCACATAGCTGAAAAAGTATGGTGTAATGGAGGAAAAAGTTACGAATGATACCAGACCATCCCACCGTTGTCAGCGTCACCCTAGTGTCCTGGAACGCCCTACCCACGCAATGTGATTTATACAGCTCGGCTTGGTTTGTAACTCGTAAGATCTTCTGTTCTCAAAACTGCCATTGGTAAAAACTCTTTTCAGAGTGCAAAATCAATACTGAATTGGCTACAATAATGGGAACTACTACTATACATTCATGATGCTTTGGATAGTAGTCACTCACATAGAATAATATGCATTTATGTAGCTTTGAGGAGGGTTATAGAATTTTGTCAGAACTTCCCTTGGGATCCACAGCCAGACATCAGTTCTCATTAGAACGGGGAGATACACAACGACCAAAAGGATCGTTGGTGGATTGTGCAAAATGAAAGAAAACGAATGACATTGCGAGACTCCCCATGAAGAAGTCAGAAGCTGTCTTTAGTGCACAATTGTGTGCAACCGTCATCCGATTCATTTTCTCATTGTTGAATCTGACAAGCGGAAAAATCCACTTTTGAAACTTCAACTAAAGTCAGACAAAAGGTGGCAACGGCTCAAGAAGACGTATTGATGTACGATACTTTTGAAATCCCCAATCCATGACATTGATTGCTCCACAGACAAGAAAACAATCCATTTGGATACTGACACTTCTCTCACCGTCCTATTCCGCTTGCTCACCTTCGTTGAGCAGATCTGATAGCGATTGCTCACTGATGTCTGTATTTTATGGAAAAATGAATTGCGTCTCTGAAAAAGTTATAAGGCACTACTCTCTGGTTGTATGCATCATCCATTTATTTCTCAAGAGAAACGGCCTTGATCTTTCCGGAACAATGCGTAAGGTTTCTATTGTAATCAACTCCTGACCACGGAGTAGGCAGCATGCCGAGAAGGTTTACATTTTATTATCATTCCGTCGTATATCTAAGTTGATGAGAACTTGATTTGTGCCTGGAAAATTTGATATTTTATTTCGAAACTTATTGTCAGGCATTCTTCCTAACGCAAATGTGCAGGTGATCATATGATCAAGAATTGAGGCATATGGTAATATTGTGCATCTGTTTGAAATTTATAAAATCTAAAGCATGTTAGACATATCGTCATCAGTAAAATATTTACAGTGAAGTCGGTAAACCACGTCTGAAAAGTTGCTCAAAACCAGTGTGTTTACGCATTATATGTATCATGATGACATGTAAACTTCTTCCGTCATTTGTCTTCATGTATATTCATCTTAAGATACATGTATTGTTTGTACTTCATTTTGGTCTTTCAATCAGCATCCGTCACTGTTGAGCAAGCATGAAATTTTATTTTGAAAATGTATTGCAATACTCATCTAATGATTTTTAGCATGAATGTTTTTATAACATAATAGAATAGAATAGAGCAGGTTGATTATTTTTCCCAGAAAGAAACTCCAATTTCCAAGCATACCTACTACATACCATCAACATGAATTTCAAAAGGTAAAACTTTTTATCAACAAACAATAAGAGATTCAATAGGAAAATGCTGACAATATACTGTAGAATAGTGTCAACTTTATCACCATTCTTTTCAGAAGCTTACGCTTTACGTATTCATGAAAAAGAATGACAGCCACAATGTTACATAAATCACGTTGCTTAGCTCATATCAAGTTGAGACCACCATGATCGTGCCATTCGAGAGAAAAAAAACATGAATCTTCTTCCCAAAAATAACATACAAAGTTTGGAGAATCTATATATGTATGCTTAAAATGCATAAAACTGACTGTTTCATACAATAATGGACTGTATAAACCACATAAAGTATCCTTATGATTTTTTCGATAAAATCTTATTTGTTCGCCTACATTCGTGGTTTTGCTTTGACCATGTTAAGTTATATATATGCACTTAAGTTTGTAGTATGTATTATGCTACATAAGAATGATTTCTTTTGTAAAAAAACTTTTGTTGTTGTTGAACTTTGAACTGAATTGCTTCGAGTCCCACGATAAACTTTAAAATTGTAATAGATCATTAGGAATCAGCATCCTCAAAAGATTTTTATAGTTTATGTTTATACTTTTTTTGGTATCATATCTTGCACATAAATCTTTATAGAAATATGCTGTTTTATTGCAGTTTAATGCTGAGAAAGAAATCTTCTTCTGGTTTGCCACATGCTGATGGCTAACATAAAAAGTTATTTTTGAATGGAAATCCGGTTTCAAGTAAAGCGTTTTTTTGGGTTAACCATAAATGTCAAACAATATTCGAAATTGATGTGTGACTGTAACTCTACATTCGAATACACTTAAATACATATTTTGTAAACGATTGCAAATCCAACAGAGAACAAAGTGACCAGGTCTGTGACATTCTTCTGTTCTGACATTTTTTATAGTGTGTAGTTTTTGAAAATTGAAATGAGATTTATTTAAAAGAACCATAATCAGTCAAAGTCATTAAAAATTTTATTTCTTATGAAAATGCAATAAAAGCTTAGTCAATAAAACTTTTATACAACACCTTTTCCTTTAATATTTGCACTTTTATTATGAATAAGAAATCATAAACTCGGAATGCTGGCAATAGAAGGCATGTGTTCTTAATTTATTCAGAGCTAGAATTTGTGATTCATAAAAAAGTGAGAGTTTAAAAGTTACACCAGGTTCATTAAAAATTGTTCGTTGAAGTGTTTCCAATAAAACAAGAATAATAAATATCTATTCGTTTCACGTCATTATTTAGAAGATAGCCGGGTGCTTGGTGTTCAGCATTGATTTAGGAGGATATCGTGTTTGTCGGCTGCAGTAGTACAAATTATTATTGCTGCTATTCCAATAAACCACCATAAACATTTGTATAACTTGTTTGCAATCACATCTCAAATTATTATACGAATGACAATAATTTTAATAATGTTTATGAGGATCACTTTGCCCCATTAACCCAAAATAATAAAAATTTCCCAACCTTTGCATAATTTGCGATACATCTTATGAAATTTTTAGATCATATACTAGGTAAATCCCACACCTGTAGAAATTCTAAGAAGCATGTTATTGTAGGAATGTTTTTAGGAGCAATATGTAAATCACCAAGCGTGCCTAATCAATATGCATACCATTGTGCCATCACCAAAGCCAGAACAAACTTGGGGAAAGATGAACGGGTAAAATAAAGACATAAATTAAATGTTGGCGACAAGGACAATAACAGGGACGACCCACCTGGAGTACACGAGAAAAAGTAGTGATGGTCTCTGTTGATTATATTATTACTGACTTTCATCCTCAAGCACAAAGAACAGGCTAGGCTAAGCACACAGAGGAGTTGCTCATCAACCGAAGAAGATATATTACACGTAAGCATTGTTGAATATTGTGCACTGTACATCTTTTGCTCGCGAGTCATTTTTATGTGGCGACACACGGAGAAAAATAAGAGAATATCAACATCATACCTCCTTGTCGTTCATCCAGCAAGGCTAATGTGGCAGACAAGACCAAAAACTATCATGTAGGTATGGAAAACTATCTTTCTTCATGCATGTAGGCACAATACATTTACAACTTTATCCTGAAGTGTCATATGAGCAATCAAGGACCTCTTAAGTTTTGACAGCCCTGATAACAATGTTGTTGCATACTTGAAACGAGTGCTGACTATACGAGTGTAGTTGTTTGTAAAAGCATTGTTTCTATTTTGTCCAGCTTTTTGGTTAAGAAACCTGATTATGGCTATGCTAACAAACAAACTTATACATAATACGGTCGAACATTAAAGCGTCACTCTTAACAAGTTTGCCACAAACACGTTAGATTCTTGTGGACGATAATGTCATTAGGGACCTGTCTTAATTCACGGTTGGAATGCGAGTTCGTACTGGTAATTGATTTGATTGTTGTTTTTATAAAAGCTCTGTGAGCAATCGATCGGAAAATGCTTAATTCAAGATGTAATCTAACAAAAAGGAATGTCAACACATTTTTCCCTCTATATTATTAAGTCATCAAAACAAGTTATCTTAAGACTGATAGAAGAACATGGTTGAATTGAAACATTTAAGAGCCTGTTAAAGTTGAAACCGATTTTTTTCATTGATGATGATGGACTGCTCGAGTTAATTTTTACCAAATTTTTTTCCCAAGGAACTCCAACCAAATTGAAAAGTGTTGTTGTTCAGAAAGTTGGAAAAATATAAAGGGTTACCAAAACCTAAACTATAAAGTCTGCATGCATGGATAATATTATGTATATCATATTGAATAATATCACGCCAATTTAGCGTGACTTAAAAACAATAATCAGACCTTATCACTTCGTTTGCCTCCCTCCGGAAATGCAATTTAATTCACGGGTAATATTTACTTACGTGGTCCAGACGTGTGTAATTATGGTGCAAACAAGCTGCCTAGCTCTTTCTCGTTGCACCACCGTCTGTCAACATCCCCACACAGTATCAAGTTTGCGATGGTATCTGCCATATATTATATGTTGTATGCACGTAATAAATTATTACTTTGTTGAAGAAGGATCAACGTTGGTGGTCTCTAATTTAATTCGATTGATCCAGGACGTAGATTGCTTTTTGTTGGGACTGATTTAAAATTACTGTAATTTAGAGTTTTTGCAAATGGACTGTGTGACTATGGATAGGGTGCAATTTTACTCTGTGTGTGTGTAAAATTGACCTGAAAATCCCGTGCCAAGTTTTGTGGGAAAAAATTATGTAGTTTAGATACAGGCGAAAGTTTAGCAAAGAATGGGCAACGAATTCCCCATGAAATAATAATATGTACCTGTGTTGCTGCTGTTGTTTGATAAGCATCCAAAACTTGGTGAGCACATATAATATGCAAAAATTGTCTGCTGAATCATATAATATAGCGAGACTTGTGTAGCAAGAATTCTACTATGCAAATGCTAGTTTCTTAAAAACTTCTGTGTAATCACATATTCTGCAAGTTGGTAATACATTATCAACAACTGCACAATCTATAATTAAAACGTGATATGTCTTGACGTTTTGATAATATACGTATGAATTTACTCAGGTCAAACTATGACCTCTGCCACACCAGACAGCTTTTCATGTGTTGTTTTGTTTTGTGGCAAACAATCAAGCCTACTATTGCAGCGATGTGTTGTTTGTTATGCATGCCCACTGTTAATACTGCTACGCAGTCAGTATATACTGATAACCCCTAAGAAGCAGCTAATAAATTTTATTTTATGTTGTGTTGAAAATTGCCATTATAAGTAATTAAAATGAAGTATTGTTGTAAAACGTTTTGTGGTGCGCACGCGATATTCACACATCCTATTATTCCATCCTTTTACATAATTTAGTTTCAATTATACTTATGCGTATGGTAGGGGTACATGCCTCACCCTTCAAAAGTAGTTTCGCACTGACTCATTCTTCTGTCAACACAACAGACTGTTGTAAAATCCATTGTCAATATTGGCTCTTAAAACTATAAAGCCGAAATTGGTGAAAGTAAACATTGGGGCAGTATGTTAGCACATAGATGTGAAGTACCACAAGTCCCTCATGTTTATTTATGGCTACTGGTTTCGTGCCTTCCCTTTGTATCAATATTTTATCAACTATTGCGTTTATAATTTAATTTTCAAGGTAATTTTAGTACGTGGTACATGTAACAACTACATAGAAACTCTATTGCAAGTTTCTTTCTAATATTTTGTAAATTATGTATGAATATATGCTGTTATCAGGAAATTTCTTAATCGTTTGGTTATGATTATGATAAATACTTGAATTCTTGAATAAGTTAAAATTCTTACCAATGCCATTTTGATCAAATGATTGAGTCCATTTGTATTTCCCATGATTTTCATTGCGCTTTTATGCGTGAGCAAGCTTTTTAAATTGCTATACTACGACTTTCACTTGCACTTAAAACTTGAAAACACCGCAGTCCCCATCAAAACTAATTACTAATAATAGGATTATATTGTTTGTAAATGATTTCTTCGCCTAATGAAGCAGTTTACATGCTATGTTTACTTAAATATCAAGGCACAATTCGAACTCCCAGCTTCTCTGCGACAACTTATTTCATAGCTGTTGATCACGGGCCCGTTGTCCAGGAACAGAGTGAAAGATTTACACACCCGAGTCACAAGACTCTTTAACTTCTCCTTTGAACAATAAAAAATGGACAGCAAAATGCTTGTGTCCCATAATCATTCAACACCATTCACTGCCCTGCCCCCAATGTTTCGTGATGAGATAATATTCTGGGAAAAAAAGAGTGTCAATGCTCAGTCAGTGGTCAAGTAAACTGGACCCGAAGTTTGGGTGGTAAATTTTTTTCTTCTCCTGAAACTTGAAACATATAAAAGTCAACTCCCTGGCAGTTTCAGTTGAGTCCTTCTTTTCATCACTGAAACCGTATTCACGTTTGAATGAGAGTCTAAGTAATAATAATAATGAATGGAAAAGAATCCGGGATCCCTTTTCAATTCTCAGCAACGATCATGATGATTCTTTGGTAACTTTTTTGGGGGGGGAAATCAATGAACGATGGGAGCAACTCCTAAATATAGGGAACATTTAATACAAGATGAGGAATTGCGTTTTGTCACCCAAAGTATAAAAGGATAACAATGGAAAAGGACGTGTGTATCACTTCACATAAAGTACCTATACCGCTCAGTCAGTCGGCATGATCGGGGAACGGTCCTGTCCTGTCATAGCTTCTGCCGAGAAGAGCGTCAGACTGAAGATGACGAAGCAGTGATGGTTACTGCTTGATATCTGATAGGTGTGCACTTTGAAAAGGCGAAAGAGACTTTTTTTTCTTCCCATATCTACGTGGATATGCTAGTAGAGAATGAAAGAATCAAGAATCTCAGGTAAACTTTTACGCATCAGCTTGTGATGTGATGTTGTAAAGATCCCTCCTTCACTTCTCGTACACGGCCTGTAATAATAATCATACACGGATGGACTCCAAAAGGTGCTTCGAATGTATGGGAATGTTTGATGGCGGACTACCACATCACATCATACAAGATGTACGTAAGGAAAAGATACTCTTTCAGATAAAGGAACAAGTAAGTACTAAAAGCAAACAGCACACGTTTAAGAAAAGCCTGACGTATTCATTGCCCTGTGAGCTGAAGAAGTTGTTAGAAGAAAATCATGTGTATTATGTTCATTGTTACCTTAAAATGCCAACCTCCTTGGAAGTAAAGTTGGCAAGTACGGGTTTACATTTTACAACATGTTAAAGAAGAATGTTACTGGATGGAACTAATCATTGTATGATCATACATAGCTACCTATTACGTAATGATGAAATGACTGAGCAGTTGGTGGAATCTGTGCTTTAGGTATATCTTTTGCTTGAAATTCAGTGTAAAATAAAAAACTGAAGAAGAAACATTTATGCATAATTAATTTTTTGTTGGAATTAGTAGATGTTTTTCTATATTATCTTGCTGGAAGGTACTTTAAAAAATTCATCTTAGTTGAATGGTTTGATGGTATAAAAAATCCACAGGGTTATCACAAAACGTCAATATCATTTTTGCATTAAAGTATATCATTGTATTACGTTTTGCGGGGCAGCCAAGAGGAATATGAAAAGGGAAACCTAATTTTTCTTGGTAGCTATTTGTTATGTAATTGCCGACTTGCATGCAATGTCAAAATATAACGCTGGGGTGGTTGATAGCTGTTTTTCAAGGATTGTTTAATGATTGGTTTCGTTTTCCCATCATGAAAACAAGAAATTGATATTAGCACCTATTTGTTTGTTCTTTTTGAAAGGTATTTCTAACTGCAAGCACCAGTCAGTCATTGATACCCTGCGTCCTCCTGCCCTGCACCCTGACAGTTTATGTAAAAGATTATTGGGCTAAAATATTTGTTCAATCTTCAGATACTTTGATGAGAAACATTTTGGTCACAAGAAATAAGTGTATATAGAATATGACTGTACAAATCATTATTCCCATGAATAACTATCTCCTTAAGGGCGTGCATAAAACTTGGCTAGCCGTGTTCACAGATAATTAAAATTGTCTAATGTTTTTTGTAAAGACACCAGAAAATATTAACATTTGTGATATCATGCATATTATTATTTCTTGTGAAGGTACATTTTTACAAATTGAAATCCTCCTTTGCAGCATAGCATGCATTAAATTTTTATGTTTCACTCAAACAGACAGCTGGCCTTCTGCTAAAATTGAAACATAAGTCTGATTGTGAAAGTTCGTGCAGAACAGACATATGACGACTCAACTTCTCAAGAACCAACAAAAATAATTTGACGATGATTGACATAAAGTTTATTAGAACTAGAGACCGCATTACTGAACGTAGCACTACATATTGGGGGTTAGGCGGACAAGTTTTTTCTAAAAAAAAGGGCATCAATACCAATACCGATGCACCAAGTGTCCCTTGAGTTTTTTAAAGATTAGTGTTTTCCCAAGAAATAAGTACAAATGCATAGCTCTCTTTGAATACCTCACCTTTTCTTGGGTGAAGAGAATGTAAGAAGAAAAAGGGAATTAGCGACCACATTAGGCATGGGAATGGGCTATCGAAACGCATGTCAACCGCCATCCAAGGCGTGGGTCCTTTTTTTACTACCCATAAAGGCAGGAAGGGTAATAATGTTGTTGCTCCTACGTCTACAGAAACGAGGCATCTCAATTTAAAATTGCTTTTGTGTCCCATTTCCTTTGGATTGACTATTATAATACCTCTTTTAAAACTTTTTTTTTGTTCGTCTTCTTCCATCCATCGGCAATGAAAATAGTGCTACATACTTTGTAATTGTTGTTTGATGGACAAAACGTGTGTAGAGGTAGAACACAATGTAGGCATGTCATTAGAATGGTCTGCTGGTTCCATAATCGACTGGAACTAAGTCGACGTTCTCACAATCGACGTAAATGAAGACGGCAGAAGTTTACGCTGCATAACTAAAACTTTGCGTATTGGGTAGGGCTAATAATGTCTGTATTCATTCCATCTTTAGTATGCTGTTTCATATATATGTTGCCTCTGATGCGTCTCATTCACATCATTATATAGTCAAAATATAATTTCTTGTATAACCACATATCTTGCTCAATGTATGTTCGTATGACTGAACTGAGAGCATGTTTCCTGACACAGATATTCTGTTTTTTGCTCAACTTCAGCACAAGCAGGAGCAAGCTAACAAAATGAGAAGAAATGTGTATCATGTAAGTCACCAAACATTATACATTGAAGAACAACAACATAAAATGTGTATTACTCATATACAAGCTCTCGAGCAACATCATCATCATCAATAACAAAAACAGCACCAGCACATGCACATTTACATTATGGTTCAGCCTCCTAAAGCAGATATAAAGGGGACCACACACAAGATCGACGTGTGGGGTCTTCTTTCTAAAAATCACGACTCAATGGGTGGCCCTTTACGAACAACCTGCTTTGCTTTAAAAAAAACTTTTCCTCCTGTTTGTTTTAGCAGGTGGTTTTTTTTACTATGCATCAAAATGTTCGAAATTTCTGAGGAAATATTGGTATTGATAACGCTTTGTGCTTAGATATAGAATTGGCATCCTTTCTCGTAAGGAAGTAGCAATCGTAGTGAGGGAGTTAGTTAATGCTTCAGGATATTTGTATGAATGCTCTCGTATCACATAACATTTGTTAAGCTTTAGTAATGAATGATAGTAGAAGAGAGGGAGGATGATAGAAAAAAGTATAAAGAAAAACGATGAAGACAAAAAAGTTTATCTTGGGTGTCTCGTGTTACCCTGCAAATCATTTGGCTGCTAAAGGGTCTCAGGAAGTCCGGCGTAGAAAAAAAACAAGGGACAGCGTTTTAAACCTTAAAAAATAAAAGGTAACATGTTCAAATGAACGAGATGAATATTTTGTAAAGCAATTGGAGTCAATGGAGGATTTTTTTTACAATTCAGGAAATAGACAGACAGATTGACTGATTTTTATGAAATGTCAGGAAATAGACCACCAAAAGACTTGTGTAAGGCTTTCAATAATATTTTTGTCTGTCAGTTTCTTAATATGAGACAAATATTATAGTGGATAGGAGTTAAAACTGATGAAATACGAAAATGGGGGATGCACATTGAGTGCTGTGAGATAATTAGCTTTTTTTATTATTGCAGTGTTTTCTACTAATTGAGCAGAAAAACGAATCAAGAGAAAGATCGTTCTCAGCCGGCTTTCCATGACAGACTGAGCTCTTGCTGAGGATCTGTTGCTAGTTTTCTTCTGAAAACACAATCCAATCTAATCTCAACACAGACTTGGGCTACTGGTTATAGGCTTTGGTCCGTGCGTCATATTATTTTTATTATTATTATGAAATGCGTTATTCACTCCAGTTCGTTTATCAAAATACACGGTCCACTGCTTGTTATAAATCACGAACCTAGAAAAAAGAATTAAACAACACGCTAACTCTAAACCTAGCCCGGTATTCTTTTAGTTGGCTTTATGAAAACGACGAATCCCTACTAATAAAGAATGATTAAAATTAATGTGACTAATTTGGTTGAAAATATGGTTTTCCCATGCAACTTTTTGCTAAAAGTTGTAAAAATTCGTATAAAAATGCAGGTGGATTTTCCATTTAAGAATTGAGCAATTTTAGAATACATTTTTTCTACATAAATATGATAGGAATATTATATAATTTGGATCTAGTGCAAGAAATAATGCTACGTCACTTTGAGCACTTCCACTGCTGCCATTAATCTACCTATAGCTTTAAAGTGAGCCTTTAAAATGTCCAGAGATTTGAGTTTTTTGTGACTAATTTGGTAAACTCCCTAAGATCTATATCCACATATGTATGAAGACATTGGAAGAGGCGTCAGCAAGCTCGTAAAACTCCCATCTCAACTTGTGTGGCCAAGTAAAATTATATAGCCATTAGCGGATAATTTTGGACCATTACTTAGATCCTATTATTCTGCCGCAATAATGTACATCTTTTTATTTCGGAAAATGAATTCCAAAGGCTTGCTCATTTCACTTGCTCGCTTGCTCATTATTATTACATGAGGCTCTGAATTGTTTTATGAAAGAGAAGTGTCGAATGGATAATTCTACCGCATGTGGGCGCATATTCTCGATTATCTTCTTGTTATTTTATGGTTACATGATATAACTTATATCATGTATCACGATATCACATAA
The DNA here is from genome assembly GCA_964034955.1 of Orchesella flavescens. NCBI lineage: Eukaryota > Metazoa > Arthropoda > Collembola > Entomobryomorpha > Orchesellidae > Orchesella > Orchesella flavescens. The sequence goes on from OZ035955.1 coordinate 20,119,385, forward strand.
TGTAAGCTTATGTGATGTCGGTGGAAGTAGGCATGATTATGTGCATTTGAGATGGTAAATGAAATTATGGATGCCACATGTATGTGAGATAGTACAAACAAAATCGTAGAAATGCGTGTAAGAAAACAAGTGTGAATGTAAAGATTTCATTCCTCTACTCTGTAATTAGAGTCATTAAAGATTTAATTGAGTATTGAGTAGACAAAATATTATAGTTTGTAGTTGCAGCTTGCTTCAAAATTATTGATTTTTCTAAGGCATCAAGCCAGACTAGACGTCTAATTTTATGTTCCCGGATATGTAATAAGAACTTTCACCCGGTTAGTAGGGACATATATAAGATACCAATAATTCAATTCAATATTGTTCGTAACGTTTCTTTCATCAATGCTCAAAGTTTGAACGCTACATGTTATGTGTTGTGTAATCGGGCAGTACATGCCCACATAATACACGAAACAATTATGAGTTTGCGGTTTGATGATTTCCTTTCAGTTATACAATATTATATTTTATAATACGATTGTAATTGTACAAGGATTTCATGATTACATTATAGATTGCCCGAAACCGTAAAGGTAATCCTTATGTATCTCTTTTATTTGTAATCGTAAGATCCTTTATACTTCTACATACAGTCTTTTTTATCAAATAACGATAAGCTGTAGCTGTAGAAAAGCTGCAGTAGACTAGATTTTATACTCATTCGTTAGTATGTTTTGTTGAAGACTACTGCTTGTTGGTTTCATAAAATACTTGAAAAAAATGCTTCTTGACAGTTTACGTTCAGTGATAACATTTTATATTATTTGGAAACAAATGCAGATTTTTTGCACGTCTGAAAGACATCCATTTCCAGAACTTCTGTCTGATACTTGCTTAGTTTACCACGTAGATACACCAAACTCTGAGAATAGTGTTTCTTCCTATGAGCACAGATCATACGAGAATATAATTTTATCCCTGGAAGACGACCAATCCAATGACCTTAGTTTCATTTTGAACAACAGAAATAGCAAGCAACTTCACTGGAATCGGTTTAAAAGTTCATGTGTTGTAGTACTCGTGGAAAAGTTGCTGTACTCTTCTTTTAATGCCACAATTTCACTTCTTTCAGCCCCCTTGTTTGCTTATGACGAGACGATAATAGTTTCCCTAAATTTTATAGGATTAAATAGTAATGACATCAATAGCTTTATAAAACTCTTTCGTAATGCTGCTCTGCAATACACAAATGAAGAATTGGATGAATCAAAGCCTATCCCATTAATACGTTCAACAATTGTACTTCAAACTGAAAACTTTTGGTCAATTTATTGCTACATTTGTGCTGAAAATTATGTTCTCGGTATGCCCATATCAGGATATCCAAAGAGCTTGGATGACGTAGCAATTCAAAACAAGAAAATGAATGGGAATGGACAAAGAACTTTCATATATTTGTTTAGTACAACTCCTGGTGAAAGTCTAGCGGCCAGTCGGCCAAATTGTTTATCTGAAAAGATGTTGGTTCGGCCACTTGAATGTACTACTTCACATCTCATACTGAAACTAGTGGGACAAAAATTAAATTTCAGCAAAGTGGAAGTTGCTGACGACTCACATCCAACTGCAGCAGGAGTTCATATTTGCATCATGTGTGGTTATCCTGATATTCTCTTGAACAATCCTGAAGTGTATTATGACGGACTTATTTCAATCACATATAAACATGATTTGGTGGCCGTATACTGTTCTCCAATTAAAAATGCACAATTCCTTGGATGGAAGACATTACTAACACCATTTGACTTTTCAGTTTGGCTATGCTTAATTTTTTCTTCCGTTGCAGTTTCTCTCTTCTATCGCAGCATCAATCACGGCCTTGACATTTGGATTACGTTTGTTGAGCAATCATATCAAGAAAAATGGTCGCTCCATCTAGGTGCAGTAGTAGGGTTAATGATATACATCCTTGATATAATGTATCAAAGCTATGTAACCTCTGGACTCACAGCTCCACTTGAAGAAAGGCGGATTCAATTATTGGATGAGTTATACGATTCAGGGTATAGGTACCCTGTTTCTCCAGAACAATTCCAATTTGTTCACGCATACCTTCCCAAGCAATTACAAGAAAGAAAATTTAATAACAATGCTACCTTCTTTTCCTTTTTTGCCAATTACACGGTATCAATCAACATGTACATGCCTACTGATGCAGAAGGCTATAGAACCTTGGCGCTTAAGAAACTTTTTCGAGCGTTGCCTTTAAAAATGGTGAAACAATTTTTGAATATTTTTTCTGGCGATGGAACACACACAAAACTATTCGATGTCACTTGTAATCAAGTGGAGGAACCACTGTGGTCACAACAAATCATTTGGTTTATAGAAGGACATGTAATGAAAGAAACGAGGAAAACAATCGAAAAAATTCAAATGACTGGAATTCAATCTTTTTATGATGAAATGAATGAGAGGTCGTTTGTGTTTCACTCTTTGAGAAATTTTACTACAAATGAAGGTAGTCCCTTCAGAAATTATTATCAAGTTGACCCGTTGGGCCTTTCAACTTCTAGCATAAATATTGCATTTTTTCTATTTTGCTATTTAATTGGATTTTGTTTCGTTATTTATATTGCTGAAATTGTCTACTATGCAATTGAAAGTAAAATATAATAGAAAGAAAAATTGTATAAAGTCTATTTTTTGTGTGATTGTGCACTTGAACTAAAAGCTATCGTTAATAAATTCAAAGATTTCACACACCATACCACGAAATATTTTGGATTATCAGTTTTATTGTGACTTTATGATTTGAAACATCTCGAAAGGGTATCACATACATGGCAATTTTTCTTATCAGTCATCAATCAGCAAAAAAGGATACGAAGAAAGAAGCTTTTCACTGTAGAGAGGAAGTCAGAGACTCCTACTAACGCCCACTGTAGAGTTGATGTGGAGAAATCGAGATGGTCTTGGGCTCAGATGAGTTACCGCTAAACAGGTCTGATGGTGCTTGAACTCTCACAGTTAATGGGGCCATTGGTTGAATCATTGACATTGGATCCGTTCCCAAAGGTGCGATCTGACATGGAATGTTTTGAGATGCATCTGAAACAACGACAAAGTGTAAAATTGAGTATTAGCATTTTTAGAGATTTGGTGGACGAAATTAGAAGGAGAAATTACTGTTGGCTCCTGGAGCGGAAATGTATGCCTTTGGTGGAGCAGCACAGAACTGATAATCCCCAGAAGAAACATTACGTGGAGAAGCATTCATTTTGTATACAGGTGTTTCTGTGAAAAATTATCAAATGCATTAGTTCTCAGTGAAATTTTTTTTCCAACACGCTTTCACTTTTAAAAGCATTTCAGTGGAAATGTTGTACTTACGAGCGCTATACGATGCACGCCCTTGATTTCCCAAAGACGATGGCCAGTACATACAGTCCCGAACGGTAGTGTCGTTGAAAGAAACTGTCCTGGTGGGAGGAGCAGGAGCTGGGGTGTAGGCGACCATCGTGTTTACGCTCATGTTTGTTGGCATTCGAGAGTTCATATTTTTAACTCCGAATCCAGGACTGCCTCCAAGCATAAACGGGTCAAATCGTGGTTTACCTGAGCTACCACAAGCACTGTAATTTCTTCGGAGTCCCTTGTTGTTGTTACTCATTTTGCTGAGTGATTTGGGTAACAAAGTGTTCAATAACAGAAAAATGGAGAGAGATGAGGATATGGTAAGGGAACAGATGTACGTAAACCTGGAGAAATCTAATGTTGGGGTACTAACTAACTACAGCTACAACCGAGTGAACTTTTAAATTAAATTTTTTCCTAGAAGACTCGTTAATTTCTGATAGATTTCAGGGTAGTGGATTATCACGTAAACAACTGTAGTGTTTCTTTGTTATCTATGACAACCTACTAAAGATTTTGAAGGAGCTCATGGGGAGACGTGAGACACTTTAATACAAGTGGTGGAAGGGAATGGAATGTACTGGAAGACTGTCACAAATTGATGTAAAATGTATAAATGAATTATGTGTTCTCGGTTGTCGATGTGTCTGAGTTAGCCTTTCAAGTTCAGTGCATGGAGTTCCATTTTTCAAGAAACTATCGCAATCTTACGCAATTTATTTTTACTTGTACCACATCCTATAGAAGGGGTGCCTAGATTTTTTTATTTAACCCTTTGTGGGGCGGCTAATGGGGAAGTGGTTGTAGTGGCTAATAACATGTATTCCCAAATAAAAAATGCATAATTTGTTACAGAAAATATACTGATGGAAGGTGGTAGCTCCGAAATTCTAAACATCTTTGTGGAGTACTTATTACGTATTGCTGAAAAAATATTGTCTGTACGCAACATATTCTACCATTCAATGTTGGTTGTAGTTTCAAGCGAAGATAAAATGCAAGTTATTTGTGCAAAGACAGGGACGTATCTATTGTCGTCACTCGTCATTCATCATCGTCATTTTGTATACTTTACGCTTTGTTAAATGGGTGCCAGAAAACAGATATTTATGAAGGCAATACCCGAATAAATCTCAAGACGCACAACCATATGCTGTCCTGTGACGTGTTCAGTTCATTTTCATCCAACCAACCATTGTATATTTTCTTTGTACTTTCAACGGTTTTAATTTTACTTAAAGTAAAAAAACATTCGCAAATAAATATATGTATAATGAACATAGTAAAACGAGTTTAGAGATGAATTTTACAAAGCTGCGACTGCTGCGAGTAATCGTAGTGTAGTAAAAAAACCATAGTACATGTGAACTGTAAGTTTGTTTTTATTATAATATGTTGTGCATTTTTTTGAAACTATTAATAGATTCGTAAAAAATATTGCAAGTTTGTGAATATGCATAAATCCAAAATCCTAATCTATGCTGTCGCAACATCGAAACCCAAGCTCCAAACCGCAGAGCAGCACAATTTTTACTGCATTTCGGTTCAACTACATGATATGCTACATCTTCACTTTCCTTCAGATGTCAGTCTTTTTTCAATATATTTAATATGAATACGAAACAAAGTTAACTGATTTTTTAAATAAATAAGGTATGTTTGACAATTATAAGACCACCTTGCAATATCCTGCTACGCAAAAAACTACACATGCTAGAAACGAATTTTTGTGGCATTGCAATGAGTGGTCCTTAATACCCGTGAACGCCAAGTTTCAGCTTCTGTGACCCACCGGTTGTTGAGCTGCAGCTTAATCTTTAGGAAGTGTCAATTTTGGCTGTTTGACAATTATAAGACCACCTAAATTCATTTCCTCCCAGCGCCACCCAAAACAATAAAGATTTTATTTTTTTTGTTTTATTAGTCAGAATACATATAATGCTTTATAGTTTCTGTAAAAAAATCCATACATATAGCTGATCTATTGGCTGGGTGGGATTGACGGGCCATTATTTGGGATTCAGCAACATTTTTTACTTTTAGGAGAGTTGAGCTTACAAAAGTTGGCTGCATTACAACCAGGACGCTCCCAATATGTCCTAAAATAATCTATACTCACTTATGTTTGTAAGTGGGTACTTTTTAACCGAATAAATGAACTCTATACCCTGCAAATTAAATAGTTTTATTTGTGGTAAAATCACCAAAATTGCAAATCTGGACAAAAACGAGGGTTTACCACCACCCACCTGCTTAAATTTTTCAACTTATCATACCAGTATTCTTCTTAACTATCGGGAGTGTCGTTCTGAGTGAAAATCAGTCGCGGATTTTCATGTCCAGTGTACCTACAAGTTCCTTCATTTTGCTATACTCTACCAAAACAACAGCACTAGTAGTTGAATTTTTTCACATGCAGGAAAAATTACATCTGTCCACTTTAAATGTCAAAAAAAACATTTTAAAAATATAAGAAACATTATTTTAAAACATAATTTCTTCCAAAAGTACACTGACCCCATCATACAGCTAAAGCTCAAAAGTATGCATTTGGCTTTATTGGTTTGGGCAAATCGTCACAACTTCAGGTAACTTGCATTTACTATGGACGTGCAGACCCGCGACTGATGTTTACACATAACGACGCCCCGGATGGTTGAGAAGTACACTGCTATGATAAGTTGGAAAAATTGAAGCAGGGGGTGGTGTAAACCTTCATTTTCGTCCAGATTTGCAATTTTTATGAATTCACCACACATAAAAACAGTTACATTTTTTTAGCGTACCGAATTTGTACATTCGGTTAAAAAGTACCCACTATTAACATAAGTTAGTGTAGAGTATTTTTAGACACATTGGTGGCATTCTGATTGTAATGCAGCCAAATTTTGTAACGTTAATTGTCATAAAAGTTAAAAATTTTCTCATTCCTAAACAATGGCCCGTCTTTTCCACCCAGCCCATAGATGAGCTGGATCTATACTATTTTTTAAGAAATTATAAGTCATAAGTTTCTATTGTGACTAGTAAAACTCAATTTTACAATTTTGGGTGGCGCTGGGAGGAAATGAATTTAGGTGGTCTTATAATTGTCAAACAGCCAAAATTGACACTTCCTAAAGATTAAGCTGCAGCTCAACAACCGGTGGGTCACAGAAGCTGAAACTTGGCGTTCACGGGTATTAAGGACCACTCATTGCAATGCCACAAAAATTCGTTTCTAGCATGTGTAGTTTTTTGCGTAGCAGGATATTGCAAGGTGGTCTTATAATTGTCAAACATACCTTATTTATTTAAAAAATCAGTTAACTTTGTTTCGTATTCATATTAAATATATTGAAAAAAGACTGACATCTGAAGGAAAGTGAAGATGTAGCATATCATGTAGTTGAACCGAAATGCAGTAAAAATTGTGCTGCTCTGCGGTTTGGAGCTTGGGTTTCGATGTTGCGACAGCATAGATTAGGATTTTGGATTTATGCATATTCACAAACTTGCAATATTTTTTACGAATCTATTAATAGTTTCAAAAAAATGCACAACATATTATAATAAAAACAAACTTACAGTTCACATGTACTATGGTTTTTTTACTACACTACGATTACTCGCAGCAGTCGCAGCTTTGTAAAATTCATCTCTAAACTCGTTTTACTATGTTCATTATACATATATTTATTTGCGAATGTTTTTTTACTTTAAGTAAAATTAAAACCGTTGAAAGTACAAAGAAAATATACAATGGTTGGTTGGATGAAAATGAACTTAATTGTAATAATTGTCAAACATACCTTACATGTCACTTAAAATTTAGCTAGAGGTTTTTTTGGCTGCTAAAATGTTAGGTTAAATATACGTCTCATTTCGAAATTTATATAGAGTTTGAGATAGCTTGTTAACAATGTCAACTATTGGAAAAGAAAGTGGAGAAATTTGTTACAATAAACTTAGTTGATAGATGTCCATTTGCATGCAAGATGTAGCGTTCTCCTTTTAACCGTACTCACAATGCTCACTATAGGGTTACATACGGACAAGCTCGGCAAAATACAAAATATTATTCGTTTCATCGGTTTTTTCACTATGTTACGTACACTATTAACTAATTTCGGCCGAGTTGGCTATTGTAAAATGCTGCTGCAGTACATGATTCGTGAAGGATGTCATGTGTTTGTAAAATAGTAATAAACTTTAATAGCCATTTCCAATGACTTTTCTTACTAAATTGCAGATGGGTTGTTTATAAATAGAATTTGGATCATGGTGTGATCAGAAACAACACAAGAACTACAGCACTATGGTTCATGTTCATTTGGACAATCAACAATGCAAAAAGTGAAAATAAGGTGATCCGCAGTTAGCAAGCTGGGATGGAAATCTATGCCAATTACGCTTACATACGTAACATATGCCTACCATACTTCTTTTAGGAAAAATAATCCAGCGTGAAAACTCGGATGACGCACATATAGTAAGTCAAACAGTCAACTGATGACATGCATTTTATGTACATATGCTGCTAGCATCTTTGTCTCTTTGTTAACCACTTCAAAATGCAAGTAAATGAATAGTACACATTGCAAACTTCCTGCTTCCGGAATCCTCAATGTTACTCAATTGTATGTAGTACTAGTAATATCTTCGGTTTCCGGTTGTACAACATGAATCAGATGGTGGGTTGAATTGGTACCCTCAGTCAGTACAGTAACGAAAACTCGATATTTATATTTACATTTGTGTTCATCCAGGTTATAGATTTTTGTTTAGACACACATACGGGTGTGTGACCCATTAAACACGTGTGTGCATTCTCTGTCTCTGTGCCGCTTTAATGTCTGCAGTAAAAGCTTTCTCAATTGCATAGTATGCATACTGGTGTTTTGATTGGCACAGCAAATTACACCGAAATGAATCGATTTGACAATAGAAAGTGCCAATGAAATTTTGGACTAGTACATATTCGTGATTGTGGAGCATCGGATATCTTATATGTATGAATATGTATTATGCAAAGAACACCCACATCCTACTTCTCCCAGGAACTTTACCTTGGATTGTATTTAGCTTCAACTTTGGTTTCTGTGCCGAGGCGTTGAATGAATAACGTTAATAGGACATCATGATTTTATTATAGCGAATATACACACATATTCAACACCATTTGTTTCTCATGCTCGATAATGAGCATTTTCTCGATTGCCATTATATTCTGGATTTAGAGCAAGCAGGAAACGTGGTAGTTTGGAACTGCTGTTTAAAGATTTTCAACGTACCATAGTACCATATGCATAACCTTCATATTTCTTCAACTAAGCCAGAACCACGCTTGAAATACTACGGGCTGAATATCAGTAAGACGATTTTCAACGCGAAACTTCCGTCAAACGGTTCGTGACTTTGGAACAAGAAACACTGTGGTTTCTTTCTTGTCACAGCATTTTCGCATTTATCATTTCATCCTAATCTTTTTCTAACACGTAATTTACGCCTTGTGCTAAGAGGTTGTGTTTCACGTTTGAGAACCAGAGTGGTACATGTGTTGGGTGTGATATTTGGGAAGTCCCACAGCGAGTCAAAATCAACTTTAGCTTCAGCTTCAACACTCAGTTCACTACAGCCAGTGGGCTTTTGCATGCATGCATATCTCTGCCGTTTTAATGCGCCTACCGTACTATCACACACCGCTCGACTAATTTTCATTTCAGACTTAAGTTCAAACTGATTTTGCAAACAATAACAGCTAGTAAAATGTCAAATTGTGTGTGAAGCTGACCAGCGATTCCAATTATAAAGTTCCTACAATAAGTGTAGTGCCCTGAAAACTTATTCAGGTAAGGTCAATTGTTTTAAGTTTTTTTCATGAATGGAAAAAAGGAAAAGAGTTATTATCATGCAGTGTTTTGGGGAGAAATGAAATTGGGACCCATGGTCATTAAATTGGCATAACTTTGTATTTTACAATGTTTACTGCCCCCATTAAGTACACAAATATACATACAAAACATATTCAAGCCTTGCACTTATGCCTGCATTAACGTTGCTTCTTTTCTGACATACCATTATAGGTTCTTTGGTTTCAAAGGAATAACCAATGTATAAATGGATGCCACTGGTACATAGTTTGTTTTACATATTATGTGCATGCAAAAAACTGAACAGAATTCATCATCGTTCGATGGACATGGTCATATTTCTTATTAGTCACAAGAACGTTTCAGTTTATAATAATTTTTACGCCTGTAAACAGGTTATCAATTCATAAGGATTTCCCTTATAAATATTTTCATACGGACATCGTGTAAGGAATGCTCGGCTCAACTAGTTCATTTCAGCTGTCAACTGAAGCAACTGCAAGGGTAATATTTTATGCTAAAGATGTGACGTTCGTTCGTGTCGACCTTTCAGAAATAACTGATGACATAATTATCGTCTGACGTTTCTAGAAATATTATGCATTGCAGAAGGGTGTCTTCTGTAATGCAACTCTATGGTTGCACCAACATTTACAATGTAATTTACAAGTTTGCAGTTCGGTTTTAAACTTTCACTTAAAGGACCTTAAAAGAATTTGGGATTTTTTCTTGCAAAACTTTCTACTCCTAGTCAGTTATAAGTTTTATTATAGTTATACAGTTGCTGAAAGGATAGGTTTCAAAAGTTTGCCAAATCCAATAAATATTCCTTAGTACACACATGACACATTTGGCGTACGCAAGTTGTTCCGGCTAACTCCCAATATTTTATGATACTTATCCCAATATTGAATGAAGCCTAAATGAAAACTGTAGCAAGACTACAAAAACACAGAATTTAAACGATAAAAAAACTACACGAAACATAGTACTTGATCTTCCTTCTAATAAATCTAGTGAACCGAAACTTGTATACTTTGTATAGGGTAAACAAAGAATAACGACTTTAAACAGTAGGGGAAAACAGCGACCTATTTTATGCTCCACACAGGCATGCCTTTCGCCCTCAATTGTGGTAATACTGGTATAGTTAAATAAGACTAATACATGAAAGCAATTAGTGCAGAATCATAAAATAAGCATAGAGTCTAAAAATATGAATCAGAGAGATAATATGTTGCATGAGATTTCTGGGATAGACTATAGGTTCATAATACACCGAATACCGAATCCCTCTCCCTTTACACACCGCAGATAATGTTTCTTCCGTTTTACAATTTCAAAGGAAAACAATCTAAACGTTAGTTTCCTCCAAATTACCAGCAGTGTTCCATAGCCTGAAGTTGTGGTTGAGCACAAATGACTCCGAGCCGGAAGAATAATAAACATAACCTGAGGGAAAGCCCTGCTTCGAGCGGGGCAATAAAAGGCAATAACGGCAGCTGCTACGTACAAAGCTATTGTCAACAACGGCGAGATCAGTTTAACCGAAACAGTCAGGGAAGTGCCTTTGACGAAAATGAATCATACCATCGTCTGCTTAACCATACCCAACATAATAATAGCCAGCAACAGCAGCAGTCAACGCGAAGCAGAGACCGTAAAGTGAAACGGAATGAGAGTGAGTTTATTCCGGTATTTGTGCTGGTTGATGCTTGCAAAGAAAACAATGAACGAAAGATACGGGAGATTTGTCGAAAGTTATTAGCGTTGGAGGAAGAGGAGGCAGCGCCCGTCGTAAACTTTCAAGACCAGGCAGGAAGGGTAAGAAAGATGGATTATTATTATTATAATTCGTGTTGTACTAACACCAATAAAGCAATAATACATAATTTAGTAACTACTATTAGTTTATATGATTGCATGGGTGAACTTTTATGCAAAAGTTTCTCTTTTTCACCTCTTCATGGGTTCATCTAGCATAAACTTTTCTATTATATATTCATCCTGGACACTTTTAGACGCCCCTTAGCTATGGATGCGGATGTGGCAATGTCATCATTATTGATGAGATTAGCAAGTTCAAGTTCGCTGATCCCAATTTGCCAGACAACGATGGAAATGCACCACTACATTATTCTGCTGTCTGCGGTAAGTTGATGAAAAGACTTGTCTTTGAAGCTTTCGAAAAAGTTTGGCAATTTATGAAGTTTTAGCCCTTTATTCCCATTCACGCTCACCACACGGTAGAGTTTAATAATTATAATCAATGCCAAATTCGCATGCAGTGAAAAGTTCCAGCAAGCAGGTGTATTTAATGAGCTCATATTGCCAGAGCCAGCTATAAAGCTTGATGCGTGCAGGCAGCATTATATTATCGTGATCATATACCATATCAAAAGTGTTCTCATGATATGATGAAAATGTAAATTAGTTCCTGCTACACTTTCCTTTTCCTCATTCATGCAATTCTAAGCAAATGTTACCTAATTAGCTAAGCAAAGTTTGTTTTTGTAAAAGCATGAAAGTTTTAGAATCTAATCTCTAATCTAAACGCTACTTCTCTTGAAATTCTGGGTTTACAGGTCATTCAGAAGGAATCGACCTACTTCTTAGCAGATTTCAGGGAGCCGTAGATGTTAATGTACGAAATACTTCGGGATTGACTCCGCTAATGAAAGCAGCACTACAGGGTAGAACAAGATGTGCGAAAAGTCTTCTTACAGCAGGTACAATATTGTTGTTATTATATTGTATGCTTTAAAGCATTAAAAAAATACAAAGTCACAACCTCATTCCTTTCACCCGACTTTCACCACCGTATTGCTAGCATTGTGAGAGAAAAATTGAAAATAATATTCAATTTTTTAGGTGCATCACCATTTCTTCGAGACCATATACGAGAACTAACTGCGGCTGAATGGGCCCGACTTTGTGGAAAGCATATGTTTGCAGAAATCGTTAATCGTAGTGCGAGCGCTGCCAACCAGAACCAAGAAGCAGCACAGAATGATAATGCTACCTCGGTTAATAACCGAGGTTTACCTAATGTAAATACGTAGTTTAAAATGTATTGTCATTATTGTGTATAACTTTGACCTTCGCATGCCTTTTATTTTACTAATTTTGTGGTTTCTAGATAAATATTCATGAAGAGAGACATCGTTCAACTACGGAAGAGTTGCCTTACTACCACATGTACGCACGTTCAACAGTGAGTGGAGCAAAGTGGCTAAAAAATAAGATAAAAAAGGTGTTGGGTGCTAGTGTACGATCTGGAGAAGATAAGTCGTACGTTTTCGATAATCCTCTTGTGCGATCCTTGGCGGACAGAAGACCAACTGTTTTAGATAGAAACTACAATACGCTATCCAATTTAGGTCTTGGTGGGGCAACCATTTGCGCTAGTTCTTTACTTTTACCAAGTATACAACCAATAGTGGAACAACAAAGACCAAGAAAGCTGCCAATACCGGTGGTACAAATTACTCCTGTTCGAAGATGATGAATGATGATGTTATTCTATTTGAGTCAAGCTTATTTGTAAATATATGTATGTAACTTAAATGAGACAACCTTGGCATCCTTTTTGTAGAATGGAAAGCATAGCGTGAATTTTTTTAGAAGCAAAGTTTTATGACGAAATTAACTGTTTCCACTGAATAGCTTACTAGTTTTCTCCTGACATAGAAAATTCTAAGGTTAAAGAAAAAATTATTATTTCATACATTAAAGACAGGAATTACTTCTACAAACTGGCATGGTTTTGAAGGTAGCATCATATAATGCCTTGTAAATAATAAATTGTTATATTTTCCTTGTGCTACCCGTTCATGATACCATTTCCAAACAATAATAAGAATAATAATAAAAAGTTTGTTCTGTTACGAAATTCCTTCTTGTTATTACTCTGCCTATTTTTAAAGATTTATTTCTTCAGTTCTGCCTATGGGTTTGATTATGATAGAAATATTAACAAAGAGTCCAACTGTTCTGCATTATTTCTTTATGAAACTTACCTAGAGTGAAAGTAAATTTTGTTAAAAAGTTTAAAACACGATGAAAATCAAAGGACGGATAGAAAAACACTTATTGGGTAATGTTATGCAGTACAATTGAAAAGAAATTGGTATAACTATCAGAGTTAGGAACCCCATTCAGAGTTAACAGTTAAAAGTTTCGGTAAAAGACTTTGATGGCTGAATTAGAATTTGAGTCGAATCTGAAACGCATTCCCAGAGACCTTCACCATTGTTTTTCCAAATGGACACCTACAACCACACATGTAGTATTGTTAAAGCAAGTATGCGTAATAGATGCTTAAAATAATAGATAAATTGAAATGAAGCTAATAACCTTATCATTGGGTCCAGTCACGTACAGCAATACTCCCATAGAATCCCAACAGACGTGAAATGAACTTTCCGTATCATACTTTAGTAGCTCTTGCCCCTTCCATTCAGCAGCAATTGCTGTGTTGGATTGCAGTGTATCATTAAAGCTAAAATTCGAGGTATTTAATGAACGACTGTGATTGAATTCAGGTGCTTTCACTTTTTCATTTTTGTTCCACATCACAAGATATCCGTCACGAGAAGCTGACACTATTACATCCGCATAAGGACACCACTCAACACTAAACACAAAGTCCTTGTGGTGCTCCAATTGATGTTCAAGTATCCATTTGCCACCATAGAACCTACCCAAACGAAAAAACCAAAACTACTTTATAATCAATACTTGATTCTTACTCCACCACGTAAACCTTAAAATTGAATTTATACCCCCAAATTTTTACGTTCCCATCAGCTCCTCCACTAGCAAATTGCCTTGCAAAAGCATTCCAACTAACAGAAAAACATCCTAGCTACAAAAAATGACGAAAATCAACTTCACATTACGCTGAGGTGAATGCTTTTGATTTTCAGACGTCTATTACATAATCTGATTACTTCGTGAGCTTTTGAAATTCTGGTTGTTTCCCATTCTTCATTTTCATTCATCGAGAGGATACTTATTGAGCCATCGTTACTCCCAGTAGCCAAAATCGCACCAAACTGTGGATACGCCCAAGCAACGGTATTCGCTGTAAAGTGAAAGTAGTAAGCTTTATATTAACTCGCTAGTAAGCTAGTCTTACCGGCCACGTTTGATCACTCACCAGAAACAGCTTGAATATTGTCATCAAAAACAGCTCGCCAAAAAGATTTATCAGCATCTATCTCTTTCCATATAATGACACGGCCATCATAGCATGCGGAAGCTAGCAAAGGGCCAAACTTAGGATGGGACCACGACACCTGCCATACCTTTAAAATAAAATGTTGAGTGATTAAATGTAATTTATGTGCAGAACAAATCATAGAATAATATATGCCCTTACCACACCATTGTATCCCGTTAGCTCCACAAGTTTATTGAAAACGCCAGTTTTGTGGTTTACGGAGTAAATGCGTACGACCTTGTCAGCGGAAGCCATGGCTAATTTTGTGCCACAAAAATCCATTTTCGCATCGTTCTGTTTATAAAACATCAGTATATAGTTCCTTACAGTATGAAACATTTCTTGTTCTGACATTTTATAACATCATTGACAAACTTCAAACTTACAATCATCCTTCGTGGTTCAGTGACAAATCCTTCAAATCGAAGCTTGCGTCGTGCCTTTAACTGGTTTGGTAAACGAGGTGTGCGTGTGCGTAATGCTATAAACGAAAGAGTCCAAAAACAACGTGAAAACTAATGATTGGAATAATCTCCGGAATGTTGCTAGTTTTTCTTCGGACTAAGAAATGAAAAAATAAACAGTCTTTGGAATTTCAATGGAATTAATAAATTTGAAAGGACTTACAACCTAAACGCATGGGGAACTCTTTCGAGGTTATTCTTCAGTAGCTTCTTCCCCAACGAGTTTTATCGCACTAATTACTCTCTTGTGACACTAGTGACTAGAAAACTTCAATAAAATTGAAGTTTGTTTTAGAGCACTGGGTGTAAGTCAAAGAAGTGAAAATAGTTGAAAATAGTCAACGCACAGATGACAAAAGTACAATACTTATTATTTTTCTCAGTTTACCCAAGGATCTTTTTAGACTGTGTATGCTGTCATCGTGATAAGCGAACTATCCAGGATACGACACTTGGAGCTAGAGCCAGATCACTGGAGCTTTTGGGACATTACTCCAGAACCTACTTCATTGAGTCCAATACCCACCTCCTCAAACCCCTTATCCTTTACCTTGCATATTTTTTAAAAATGTGCACCTTGAATCCAGTTTTTATGCTATTTGATATGTTGAATGACTAATAATAGTAGTTTGGAGCAAACGTGCTACGAAACATGCAAATATACTGACAAAATCAAATTTAAAATATTTGCGATACAGCGCCAACGCAAAAATTAGAACGCTATACTTTCGTTCACGGAACTCATCTTTAATTATCTGCAATGCTTTGCTAATTCAGATGTTGACGCTGTGTGAAGTAAATATTTTAAATTTGATTTTGTCAGTATATTTGCATGTTTCGTAGCACGTTTGCTCCAAACTACTATTATTAGTCATTCAACATATCAAATAGCATAAAAACTGGATTCAAGGTGCACATTTTAAAAAAATATGCAAGGTAAAGGATAAGGGGTTTGAGGAGGTGGGTATTGGACTCAATGAAGTAGGTTCTGGAGTAATGTCCCAAAAGCTCCAGTGATCTGGCTCTAGCTCCAAGTGTCGTATCCTGGATAGTTCGCTTATCACGATGACAGCATACACAGTCTAAAAAGATCCTTGAGTTTACCTATAGGAACGAAAAGGATTTGGATGCATAGACAGATTTGGAACCTTTACAAACAATACGAGCTGAAGAAACTTTCTTATCTAATTCTAATCTTAGTACAATCGAATGATGTAGTATAGTATGAATGTGTCTACATTTTTTTTCCTTGTGCAATCGACGTTTTAAGATGTGAATCCGTCTCCGCGATGAATATTTTGTTCAGGAGAAAGGTTTCGTATTGCTGCATTACATTATGCCAAACACCAACATAGCTCTTACTGATTATTCATTTCAAATTTAAGTTTTGATTTCACATTGGGTTTATTATCACACATAAAAAATCCATATTTCGGTAACACATACATAAAACGTTTATGTAACTTAAAAATAAGGGGTTTCGACATCAGCTAAAAACAGAGAGTAAAGAAAGCTCTACAATTGTTTACTAGTACAAAGTTAAAGTACAAATTGGTATTAATATAAAATATAACCAGAACTTTTCTCCAGTACACAACAGGTATGGCACATGCCATTTTATCTGTGAAATGAGATGAAACTTACGTTTACTTACGCGAAGTAGTATTGGCTGATGTATAATAAAAGACAACCGTATAACGGTACTAATACTGTATCGAGTAAGGAGACTAAAATGGCCACTAGATCAACATTCGTAAAAAGAGACAAATGTCGCCAATCTAAGTTCTACAGCTCATAACAATCATCAATCATGGCTCCAAATCGAATGAGCCAATGCAGTACTGACGAAGGGTAACTAGGTTTGAGGACGAAATGACGAGAATATGTGCTGAAGCAGTCTGACTCTTGAGATTAGCGCAAATAAATGGAGATAGATTTGTACACACCAAAACGTATAGCCACTTCGATCAATATGGCTATCCCACCAAAGGAGAAGATGATATTTGGGTAACATGGACTTCATAAAAAACGGAGCTGTAAGACAGAGGAGTTTGAGCATCTGAAAGAGAATAAAAACCAGGTTAATTTAAAAATCTTTGCAATCAAGCAAAACAATCTTATCTAATTAATATTTGAATTTTACTAACGTTCTTGTGAAACACGTTATTAAAGGATCCATCATCAGAATGCGTGGTTTCCTTCCAGGAACACAACCAGAGTATAGTTGCCAAGAATCCAAAGAAGCACAGCCAATTCAAATCATAGTATCCATTGATTGCTGTCACATCGTACCACTCAAACAACACTACGACTAGTTGCTCATTGAAGCCTTTCCTCTCGTCGGAATACAGCCACTGATCAAGTTCCAACTTCTCCATTTTTAAAGGAGCAAGAAGTGAGCTGGCGAAAGTCAGAAATGGTAATATCATTGCGGCTACGATTGGCGTAATCAATAAAAGGAGAGCTTCCTTCTCGATTGGTCCTCTAAAATATAAGAAACAAATACCGTTCAAAATATAAAATCAACTCCACATTTAGGAAAAACCAACAGAATTTGTATTTCTCCTTTTAATACCTATCCATTTTTTTGAATACTGCTAGGGCATGCATGGCCAATCTCATTTTAGCGACAAGTCCAACGTTATGCCAAACAACAACCACCAAATGGCGCATTGCAGCCGAACCAGTGTAATTCCATTGTTCATGCAGGAAGTAGGCATTTCTCATGATAATCAGTGCAACATGTGGCATCAACGCACACACAAACATTTGATGACCCATCTGCGGATAAACAATATACAATTATTTCAGCATGATCTATTATCAATTATCAGCATGAATTTTTAAAGTGTTAGAATACTTGAAAACTAAAAGATTTACCGATGTCAAGGGGTAACGATAAGTGTGGTAAGTTCGCTTCCTATCAAAGAAAAACTCTGCAAGTGTGATCAATGCGTAAATACATGACAAGAATATCAGTAAATGCTCCCAGTAATAGCCCGTCGTTCTGAGTAGATACTGCATAAGAATGAATAAATGACTGAATGACACCGCCAAGTACGATACATTATTATATATTGAAAACTCTGAAGACGGACTATGTAGGGTTTTCCCGTTGGCTCGGCCATTTCATGTCCTTTTTTATACTGCAAGAAAAAGGACATGAAATGGCCGAGACCACGGGAAAACTCTACAAGATAGTCTTCTTCAGAGTGTTCAATATATCATAATAGATAGTGTATTGTACCTGAACATCCATTCCCATCGTAAGAGGAAGCATCCGCAACTGGTCATGTTTCACTTTTATGGGATAGTTTTGAAGGTAAGTGAGCGACTTCAAAATATTTAGCAAAAAGGGTCCGACAATGGCTGCAAGAAAAGATGGAAGTAGAATCCGCTTCACCTCGCCAATCTGAAGGAACAAAATCCCAACATCATCGGTAAATTAACACCATCAATAATTATTTAATAGCATTGATAACCTTGTCTTAATGTAGTAAGCCACGTCACACGTTGCAAAAAAAAATTCAACTTACCATGACCTTTAGAAACGCCATTCTTCTCCTCTCTAGTTAGGCTTTACATTCACACGGGAGTTTCACCAACCAGTGGCACCCTTTAACCTAACACTAATTGTATTGATAACTAACTTGACCTTAGTTATTATTATTAGTTAATGAGATGTAGTCAGTAGTAGGTAGTTAATACACTCTTGACGTCTTGACTTTTACACTGAAGCAAATGGAAGATCATCCAGCGAATCCAGCCCCTCCCGCAACACAATGATTATTCGTTTGCCCAACTAACACGAAAAAGATACTGTCTCAGTTTTAACTGTCTTCATTAATCGGTTCAATATGTCAGTCATGTTTTGGAAATCACGTTATGTCACAAGTGACAAAAATGTAGACTTTATCATGTGAGTCTAGCTGACTAAAAATTTTGGTCTCACTTGACTTGATCTTGATATTTCAGTCTCAGCTCAATAACAATGTTTTTGACATGCAGTTTACTTTCGCTCAAAAATACAAAGCTTGATGGCTAAAAGCATCTACAGACTCATTCAAGGTCGACCAAAAACGCTTCAACAAAGTCTAGTATCCTTTGTTGCTTTTTTTGTGGTCTAAAAATTCTTCATTATAAAAAAAATTAAAGCTCAAATTGGTAACAATTTCTTCATATTATGTTTTTCACATACATTAATTGACATTATTTTCGGGATCAAACAACGCTTCTTATGTTTGAACCTTTTCAATTTCAGTCTAAACAGGAAATGATTTATTAACTATCAACCACAACAAATAATCTTGAATGTAATTATGTAAAATTAAATAAATCTACATTCCATTAATTGGTTCTTTAAAACTATATGACTATTATGAGCTATAATTGATACTATTGCAATCGTAAAAATAGGTTTCGTAACACATTGGTTTCGCTTATGTAACCATATATTAGAGATAGTGCTAGTAATTATGATTTGACTGTGTACTAACTGATTGATATCTTTGCTATAACTATCTACATATTTATGGATTAAATAGTTTTAGTAATCAAAGTTTGAGAGTAAGAAGATGTAGTGAAAATCCCTTCGAATTATTTGAAAAATGAGCAACATTGTCAAAAGTTTTTACATCGTGTCTCAAACTTCTCTTCTGAGTTCCATTCTCATTCTTGGGATCCTCTTCTTTTTAAGGGATGACTACTCATCCAGTCCACTAGATGATGAGAAACTAGTTGAAGGATACAACACTGGAAACTCATCATCGCACACTAATGTTTATTTTAAACGTTCAGTTGAATGGATAAACCATGTTCTGCCTATGTTTGTTGGAGAGGACATGTATATGGCGGCTATGACCATAAAGGGTTTATTTTTGGAGCACCAGTCGGTGATTGTCTTCTTTTTTGTCTTGCTACTGGTAATGGAAGGTCTTTTTCGGATGGCTTCAAAATCCAAGGTACGACATTTCGTATTTTAAAGGAAGTGCTTTTTATTTGTAGTTGGATAAAAGTTTTATAAAACAAAATATTGAAAACTTGATACCAAAGATTGCGGGTAGTGGAGTTTTTCTTCAATATGTCATACTGTTATTCGTAATGACGTGTCAGGGGCCAATTGCATCGCATCTGAAGTCTTTGAAAATTGTCCCAATTTCATTCTTATTTGGGAATTTTAAACTGATGGCGAAAGTCGAAATAATCCGACTGATTTTAAAACAATTTTTGTGCGGGTGAGTAGTAGCTATACTGTATTTATACAAAGGAATCGTTACAGAATACGTTAAAATGATTTATTGCAATAACTTCTATGACCAAAGGCAATCAGGACTCCCTTCATCAAAAGCAGAGATGCTTAAAACTGTGGTGAAAAGACGAAAACAATATTTTGACTATGTAGTCCATGAAACAAAGCAACTAGCCATGAGTCCTTTTGCGACATGGATATTTGGACTTTTTCTTCATATTATGCTCCTGACTGAAACGACTTCCCTGTTTGAATATGATTTCATACCAGACCTACACATGCCTCTACCCAACAAATGCATTTTCAAGCATTTGTTGATAATTTTATTCGAGTTGGATCACATTCTTATGATCAACGCAATTTTGAAATTGAGTTGGATGGCAGGAGTTGCTTTAACACTTGGAACCTTTATCCTTCAGTTCCGTGATGTACGCAAGTCTTCGGCAGGCAACCAAGTTGACTCATTTGAAAGTCTACAAGATGTCTTAGGAATTGATGTAAATCGAAGCAAGTTATGGCGAGTATTTGTAAGTATTTTTTTTATATATACAAATTAATAAGCATGCATTGGATTGAATCATGAAGAAATATACAAAGCCGGATTTTAATTATTGTACTGTAGATTGGCATCATGGTATGCGCCGTAACACCATGGATAGTAAGGATTTTCATTGGTTTTGGCCACTATTTCATGTGGGATACGTTTGGTGGAACATCATCGAGTCTTTTTTGGTTTGGACAAATTTACCTTCACCTTTATTGCATCGCCGCAAGATTGAGAATTTTCTCTCACTTACTTTGCTTTGGAATGCCGTCCTGTTCAAGTAATTACCGTGACAGTGTGGATGACAATGAACAAATTAAAGAGTGGGAGGATTATTTAAAGATACCACGAATCTAAAGTTTCAAGTCGGAACGTCTACATCTTTATACTGTAAAGATTAACAACTGACAATTATGCGTGTAAATATTATCGGAATATTATAAGACATTTCAAGGATATCAACTAACTACATTTATCTAGTATACTTCTGCAGTCTAATTTTATAATGCTAAAACGTTGGTTTTATCTTATAAAAACAATAAATATATGAAATAACGATATAGTCTCTGCTGAAGAACGACTTTTGGATTGGTAATGAAAATGTATTAAGAAGTATGCTCATAATTCTACTTTTCCTTCGTCCTGCTGCCCTTCTTCCTCTGTCCGAGGTTTGGAATTCATTTTCTTTCTTCTAAAATGCAATGTAGAAATTCTATCATATGCATCCTGTATTTCCATAAACTTAATCTGAGCTTGCTCCTTTTCATCAGGATCCCTATATTTGTCCGGATGCCAAGTTTTTGATAGTTTTCTCCATTTTTGAGTTATTTCTTCTTGTGTCGCACCATACCCCAATTCCAAAGTTTTTAGGGCATTCCGTTCTCCCATCGGATCAAGTTGTGTTATAATCTAAATAATGTATAATGTCAAACATTCACAGTTACTAATTGCACTAATTTTATCCATTGTATACATGCAACATGCTGATGAGAATGCACAGAGTTTCAGCGGAGGTAAATTGTGGCGGAAAGTCATTTTTAATACATTTTTTTTCATGACTGAAATCTCGGGATTTTTTTAATGGAGCTTCTAGAATAGGTAAGATAATGGTAGGAAAAAAATATTTCGTAATTTTTAATCCATAACTTTATGAGAAATAATTTAAAAACTATAAAAAACACGTAGTTTTTTTTACATTTTTTCGATTTCACAAAAAACCCGGGCCGATAACTTTTTGTCACATTATCTGTGCCAAACTACAACTCTTCGTCGTTCGAATGACACCTCGCTCAAAAAGTTATCGGCCCGGGTTTACGAGTAATTAATTATTTAATATGATCAATTTTCATGAATCAGCTACCAAAGTTGGGCAGATTTCACTATGCATGCATGACAATGCATGCATGCAAGCAAAAATGCATGAGAATCGATCACATGAAATAATTAATTACTCGTAAACCCGGGCCGATAACTTTTTGAGCGAGGTGTCATTCGAACGACGAAGAGTTATAGTTTGGCACAGATAATGTAACAAAAAGTTATCGGCCCGGGTTTTTTGTGAAATCGAAAAAATGTCAAAAAACTACGTGTTTTTGTAGTTTTTAAATTATTTCTCATAAAGTTATGGATTAAAAATTACGAAATATTTTTTTCCTACCATTATCTTACCTATTCTAGAAGCTCCATTAAAAAAATCCCGAGATTTCAGTCATGAAAAAAAATGTATTAAAAATGACTTTTCGCCACAATTCACCTCCGCTGAAACTCTGTGGAATGGGATAAAACGTGAACATTAGTAATAATGCGTACCTCATTCCATAAGGTTTGCCACCCATGTACTTTGTAATAATTCCAAAGGTGTCTCAGAGAGTCACGAAGCTCCCGAAACATGGGTGAATTCACAAGGTTGGCAACTGAATCTCGAAAACGGATAGACTCTCCGTGCTCGTTGGTTATACGAAGATTGTAATACATGTAAGATGACCATAATGACAGGTACAAAACTCCACATGCTGACATGATCGCCATTCTCTTACAAATATGTCGCTTTTGTGGCTTGCCTTTTCTCCAGCGAACACTTAATCGGAATGCGATTGCTGCTAGCCATGTACTCCAGTTATATTTAGGATTTGACATAGTATAAAATGGAAGTGCAGCGTATGCTGCCAGAAGACTAGGTATTATAGAACCTTCCTGAGATCCAATATTGCCTACCACATGAGCTCCTACAAGAAAATTAATAAAACAAAGTTAGCAATTAACTAAAAAAACTGTTGACACTATTAGAAATTAATTTGAGTCTCTTGTCATAAGCTTACCTATAGCTGAACCTAGTGGAGCAAGTACTATTAGCCACCAAAGACTAACTCCAAAAATTTCCTCCTCTGGAATGGCACGGTAAACTACCCAGCTCAATAGGTTACCAAATACGATTTGTCCCGCAAATCGATAGAAAGAGAAGCTTGGCTACATAAGTTTAAAATTAGATAAAATTAGAAACGAACTTAGTTGGATGACTCGTCCGACTGTCCGAGGCTAATGTATATATACTTACTTTGCGTGAATCCTTTGTTTTCTGCTCTATGGAATCCTGATACTTTACACTATAGTTTGCATATTCAACATATCTATAGTGCGAAGGTAAATGCAAATCAGAATATTAGTTTACAGTTACAATATATTAACTTTTATAGTGAATTTAACCACGGTAGCTCTTGATTTACCTGGACATGCGAAAAAAGTCTACCATGAGACCAACCCCTCCATACCCTCCAACCAGTGTCCACCATACGAAAGCTTGCCGATCACGACCAAGATAGAAATGATGTAGACCAAGCCATCCTCCAATTGCCCACAAAATATACGCGATAACAAGACTTTTCCCCATTGTAGCACAGATTTTATCATTAATTACATAGAGATTTCTCCATTAGTTTGTCAAATATTACTTTAGAATGAAACACTACACTCTTTAAACAAGGGTATTTAACTGTTGCTGCTATTAAAATATATTGATTGCAAGTTACTTAAAACTTGCATTCATTTAAAACAAACTACACAGCAGAATCCTTTCAAGAAATATGCATGGCAGGCATACATATGATTACGTACAGTTTGTCATACGTAACAACGCTGGTTCACAAATCTGTTTCAATTTCTGTCATGATAAATTCCGAGAACTATTCAGGACCGGTGCCAGGCCAGAAAGCTATTGTCTTCTTCGTTGAATTGTGTACCACTTTTCCATAAATAAAGTTGGGTAAAACAAAACTTTTTTTTCAAGCTCAACTGAAAACTGATATTAGCTGGAGTTGCATGCAACCGTTAAAGTCACTTTCACCAAATAGGACATGACACAAACATTAACTTGCTGTGTACTACTTTTTATATGCTGGTATGACAAGTCAGGTTCATGAGATTTGCGTTGGTCTTGGTCTTTCTTCCTCACTGAATAAAACCGTACTTGCTATATTACTGTGTCTGAGGCTACGGAATCTATAGGTACAAAAATACATAAATGTATCATAATATGCATATATGTATATACCAATATACCTCGTTCTACATTCTACTTATGATTTGACAATATTGAACCTTTGAAAACAAAAAAAGAATCACGGATAACACACTACATCTACGAGTTATCTTGGGTTTAAAAGTTGTAATACACTAAAAAAAATATTCTATTTTTGTCATGTAGAGTAATACGTATAATTATAAATTATCAAATGCTGAAGCGAATCCATCATGTATTACATTACTTTATGCATACGGACAGACTGTATAGATAGATAGACCCTAGCACATGCTTCTTTTTTGCAGAGATTTTAAGCTCTTGCTTGACTCTTGCAAAAAATAAAGTAGTAGTAGTAGTGCTATGCTGTGGCAGTATGAACACTGTACGTGATATTATAGGTTATATACAAGTAGGCAAAAGTTCTGTCATCTTTGTTTCCCATTTCTTCTTTCAAAAGTCAAGAACAGTTATTTGTTAAATTGTATCATGTACCAGTCTAAACTCGTCTATAGTCTAAACTGATTATATATTGGAAGAAATGTATGAGGGTACAAACACAGAGCAAAAAAGATAGCTACGATTATTACGACATTGACATTACTAAAACTTACTTTATTTATACAAAATACTTTGTGATTTTCCTTGTTCCCCAATTCAACATTGTAAGTTGCAACTGCAAAGATAATGCAAAATAGGTAAAGTGTATCACATTACCTCTGTTTGATTACGAAGATATTTTTTATAGTAAGTTGAGCTAGATATTAAAATGGGTGTATGTATAAACGGAGAGAGTGGAAGAAAAAAATTAAGACCCAACTTGGTTACTTTAACCACAAAATTTAATGTCCAAAATCAGGTGTGCACTAAAACACGGAGGAGAAATGAAATGTAAGACCTAACTCAAGCCTTATTCTTTCACGAGTGTTACTCTTTCACTTTAGGGCAACGTTACAGGTAATGCGTATGCAACTTACCAAAAAAAAAACTTTTCAAGTAACTGCATCACAAGAACACCTTTGAAAGTAGGTGACCGACCACTAAAACATGCCCATCATATGCAGACGGATTGTAACTGAAAAAAAGCATTCACATACCATTTTACTTTTTATAGTACCTCTATGAAAATCTGTTTTAAAGCTGCACTATACATAACTGAAGCTATGTACACAATGAGATGAGACAGGGGTTCAAACTAGAACTTGTCTGAAAGAAAATGTTGAGTATGCTTATATATACTGTGCTAACACAGTACAAGCAATATAGCAGGTACTTGCTTTTGACTTTTTTAGAATGTACAAAGTATGTACAAGAAATGAAATGTGAAGTTATAAGGCATTCTTAATCCATTCTGTTATCACTACTCCTATATATACCCACTCTATTGTAAATGCATTATCTTTATCTTTTGTAAGCCTTTCCCTATAGTTAAAATGACTACGAAAAAGCACTCATAAGTCATATAATATATTATCATCACAATAAAAATAGATAAAGAGGATGCACTGCACGTTGTGTGTAGTATGTGGTAGTAGTACTAAGTGGTAATATGATTAAAATGTTTACCTTAGTTATGGTTTATGCTATGAACTGTGTGAATCTACGTGTAGCGTATAGCAGCTAACCAAACCGCGATTTAAAATGCGAGTTTTGCAAACAATCATTGAATGAACAAAAACAAGCATAAACTAGTGAATGAATATGAATTGCATGGACGAGCATTGTGGCATCCGAGTTGACACCTCACAGAACAAAAAAGCTACTTAGGTATGTATTTTAGGTTTCCTGTATAGAGAAAGAAATGTACGTAAAGATTGGATGGATGATAAATTAAGTCCCTCACGCAAGCCACTCTGCAAATGCCAGTAAGCAACAAAATATACAACGCTTTACAGAATCGTACAATTGTACTGACGCTGCTGTCAAAAACTTTAGTCTATTAAAAGCGCTATTTTTTAAATTATTATTCCGCATTATAATTATTTGTGTGCCCCCAATAACAAAACTTTGCTGATATATCTATTTATCCCTTATGCATCCATCAATGGAAATGCTACTTTGCTGCTAGTACAATTACGTTAGAAGGTACATACTGGAGTAGTAAGGTTTTCAATTCTAAAACGGTTAAGCAGTTCCCAACCGAGGTCCAAAACAATCTGACGCATGCAAAAGATGTTCATCATCTTGTGAGTAACCGAAGCCATGCCCATTTCCCAGAGTTCTGCCCCTATGGTTGGGCCTCTCAGCATTTGTAACACCATCTAAAGAACGAAATTCTATTTTACGAACTCGATGCTGGTAAAATGATGCACAATGAAATGGCAAAAAGAAAAAGATATTCATGACGTTGCTTTTATAATAATATCGTGATGATCATGACATGACTT
The DNA here is from genome assembly GCA_964034955.1 of Orchesella flavescens. NCBI lineage: Eukaryota > Metazoa > Arthropoda > Collembola > Entomobryomorpha > Orchesellidae > Orchesella > Orchesella flavescens. Next base: position 20,146,020 of record OZ035955.1, read on the forward strand.
ATGGCTGATGCTATCCGCATTGTATTGTGACAAATACTTACATTTGGTCTTTCGCTGAATCAACGCTGCACGAAATCCAGCAATGTATGCTGCTTTCTGTTTCCCATGATCTTGAGCTAATCTGACTCTTATAGGAGTCGTTTCACCAGGAGGGACGCTCTGATTAAGTGCTCTAATGGCAGCAAAAGCTTCATCACGCTTATCGTACCTAATCATATTGATTGTGCATCATGGAACTTGCGTTCATGGTATTATAATTTATAATTAAAGGTTTTATTGCTATGAATAGTTTTGGTCTTATCCTAAACCTAACGAAAGCCAGTCCCCGGGACAATTTAGTGAACTTATCGCGAAGCAAGTGACATTGAAGGATTTCACCATAGGCAGAAAACATTCTGAACAAGTCATCATCATTGAAAGTGAGGGGTAGCCCACTAATGAACAGATTTGTGTCCTTAATGTCGTCACTGCAGGGTCTTGCAAGTGAAATCTTAATGCGTTTATGATCTATCTGGTATCTGTTAAGAGCATGCCTTGCAGCCGCGGCATCATTTTCATATAAAAAGTTGACAAATGCAAATCCAAATGAATACCCCGTCTATTTGATGAATAATATTGATGAAACATAATCACGTTGTAATTTAATATTAATAAAAAAGATGCTAATGAGTATTTTTTACTCGCTCTTACCCTTTGATCACGCATGATTTTTAAGCTTTCGACTGGACCAAAGGGACTGAAAAGCTGGTACAATTGCTTATCCGTAAAGTTTTGTGGAAGGTAATTAACGATGAGATGTCGTTCCTCAGATTTGGATTCATCATTGACATCGTCGTCGTCAGCCGCATTTTGCTCGGGATTGTAATGAGACTCATTGACAAACTCCATTATTTTGGATACATGTGTAGTACAAATTCTACTTGATATTAAGCGCTTGTTTATTGGTCGATCTGGCGGATCAAAAGTATGTACGTAATGAGTAAAAAATAGCAGTTTTATCAATAATTAACGGGGAAAGCCGTTCTCTCAATTCTTTGATGCGAATTAGCGCGATAGTTTATGCGCGTGTGTGAAGTTATAGATTACTTTTAGGTCAACTCAGTGTTGACTTTCCGTTCTTCAAAGCAATAAGTATGCCATGATATGATGTGTCAAACCAGAAAGATCAAGTTTGGAGGAAATAACCCCTGCAATTTGTTACCATACGTACTTCATGAAATTTTAATGACTCCAACGCTAATGAAAGTTGAATAACCCTGATGGGACTAGCTGCGGTTCTGGAGTAATGTCGCCACTTGACTATTTAACAGTACGAATTTCCTTCAAAAACTGCTTACAAAACAATTTACTTAAGTATAAAAGCTAATTACTGCATACTATCTAGGCTAGATCAACTTCTAAATTGTATTACTAACGCACCTATTTTAATCCATTAATTGATACAGAAGTATAGTTTGTATGCTACTAATCAAAACTGGTCTCTTTATCTAATGGATGCATTACGAACACTAATTTTCTAAAAAAAACAGTAGACAGTACACATATAGATATTAACTTCAGTAAGAAATCCTTTATTTTATAGGAAGATTTATTAACGAGTTCGATACTTAAGAAACAATTTTTTAATCAAAAAGTCCGAAACCCATGTCATCATCCTCTTCCTCGGATTCTTCCTTCTTCTTCTCCTCTTTTTTCTCTGAAAAAAACAAATAATTCAATTTGTAAAACATTATAACTAACAAATTCTGACACTTCCAGCTAATTTTAAGAATACATCTTTAATTATTTAAATAAAGCTCACCTTTTCCAGCAGCTGCAGCTGCAGGAGCCGCCGCAGCAGCAGCGGGGGCGGCACCTCCACCAGCAGGCATGGAGGCAAGCTTGGTCTGACCTAAGACAAAAAACCAAAAAAAAAATCGGTTTAAAATATTTCGAATACTCGTGAACTATAGTTAGCTCTTAATTAAATTGCATTGTAATGTACATGATCAGGTATAAAAGGGTATCAGCATGGACATACAGTCGAAAGATGGTGTTAATTATTCATCATAACATGACATTTATTTGAAACGATAGTAAATATTATGTTTTTGTTTGATGTCATTACCTTCCTTTATCAGCTCCTCTACACTCTTTCCTTTCAGTTCTTTAACTACCTTTTGAACTTTTTCCTTATCTGATTCAATTCCAACAGAACTAAGGATTTTTTCAATATCTGCTGCTGAGGGATCTGCTTTGTTGCCCAAAACGGCAAGCAAGTACGCACTGACATACCTCATCTGGAATTAATTAAAACAAAAATTCATTTGGTTTACACTTAAAAAAGCACACAAATGTCCAATCATGCGTTTATGTTTACTATAGCACGCAATGCTTCGTCTTTTTTTGGTATGCCTACTTTTAAATTGAATTATTCGTTATTTGCACATTAAAATACAAATTGTAAATTTAAACAGTGAACTGGGAAGTTACCTTGATTAATTAAATTAAAACTTTAGTGACTTGAACCGTCGTAATAAGAAGGATTTTAAATTCCTACTGTTTCGACAAATTAACTCGTACGCAATAGCAAGGGCACACAACCAGCAAATGCGGTGTCTTTCACTCAAAGAACAAAATGTACATCAAAAGCGTGTCTCAAAATTTGCCTCAATGCGCTCACACATATCTCTTGCAACTTGGGAGTCACGATGCCCCTCAATACTTGACAGGATTCCACCTAAGTATGCCAAAGAGCCGAAAGGTGTAGCAGTAAGGACTTATCTAAAAAGCATTACCAAGAGCATTATTGCTCTGACTGACTAAGACTGAACTGGAGCTTAGAAATATCCCAAATGTATGTTGATATCCTGTACCGCCTCTTAATGAAATAATATGGTAAATGAGAGTAAATTATTTATTTATAATTATTGCATTCTCTTTATTTCTCAATCAGTCTTATAAGTCGGGTAGGTACAAAGTACATCACAAAAATACTTTCAGTTTGTATTGAGTAAATTGTATGTATGACATTATTCTGTTTTCTAACAACTTAAACTTGTAAACGCTACTATACTAAAAAATATAAAAAAAATATATTTATTTCCATTTCCAGCATTACAATTCAGAGTCTGACTGTGCCATAAATAACGGCAGTCCGGTCCTTGTGGATGCAGATTCGCCACTAAAGAACCTAAAATTAATTATTAATATTACATTTGTTTGCAGTTCATGCATTAGAAAGAAAAAGAACGGAATAATTCGATAGGTTACCCATTCATTATGCATACTCCACTCCACTTCCGCGCAAATGAACAAAAAAGATTGTTCAATTTCCAAAGTTTATTTTTTCTTGTCCGCTAATGGAAACTGATACAGCTTATTCCCAGTCTTGAAGTTGAGCTGTTGAACTTTAAGAAACTGCAACTCAGGCTCCTGCTCCACCAACTGAAGCCATTTCGCATTCATATAAGAAAGCACCTTTGTTTCAGCTACTTGCTTCATATCTCCTAACATCCATACGACGCTGATGTGAAATGAGGCATCCTGAAATTATGCAAAAGAAAAATATTGTGAGATTCTCCAAACTAAGAGCTATTTGTTTAACGCTAACAGGAATCAACTACTCAAACCAGCAATAAACATACCTCATAATAAGGATCTAATTGAAAGTCGGCAAGACATTTATCACAGACATTTACAATTCTCAAAAGGTTTTTGGTAGGGTTGACTTTGATTCCAATGAAAGTACGCGTCCCTTCATCGTTGACGTAGGCATGAAATTCTTCAAAAAATAGCTGGAACCTGAACAAGATTGAAAAAACAAAAAGTTTGCTATATACAAAAATTACAAACGATGAAATTTCATTATTTTAGATAAAATAGACAAAACTGCTGTTATTATGCTTACCTTTCGATACCGCTAGCCGTATGTCTCATATTATCTACAAATTCCGGAATCCAATGATGTCTGAAGGATTGAGTTCGTGATACAGATAAATGTATATCGTCAACGGGGAATATCTGCTGAATTTTTGCAACTTTGCAATACTTTTGTGTGTCATTAATAATCCCATTAAGGGCCGTCATCAATGATGTGTCACTTAAGCCTAAAATATATCAAGAAAAAAGCAAAATCAATTTTTAAAACATGTAATGTGTGATGATCAAAAACAGATCGGTATACTGTGTTAATTAAGAAAAATAATGTTGGCTCTTCTTACATGGCAGATACAAGTAGGACGCCCAGTTACCTCTTACATGAGGAAAAGATCTAATTCTTCCCATGTGCTGTGAAGGGTCATCATGTAACTGCTCGCCTCCGTCCTTCCCCGACCTGGAAAACATTTGCAATACAACTTTCGGAACCGGAAGTGTAGTATCCCGACGAGCTTCTTTGGGAGGCCTTGGTGGATCTTTTGACAAGATGTCCATTAAGAGACGTTTACGTCCTACGCCGCTAACTGGCTTAAAACTTCCCGTGGATTTAGATTTGGAATTATAGCTGGGATCATCTTCTTTACTATCTGAATCTCTATCCTCTGAATCCGAACCATAGACCTCCAAACTGCTTAAACCAGACGATTTCGAAGCTACTACATCCATGATATTTAAATGTGTTGGAAAGTACTAATAAACGACAATGACATTTCCAATAATGGCAGTGCAAGTTTAAAAACTAGTAAGTAAAACAGTAATAGTAGAACTATGTACTTTCATAATACAACTGGAAATGCAATCCTCCATCCTCCATCCTCCTACCAAAACATTCCAGAATTGGCGCATGGGGTATCCTGCACAACTAACGAAAAAATTACATCAGATCAGATGCAATATTGAAAAACGTTTGATTTCATGCATATTTTTCAAGCATTGTTGAAGTACAGAATTGATTATTTAAAAGAAGCAAAATGTTTACCTTAATTGTCCGAAAAACAATAATTAAATCTTTTGACAAAATCATAATTCAAGTCAATTTTTATTTATTAATTAATGGAAACATACAATTTCTTTGCAATCGCAAACAGGCTCAACTTAAAATATCATGATTAAACTATTAACAACAACAACAACGAAAGCTTAATTACGACTATATTGAATCAACCTCGAACTTATTAATTGTCTATGTATTTACTATAAACTAACATTTCTCTGCTAAAATTATATATGCTTCGTACATAAGTTATGCATTATCATTGGTAATAATTATATACGAAGATCCTAAGAAACTACGATGACTATAGCTATCTCCCCTAGCTCCACTCATTGATTCGGTTGACGGGACATGATACAATTCGATAATTATAATATAAACGTACTACTTTTATATTATAATCTAATCAGAATATCAAAATTATTTTAAATCATAAGCCAGCTTGGCATTATGGACCAAAAATGTCCGGTAAAAGCGTCTGGATCAGGTGTGTAGTGACAGGAACCCGAGAAGCCATCCTGAGCCACTTACCGTCCTTCTTGAACTTTTTAAGTTCCTTCACCACTCTTAGAAGCTGTAAAAACATTAATTACATGTTATGTTAGATAATTTACAAGATAAGCATGCAACAACATGCAGTAGGATATCAAAAATTGAAAAATGTGTAATGTGTATATGGAATCACTGAACTTATTATCATGTTACAAATAATATACACAGTTACAAACGATTTACTAACTACTCACCGTATTATTGTCTACCTCCTTTTTAAGGGCTTTGATAGCGTGATTTTTCACATCTTTAATGTCAATTCCGGCTTCTACAAGGTCTGATTGGGAATCAATGGACATTACGGAGGCTACGCTTACAGCATCATCCTAATTAAACAAAGATAAGGAAATCAATGATTTTATAATAAACACGCTAAAAAAATCGTGTAAAATATTAAAATCATATCATTAGCCATAATTTATAATTCTAACTAACTAACTCTATTATGGTTCCGGTTTACAGTTCCCCAAGCTCCACGACCTTGTTGCTTTACTCCATTCGATGCTTGATTTACTGCCGTTACATTTGCTTCACGACCTTGTTGGTTTAATCCAATCGATGCTTGATTTACTGCCGTTACATTTGCTTCACGACCTTGTTGGTTTACTCCAATCGATGCTTGACGTACTGCTATTACATTTGCTTCAGCTTCAGCTCCAACTCGCACACTATTAGGTTGGGAAAGCTGCAAAGTCAATGGCTGTCCAGGTCCCCCTGCCAACGGATCAGCAGAACCTTTTTGAAAACGCACGGATTTTGATACAGGCTGGTCTTCTGAATTGTCAGACGGGCGTTTCTCTTTGCCTCCTTTGGATTGAGATTTCCCTTGCTTCTGTGTGTTCAATCCATTATTAGACTCTGCTTCCCTATGAGAAGGTCCCGCTGAGATTACAGGAGGTGGTGGGGCTTGCCGTTTACCAATTCGAGCTTCCAGCGAATTTGCCAGTCTCTGAGAAGGTTCCAATTCCAGTACTGTCACAACAGGTGCTAATAATGCTGGGGTCTGGCCGCTTCCTAATGCTCTTGCCCTTGAGTTCAAAGCATTTCGACTCGCCAACACTGATTCCACCACAATTTTCGCTTTATATAAAGGCTTGACGTATGCATAGCTGTCGAGGAAGTCACGGACCTAGGATTTATGTAGAATTATAGATGCAACCGAAATACAAACATTAGCCCCTTATGGAACGTTTATATTAACTCTTCATTAATGAAAATATGCTATAAGGGCTAGGGCTGGTTAACGATTACCTTTCCAGTTGCCAAACACCATTTTTGCTTATTTCCTTGAGGTTGCGGGTCTCTTATGATGTAATAATTTCGCTCTATCTGACCATTCATCATCGGAAACAACAGATCAAACTGTAATAGTTCAATAATAAGAAAAATAACAATTACACTTCAATCCTATTTAAAATTGCAAGATTTAATGCAACAATTATTGATGAAGATCACGTCATACCAAACATTGAGCATATGGCCTTGGTTCATTTACTTCTACTTACCAATTGTCGGTCCTTCTTCTTGATGAGATCTTTCCAGGTCGATTCTACATCACAGTGATACATAATTAATATTTTAAATGACTGCCTTCCCCACTCATTGGATCTGGGTAGTGTAATGTTCACAGTAGGATAGGGAGAGCCATTATCAGAACGCCCACGACCCATCTTCTTCTTCAGCTCCTAACACTTGATTACTAAAATAAAACAAAAAATACAATTTGAAGTTGAAACATCGAAATTATCAATTGTTGATAGTGAAAAAATATCACTTCTTGCATTTGATATTAATGATAAATCATTATTATCAGACGAAATTCAAAAGAAGAAATTATTTCCGATTTTCACTTCCAACTTAACTTCATCGAGGTAATTATAAAGAACAATACGAGTATTCCAAGTACAATACCTGATAAATGTTTAATATTGGTCCAAAACTTAAGTCTTCCCTTTGCCCTCTTCTTTTTGTGACAAGTTTTAAACTTTCGATTTCGATATCTGATCGTGACGTCGAGGGTTGTGTCCTGACCTTTTTGTTTGGTATTGTTCCCTGGTATCTCAGAGCCGAAATCTAACTACCTGAAGAGGTTAAAAATCTTAATTAAAAATTTAATTCCACTGTCCATTCTATGCTATGCGTCATGCCTTTTTTATATTCAAGAATTATCGGAGTTCCAGCCACAAGATCCGCAGCTAAGAAGCGTTGATTTGAGAGAGACCAAACAATTTTAAAGCATCTATACACTTACTTTTTTTATGACTTAGCCGAGTCCAAATCCGGTATTACCAATCACCAATACAGATTCAAAAACAATCATACCAACTGACGATAACAATCAGGAGACGAATGAATGTTTCAATAATAATATCCTTTACGTAGCAATGAGAAATAGGTAGAACGTAATCCAATCCACATCTATCTGCATCTTGAATGACGAATTATACCGTATAATTTATACGTACATCATGGACTTATGTATTCCGTATTATACATACGACCAATCACATCGTATTTGCATCCGGAGTTTTAAACTATTAGTAAATTAGCATAATCATTTGCATCCTATTACGGAAATGCAACGCAGCATTTGTAAGGACAGAGAGATAAGATGATGATGATAGGCATATTATCTCGGAATTTCATCGGGCTCATAACATACTACTACTCATTTTCTAGGAGACAAAATTGGTGGAAGTAAGGATTGGAAGAGATGTAAAATATGGACTAAACTGACTCTTCGAACGTGAATGATAAGATTTTACGCAGTATTAACATTCCTTAACTGCATTTTATAAAACATGAAAGCTTGTGACAGTGAATACATGGTTTATAAGGCTTAAGAGCAACACAACGTTGTGTACAACGTTACAAGTCCAGAGGAAAGGAACCTAAGAGAATCTTTCCTTTCTACTACTACAAGTGTTCTTAAGTCGCCCCCACATGAAGCCATTTAAGGATATTTTTATGTATAACATTTTATGCTTATGGATTATATATACAGCAATACAGCTGTATCTAATAGAAGGGTGCATGAATACTTTCTTTTACCGCGGCGTGCATCTGCATTTAATCTACACAATCTTTAATGTGAAGTGAATTGTTGAATACAAAACAAGCAAATGCTGACACTGTGCACTGGCAAAGTCAGATGTAAGATTTTATGATGTAAAAGAAAAATTTAAATAGTATCAGATCAACATGGATAATTTGGAAAATAAATATTGAGAGTGACATGTGATCGTGCTGATTTGAATTACGGTTAATACTTATAAAAGTAGTGGATATTCACATATATATATTAGTAAAGCCCCAGCTGACTGTCCACTAAATTAGCTGTTTAGATGAAAATGGGACCTCCTGTAACTTCCCGTTGTTTGTTTTGTCGAAGTGATGTAGTGTCAGTACGGAAGGGAAACCGCAATTTTAAAAGCTGTGCTACCTCACTTTGCTCAATCTTTGGGTTAGCAGATAATCACCCATTTAAGACATTGTACGAGCAAGCTCGCTACTGTGAAGAATGTTTAAAAGATGTCCTTGAAGCGGATGTTACACTCGCAAAGCTGGAGCTATTGAAACAAAGTTTGCTCCGTTTCCAAAATCGAGTTTATAACAAACTTGGTGACAACTATTTTCAAATAAATGATAGGGAGTCGATTAACGTGTCATGTGAAGAATTTGAATCTGGGGGAGACAACTTGCGAGGAAGAAAGTTTAAATATGACGAAATCATCAAAATTGTATATGAAAGTAAGGTCACTATATTAAGTAAAATGTAATATATGTAACATTCAAAGAGCACTTTAATAGTTGTTGACCCTTCATCAAATAATCTTTTTTTTCTATGAATAGAATTGGACAAGGAGTGTCCGAGATGGGAACGCTTTTCTAGTGAGGGTAACAGTAGCGTGGAGATAAAGAACTCAACTTCTGTGGATGTATCTGTTCAAACTGATCAGGAGACCTGTGAGATATTACTTTGGCAGAACCAGCAGGCTCCTTCAAACTCAATCCTTCCTGATGGAGATGCATCTTCTGCATGGAACAATGACGATGATGACCCTGCTGATATAGAAACTCATAACGATCCACTTGACACCAGTAGTATGATTTCCGTTTCCAATTCTACAACCACTAACGTGGACACAAATGCAGCGCAGTCAAACCAAATATTAATAACTACAATCAACTTTGACCAAAAAGTTTACTGTACATATGACCCTGAAAACTGTAAAAAGTTTTTTTATGATGACTATAACTTGGAGATTCATATCAAAAGTATTCATTTAGGTGAGAACTTTGCATTACGTCGTAGTCATAAATATTATCTAAAAAAAATTATTGTACAGCCAAATTACTCCTCCACATACATATTTGTATTCTAATTATATGGGATTTTGCTTTGGGATTTTTTACAGGAAATCCAAAACCATATGAATGTAGTGAGTGTCGAAAGTCTTTTGTTGACGAAGCCCGATTAAAGTCTCATTGTTTACGGGTTCATACTCCATTTGGTCCATTTATCTGTGAACACTGTGGGAAAGGATTTGGATCTCAGGGTCTTCTTCGTGACCACAACCGCAAAATCCACGAGAAGGAGGAAGTATTCAACTGTTACTTTTGTTCAGCCCCCTTCACCTGTAAAGACACGCTGCTTCTCCATGAAAACCAACACCGCTCTAATGCAAATCCCTTTGAGTGTTTATTCTGTTCCGAGAAACTTCCAAATAGCTCAGTTTTAAAGGCTCATTACGCAAATGTTCACGCTGAAGGTAAATTCAGATGTAAACTCTGTGATAAACCGTTGGCTAACGAAAACGGACTTCGTCTTCATATGATTACCCACACGGGGATTTATAAATGTGACCTGTGCTCATTTACAGGATCATCGCAAAGTGCGTTGAACACTCACATGTCGTCACATTCTACAGACAAACCGTACACCTGCGAAATATGCGGACAAGCCTATAAATATTCAAAGAATTTAGTGGCTCACAGAAGAATTCACACAGGCGAGAAACCATATGTATGCAAAATTTGTAATCAGTCGTTCCGCGAACGCGCATATTTAAAGCGACATGAAGAATCTCACAGCACCGATGAGCACTATGAGTGTACAATTTGTACAAAACGATTCAAAGTAAAGGAAAACTTGAGGAAGCACATTAAAATACATAATGGGAACGTCAAGAAGAAGACGCCTAAAGTTACCAAGCCACGAAAGTCCGGATCGAAAACGGGAGAAGGAGATGAAGGTGTCAAAAAGCCAAAAAAGTCTGGGAAGAAGAATCGTGATAAATCCAGCAAGAAAGCGAGCAAAATCAAAAAGAAGTCAAAGAAAGATAAGAAGCGTAATAAAAATGAAGAAACTTCTCCTGCTGACTTAAAATCGGAAACAGTTGACGTTGTTGACACCACCCAAAAGGTGGAATTTACTTATGCAATTGAGAGATCAGAAGAGTTAACGCAAATGGAGATTGACAATGCGATAGCGTCAATTCAACAACATCAAGTGGTGGTAACCTCCAGTGACGGCATCCCTCAATCCGTTGCATATACCAATGCTACAGTATATTCTACAACCGACTTTCAGCCTACAACAATTAACGTTCCCAATCTCGGACCTGTTACCGTTTTAACCACGGATGCAAGAGTAATCCGAAACACAAACTCAGATCAACAACAACAGCCAATTCAATATGAGTTTGGTTATAATTTGGGCTAACTTATAAAGTTAGGTTAACACTTAATCTATTATAATAATATTTTATACTAATAGAATGCAGAACAAATAATAATAAATTTGTTCACGCTGTTTTAAAGCTATTTTTATTAGAATATTCCAAATGTCTAACGATAAAAAATGTTAATGCATACATTATAATAAGATAAATGAATAAATGTTGAAATGCTCGAAAGTAGAACCTATTCCTTTCAATGTTTTGTATTGGCTAATTATTAGCTCAATTAATTAATTAATGGAGCCTCAATTATATAACATCTTAATGATTTTAACGATTTTCCTTTCATTTTTTGACTTCATTCATCATTTCTAAGCCAAAAAGCACTGCATTTATATCAGAGTTGAGTTTCATAATGCCCTTGCTTCTGTAAAAGCACCCAGGTAAGCAACAGCCGCGTCTCTACTTGGGTATAAAACACTCTCTAATCTTATCTAAGTATGTACACAATACACAAACAGTCTGAGTCTGAATATAAAATACTGTGTTTTGTGTGATTGTTACAAATCAAAACAAATGCATTAAAATGTTTAACTTTCTGCAACTGCAACTAACAGTCGAACCGTTAAAGAGTTTAATTGAACTACTTCCTTTGACGGGAATATAATAAATAAATAATAAATAAATCCACCATGTCACTGACGTTTGCAGAGCAGAATAATGGTCCTAGTTTAAAAAGTAGGAAATAACTTGATTGGACTAATTGTCTAAAATTTTGGTTAGCTATTAGTACTAAAACTAATGCACAATGGCACGCGACAAAAATCCAAAGTTAACGAAAACGTGTGTGATATGTCGCCAAAAGCTGGTTCACGAGGTAAAGCTAAATGGATATCAAGGAGAGGAAGTAGTAGGCGATGATGGAAATAAGAATCGAGAAGCTAAAAGCATAATACGATGGAAAACATTGTGTGCTGAAGCACTTTGTATGTTATTTGGACTTACTGACAATCATCCCCTTGTTGGGGTGTTTGTTAACAACCAAACTTGTGGCAAACTGTGTTCCACATGTTTGGAAGATGTTTCAAAGGCCCAAGACACATTTTGGCAACTTCACTGCATGGAACGAAAGCTGGATAAACTTCAAACTGACATTTTGGGGCGATTAAGAGCCAATTATGAGTATGTACCTGTGACCACCGTGTTTGCTAGGATGGGGACTCAAGACATTGTAGAAAATTTACAAAAGTTAACTTATGACGAAGTCGTCAAGATTCTGTTTGAAAGTAAGCTTCCGTATTATTTTTATTTAAATGATAAACTAATTATTAGTACTTGGGGGTGATGGTTAACAACTTAGTAATTCTATAATAATTATTATTATTATCTGTGTAGCCCTGAAGGAATCCAAAGAGTCGTGGCCGAAATTAGTTCATTCATCTCGGTGGAAAAAGGCGTGTGACAATGCAGAAAGACTGGCCGCCGTTTCGTCTCAAGTCCAGCCTCAACCGGAAATGGGTTGCGACGCTGACCCATCCGCTGTAATTGTGAAGACTGAGCCGCAGCAGGAAATGGATGGGATATTTAACATATCTGTAGACCATGATTATTACAATCCAAAATCCGAAGATGTTAATACTGCTGCCACACAAAATGTGTTCGAAGGGGGCGAGGAGGAAGAATCTAATGAAATATTAGGACTAGCAAGGGATGACAGTCGTGATGATGATGATCATCATCATGTTGATGAGGATCCACAAGCGGAGGATAATGTGGATGATGACAGTGACTGTGATTGGGAGAAAGTCAAAAAGGTTGCCTCAAAGAAAAAGAGTCGAGTAGCAAGAACGCGCTCGTCGAATGCTAAGAAAGTCAAACGTAAAAAGACTCTCAAATTGGAAGAGGATAATCAAACAAGATATTTATGCATAGAAGATCCCCAAAATTGCAGTAGAACATATAGTGCAAGAAAGCATCTTCGCAAGCATATTCAAACATTTCATAAAGGTGAGTAAAAGCACTTTAGACAGACCTTAACCGAATTACACCCTTACGTTTTGTTCCTATCTATATTAATATGTATTACTTTATATCCTTTTTAGAACGAACTCATGTATGTGACTATGAAGGATGCACAGAAAGATTTGTGTCGGTAGAAAAACTTCAGGGGCACAAAGTTCGGGTGCATGAAAAAGTCAAGAAAGGCAAAAGCGTAGAAATCTGTGAAACTTGTGGGGTTGAAGTCCCCCGAGGAGATATGAAGCGACATTTTTACATGCGTCATGTAGGAGTTGGGCAATATACCTGTGAACGATGTAACATGGACTTTAATGATGCCGAACTGTTTAAAAACCACGAACAACTTCATGAACAAGCCGAATACCCCTTTTCATGTGTTGTTTGTGCCAACTTGTTTACAAATTCGTTGGACCTGAAGGCACACGTTAGCAGCAACCATCTTTCAAGTGGTTTAAAATGTAACGTGTGTGGGATCATGAAAGCAAACAGCTTTCTCCTTGAACGTCATATGAAAATACATGAGAGAACAAAGCGTTTTGTCTGTGATTGTGGAAAGTCATTTGCAAGCAAGGGATATCTCAATTATCACCAGGAACATTTTCATAGTAACACTGATAAACATTATCCATGTAGTGTTTGTGGGAAATTATTCCGTCACATGAAAAATGTGTTGCGTCACCAAATCACTCACAGTGATAACAAGCCTTATCAATGCAAGATTTGTTTAAAAACTTTCAATTACTCTCATCTGCTGAAGAAGCATGAAGAAATTCACTCTGGAACCAAAAATTATGGTTGCGAAATTTGTGGGAAACGATTTCGTCAAGAGCAGAACTTGACACAGCATATGAAAAGTCATAGACCAAAGTTGGATAAGCCTGGAAAGAAACAACGGCCTGTTAAGGAAGAGCCTGAAAATATTGATGATCTTGGGCCCATTATATATGAAGTACAAAAAATTGAAGACCAAGATGAAATGAAGGATGAAATTATGGAAGAACACATATTGGGCACAACTACCGTTGAAATTGTTCCTGGGAACGTTATCACTGCTGGTGACCACCTTGAACATACCATTCAGTTTGACACCAGTCAAATTCATCTTCAACCTAACCTCCAAACGCAAAGTACCACAACAGCAACTGTCGTATTTGTATCAGCGGACCAAAACTTACAGTGGCTCCAGTATCCTAAATTATAATTTCCACAAAAATCATGAGGCATATATTTAAAAAGTGTTATATTATTATAATAGACTATTCAGTTGTCCTTTCTACTCCGATGAAGCGATAAAGTCGGTACAAGTAATGTTATGTATATATAGATGTGTGTATATATATTTAGGATACTAGAATTACAACTGCTAAAAGCAGTCATGTCATAATATGGCCTAATAATTATTTGTGCAATGGTATTAGTAATTCACGGATGCCTTAATACTTTTCAAGAAGCCTAGTTTTTCATAACGAATGCAGCGCAGACGAATTACTGTGAGGTTACTACTACTACTACTGTCGCATATACCGTGTTTGAATTGAATAAATTCGAGATTATACTCAAGTTTTTAAAACCAGGAAGTCTACCATTGGTTTGTGTTATGCATCTATTACTCATGGTGTACTCATAATTGAATACTCTTCAGCCAGGCTTGCTCTTCGGAAACAAACACGTTGCGTTATGATGCAATGGGTTTTTTGTTCGATTTATTGTTTTTGTTAGGAAATAAAACCGTTTAAGAGCGGGTTTTCCGGCCGTCATCATATTATACAATATTAAAATATAATGCAACTGCTAGTGAAAGTCGACCAAAGAACCACAGATTCTAATAACACTTTTCCTGGCCATAAGTAAAGGCAAAAGTACCCAAGAACCGTTTTTGAATATTCTTAACAAATGGAATCTTGGCTTTCAAATGACAGTAGTTTGGTTTTCGGGTAACTTTTCCTTTCGAAGATATTCCGGATCTTCTGAAGGGGTTTATGGTCATCATGATCATCATACAAACGTATGTAATTCAATTGCATGCATGACAGTTGGCATGGAGTGAATTAAAAAAATCACACAATGACTTTGTTTGTCCGTCCGTAACTCGAAATTGATTAAAATATTCATTTTTTTTAGTTTTTAACGATATTTACTTCGAATTAATGAATATGCCCCAACGTCTGTCCGTCCAACGGCCTTAAATGAGCGATTCGAATTACAATGAGCGAGTATACCCCAACTTTAATCTAAAGCCGTTAGACTGGTCATGTGTGGGAAACACATTTTCTGAAGAACTAAAAAATACCAGAGAAGCTGAATGTATACTTAACACATGTGAGTACTTAAAGTTCCATATACACTAAAACACATGTGAGTACTAAAAGTTCCATGTATACTAAAACACATGTGAGGACTTAAAGTCCCATGTGTACTAAAACACATGTGAGTACCAGTGTTGGCGACTAGAATGTTTTAGTTGTAGTTATAGCTATATTCTATTCCTTAGTTTCATTTGGTGTTGTAGTTATAGCTATATTCTATTCCATAGTTTCATTTGGTGTTGTAGTTATAGCTATATTCTATTCCTTAGTTTCATTTGGTGTTGTAGTTATAGCTATATTCTATTCCTTAGTTTCATTTGGTGTTGTAGTTATAGTTGTATTCTATTCCTTAGTTTCATTTGGTGTTGTAGTTATAGTTATATTCTATTCCTTAGTTTCATTTGGTGTTGTAGTTATAGCTATATTCTATTCCTTAGTTTCATTTGGTGTTGTAGTTGTAGTTATATTCTATTCCTTAGTTTCATTTGGTGTTGTAGTTGTAGTTATATTCTATTCCCATATTTTATTTAACGTTGTAGTTATATTCTATTCCCATATTTTATTTAACGTTCTAGTTATATTCTATTCCTGCTTCTAGTAGTTATAGTTATAGTCAGTAGTTGTAGTCTCATACAAGAAAAATTATAAATTCAATAATTGTTCTTTTCAAACGTTATTCAAACTTGAAATCAAGACACGATTTTCAAGATATAAACCGGGACAAATTTTATGAACCAAAAAATAGAATTGTTAAATTCAAACGTCAGTTTGATGTCAGTATTTGGTAATTTTAAGCATCGATATGAAATTTTTGCAAGAAAAATGTAATTTTAACCTTTTTGCATATAAGCTAGTATGTACAAACCATTTAAGCAAAACTGCATGAAAAATTTGAATATTTTTTGATGAGCCTTATTCAAATTATGCAAATGAAAATGCCTGGATGTTGATAGAAAAAGCAATCACCTTCCATCATCACTTCAATACTACAAGTAAACCTATATGCATAACCTATACAAGTATATGGATAAGCAACCGTGAGCAAGGCTTCAGGCTTTCTTATGCATGCGCATTGTGCGTTCTATTTATATGCGTGCCTGACTACAACTACAACTAAAACGTTGTATTCACAAGGTGTTTTAGTTGTATTCATAGTTGTAGTCTCAGTTACTTTTAGTTGTAGTCATATTCATTCTCTGATTGACTGAAGTAGTTCTAGTTGTATGCGGACTAAAACTAACTAGAGGTGTACTTATAGTTATATTCTTAGTTATAGTGGCCAACACTGGTGAGTACTAAAAGTCGCATATATACTAAAACACATGTGAGTACTAAAAGTTCCATATATACTAAAACATGTGAGTACTAAAAGTTCCATATATACTAAAACACATGTGAGTACTAAAAGTTCCATATATACTAAAACATGTGAGTACTAAAAGTTCCATATATACTAAAACACATGTGAGTACTAAAAGTTCCATATATACTAAAACACATGTGAGTACTAAAAGTTCCATATATACTAAAACACATGTGAGTACTAAAAGTTCCATATATACTAAAACACATGTGAGTACTAAAAGTTCCATATATACTAAAACACATGTGAGTACTAAAAGTTCCATATATACTAAAACACATGTGAGTACTAAAAGTTCCATATATACTAAAACACATGTGAGTACTAAAAGTTCCATATATACTAAAACACATGTGAGTACTAAAAGTTCCATATATACTAAAACACATGTGAGTACTAAAAGTTCCATATATACTAAAATATAAGTGAAGACTAAAACTCACACACATACTACAACTCAAGTGAATACTATAACTCCAATGAATACTAAAACTCCCAAAAATACTAAAACTCAAGTGAATAATATTTAGCATTCACTGGAGTTTTAGTATGTGTAGGGTTTTAGTTTCTGTGAAAGTTTTAGTATGTACGGCAGTTTCAGTTTGAACTGTAATTTATTTAGCTAAGTAGTTCCGCAAGTTTAATGCATCCCGTTTTAAAAATCACTATAAGGCATATAAAACTATAGGAACGCTATAGATATAAAGGTATATACATATTCATGGCCAGGATAAGATGCCTTATCAAAGCATGGCTGCAATATAAAAACTATGGAAATCATGGCCAGCTAAAGTGTTATTAGAATCTGTGGTTCTTTCAATATGATTTTTTTTTTTTATTTTGTCATTGATTTTTGGATTTATTTTGTGCCACTGCATTGCATTCGTTCAACCATTGTATAAACAGAGTTTGTTTTTTTGCGAAAGAAATTTAAAGAATCTTTGCAATGTTGGTGATTTCCCAATATATTACTGTGTGGTTACTAAAAATGTTAGCATTGCGGTTTATAAAATTTAAGATGGACATGCATGTCTTTTGACTTCCTACAGATGCTTTTACTTTCTCTACAGCTCATAACGTACTGGTATGATGATGGTGGACTCTGGAATAATACAATAAATGATTCACAGTGAATATGTATTCAGTACTAAAAAAAATCTTTTCGTCAGTCCAGTCTCTATCCCTCGCCAGCTTAAGTTAGGGTGTAACCCAGTTTATACTATTGTAGGACCAGGCAGTATTACTGGAAATCAGTTTACAGCAATGCAGATGTTTGAGCTGCAACCTAACCAATTCTTTACCATCACTCGGAAGTTAGTCGGACATTCTTTTATATCGGAAGAACCTCCCATAAGAGAATAACATGGGTATGTGGAAGGTAGGAGGGAGCTCTGCTCCAGCTCAAAAAGACCGTGTATGTTTCGTCGTTGCTTCTTTGCTTGCTGCTTTCACTCCAGCGTACCGTATTAGTTTGGTTATAAGTTGGATATCCAGGAAGGTATTGGTATGGCCTTCCTCCGTATTTCATATGAACTGCACTCTTCGTGGTAAAAATTAGTCGGAATAGTTTACAGTGACTCGTATCTCCCCGTGTTCCCCGTTTTTTCCAGGCCACATCGCGTTGTATCTTTTTTGGGTGGACACCATCGGCAGTTAAGGTTCACAAGCCAGACGTGTTGGTTCTCTCAACCATTGCTGTTGTACGTTTTTGTATTCGTCAAGTAGGTTTCAATGTGCCACGCTCAATATTCCTAATTCGCGTATCAATCAAAGCGGCAATTATATTACTACGCATATACAGTGCAACGGGTAAGCTTTAACTTCAATACATCGTGTCATCATCACTATCTAGTCAGCTATTGCTTATCCTTACTTTATATGTAAGCTTGGCTGTAGGAGGGATTTCGGATTTTAACATAAATTTTTAAAAAATTATCTCATTATTGTCAGTATTGTTCTAATCTTGGATATTGTGCAACGGTGGTGACAGTTCAGAGTTCAAAACGAAACGAAACGGGACGAAGATTGCCAGAAAGTGTCAGCACCTCACCCTTTTTGTTTCTTCTCCATATTTCTTTAGGGTCGTAAACGGTCGGACTGCCTAGCGTCCTTTTTGCCCTTTCTTAGTCTTTCTTCTGTCGTTTTAAGGGGTAAGCTGAGACTTTCACCATATTTTGCATGCGGTTAGAATAGTAAAACGGATACATCTGCTTTTAAGTGGGTCTATTGCTTATAAAATTGCATCATTTAACGACTAATGCATTTTAGAAAATAAATTGCTGTCATCATTCGGCATTTAGAATTCCAATGCTGCATAATAGAATAAATACTGAGCATGTCGTATTTCATTTTTTACGTTTCACATGCAAACATGATGAGCTCCCCGTATTATTTACATACGTTCCATCATGTCAGGTTACAAAAAGAAAGTAAAGATTATGTCGACATGATTATACATTCATAGTTGTATGAAACCAATGCAATATTTATAGGAATGTACTTTTCTAGCCCTCCAACTTGGAGGCTCCAAGCTACTAGGTATACAATGTCGATCGATTTCATTTCATGTTTCACCTTCAGGAAATGATTTTCTAAAGTTATCATCAATGATTGACAAGTATTGTGATTTCAATGTCTAAACTTACTGCATTTTTTAATCTTGTCATATGATACGGGTGGCGTTACTAGTTGTGAATAATGCCTAGAGTGCACGTCACCTAAAACTGACACTTAAGACACATTTCAACACACAAATTGTTTCACATGCCAGGTATTGAAATGAAAGGAGCCCAGAGCATAATAATAATATGTGATTCGAGGGCAAGTGAATAGCAATCCATAGTGCATAGCTTGCAGCTGCTAAGGAGCTCCATATAACACAAAAGGGTTAGGGTTTACTTTCACACGCAATCCTAATACCTCACTTCTTTTCCTAATCTTTTCCAAGACTAATACCATACTACTACTATTCCTTGTACTTACTGCACGGAAGTTCTAAGAAGAGAGAAAATAGAAAATCATTCATGTACACAAATACAACCTTACATTGGGAATTGACTTGTGTAGGGAATGTTGAAGGTTGTGAAATCTACAAATTAGTGCAAGTAACAGTGTAATTGTAATTGGATATGAGCTACATCGACTTTATGTTCTGCAATAAAAAGGACATCATATACTTTATGGAAATTATCAATATCACTCGCTATTCATATATATCCTGTTATTATAGGTTGAATAATTTATGACTGGGCTTTGGGCATTAGGATAGATGAGGAGACTTTCGTTGAAAATGCATTTATGACATTCATATGTATATACATACTACTGCGAGCTTGATCTATACACGCCTTTTACTTTTTATGTTCTATAGGTCTTTGAGCTCTTAATGGACATACATTTTTATGAAGTCATAAAAACATTTATGTAGTTGTAGGTTGTAGCTGTGCAATGATCATTTCTTACAAAGTCCTTTGAAGTCTTTTCCATTTAGACAGCCTAAACTAATGATTCATAATGTTTTACTTAGCATTTGCGATTTATACATTCAAAACATTTGCATTGCCAATGATAAATTTCGTTGCAGTAGCTAATAGAACCGTAGTAAGAGCAGTAGTCAATGGTCAAATTAAAATATGATTTCCTGGCACACTTACCGTTCATACTTACCATTTACTCCTTTAACAAACAATCTAACCAACAACAGCCTGCCTGCTGAGATTTTTAGATAAAAATCAAAACTCAACTGAGGGTGTTTATTTACTTTTGGGCGACAGGTTTTAGTAACAGTTCAACATGCCTCCACCACCACCAGCAGATCCCCCAGTCCCAAAATCTGAGCTCGAGGAGCTTCAGATACAAGCCAATCAAGTCACTGACGAGGTAAGTCAATATTTACTCGCTTATCTACAAAAGTCTGCTTGCATCATGAAAGTAGTAAAAGTATATATATCGAAGAAAGAAAGCATTCTCAAACAATAGTGTATCCGACATTGCTGCGAGTATAATGGGACTTTCTCCAAAGTGGAAAGTTCACGTCTTTATTGAGCTGAATCTTTTTCCACGAAATTTATATTGCAACTAGTAAGAAAAACATCTCGAATACATATATGAGAAAGCTAATCTAACCGATCCGTTCCTGTGTTTTGTTAGTTTCCAACCACAATATTCTGGAAATTGAAAGGAAAGACATTCTTTCATGTAACTGGTTTACAAACTTGCAATTTTATAATGTATTAATTGGATTCATTTTATTGCATCTTTAAAAAATCTACAATGCAAAAAAAACTTTTTTGCGTTTACAAAGTAATTAAATAAATATACGGATGCCCTTACGGTGAAAACGTTTTGCTTTCCATTATCCAGAAATAAATCAAGTTTATGGCATGATGTATGTATACTTATCTTTTGTACATATTAAAATCTAACCACAATGCTCATCGATTAAATTGTAATGGTGCTGCTGGCCACGCAGATACTTTGGTACCTCTGGTAGGTTGTATGTATGAGCTTCTGTTCCCTCAATCCCCGAACAAAACTTTTGCCAACTGTACAACCATTGTGATATTATGACTCATAGAAAAGGAAGATTACCATTTACCAGAGAGAAAGTTTACTGACTCAAATTTAGAGCAGGAAGGAAGCTGACGACTTTTTTGTAATGCTTTGCTGCGGGTGTAGGTAATAAGTAGCGGATGATGTGTCAGGATCAGAAATACAAAGCGTAGGACCCCCTTTCTGCTTTCTGAAACGTAAGCTTTAGCACACACGAGAATTATTTAATGTGAAGCAGAAGTGCGGAAGTACAACAGGGATCAGTGTGTCACAAAAGCAGTCGTCTTTTCATCCAGAATGAAGCGAGCATTAATTCCGGAACGGAATTCCCGTTTTTGTATGTTATCCACATTGATCCTACCTAGACTGGAGGATTGTGCTTTCCTTTTTTGTAAGACATCATTCTGCTCACCATTATTCTTTATCTTTTTGGTACAGAAATAAGAAAGGGGAAAGATGGACGTGATTATATTTTTACGAATATATGGTTCCTTTTCTGGCAGATGTACTTATGTACCTCCTTATTTTTATTCCAAGAAAAAGTTTCGTCCCATCCAAATACGAACCATTTTAATACAATAATGGACAAAGTGGAAATTTAGTCTTGCTCCTAAAGGAAATACGGATCAGATTCGGATCTACTATACCAACCATTCTTTCTTACTTTACGTCATGCTACATTATCTCTCTTGCATTTATAAAGTGCACAACAGCTTACTTACTATGTGAGCTGGTTGAGAAAACAGATATCGTGATAGGGAAATCCATTTGAGTAGCGATTCAGCATCATTTGTGTTACACAACCCATCATTGAAACGTCTCGTCTCTTGTTACATTACACCTTTAACCGTACAATAAGGCTGTATTGAATACATTATGTGGCCAACTTTCGGTAATATAAGAAAGTATCTTCAATCATTTGCCCTTTTCCATCTTCATTTTTTTAGGAGCTACAATTTCACAAGATGGGAAAGTTGATGCACGAAAGAGTATGAGTGTAAGCAGTAAGCACAATTGACGTTGACGGCTCAAATGCCAGTTTGTGAAATATAATTTATACATATACAACTGAAAATGAAACATAAAGTATACATCAAAGTCCTGAGGCGGATCCGGAATGAATTCGTTACATAAATTTTAAAAGCTCCAAATTAAATATTCAGAACGTTTCATGATGAAAAGAGGCACAGAAAGTCTAGCGGGCTATTTTCCCTTGTAGTTAATGATTTAAAATATGAATCTTCCAGCAAAAATGGCTTGGAAAATAAAGTTCATCTTTCTGGAAATGGAATACAAAATTATATTATTATTAAATAACAAACTGTATTCATTCCATCAAAAAATCGTCATCAGGCACATTTCCTGCCGAATTCACATTATTATCTTCGAAAATAAAGGACAGTTGACTAGAACTGACTTTGCATTTATTATACCTTCCTTAAATTTTCCATTGTCAATCAGTTTACACGCTAGAGCGAAACACAATATATGTATTGTAAAGTCAGTAAAAATCACACAATGTCATTTGAGGAAACACACCGCTCTGAAAATGTCATTCATTCTGTAGGCGGAAATAGATATGCCATGCCATTGCACAAGCAATTGATTGGAATACCAAGAACTCGACGATAATTCCGCTTCAAAGCTGTTCAACAATAAGTCAATTATGATGCTGCTGTCTCAGCAAGCACAGCAAAACGGTGCCATAACGTTTGCACAAACCGCGAGCAAAGAGCTTTCCTCCTCACATTCATTCCCCGAGAAGAAAGCAGAGAGGAGCAGAGATTGTCACCAAACAGAAATTACAATGTGTAAGCGCGGAAAGGAACATGACTTTGCGACTAATTCATGCATGCCACTTGCTCCTATTCTAGTTCACTGTACACGAATGTTACGGTGTGTGGTGGCATGGCATCATCATGGGACTCTCTACTCTGCTCCTATTACCCACGCATTGTTTAATCAGTTCTTTCATGTTACGTTTTGGCTTGCAGCTATATATAGTGACGACCGCATGAAAGTTAGAGTCCTTTCATGCAACATTATTTTCTCTACTTCCATACATATTATACCTGTTAATCTGTGTAATGTATCACAGTCACTTGACTCAAAGTGATGTTTGCTGCTGTAAGTGTTGTTTACTTTCTCTCAAAGAGATTTGTTTGAAATTGCAGTAGACTGTTAAAAAAAGAAAAATATTTTCATATGTCCAGTGAAAACATACATCTCTTTCCCATTACTAAATCATCTCCAGGTTTCCGTCCCCACGCAATAAAAACATATATATCAACATGAATGAGAGTCCTTTGTGTAAAGGTGGTATAGGTACCTTCAATGGTTTATGCAACCCTGCTGTACCTACATTGATGAGATTATGATTGCGTAAGTGTTGCTGGCAGCGTGTGGCTTCCTGGGCAAATTTTGTGTACATTTACTTTACAAATGGGAGGTTAGACTTGTTTTATTGTATATAATGTTGGCCTTGCGCCTTCATCTTTCTATGCAAAACACGAACCACGCATATATATATGGTGTATGCAACCATAACTTCAAATTATTGTCGAAGCCTTACACAAAGTTATATGATGGCCTGGTGGTGCTTGCTAACCAACCGTTCCGCATCCTATGGTTTACCCTACTAAACTAAAGCTTCAATTACTCGCTACTTCATTCACCGTTCATAACTGTATGCTCCACACTGATGCTGTCGGCTCATTGTTGTTTCCATCCAATTTTGTATATTCATTAATTTTATTTGCCATAAAAGACAAACATGTTTTCCCATCGTACAAATGGGGCATCTACCAAGGAAAATGAAAGTCGTAATTGCTGAAAATTACAATTACGCACCTAAGCTAAGCTGGGTTTTGTAATATTGCTCGCAACTACTACTCGCCTCCTCATATTTCCGGTTGTTTACAACCACTGTTTATAATCTATGTTACGTGGGGACTCCAAAATATCAAAACCGTTTAGGATCTTTTTTTAGAGTGGTCTCACTTTTCTACTAAAAGGAAATTATTAACGTGCTCACCTTCTTTGAAATAAAACTCTTAAAAAGAAGATTCTTTTATCAAAGAATTGAAACTTTCTTTTCCATAATTTCATTAGTGGAGAGTGTTGAGATGCATTAAGTGTTTTTTCTCCTCTCCTTTTTGTTGAAAGAAATGTGTGAAAAGAAGAGTCAGCTCGTTTTGTTTGATGGTAAACATTAATAGCTCTTATTTCCTTTTTTTCCTTGGTTTTTTATAGCTTAGCTTTCTCATGTCACTGAGAATTTACAGGTTTTTTATGATTACCATCACCAAAGTGCAAGGTGAGTAAATTGAAATGGAAGAAAAGCAATATACCACGTACATAATATACCAGGTCAAAGGAAGGAAGGAGTGCATAATAATAATATTTTTTTATATTGTATTGTCACAACACGTGAACTGTCCGTTTTACTTCCTAGATATTTTTTGACTTTACACACACACACACACACAAACTATAAAGACTTTTGTTTCTTCTCCAAATTTAAACAAGTACGCATTTCCAAAAGCACTTCAAAGTGCATTCATGTGTTTCAAAAAAAATGGTGGTTTATTTGGTTCTCACATGAAGTGAAATGAATTTTGTGGTGGCATGGAATAGAGTCGTGATGTGATACATTGGAATTGAAGCAGAGAATGAAAGAGGCGGTTCAACTTTCTCCTTTCTGAAGGGCGTTGGGCTCCCAACTAACATAAAAAAATAATGTACCTAAACATACCAAAATATATATGTACCAAACCTGCATGAAAGAGCAAATATGCACGTTTGGAAATGGAAACTGCTGTGTTTGCATGCAATGCAAAAGCAACGTTTATTTATGTACATATGTTATACATAATATACGCGTTTGGTCCAAAAAGCAAAAAATTGAGATTAGTTATTTTCTTTCGTGCCTAAACACATGTACACATTTTTAACGTTAGTTTTCTTCTCTTTTGCAAATATTACAAGTTTAAAGAATGCTACACCTTTTTAGCATATATATAAAGAGAGAGAGGAGAGGTTAGAAACGGAATAAGTAATTTTAGGAAGCTCATTGTAGGAATGTGTTTTGAGGGCTATATAATGCTCACCGATTATGTATTGCGAGCACGTAAAATCCTTATACAATATATGGGCATTTATAGGCATTCCTTTTTGGAACGTATCAAACTATAATATATGCCACTCATATGGTAGTTCTTCCATTCCAGGCAACAGCTCCAGCATAAGATAGTAATGGCAATAGCACACCCGCACGCTAGCGTTTGTTCCATGCATTCTCTCATGCTTTTCCATGCTACAACTCTTCAGTAGAGGAATCTAACTGAGCCCCAACTCCTTTTTCTGTCCTACTTTCTTACATGAGAGTTTTACTTGGCTTAGGATTTAGAATCAATGTGGATGGGGGTATTTGAGGAATGTTTGTGAAAGCTACACGGAAAGCCTGTAACCCCATTCACACAACGCTAGTTTTTTGGTGTGGTACACATAAAAAAAATCATGTTATGAAAAAATAGATATATCACTCTATCCACGTTCACTGCTCATTGCCTCAAACTCGTTAGCCTATTCCCACTCCAAGTTATACACGCAAATGTGCAATGTGTATTATCTCAAGAGGAAAGTAAAAAGCGGCAACGAGTAAATACAAGGCACAAGTAAAGGAGCAAAGCAGTTACAAGACCATACATCTTTTACTAAATTTTGTTCTGGAGCAACTTGCAACAAGCATCTCAAAAAAATAGTATTCTTATGATTTTCCTATCAGAATGGATTCAAAATGTGAAAGTTGAACATGGGGCTTCGTGCTACATACATTTTTATTATATGAGGGAAAGCTATAAAAGTTAAGTTGGTGGAGGCAGGCGCGTATAAGTACTTATAAACTTTACTTGGAATGGAATCCGCCTGGCGAACCAATTTTGGTTGTTGGCTCCTTGCACTTTATGTATATCTTCTTTATATATAAAAAAAAATATGGTGCAGTTGGAGAGAGAGAGAGAGCTCTAGATACACATACAACATAGATGCATATAACGCATTTAACTGAAGTTGGCTCGCTCAATTCTTTCTCTTGCTATTCGCAATTTGACTCTTTCGTCTGTCTTTCTCTCACCATGAGCCTTTTGTAAAGTGCTTATGTGTTCCATGTAGAACAAACATTTACGTAGGAAGGTATCATGTATAGGGCTTGAGCCCTTCTGAAGGAAAGTAGGCCGTGCTAGAGAAGCAACCCATGCACTTGGTTTTGAAAGTACAATAATAGAGAAAGCGTCTACTGGTTCCATTTTTCTCCGCAGCTCTTTGACGAGCCTTCCGGCTATACATATATATATAGAAGAAAGGCAAGGGGCAAAGGGAAATCCTCGCTGAATATCATTATGACACACAATCATTTATATTCTCTATACACAGTGGCTTGTCTTGGTTGCTACTGCTGTTGAACAAGGAGTATACAAAAGCGTGCATGCACTACACACCACGTACTTTACTCACAACGACTGGATATGAGTGGATAAGTCACAAGGAATAACGTACTTGTTGTAGTCCTTCAAGGAGCCCTATACACTTTTCTGAGGACCAAGATGATGACGACGGCACGCCACCATATATATAAAACATACCCATATAGTCATGGTGGTACGCTGTACTGAGTCTAAAAGATTCATTTTGATGACGATGATCACAATGCTACTGCCACTGTTCTGGAGACTCTGCTGTTGCGCAAACTTTTGCCAAAAAAATGTATAATTTTTCGCTCACTTCGTTTCCTCTTGTATATTCAAGTGAAGAGAAAATTCTTCGTCTTTTACGTCTCCACCAAAAAATAAAGTACACACCAAAGTTAAGCAGAAGGATTGCAATGTACATAGAACGGAATATACGGTCTTGGATCACTTATCTCATTTATTACACGAGGGGGTGCTCCACACTTTCCTCGTACTGAAAGTATTTGTTGAATAGTTTCATATAAAGACTTTTTGTTCTTCAGAGAAGTATATATACACTCTCAACAAGGCTCCCCTACAATCCACCCAAGACCTCAATGCAAACATAACAGATTATTTGCTGAGAATCCACATCCATAATACTAAAGTTTTGTGAGATGGAAAACTTTTTGCTTTTCATCTCTCCCGTTCAAAATCGAAGCATTTCTGATTGATACCTTTAATATCAACAGGACAATCTGTCATTAGTATTATTAGAAGAGCACAAAAATGTTATGGAGGGAACAACACAACCACATAAGAAAGTTATTCAAACTAGAGTTGATACTTTGGTTTGATACATACGCAAACGCAGAGCAACACACTATGGAGCGTCAAGGAGGGTCCTTGAAGGGAGGAACAGGGAATGCCAAGAAAGGATGTTGGGATTTTTTTCTTCTCCATTATAGTGGGGAACTTGGGGCTATCTCCAGCTGTGCTAGTAGTCCAGCTCGACTATAGGGCTGTCTTTTCACTTACCTTTCACCGACACCAAAGTTAATGGAAAGTCGATATGTGGGTTTCCCCTAGGGGCCATTCATAAATTGATCCATATAAAAATACATGGAAGTGGAGGAAACTTCATCCACTTGATCCACATTTTCCCCATCGATGAGTAATCCTACGGGAAATCATCAATTCACTTGGTTATTTCCGGGGAAAGAGGCTTGTCAGATAAACTCTTGAATGCCAGCATTTTCAATCTACTTCAAATTCAAAGTTGGGAGTTTATGAAGACAACTCTTAATAGATACGTACATAACAGAGAGTTAATACTTAATGGATGAATGAGTTTACTACTTCAAAAAATGCCGTTACCAAAATACTCTCACGGTCGGATATCCGAATGAGTTTTGGTGGTGTTGCAAACAATCCTAATTTATTATCATACCTAATTTATCGCTATGAGGTGAGAGTACCTATTTCCAAGCCGGTGTGGAATAGAATATACAGAGCTTTCATGTCATACTGTGTAGGACGTTTTAAAAATCAATCATAACAAAGCAAAGCAGAAGGGAAAGGTTCTCAAACGTCAAATCCACCTTATACTTATAATCTATAATACATATTATATTTATTGCACATGCAACTACTTATATATATTCATCCAAGTTAACCACCTGGCCTTAGCCAAGTATCCTGCAAGCTTTGCAACAAATAGAATGCAAAGCAGTGGACGAGTTTAGTCCAAAGAAAGAAAAAAAGTGAGGTTGAGTGAGTCACCTTTTGAATAACGTTCAAAATCAGATAACAGCCTGTGCCGTATATATCAATGTCAAAAAGTAACGGACAGTAATGATCCTTTAAGCTTTTTTATATACCTGTTCTGGAATACCTGCAAAATAGCACATATGAAATATAGTTGCGGTACATACGTTGTATATACATAGTATTCAATTCGCTGAACGTTGTAGCATCTTACGATTCGTAATTTAGATATAGAATGAATAGAAAAATATATAAATTGAGAAACAACGTTCGCGAGCTATAAACATTCAACATTCACATTAGTCAAATAATGTGCGATGAGGAACAAGAAATATTAGAGTAGCTTACAATTTTCGCATACTTAAAAAAACTGATGCAACAGTTCGGAAGCGGTAGTAAAACATGAATATTTAATTTCAATTGACAGACATAGGTTTCACAATCACTGTGCACGCAACATTCAATTTCATTTTGTTCTAGTGAGCCAACATATCAATTTAGAGTTGGGTAAGTGGCACAACATAACATTTAGCCATTGATGGCAAATATTCACATTAATACTACAACGAAGCTATTACTATACTTACTATATACTCTCTCTCTCTTCCTCCCCGGTAGTATTTTTCTCATGAATTATCAAGTCGATGGCCTGACTAACATTCACATTAAATATCTATTACAAAACTTTTAATAACAATGAAAGTGCTCTCATATGTCAAGACTAAGTTGCCGTTATAAGCAGCAACGACTACTGTCGACCCACCGTTTCAAAAAAATCCAAAAACTTTCCCTTGTTTTACAAGGAAAGTATTAAAACAAAAGTTTCTAGGAACGGACCGGTTAGTTTTTTTGCTTCTTTCTAGTAGTGGAAGTACTTATCCATATATTTTAAGATAAGGAAAACAACATGCCAATTATGAATAAACATAAATAATTGTCAACCCTTCCAATTTACAAACAAAATCTGAAGTAATATTAATATTTGAATTTTACAAAGAAACGCTCATAAAAACTAAGCATTTTGACAAATTAAGCTTGGCTGCTGTTTTTATCTAGTCGTTAAAATCAATATTGCCAAATTCCTTATAATTATCAAACTTGTGTTTTAAACCATGATGTTGGATGCTATTATAGGGGAAATGCTACTTTCTTCCATTCTTCCTAATGAACTTTGTTTTCAGCGTTATATACTTTAGAGATATGTTTTGATTAAGTAGATTATTGGACTTTCTCGGAGTAAAGAAAGTAAAATAAGCAAAAATAATAAAGCACCCAAACCAAAAGTTTGTCAGCGTTCTCTTTCTCTATCTGCAGAACATCGATTGTCATATCATTCGAATATTATATGAATGTGAATATATATATGTATATGTATGTGCTCTCAACGAAAAGGTTTTTAGTTTATTGTCGAACATGAAAAGTTTAATATAACTCTCATTTATGTCATTCCCTTCAGTCACTTTCAGGTACACGACGAATGAGAGCACTATGTGAAGAGGTAAGATTTTCTATTATGAAATATTGATGATGATGAAAAATGCTTCAGCTTTTCTGTCGTTTGTCAACTCAAGCTAAAGTATCCTTACTTTCACCATCATTCAATCTCAATGAATATATTATAATGATATACTTTTCCAAATTTCCCCATAAAAAAACTTTTTTTTTATTCACTCCAGGCAAAGGAAGCTGGTATTCGTACACTGGTCGCTCTCGATGATCAAGGAGAACAACTGGATCACATTGAGCAGGGAATGGTTCAGATAAATGAAGACATGAGAGAGGCTGAGAAAAATCTGCAAGGCATGGAGAAATGTTGTGGGCTTTGTTCGTTACCTTGTGGGAAGTAAGCAGAGAATAGACCTATCAAGCTACCCCTTCCGTTCTCTTTTTTTGCCCCTGCCAGCCAAAGAATGACAATTTGTCACGATTTGGCATCATGTAGCTTTATCAAAAGGGCAGATGCTGACACTGAGTTAATTTGCTTTGCAAAGTTGATATCCCGCTCCTTGTTCTATTAAAGTGCGTATCTGCCCAGAGATATTTTTTATTTTATTAGGATACTAAGAAAATGATATATATATGCATGCATACAATATAAGTATGCATTCCTAATGGCGTTTAAATTCTAGCAATCTTGTGGATTCTTGTTGATGTAGCATTGTTTGAAGTAAAGAATTTTGCATGTCGTTGTTTCGAGTAGTAAAAGTGAGTTCAAAGAAGATGCCGGGACTTGGAAGGGCAACGACGATGGCAAAGTCGGTAATGGACAGCCCCAACGCATGGGAGATCAAAATGGTGTGCCAGCGTATGGAGGGTATATTGCCAAGTAAGTTTCTAATTTATCTATTCTAAAAATACAATACGATGGGTGATAGTAATAGTACAACAAGAGTTCCGTCCTCATTCATACTAATTTTGAACAATGGACAATCACGTCTACATCTTATTAACCTGCGATCGCAGATCAAAAGCAGGTTCTTTAGAATGGATCTTAGTCTGTCTGTCCGTCCGTCCGTCCGTCCGTCTGTCCGTCTGTTCGCACGATAACTTTTACACCGTTGAAGATTTTCAAAAATTCTTTTTGCTAAACGACACCTTAGGTCAAGACCTTGACTGAGTTCGAAGATGAGCAAAATCGGTCAATGGCAACTGGGTCAAAGGTCAAGGTCAAATATTTTTTAATAGCAAAACATGGGTTATGATACATCAAAATGATGCTATTTCTCGAGAAAAACTCAACCATGCTATTATCAAAGTTCATAAATGACACCAGCGTGACCTACAAACGTTTTAATGTCAAAATTTTGGAATTTTCTCAATAGCAGCCACACTGATGAAAATTTTCAAAACTTTTTTAAACCAATGAACTACTCAGACACATAGCTTATGCTAACTTCATTCAGCATAAATGCTAAATCGCAGGTTCCTATATATCTGCCTATTGTCAGGTTTATTTTCAGCAAAAACTTGTATGAAAATGAATGTTATTGTACAAAAGTTTTCACCAAGAAACAGGATGGCTGCTGAAAAATCATTACTTACAACATAAACCATCGTTAATTGTCCCAGTCGTAATTAAAACGGATGAATGCATAAAGGTTGAATGATATGATGTAACAATAAAATTTCCTATTGCAAAGTTTCCCTTTCCAACATAACATACCTCTTCTGGAATGAAGAATGGAAAGAGTATAAGAGTATATAGGAACCGAGGACGGTCTTAAAAACTTGATGACATTGCCAAGTTTGAAGTACTCGTTTGTACATTGCATTTTGGTAAAACCTTCCGTTCCACTTCAAGATGCATTTGCCTATATTTGCTGACCGAAAAATCTAATCCCTTGTCATAATACATAATGCATGGAGATGGAGAAGAGAGTGATGGAGCCTAAAAATTTCTACGTTTACGACTCCACTGAATATTTTAGTGGGAAGCTCATCTCATACATAGAGATTTTGTAGGTGAGCCACCACCACCATTTCTCAGTGAATATAGGCTCTTTTTTATGGCGAAGCAAGAGGCAAAGGAAAGAACAAGCCCTTAGTGCACACACAAACTCAAGCTCACACCCGCCATTGTCCTTGAAGCCAAGGCAATGACAACAGAACCGCTTCGTTTCGTTGCTCTACCCCCACTTGCAATTGTTAGCCCCACAAGAGAGTTACTTTGCAGATAGAGGCAGACGGAGAAAGCCGAAAGTGTACAGGAGATATAATAAATTGCTTAATGGTCCAAGAGCAAGGGACGACCTGACTATATAGATGCCTACAAATAGATAAATAGGGCACAATTGTTGATGCTCCGTTTTAGAACTATTGCCAAAAACCCTCACGGCATCCATCCAACATGTAGTTATGTACATACATATTATTGGGCTTGAAACACTGCTGACTGAATGGAGATGTCACGTTCTCGTACATTAAGAGAATGGGAGAGAGTATATGTAGGCATAGACGCTCTGGAGCGACAACATTTTTGCAACTTGTCCGATCTACTGAACTTGCATTACAAATCAGTTGGGACTACTGATTTGCTTAGAAGGTTGGGTTGGGTATTTTCATTGTTTGTTTATTCAACATCATGCACATTTCCGCCCAATACTATATGTATGTTTGCTTTTGATTCGCCAAATAATAATTGGAAGGAAGAAGGAATGGATGAAAACAAGATGATGAAACGAATTCTTCAAGTCAAATCTTTTTCTTCCCATGTCATTTTATAGATTGGATCATGATGTTGAATAAAAATATTATTCCGTTATGAAACAATGTTGGAATAATAAAAGGGGTTTGGAATGAAAGAAATGGAAAATTACAACTTGACTGTTTTTCTACAGGATCACAAATGATGCTCGAGAAGATGAGATGGAGAATAACATGGAGGAAGTATCAATCATGGTGGGTAATTTGAGAAACATGGCGATCGGTAATTTTTTGATTTTCTCCTTCCTTTATCATGGTCCTTGAACTTCCTGTAATACACATTGAGTATAACTGCCAATTTCTACATAATTTCAGATATGGGTTCCGAGATCTCGAATCAAAATACGCAAATTGATCGTATTAATCTGATGGTAAGAGCTTTATTATAAGAAACCAAATTGAATCACTTTGAATATGTTGACTTGTTGACTGGTGGATCTGTCAATATTAAACCTTTCTGTTTTTATTCCTAATTTATTAGGCTGGCTCAAACGAAGTCCGAATATCGATGGCTAACGAGAGAGCAAACAAGCTGTTGAAATAAGAAGGAACTGGCTAACTGGGGGAGATTCGTACATATATCTTGCTAAAACTTTACAAGATACTAAATTGGTACTGCGTGTGATTGTTCTTTAATTAGGGTCATTTACTCGAAAAATGATGAAAAAAAAACCTCTAAGAAAAAAAAAATCATCTCTGCTGGCAATATAACCTATAGGGAAGGGGAGTGAGTATAATGTGAAATATTGTTAAAAGAAAAAATGAAGTGTATATAATATCAAAATACCATTTACTAATCATCATTAGAATATCAACGAGGAACATTATATTCTACAACATAGAATAATTTTTTGTAGCTTTATTATATACAATCGGCAGGCATTTTTTGCTAGTGTTTAGAACTCAAAACGATTATGGATCTCTATTTGCATGTCAAATCACAAAAGTGGCTAGATTATTATTACTTCGGCTGTGCTAAAAAAATCAATATTGCATAAAACTCTACAAAAAATATTCTCGCTAACTGTTCGTATTCGCTTTAATGTGAGTTGTACGGATTTTGACGGGATGTTTTGGAAAAGAAAGTTTAAATCTTTTGGTTTAACTTTATGCATTTCCTTCCAGCTTCTTATCAGTCAAGTAAAAATATTTTATTTCTTTCTGAATTTGAGTGAGTCCTCCTGACGTTTACTCGACACTTGTGTCACTCAACCATAATACCTTTCCAAATGTGTCATTTGATCTCTTGATGTTTTATAATTCTTATACATCCTATTTCAAAAAATTGTCCGTGCAACGTAAATATTCTTCGTTACCTGTTCCCCTACTTGAGTTACATCGAGCTATACTTACTCTATCCTGATAATTATTAAAAAGTACTGATTTCTTATTGTCCAACGAATCGCACCTTTCTTGACCTTTTGGGATGAACCCTTGAGCAACACATTCTTTGAGAATATTTGCTCAAGATTGGTATATGGGTTGCCTTCAATAATTCAACAACAACAAAAAGTTTACAATATGAACTAACATCATCTTTTTATGTAAATGTTGTTGACATGATTATATTATATGCACAATTTCTATATACTTATACTAAATTAAATACTATACTTGTAAAGTTGTCCGTTTTATTCGTTTTCAACATGGCCTCGACTCGATCATGAGCACAAATTGTATACATAGTTGAGTTTACGATGATATAATGAAAGAAACTTTTCCACCTCCCAAAACAACTTATTGCTTGTGCTGTTGACCTTTAAAATGTGCAGATTTTCTTTTATGTTATCACGATCGATGAGGAACCAAAGTATGTATATTTTTGAGTGATATGTAATTATTATTCTATGTTACAAAACTTTGTATTTGTATGTGAAAGTAATAGCTAGATTGTGCTCCATATTGAAATTTTCAATTTAAACTCGTGTGTGTCCTGTGATTGCGTTTACTAACACGAATGAAAAGAGAAACTGATTCGGAGGAACAGTCAATATGGGATGACCTATTAATGATAATAGGATATATTAATGATGTCACGACGAGTTTTTAGTACTTCTTGACTTGACTTGACTTGAAGCAATGTTTGGTTGATGGGTCACTCCTGAAAAACCAAAAGCGATTAAGAATATTATTCCTCTTAACTTGAAGATGTGATGTGAGACTTTCTTTATGAGTATGTACAACAATCTATATTTAAAAAAAAGGAAAGGCTCACATTTGTTTATTTGCTCACTTTTTCGCCATTATTTATCATACTATGCAACTATGCAAGACAAAGATTAGAGAGAGAGAGGTGGGGGAGTAAATGTCCATTTCCCATTATTATATTATATTATATTTAATAGAAAATTCACTGTTTGGTCTTCGTGTTAACACGATGATCTGATATCTGATCTCCCTTATTTCATGAATTTCCTCATGTTGCATGGGTTCTATATTGTTGAAATTGATATTTATACTAAATATTTACTATAATTGTAAGTTACATATATATTATATTAGTTAGTACAGTTAATAAAATAGACACACGCATGCATTAAAAACATTCAAGCTAGCAGCAGCAGAGCAGTTTTATGGCTTTTGAAATACTTCAGAATTTTTGAAAAAAGAGTTTTTTAGCTTGTATATTATATATATTATTATTATTACATTTACTTCTTGGTGTAACTGTATAAAAAAATATACCGAATCTCTTTTGAAGAGCAAAGGATATATTATAAGAAGAACCATAAAATACTGATTATGTATTAGAAAACACAAAATAACACTATATGTATTAAATCAGTGCGAATAACATACATTATTACAGAAGAAAATTGAGAATGAAATACACAGTTCAATTGAGTACATTATTGTGCTTCTTTCATATGCAGAGACTTTCAAGATTTTTGCCATAAGTAGCATTTGAAGTCAAAATTAGAGTGTGTGATTGGATTCAATTAGAGTTGTTGTTGTTGTTGTTGTTGCCACTCCGTTTCTTTGCAAGTTTGATAGCGAATAGTACAGACACATACACACACACTTATACACATTGGATAGAGCGTGTTTTATCGATTTCATCAAGTTGATTTTTACAAGTAGTATTCGACTATGACCGTGTGTACCTAGAAAAAAAACAATTATGCCAAGATTGCATATTGATGGGCGTGTGAAAGTTCCTTTTTCCGTAGTAAATATATTAGAAATGTTAGTCCTCTGAAACGTATGTATAGTAGATCCAAAAAGAAAGCTGCTTCCCTTAGATTTTTCTCATTATGAATTATTATAATGGGCCGCTACCAAACCAAATATAGTTAGATTTCGTTGTTCTGCTAGAAGTACCTACGGAAAACATGGAAGTCTAAGTAAGTAAAAAAAGGGATGGAAGGAGTGAGAGTCAGAGAAAAGAACGAAGGCGCAATGGCCAATAATAATATCATCAAATTTATCTTAAACTTAATACATAAAAACGAACTCTATAATACATACATATACACCTTATATATATCCAATAAACATTTTATTGTTGGTTCCTTATCAGATCACTCATGAAAAATTATTATATATTACAGAAACTTGTGCTACATAGCTTTACTTAGAAAGGTTACGCAGTTTCAAATGGAAAAAAACGTATCAAGTAATAATGATTTTTATTTTTAGCTAATAATGTATAAATTATAATATATTCGTAATACAATATATACTTTTAGGTACAATATACATATATATTCTCTTTATCGATTGTATGATGTCAGATGTATTACACACACACACATATTATATATATTACCATAACTTTAAGATGTATTTCAAAGAATTTTACTGCGTTCTGTTTTAATGGGCAACACAAAAAAAATGTTAAATATTGTTATGCATATTACATATAGCAATACCGACTTTTAGCTGTTTACTTATTATACTTATAATTATTATATTCCATTCAAAATCAAAAAAATGGTTTAGATGATAGAGAACACGTCACCGGTGCGGAAACCTATTTAAATTATGACAATTTGAAGCACGGTGAAGATAACAAAAACTATGTTTGTCTACGGCCCGTTTTCAAAACAAGCAGAGCTTTCACCGCGACGATTCGATGAAAGCGTCTATTAAAAACTGATGTGTTGGTTTTTGAGTTTTGAAAATATGAAAACTATTTGTGAGATATGTAGAGAGGCGTTCGTTAATAAATTGTCTTGTGGACGGGAGGGAAGGCTATTGAGTTTTTGTGCTAATTTCTTTCATCAAAGGTTATCATGCATATATGTAACGTTTATGCAAAGGGTTGCCTTTCATTTTCTTCGTATGATGCAAAAATGAAATAATAATTTTATGACAAAAAAACAGAGATAAATTTTTAAAAAATCACTAAGCTTTATTGCAGTCAAAAAGATACATTTATCTGTAAGTTCTCCACTGGGATCACGGGTACTAACACAGCTACATTCTTTACATGCACCTTTTCTTACATCTTACATTTTCATCTTGGTCAATTTTTATTTTTTTTGTCTTCTTCATCCGTAATTTTCAATGTCCGTTGAAAACGTTCTTTTTGTAGCCTTTTTTTTCGTAGCACCAATTATTGTTGCATAATGTAGAATCATTGTCAATCCTTTCGTTTCACAAGTTGAAGAGTTTCTTACGTACTGTACTGTCCGAGGGTTAACTTACTAACTTAACTGATGCATCACTAATAATAATATAACAAGAAGGGCTTAAAACATACTACTTCAACATTACAATTATTAAGTACTAAGTATGCTTAGCATAAATAATAATAAAAACAAAATGTACAAGTTCACAGGTACACGTACCACAATTTCAACCATGATGAGGTAATTCATCAGGCATTGACAAGCTTACAAGCTAAGTATTTTTACTGTAACGATGAGTATAACACAGCTTAAGCAACTTAACTTTAATAACGTGATGGACATAATAACTTAAATGAAATCATAAATTACCCCCAAAAAGGTTTAGCTCATTCAACATTGAAATGTAAGGTAAGGTATAGGTAGATAGATACATGCATAATTTACCAAAAAGTATGACATCCTATTCAAACAAGACAAAATAGTGAGATAGGAAAAAAATTAGAGAAGCCCTTTGTACCCAAGGATAATTTGATTTTAATCTCAATAAATTATAGCTTCATATAATGAGAATAGCGTGATAAATAATAATTAGTTGGATGGTTCCCTGTTTTTACTCCCGTCATCTACAACTAATTACATAAATATAGTACACTTAATTTTCAAATAGAAAAAAAATACTTACCAATATTATTATTGAAATGAGGAAAATTGAAAGATCATTAAATATACCCCGTGAATGTAAAAATGAATGAGAATGTTACAGGACTACACACTGGTCTGACACATAACCTAAATTACAAAGTGATGACCAGCACCCAGCGTATGTTTTCTCCACATAAATTAGTACATCCTATAAAACAAATGGTTTTTTACAGCTAATAAGTACAAATTAACTGAATGAAATCGCTAACTTTGGCAATTTCGAAGACTCGTAACAACTAAACATCATCATCATCAACAACGTACGCATATTATTATTACTTACTTACTTATCCTATAAAACAGTAAACTTCAAAATACCCCAAATATTATTGCATGTCAGTTCCGTATTCCGTTCCAAAAGTGATAAACTAAAAATTAGGTTTGAACATCAATTAGTTTATAGTATTCTTTGAGAAACGTCAATTGAATTTGATTCATGTAGGTTTCAAGTTTCAAATTTCAACTAGCTTTTGTAAATATGTAATGTATAGTGTCCTATGTTGTAGTTAATTGATTTCTTTTTGACCCGATAACCGTAATGACATGTAGTATTATAATAATAATAAGATCCTATGATTTCTTGTTCAATTTCAAAGAAAAAAAATACCCCTATTGAAAGGTAACTGATATACAGTTGCGGATATACTGCTTATCAAAAAAAATGTATATTATAAAATCACTGACAATTTCTGGCGGAACCTGTGCACAAAATCAAACAACTCCTTAGAATCGAGTAAAATAGTATTACTGGAGTGAACAAATTAAGCTAACGAGTTAATGAAATCATTGCATTATGTGTTTATGATGCCCCATAGATGAGCCCCTCCATGGTCGGCTTTTAGCCATGAAACATACTGCGGATGCAACGTATAGGAGAAGAAGCATTGCACATACTACTGACAAGACCAAAACGGAATTTCTAGTTGGACAACTGACAGAAGGTCCATATTCCTCTGAATAGGTTGGGCGGTGGGGTCCATACCCGCTGTTTCCTGAGTTGTAGCTGTTTCCATATTCTCCATAGGGAGATCTTCCATAACCACCAGTGTACTTGTCATTGGGATATGCGTTTCCTCCAATGGTGTTATCCATAGGGTCATTGGGCATACTGTATTTTGGCATGTTGGTTGGGAGCTCTTCATTAAAGTCCAAGACAAGGATTTCTTGGCTCAAAGTAAGGTCAGCGTTGGTTGCATTCACAAGAGACTTGGCTTCCTCGTCGTTGACAACACCACGACGCTTCCTTCTACCGTATGATGGGAAGGCTTCTCTGTTGTGTGTACATTCCGCCTACGACAAACAGTAATTTCATTTATTAAACAAATTTGTTTAGTTTTTTTCATATATTCAGAATGAGTTTACATAATATATGGAATATTAAAAAAGTAGCATACCGCAGGACACGGTCCAAGACAATATTTAACATTGCATTGGAAGATGACTCCATATGATTCTGTGAAACGGAAAGCTTCATATTCAGCGAACAAAGAGTATTGGTTGGTCTGCTCGAATTTAGGGAAAATGCTGGGCTCAACGGGGCATCTGCATAAAGTATTCAAATATATAATTCACCCCCATTAGTTTCAGGATACAATAAATTCATGAGGTCATTATCATAATGATCTCATCTCCTCTCCTCATAGTAATAATAATCATATATTTTGATGCATTTCATTGAATATCTTACCCTTCATCATCAATAATGTTGAATGTGGATCGAGAGTCCTTAGCCATTGCGATACAGCTTCGGGCAAAGATACCATAGGGAGCTGTATTCAATAACGAAAATAGACGACCATGAAGAGATTGAAGATTTAGAGCATAATATATACAAAGTACATGGATGATGCAGCCAAAGAATCAACAAGCCTTGTTGGCAATTGGCAACATCCATCCTGTACTATCGTATTACAATATAATGTAAAGCAAGAATAAGCTTCTTTAATGAATGGCCCAATTAATCCAGATTCCCGACCAGTGTGTCATGTCGTGACAAAACTCAAAGAACCATGAAGATCTCAAACATAATTTATCTAATCCACAAAATCATGACGCAGCCTGTGAAGTTAACCTGTGCAACAATGTAATATGCACGCATTCATTTTCATTTACTTTGCATAATTCATTTTTTCAACTCTTTGTGCTTTCCATCAAAACAATGCATTGAAGACGAAAACAGTTTCCGCTTGAGCTCTGCTGTTCTTTTTGTAACACCCTAGTCGAGAATCAGGTTAAATTACCAAGCAAAAAAAAGTACTCAACAAAACTGAATGCTAGGAAATCAGGTAAAAAGAATTTTTATAGTGGCACGAACTGTTATTGGGAATCTCAATTCTGAATGTAAGACGATCTCCAATGCGGACAGTCTCGACTTCCTTTGAGAAAGCGTCCAGAATTCTGATCTTTGGTGGAGGTGCTTCGGGAGCAGAGGTGATAGAAATGGTGTCGGGATCACGGATGGGCATCATTCCGAAGGTAATGTTCCTTGAACTGATATCATAAGTACACTTCACTTTGTAAATTTTATCTGCCTTGGTCATCACAACGGAGTGATGCTGCAGAACAACTGTGTTGGTGTATACTCCTCCCTATTAAAAGCGGAACATGTCTTTTTGTAGCTAAACTGTATATTACTTATTTATCAATTACATTTAGCCAAATTCTACATGATATTCACTTTATTTGGAGTGATGGGAATTACCACAGACTGAGTGTTACAATCCTGGCCAGAAAGGCTGAGGTCCAGACGGAAAACGTCAGAGTCAATAACGTCAACGTTGCAAGTTTCAGAACGTCCCATAGCATAAATTCTACCATTGAAGGCTTTGTTGGTTCTCACTTGAACAGCAATACGGGTGTCCTTGCATTGTACTTGAACTGTAATGAGGGCAACGTGAGAATATGATAAATCAAGTTGGGATAATATTAAGGTAAGGTAGAGAGGTTGAAGTTATCATACCATCGTAGCAAGTGCCAGTATGGTCACAATC
Organism: Orchesella flavescens; assembly: GCA_964034955.1. Lineage (NCBI taxonomy): Eukaryota > Metazoa > Arthropoda > Collembola > Entomobryomorpha > Orchesellidae > Orchesella > Orchesella flavescens. The sequence continues at coordinate 20,187,087 of OZ035955.1, forward strand.
GGCTTCTCCTTCCATTGGTGGCTTGAAGGTTCCAGGATTAATTGCGTCTTCAATGTCTTGAGGCATGGAGGGTGGTGGACGGGTAATGTCATTGTCATTCTTGGTATTATCATCACAAGATCCTTCTTGATATTGACCCAAAGGACTTCCGTTATCAAGGAGTGGTCTTTCCGTGTTCAAATAGGTTGCAGGTCCGTCAGGAAGTGTGTGATGATCAAGATGGTAGAGTTGGCAATTGTACATGGAAGAGGTAGTGCCTGAAGCAGCGGGCTTGAACAGGAAGGATCGGCACAAAAACTCATCTTCAGTTTCACAAGCTCTCTTACAACCAGCTAGTCCGGAAGTTTGCATTTCTTTGTCAACATAATAGTGAAGTCCGACATAGTGAGAGATCCTGTCTTGGGGAACTCCAATACTTGGCTCGGCAAAAGCTCGCTTTCCTTTACAAGTTGAGTTTCCTTGAAGGCACAAATTTTCAAAGTAGTCTACTCCGGTTGCATCAATAAACTCAGTGTTGGCCACAGTTCGTCGATCCTCCTGACTCAGGTGACACTGCAAGGTTACATAATTGTATTCTGCGGACCGACAGGTGAAACGTCTCTGCAATAATCGGGTAAAAACAAAAAACATTAAAATCCGGTTCTCCTAAACTGATAAACATTTCAAGGCAAAATATTTAAGCATTATTTTGTTTCGCAAGACACAACTGTACCGTTCATAAGTATGACGCAAAATTCTGTACATAATTACCACACGCATAAGCATGCATATTATCCTTTTAGTTCAGTCAGTGCTGACATTGCAATGAATCATTTTTTTATGCGTAGAGACATATAACGTTTTCAAGAAACCAGGCCACGCTGCACCTCACACGAGTCTCTGCATCCCGTCTTTTAAACTTTTCAAGGTGACAGAATGAAGGATTGCATTCATCTCAAAAGGGAAGAATGTAATATTATTCGACATAAATTTGAAACTATACCTTCAAGATAAGGAACATGACGGATGCATAAATGAACATTTTAAGCGTGTGTACTTCTTGTATGCGCCAAGATGCGTATAATAATGAAATTAATAAAGTACTTCAAAAGATTAAGACTGACAACGCTGCACGCACATGCGTACCTCGTCTGATTTCATACACATAATCACTTCCATCCACCTAAAGTCTAAATACGCTTTAATCTTTTCGGACCTCTGAATTACAAGCACGGTTAATTTCTGAATAGTTGACGGGGCAGTGGTAAACCATGATTTATTTCGTAGCTTAAGGCTCACCGTACATTTAATTTTGTTCCCAGCAATCATAAAAAAATGTTGAAGTGTCCATCCAAAAATAAAAATATTTTTTTACTAGCTAAAAGCTCTAACTGAATCAGTAAAAGCACCACACGTGTGTGTATTACCATGAAGAATCTTTGCTGACAATAATTATTTCTGGTAGAATTTGATTTATCTCCACAATCATTCTGGGTTCACCTTTTATACAATCATTTAAACAATGAAACAAATAGGCTCTTTGTGCTCTACCTAAACAGTGCAGATTTTGTACTTAAAAAGTGGTTGGTTGCGTACTTAAAATAGGTATGAGTGGGCAACAATACATTATATGCACTGTGAAAACATTAAACGAATTTAGAATCATGAAGAGAAAAATTTTCGCACCACTGGCTCCGTTACTTGTTCTACCTACTTACAAAAAATTTCTGCTTCTTCAGCCATCCTATTTTTCCTTGTTGTCTCCACAATATACGAGAAGTGTGATAATGAAAAATCAGCCTCAGGACTTCATTCTGTTACCTTTTCTGGCCACTTTTGCATAGAAAGCAGAGTTTTTTTTCTTCCGAATTTACTGTAGTGTGGTAAGCATACATATATGTTTGCCACATATAGCTATGGGAAGGTTGATTACTGGGCCTGAGAAATGTTGCAGTCTAGTTGTTTGCAGATTCAAGATGTTGTTTTCGCAACACAAACAATGTATTATGTGCAAGATGAGTAGGAGGATTATTATTTAACAACCAACTCATTATGATGCATTCAGCTTGAAATCTAATCAAACTTGTAAAAACAGAGTAATCATAATATGCCCAATGGTAAAAAAAACCACGAGAATGAAGTTTGGGTTTCAAAAGCCGACGGTTGTTTGTCTTATGATGTACTTTGTACACACTTATGCAATAAGAGAGAGACAAGGCAAGAGTAACCGAAAAATTAGGGATGCATATATGTGCCTACGTTTCATTAGCTTGTCTTAGAGTCACTGTTTTGACAAGCGTGACTTACTACCATTTCATTTGACAGGAATATCCAATTATAAGTTTTACAGTAGGGAATAAATATTACAATCAATGAGGAGAACCGTTCCTGCTAAAATCAACATGGTACTATTACTATTACTGATCTCTGTGCTAATAAAATGTGAGGTAACGCAACCACCGTTTCGGTTGCCGGAATCGACAAGTTGAGATATTTCTTGGGTTGTTCCATTAACTTAAATCAGGAAAGATTATTGCTTTCTTTTGGCAGCTGCCACGGTCAGCGGATCAGTAAGTAGATAGTAGAGATGCATGTGATAAACCGGAATTCTGTTTTTCACCTTGTTAACTCCCTTGCTTTGCATGAGACTGACGCAAATTACAGGCGAGGTAGACGGTATTATAGACTTCCCTACCCTCTGATTTTGTCATCTACATTTCTTTCACATAACTTGCCGGTGCAACTGTCAATTCAATACTTACGACGACTGACCATGATATCATGATTATGAATGCAGTGCAGTGTTGAGGTCGCCTCTCCTCCTGGGATAATTTTTTTTGTCTGCAATCTGACGTTCATTGTCCTACTCGTCTGATATAATGCAGTGTTTTATGCATGGTGTGCATCCCAATGCATATACTAATCTGATAATTTAGGGGCTTCAAATCAAAAACCGAAACTTATATATCTCTTCTCAAGCTCAAAGGTGCCATCAAGTTGCATCTCACAATAACATGTTTGTGGTTTAAAAAGGAGGAAACCGTTATATGCCGTAATAATAATGCTATGCATCCAGATAACGTTGATGGCTCTTTTAAACATAAAAGTTTTGTATTTGTGAAGGTTTGTGGCTACGGGTAGGCTTTAAAAATCACTGAACCTAAGACCTTTAGTAAGGATATGAAAATAGAAATACCTACTTGACCCGTAATTGACCTTGATCGTTCCATATTTTTGACGGTAAATATAAAAATACCTCCCAGCCTACAAATTACTGATGTACCGTGTCATCATTTAAATTTTTGTTGATCTCTTATCTTTTAGAATTGTAAATTTCTCAACTTTGTTTTGAATTTCCTTTACTGCCCCTATTCTTCCATAAAAATGATTGAGGTCTACACGTTTTAGTCTTAGTGTATTAATGTTGTGAGTTGGGAATGATGATGGCAAAAAATAATATTTTTGATAGTAAATGGGACATTTTAAATCAATAAAAACAAATAGCATTTTTAGTCTTATAGGGCACGATTTTCCATTTACAATAAAGCTGACCGTACATAATATATAATCATAAAAAAATGAAACATGTGTTTGAGTTGTTGGACTATCTAATATAGATTTTCTTCCTATTCAAACAAATGTAAGACAGCAAAACTGTTTTATTTTCTGAATGAAGTTGTACGCTATCACCAAATAGAGTTTTCAAGTGAAACGGACCATAAATACAAGAAGACGCTGGCGTTGGCGCATTATTTCTAAGAATTCTTGATCAGAAGCAGCAAGGAAACTAAAGGAATAGCCGGTAGCGGGCCAAATGTATGAAGTCAAAACAACGAAAACTGTATCTTTATCAGGTATAATGAAATAATGTCCACAAAATTCCCTTTATAAATCTGATGCTTTTCGCCCGTTCCCCTATATCTTCTTGCAATTTCTAATCAGCCGCATCTCAATTAGCAAGCACATATATTATGTGTATGTATGTATGTATGTATTCGTATTCTTCCTCCTAAAAGTCAAAGTTAGTTATAAAGCGATCCATCTCAATAAATATCTCGAGAATGATTTCTGATATTCCGCTTTGCTGACACTTGAAGCATGATCATACACACATGTATTGAAATGATGAATCATGAAGTTGACTGGTTGCTTACATACATGCTTACGTACTTCAAAAGCTATTATCGTCATCATGATGGCTGCTGTTGCTTCATCAATTTATGTATCCACTGTTTATTTCTAACTGTTTTCTTTTTAAAACGATGTTTTATGATGTGCTCCAGTGAATCGGTTGTATTTCTTTTCACAGTTGATAATGTAAAAAAAACTTGAATGTAATCCACACATGCATTACATTATTACATAAAAGAAAAGCGGGGGACTACTCATGCTTGCGTGCTTGAATATATGTATGCAAGTTGATATGAAGGATTGAATGACCATTTGTGTGCAAACTGCAAGCTGAGAGCTAAGGTAATGCAATCAATCAACGGAAAATCTAATGTAAGTCCCTTGTACAACATGCATTTTCCGATAAAATAGCCCATTATCCTATATTACATGAAGAGTTCTCAGGTTCAATGAGGAAGCACAGATAAGAATCCAAACAGATCTCTTTTTCAGACAAATTGGACAGTTATTTTCATAGCATGGCAATGGCAGATCATCTCTATTTGATGATGAAGGGATGAGAAGAGGATCCATTCTTGATATTAATCTGTTCGTATTTTTGTTGAAATTATGTGTACCACAGTATAAACAAATCATTTTGATGTTGAGATGCAAAGTACTGCAATAATGATGATCTCTGAAGTAGAACAGCTCAACCAAAGTGGCTGAGAATGCCCCAGAATTTTCATGATTGATTTTACTCTTTGATAAAATCAGCCATGCATGCATGCATGTCTCTACTTAAAAAAAAGTTCCATGCATCATATCATGAGACGCCAATGACCGTCATTGGGATTTCTTGTATTCACGACCCTTAATTGGAATGGTAAATTATTATTTGAAGTGAAAGCTGCATGAACTTACCTCGTTTAAGCAAGCAGCAAGACAAGCTTCCTTGGTGGATGTAAAAATGAGAGAGTCATCATTATTACGAATCATCTTGTTTGGCACCCTTTCAAATGTCCATGGTCTTGAACACACTTTTTCTGTAAATCAAACAAAATAATCAATGTTAACTTTACTAATTAAACTTTTCATGGCAGACATAAACTTTATCGTTAAAGAATTTCTCCTCCTCCTGTATGATTTTCAAGCAGTTGTGGTTGGCAGTATAAAACGGTGACAATATTATTATGATGATAGTTTAAACACGGTATGACCTTAGACAGGTACAAATTGATTGCGTGTTATGATAAGGCGTAGTACTCATAATTATATGCACAGCGTGCAAAAAATGTATTGGGAAAGAAGAAGAAAATGTTATGGCTTTGTAGGATAAGCGTAGTGAAACCGTTGTCCAATATCTTATCAATAGGAAAAATGAAACCAAGCCATCAGAATTCACACCATCAAACTCTCACGTGTTCTAGAATGGGAGCACTCACGACTGCACTGCATTTTTGATTGCTGTCATTTGATGTGTGTGTGCATTGTGTTACATTCAATTCAGGTGTATGAATTACTCTCGGCGTATACAGCTTCATCTTCATTTCCTCACGATGGGAAAATTCTTTTACCCGACTACTTACCGATGACTGTTTGTACTTTGTGCATAATACCTAAAGCAGGGGATGGTTGGCGCTTTGAATTTTCGACAGCAATCTGCCAAAGCACACTACCTATTCACATTGATGTGCATTGTCAACGTATATTATGCAGTCGGAAAATTACTGTTGGCAGGAGCACTGTAATTGCAGCGCTGTATCCACAAAAAAGGAATAATCTTTCCGCAACCTTTCGTCTATCCCCTCATCATCACGGCAAAATACGTTGGTTCTGGTCATAATCAAATCAGACAAAACACAAAAGATTCACACAGGCATCCATCCGACCAAACAATCTGACAGCATCTTCCTGAGAAGCATAATGTAGTGTATATATAAAGGGTTATCCTGTCGGATTTGACCAATATCTAGATGACCTGGTTCCTAAATTCAAGAAAATCCCGTAAGTACGTTCTTCCACTGCTCTACTTACTTTGATGTGGCAGTTTCAGAAAGAGAGAGCACAAACCATTAGCATTATTGCATTAGTCGTCAACAATCGGATATTTCTGCATTCTTTCCCATATTTATATAAGTATTCATCATATTGGCATATGCTTGCAGCAAAGAGCACTTTTTAATTTATCATCAACACATTAATTTTCCTGCTCAATGTTTGTACACACAAGAAACTTGGGATTTTTTAGTTACCTACCAGACGCTGTAATATCGTGGAACACATCTGTTCCTCCAAATTACCCTCATAAATCATTATTTTCTTGTGAGCGTACGTACGTATATAACTGTATGTATACGTTCACGAACATTTTCGCAAGGGTAAGAAAGCATGTTTTTATGTGAAATTCTGTTCTCTATTTGTTCCTGTTTAGTGTCATAACATTTTCAATTGCACCTGGTACTTAAATTCTAATGGCTAGTAGTCTAAAAATGATAAACGACTCAAATTAATTTAATTGATGTAATTACAACTTTTTAAGCACACTTGATTAGGATTGTTGCAATTAATTGGGAATTTTTATTTAAAAAAACACGATCAACATTTAATAAAAGACAATTGGGACTTTCTACAACTCTAAAATTCTGAATGTTTACTCTTAATGTTGATAAATTATAAAAATACGGTAAATGTTGGGTTGTTTAAAATTTTTGGCCATTAGTATAATTTAGACTTTTCCTTTGATATGATGAAATTTTTATGTCCTAAGATTTCATGATCTTGGATGGTCTCTCAAGGTGTCTGAGATCAGATATGCACAATACAAGCATGACCAGTCCAAATTACCCTATTCAGATAATGAGTAATGTTGCATGTTATTATCTGCATTAGACAATGTTATCGCTACATCATAAGATGAAGCCTGAAGGAGTATATATAATTTGAATACAAATACACATTAATGAAATCGCCAAATCAATGAATATTTGCAATTAAGGGCTGAAAGTGATGTTTAAATAGCATGTTGTGATATTTTTCACTTCCTGGATAGCTTATGAAATCAATTTTATGTAAACGTACGGCTTTTGTCGATCATTGCAATGAACTGGTTGTAGATGTACATTTCTCTCGCTCCCTCTAAAAACAACTTTTAGTAAATTTCATCAAGATCCAATACCCTTCATCCTTTCCTTTAAGAAAAACTATAAAGTAGCTGATACAATGTCAAAATCGCGCTTCTGCAATCCAAATCGCGAGAGAAAAAAATCGTGATTTTCCATTGACAAAATGTGAAAAACAATGTATGTAAGCTAACAAAATTTGTAAAACATGCTGCAGACGACTCTCGGGCTTCTTTGAATGTGAGAAACCCCCATGAAGCTTTTGGATGATGGGGCTTTGGTAATATTAATACATGATTGTAGGTACCTACACATTACATGCAAAATCTAATTGATGATTAGACAAGGATTAGGCAAGATTGAAAGTTTGATAGCAATTACGTGATCAAGTCACAAGTCGTGGACGTGTTCCATTCTTTTTTATCTTGAAGGTGGAATTCATTTGGCGTAGCGTAGAAGTGCGTTTTATACTAATAGAAACACATTATGCGGTTTCTCGCTCATTTCCCAAGTTCTAACAAAATACTCTGTCGAAGAATGCACACATTCCTTTGGTCAACGAGATTGAAATTTTACGGAGATTTCTATTGTGTTTGGTCAAATTCCTTTGCTGAAATAAATCAATGCAGAAAAATGCATCATGTCCTCTTTTGTTTCTTGTTACATGTACTATACGTACATACGTTTCTATCTCTTTTCGGAATTTGCTAAACGTGGATAAAATGAGTTTGATATTGGATATATTACAGCCATTGAATGAATATTATTGTAAAAATGTCGGAATTTTCATAGGGATTCCATATTCCATCTTTTGAGGACAATGAACTGTGAATAAAAATGCCATAAAATAACGAAAAAAAAAGATGTCGATTCGATAAACATCAGCATACATTATATACATCGGATTTGAAGACGGGGCTTGTTCAACATTTTTTAAATGTCTTTTCAACAGCATCGTCGATACAAACTTTATTAAGAAAACGCATGTCTGGCTGACTACAGTCATCATATAGCACACACGATTGAATTGGCATTAAGTGCACCGCGGTTTGTCCTATTATCAAGAAAGAAAAGGATTTTTACTGTTTTCTGCAATTTTGTGGCATACATAGTTTTTCTCATCATCCCAGGGGATATAAACTTATACTTAAAGTTTTCAACAAGGGCATCCATGCATTTAACTTCATTACTTCACTCACATCATCATTATTACCAGCAAAACTCTTTTAACATCAATTCAAACTCAATTTAACGCATTTACAACATTTCGCATTGAACTTTAAAAATGTTAGGTAAGCACTTTGCCACCGATCAATAAGCAAGGAAAGTGCTTTTTTGGTATTTTTGCGTAAGATTAGTTTTAAGGTTGTAGTAATCCAATCTTTAGACTCATTTATCCCTTCAAAGAATTTCTCCACTTTAGCATGAAACCAAAACGTAATCATATAAAATGCTACGAGGTTACACCCACATAAGTAGGGAAAAGTTCACTAGTACAAAAGTGCACCGAGTTCATGAGAATAATGATAATGATGTGTCGATAATTTTTATTGTGAGGTTAGAAATTAAAGACGAAGCAACTATTTCTAAATGTATCAGCTAGGTACTTACATATTGATCTGTCGACCGACACTTCATACAAGATACAAGATATTTGGCGAGAAAAAACCCTTCAAAGTGGTATCTGGTGTGGTATGGCGTGAGAATGTTATTGATGAGAATAGGAAAGTACACAAAAATGTGTACCTACATCTTTTTGTAGATACTTTTTTCTCTCGGTGGATTCTACTTTACATCCTAATCATGTGGTAGGCACCGCAATTTTGATGTAACCAACATATTTGCGAAATCATCAATAAATAACCTATCATATCATCCATCCTACACAAAAAAAAACACCATATCCCAGGCCAAGCTGCCAACTAAAACTATATAGGCTTCTGATGAGGATGGTTACCAGACCGGAAACGATTCGGTCCCGTTGTTTTCAATGCAACGGCAAAAAGATTTACTCCTTAATTCAATTCATGCGCATTCATCCCAACCTACTACACACATATAAGTATGTGCGTATGCAATGGAAAACATAATGTATGAGTTATAAGCTGACGAAGGGCATTTTTATTTAAGATTTACACTTGAGCCGTTCCACTACTAAATTTGACCGAGCAGATTGATTGTGTTTTCTCATCGCAGATAATAATAACTACACGCCATCTTATTGTACAGAATGTAATGTAATATGCAGCGTTACAATGAAGTATACCAATTTGCACAAAACAACAGATTCCGAATAATGTAAAAACGAGAAAACAAACAAGGCCACGGGAATTTTTCTTGTATTTTCATTTTGCTACCGTTTTAAAAGGGGATACTTTATTGCAGCAATTGCAATGAAAATGAAATTTCACGGCAGAGTACAACTTAACCAGGTAATTTGTGGGTAATTTGTAGCACCCGTGTTCAATTTGCAGCACACATATTTTTAAGTACTAAAGACAACATCTGCAACAAACGCACACTATAAGCTAAAAGCACGCTGCTGCTAAAGCTGTCCCCATTTTGAAATTCTGTCATTCCAATGCAGAATTGAAACAGATGGTCTAGCAAAATAACGCGTAGTATGACCATTTTAAATGCATTCCGTTCGCGAGTGCTTCATTGTTCATGACATTTTATTCGACGTAAATTATCTCAGCACTAGACAGACATAGGTACTACGGTTTCAAGACATGCATTACATCATTAACCTACTTTACCTTGAGTACTTACTATAATCTTGGAAAATACATCAACAAATGAAATCGGAAGCACACTCAAGCTACCGAAACAAGTCGCTGATATTTATGACCCACCCAGACTGGCATTTTATTTCGTTTGGCTAGTTTGATCAGTTTTTTTTATAGAGAGAGGTTGTAAAAAGGAAACAAAAACTAACTCAAAGTCTCATCTCCCATCCTTACTAAAACAGTAATAAAATTTTCTCTTTAGATTACTCGGACATTTGTTGTTTCGGTTCGTTTACGCCCGTTTCAACAAAAAAACTTTAAAATTCAGCAATGGCTATGGCTATTTAGCTACATAAGGACAACACCTTGTTTTCATCTGTAGGTTTATGTGCTTTGGTTGTTAACGGCCTTATCAGAATGCGACATTTTCTCCCATCTACTCACATCCATTTCCCATTTGATGATACAAAACAACTTACATGCTTTCTGCAATGTTTGCTTTGACTGCCTTAAAAAGCGCGACACAAAGTATGGAATCGTAAAATGGTATGCAGTTATGTGCTTCAGAAGCTGAACGTACGTATTTTCTTCCGTTACAGATCTTCTAATGAGATATAAAGTTAAAAAATGGGTGGTATTTGTATCTCAGGAGCGTGTGCGTATGACAAAATCTAGAGTTCAATACTACTACTACTACGCACACTTGATATAATATAATACAAGTCATCATCTCATCATACCGTGTGTAGTAGTGTATTATCATCATCATCATCATCATTAAGTCCGACGGACATCAACCATTGTGTCTCTGATATGAAACAGTCATACAAATACCTACACACTGAGCAAACTTCCTTTCTTTTTGTAATAATTTTTAAAGTAAAACGTCATACTAAACTACTTCGAGGTTACCATCTCTGACCAAAGTTTTACTTACTGTTAAAATGCTAACTGCTATAGTGTCTTAGATAAACATGTAATAATGTCTAGTTAACAAAAATTTTGTTATGTTATGATATAAACTCAACCACCCTGTTATGATTGTGGTTAGGGGCTATGAACGAATGCACCAAAAACTACCTTTCGCAAGGTCTACATCAAACCAATACTCGGGGGGAAAACGGTTGCTTATGCAATTCCCAGTCCCATTAACAATCAGCCAGCAGGTAAAGTCAAGAAGACCATCATCATTACGGAAACTTGTAATTGAAGCACTTTTCGTCCATCTCATTACCCACTCATATTTTAAAGACAATTTAATGTTGCAGTGATTTTTTATACGGAACCTCATGAGTTTAGTTTGTGAGGAGCTTCAAAATGATAACAGAACCAGCCATTATTACATAAACTGTGAAAAAACATTGTTTACCAGCAAAAAGTCCTATATAAACACACGGGGGAAAATGCCACAGGTGTGTGGACTCCAAGAGAGAGAGACGGAGCATATAGTTTTCGAAGTAGGATACCTGATGTAATAATGAAATGAATATTCTTCCCTGAAGCGTCCTACTGCCAACCTGCTTTTGGTAGTTTGTTAATAGGCAAAGAGTTTAAGTAGATAACAAAGAAAGTCATTTGTATTGCTTACCTGATCGAATGTGTAATTTGACCATGTAGTACATTGAAGCTGCTTTTTGTGGTTCGGCACTTGGGTTGTGGGCTGTGGTATCGTTTTGAAGGAGACACAGAGTCTCTTGTACTGGAGCTAACGGGTTCACAACAAAACTATCGAGGTCCAACGCAAAAGGTAACATCATGAAAAGGAGGCAGGCATGGACGAGCGTTGAATAATACATGGTAGAAAAAGAAAAGAAAAAAATATCCATCAGGTCATTAGACATTTAATGCATGATATAATCATCCGGTTTGTTTATCTTCATGCACATCAGATTAAAATTCGTTGGTTGGTGCATTGTGGGAATTTTCAAGAAAAGTATTTTGACCCAGAGTACCAGAGTGGAGAGTCAGTCTCTCATGTATAATTTACATGCATAAAAATACATAACATCACATTGGCCTTGGCTTAATTTGTCAGAATTTTATGAATGGTGAAATGATGATGATGAGGAGCATGATAATGCACGGCTGAAAGTACAGCTGGACTTTTGAATGCAACTGATGGATTGAAAAAATTTCCGCTTATTGTTATCAGACATTTCGTGATTACTCGGACATAGTAAAAAAACATGAACGAAGGAATGAGAAAGAACGGTTATATGATATTATTACGTGGAAATTAAGGAGTAACAAGGACTGACTCAATAAATTACCGTAGCTGAGGCAATTTAATACGACTAAATGATTCCGCCTCATAAAAAAAGTGATTCGGATGCACACAATCCCTTGCATTCTTTTACTTTTACAAAATATACCTACACTAACCCATTCAAAAGGTCGGCCTGTACTAAAAGCATTCCTCTCTTGGAAAGGAGGAAGACGTCTATTATTAAAACGTGGTGCAAATGGCTTTTTCCTATAGAGTTCCTTTGCATCTCTTTTGAAAAATGAATGCATTATTAGAGATGCTTTGTAAAGGCTACAAATGCAATTTATTTTGTGAGAATAACAATTGAGAAAGAAGATATCAATTATTGTCATTGCCAATGACTTATGCCAAACACAATACAAAAACACATTTGCAATATTTTGGCTTTTCTTCAGTCGCCCCACAGTATACATCTACGACTGCAATTCTATGCTAATGCATTTCTTTTTTAAAGGGATTGAGCTGATCTTCCTCCGCTAAGTTTTCTTCGCTATAATGCTCGTAAATAGAATGTGTATAGCCTCATCACATCATCATTATATTGTTATTAGCAAATTTAATGCACCAATTGAAAATTTGATGCAATCTACAGAATATTCAATATTTACTCAAAAACTGAGAATACCAAAAAAGCTTGAGATTTACGATAAAAATTTACTTCACATATATATTGATTGCTGAGAATACAGCAAATTCCATTTCTTTTGGAACATTAACGCTTAAATGTGGTGTACCGTTAGGGGGCTGAATGAAATCATAATAATTCTTTACTACAAAATGGATGATAGTTGATCATTGATACATAAGAACAGAGAGAACACGTAAAGAAAATTTTCTCGGAACAAAAGAGGCATGACAGGAATTCAATATTTTTCAAGTGAATCATGAGTATGAAAATTATTGGGTGCATAAAGTGCATTTGGATAGCAAAAACTGCAATCATTTTCTGTTTCAAGGGAAAATAACAAGGCGTACCAAAAGTAATTCGGTACAGTTGTGAAATTGCATGCTTTGTAAACCTGTTGACTGCCGATGATTACTATCGTTATGCATTAGGAGCGACAGGAAGCTTGTGGTGTCCGTCCACACGGGGGATATGCTTAGACCTGAATGAATAAGGAACTCGGGATAAACTATCATTCTTATAAGTTGTAAGTACTATTCCTACGTTTTTGTCCAAAGGGAGATGCAGAGTTTAAAATGAGTGTAATTTAAGCATATTTATAACGGTGACATTTACGATAATCTACTTTTTGAGTGAACAGTGGTGAGATTTTTCTACCTGTTGCAGTATACTAAAAGTTATACATGAAATGATGAACAATGATAAGTATAAATTTAAATATCAGTCATCTCCACAAAACCATCATTATCACATCAACATCATAAACACATCCTCTCATTTACATGCAACTTTTTTCTGTACTTTTCCTCTAAAATATCATACAAAATGTCCGCTTTGGTGATAGATGGAATATTTCTCTAGTTTTTTTCTAAGCCATTTCTTTATTCTTTTTTGTAAACCCTTTCTTAAGCAGAATTATATTATTGTTTGTCTCTTTTGTTACATAACAGTTTCCCACTTGTCAACTCAAAATGTGTGTTATTAGTTTAGATGGAAAAAATATCTCGGTTGTCGGCCATGTAAATACTTGATTTCCTATTCTCTTAGTTTGATACTATATCATTCCTTACTTTATGCTTGTTAATCTGTGAAGATACGGAAAACGGATTTACCCTTGTGTTGCATTTTTGTATTGTTCATGCCATTTGTCTGCAACCTGGCTTCCTCAACAACTAATACTATTGTTGTACATGACCGTATCAGTTTAGTAACTTGCTTTTGGCACCGACAACCTCATAGAGATATAAGTGTTTTGTAGACTAACACTAATGACTCTTTAAACTCGTAATAGTCAATTGAATTAAGTGTGGGAGTTCTTGTCTCCCTAAATTATATACATATTTGTAGGGAGATTGTTACATAATTCCCGTTTAGATTAAGTGTGTAATAAGACAGGACAGCGGAAGACGCGGCTTGCCTTCATCAAGTAATTAAAAGATGTCAGACCCCCATCCTATGTTTTTGTAGAAAGACTGGTAATTTGTATGAAAAGAGGTCATATTTGCATGTTCCTGAATCGCTTATAATCATCGTTGAGGGTGTTGTTTTTTATATAAACAACACAGCCGCTAATAATACCAGATAAACTCCCATTTCTTCGTATTGACTTTATTTAAAGTACTCCCAACTCACCTGAAAGCAGCCGCAGCACATTCTGGCTCTTGCCGGCACCACCCCTGGCATTCATGAAGTGACAAGTTCCTAATTGAATAGTAAGTGTTCCCTCTGTAGTCCAAGTCTGTCAGCTTTTCAAATCCGGTCAGAGCTACATTGTTTGAGAAAGGAAAACATTTGTATCATTTTAGTAGACCAACAACAGAAATGTCATTCAAAAAAAGGTTTCATTTTGTGTTTGGTTATACAGCTTGCGGAGAGAAGTGTCGCGAATAATGAGTTTTTGCACTTACCCCAAATGTAATTACAAGTATTCACAATTTTTTTTGTACAATATGTGTATGACGGAAGAGGTTTCGTTTAGCTTGTAATACAGAGACAAAGTTTGTATGAAAGGTAGGTGGTAGAGAAATAGAATGAATGTACAAAACATGTATGCAACTTACACTTTTTTAAGAGGGTGTAAATTAACGTAACGCATATATAGTTCGGAGAAACTTTTTTTTATGTACACAGATTTTTACTCCTCAATTTTCACTCTAGGTTGCTCTTATGAATGTAGAACATCGCATAATTAGGGATTTTTTCCGGATAAATTGATTGACCGACTTTGTGCTCAAATTTACACAGCCTAGTTCTACTTTTGCTACAAGACAGTGGGCATAGTTTACATATAGTGGGTAGAGAGTACTTAGCACGAAAGCATTTTAAAAAAATGAGGATATAGGAACCAAATAATAATATATACACAACCTAACATGGTGGAAGACTATATTTAAAAGGGCAGCAATAAGCATCAATGTGTTTCTACAAGTATTCAATGAGTAATTCAGTCAAAGCGTTTTCTCATCATCATCATCATGTCTAAAGTCCATGAAAAGGGTCATGAGAAGGGGGTGACCAGAAACATTCACCTTGAAAAATACACGTTCTGTGTTTAATCAACAATGTACAAAAAACACTCACTACGCTACACAACTGTCTATTCGCTATTCTATAAAAAATATGGAGATGACAAAAAGTGGCCATGTCCAATTTAAGTTTTCGTTTCATGGACACGTCCTCAACTTTCTACTGGTCTACTAACTAAGTATAGGGACTAGTCTATTTCTAGATCGACAATCTACTCTACATACAAGAAGAAATGGTGTAAGTGAGGTTGAACAAGCAAGCAGGTAAAGCTGTCTATGTCTACAAACAACGAATTATTTTAATTCAAATTACTTGATCTAAGTGGGAAGGCTTTGCCTTTGGCTTTCACTGCAAGTCCTATGACACCCGATACATGTTAGCGAATGGGTTTCAATCAAAATCGACATTGTTAGAAGTCAAAGTCAGTCGCATCCAACACACGCACGGCAAAGATGATGGTCAATCGGCAGTTATCACAAGCATTTGAGAAAATAATTAATCAAAAACCAAATTGCGTTTAAAATCGTCTTTTGTTCTTTCTGCGTAGTTAGTGCCAGGGAAATTTTTCGAAGAAGGATCAAGAGATGGAATTTTAAGGAAAGGTTGGTTTCGTTCCATCATATGATAATGATAACGAGACTGATGATTTTTAGGAAAATAACCACCTGGAGGAATTCGTCATGTGGAAAAAAATGAAATAAGGTTTGGAAAACAAAAGGTTTCTGCGTCACAAGTAAATTATAGGTTCAATTCAAGAGGAAAATGACGACACGCCACTAAATTAGAAAAGTTGACTTGCTTGATGATGATAAGAGCTTTAAGTCCACAAATTCGATAAATGTTTACTATGCAAGGTTATTATTAACGTGAGTACTACAGGTACTACTTGACGTTTTCGGAGTTACTTTATTTTACATCTTGTGATTTCTGTCAGCAGACAGATAGTAGTAGTTCTTTGCAATTTGCAAATGCCTGCTGTCAACTGATAGCGCAAAGTGGTCTGGCTTTGATTAATGGAATCAAAAACATGTCCAAGAAAACGTGATTCATGCACTCATGAGCAGCACCGACGTTAGAAACATTTACGAAGAAAACATCTTGTTTGAAGTTTGATTAAAAATAAGTCATTTTAAATTTTTTTGTCACTCAGCTAAAGCTAAAGTGGAATAACTCTAATCTGTAATCTGCGTCCTCATTCCCTTCTAGTCCATTCCATGTCCATTCTCATCTCAAAGCTCAACAGATTATATAATGTTATTTGTGTATAGTAATACTTATTTGGTAGTCTGAAAGTATTCAACAAAGTTGTACTCCGTAATTAGTACTCCGTTCTCCGCCTGTTCCATGAGTCTCATTACTTAGAAAATGTCACTTTTTATGGAATATTTTTTTGAAGGTGTAAACATTTGATGCTAAAATATTTCTCACGATAAAAATGCAAGCTGATTCGACTAATATTTAATGATGAAAAGCAAGCTGATGAAATAATGACGACGGTGACGTGCGTGACGTGTATAAAGTAATACAAAACTTTTGGTTCAGACTTCTTTGAAAAAATAATCGTATCAAGTCTTCGTCAAAAAAAGCGTGTTTATTTAAACAGTGTGTCTCTGATTATTGCTGACTGTGCAATTTTTAAACAGAATCGAAAGAAGACGTGTAAAGGGGGAAATGGAAATATTGTGAATCTATATCCGTAATGACTATGGTTTTACTTTGCATAATATTTTACGTATAATAATATATCATTGCCAAAAAAACAAACTATCTCATCTCTTACCATGTACAGCGGTAACTCCAACCCAACAGAATAAGGCCAAGTTCAATAATCCCCTCGTGGAAGTCATCTATAAAAAATATTACAAAAAATAAATTATTATACTTTTGAGTATATTCGTTTTTGTATTTTAGGAAGTAAGCACTACTCTTTCTTCATTATCGCCATTCATTCATCGTATCATATCACATTCATATCACATTCATTTATTTACTCAGGCTCAAATCCTATATATCATCCCGTTGTACGTAATACCTTTAACAATGCAGATTTTTCAAAAGTCTGAGAATTTTTTGGTGGAATTAGAAAATGAGCGAACATTATTCGAAAGGAAAAGGAAGCAAATATATACCTATCCCATCCATCCCAAGTACATCATGACGATGTAGTAAAAGAAAGTGAGTAAAACTCTATACTTTTCTTTTCTTGAGCCATTCCCATGTTTGATGATATATTCCATTGACTATAAAATCCCATATATAGACTAATCCCATTCCTGCCAACCTATTGTTATAACGGTAGCTGCAAAAATTTATGACCATTTTCGGTGCACACATACAAACCGCAAAGTATCATACTGGTGGCAATAATGATTGTATAACACCAACAGATTTCAAGTATGTGTCTAGTAACTAATGCATACACTATAGATTTAAAGAGTGACAGACACAATGTGCCTGTTCTGTGTCTGTTGTGGGAACATTTCTGCATAGAGAGCATTAATAATGATGATGTAGCAATACTTTTTTCTTCCCCCAGTGGAATTATGAAACGAAAGAAAAATCTTTATTTTTCGCAAAGAAGAATGAAATCATGAGGATGAGCTGATTTCATCCATTATTATGCAAAAGTATCTCAGAAAAGAAGAGAAGTGTACACATGATTTATTTATGTTTGCTTCACTTCAAAAAGATACTTTCAACTCAACTACCATTGTTCCATTCCTATTAAGTATAGTGCTCTTCCCATAAGTGAAATGGAGGATTTGATTTCAAAAGTGAAAGAGAAGAGGCGAGTTGTGAGCTGATGCTGCCACTTAAGTGCTCACACACACACATTCGCCTATAATAACACAAAGTTGATAGGAAGAATCAAATATGGATAGAGAGAAGAGCATTAGCATTATATATCAAAGAAGAGGTGAGAAAAAGGCTCTCCAGATTAATGTATCTTGTGCTCTTCCTTGAATAGAATAGTTTGATTCATTTGATTCGCGTGTATGTATATTATTTGTGGTGGAGCAAGGAATAAAAGACGTAACAAAAGAGCGTAATGGAATGATGATAGGAAAAAATGTCTCATAATGAGCTATCTCATTGCTGATACGAGCACGATCAAGCATTTGTCAAAAATGACAAAATAGAATTTGAGACTGAGACATCTTCTTGGAGAGAGGTAATAAAAAGGGAAGGGAAATAATATAAGTATATATGTGTGCTACACACCAGGAAACCTTTTTGCATCGCAAGCCAACCCAATGCTACTTCTTTTTGATGTCAACAACCTACGATCAAGGTGTCAATATACTTCAACTTATGTTGTGAGACCTTGCAAGGTTTCTCGCTTTTGAATTAAAACGGTGGATTTTTACACACAAGTGCAAAAGGATCTACTGATTTCAAAACTGCTACTAATGTATGTGTGTACATATTCCTAATATTATTTTTACGTAACGTAACCACTGAGCCGAATAAATGTTTGGGTTCGTTCACGTTCTCAAAGTGAAAAAAAAAATCAATTTTACGGCGGTTCAAAAAAAGAGTCAGCTTATAGAAATTAATGTGCGACCACACGAATTCAAAGGCAACTTTTTTATGCATATGTATGCTTCGGCTTATCCGTTAATTAAAATTCAATCCAGACCTCCTATCTAATAAAATGCGTGCTCGTTCTCAGTGTTCTGAGCAACGGAAAATTGAAGATGAACTGATCGACCATGACAAACGCTTCTATATATCATTTATGACCAAGCAGTTTTTATAAATGTGTGGTTGAACATGCTCATATTCATTAGCTAATAATTTTCATGTTTCAAAACAACTAATACTGAGGTAGGATTACGATCCCAAAGCTACCGCACACGGAAGAAGTGTTACATAGCGTGAGATCAGAATTGTATAATTGCAAATACAAAATTTTCGATTTCACTTCGACAAATATGTTCCAATCGCTTTGAAACGAGGAAGCAGTTTCTTGACGTTGATGCAAATACAAAAACTTTCTTCTGTAAATGATGATGAGCAGAGGAAATTAAAATGGCCATCTCTTTAATAATGCCAAATGCAGTAATTGCAAATAATAGCATAATACATACTATTGTCTACATACTATCCTGTTTTTTCTAATTGAGTAAACAACGTATTAAGCCCAAATTAAGAGTTTATGCTGCACTGGAAATAATTGAGAAAAGAATAATCCAAGTATATTAATTGAGAAGAGAATGCAAAACAAAATAATAGAAGCGAATGACCAACTTCTTTTGAGGCTTTGGCAAGCCACGCCATAATAAGATGAGAATGAACACGTTATTTTTTTCGTTACAAGAGTTGACAAGATGATGTATTAAATTCCTAACCGCAATCGTGCAACTAAGCTTCATTGTACTTCAAAGGAAAAAAAATCTGTCATCTAGTCAACTTTACAAGCTCACAAGGCACATTAGATATGGTCAGCGCGATGGTGGCTAAACGACCAACGTGACTTAATGAGGTTCTGTGCATAAATTATATGAGAAAGTACCTTGAAGTGATGGAGTGGTTTTTGAATATTTTTTAAGAGCTCAAAAGTCTATAGTCTTTTTCTTCCAAAAAATGAGAAAACAACGGTTTGCAGTCTCTCTTCCGTGTTTTCTCCATTTGCGATGGATCTATTGTCTTTTAAAAATAATATGGGATGGTACTTATGATGTATTATTTTCCCTAAAAACAATTCTTTGTCGGCAGCCCACAAAACAATCATAATATAAGATTGCCATGTAAAGACAGAAGGAGGGCTGTTTGACGTAGACAAAAAACTAAACCAAGAGAACAAGTACGATACTGAATTTCGATACTCCTTCTTCATCCCAACATTGTATGGAAATAAAAATGTGAGCGACCTACCTAGTCACACCTCTACTTCTACTCTCAGCCTTTTTGTTTCTTCATGTAATGATTAAGAATATGGATGCGGTCCTAACAATAAATCTATTAAAATAACCAGATTCGTGATGATGAGGCAAAAAGGTGTTCACGGGAATTATTGGGTAGCAATCGTGGAAATATGAAAAGAGCATTATGGTTAGCTTCTCGTCACGAACTGATTCAGCTCAAGTGTTGTAGTAGTCCACAAATAATAATAATATGATTCATAAACAATATATATGTTGCCTGACTTGAGATGATTAATTTAATGTCAATTTTTCCATGAATTCTGCTGCGGAATCACAAAATCTTGTTTTGTATCGAAGAGGGAAACGTTGCCCTCAAAACCACGACTTTGTAGATCTGTTCTTGATTGTCTTTCCTTTTTCTACTGTTTCATTCCAAGATTTCAACTTTTAAAATCGAACCCGAAACTTTGCAATAACAAGGAGAATTGCAAAGTGCAATTGTTCCTTGTTTACAAAACATGTTCTTTATTGAGCCGTTGGAAGGCAAACAATAGCTTGGATGAGGTTACCTACGGAGCTTGAGTTGAAAGACAAACTTTTCGCCAGCCCTACACACTTCAAGTCAAAGAAATTTTACTGCATCGATGCATCCACGTATGTATAACTTCTTATGGGCTACCAAATGTTACTGCCAGAGTAAGTATGTATGCATGGGATTTTCTGACAGCAGTCGTCGCTTTTTCAGCACATCGTCACCAGTCACCACCCTCAAATAAACCCTTTTTCAGAAAAAATATGCTGGTTGAGTGTGATTTTTAAAGGCAGAATCGCTTTGTGGTTGACAAAGAATGCGTGACACCTTGGGAAATGCTCAGTGATTCTCATCTTTCTAGAATGAACGTCATGCCAAACAGAACAGTGAGCCTAGAATTAGGCTGCATAGAGTTCCTTACTCTGCAAAAAAATAAGGATACTGTCTGCATATTTTGTACACATATACAAGTTTGCTACCTGGGAATCAGCTTGTGTGTAAGCCTCTTTACAATTCTCCTGAGAAACTTTGTCGTGTAGAAGTAGAAAAAAGAAAACCAGATGAAGAAGACGACGTGAGATTTTCTAGCAAAAAAGGTTTACAATGTAATACCAACATAATAAAACGTCCTGAGAATTCCGTACTTCTTTTAATTTTCAAGAATTGGGTCGGTCTTTGACCATATATGTATGAAAGATTAGTTTCATGTTGTATATATATGCGTCTTGAACTTGGAGCCGTAAAAATCTTTGCTTTTAAGAATTATTATTTATTTTTTTACGGCATGGTTCAAAAAAAAGTTTGGCTGCTGAACATTTTGCATAATTAAAGCCTATTATAATTACGTTTATGCTTAAGCAAGTCAAAAAAATATTCACTAGTGCTTATACGCACAAGCAGGAACTCTTTTTCTAAACTATTAAAAGTCGTGGTTCAGTAGTCTAAACTTTTTTCGTTCTTTGCTGGGCATAACTTATCGGGTTGGTGCACAAGCTCCCTTTGATCACGTATAGGAAGTACGAAATGAACAACGGAACTGAACTACGTGCCTGCTAGCAAAAGTGTGCTTTTTTCTCAATAACATCTTCCCATCACATCTATTCTCACTTACTCCGTTTCCTTTTTGATACTGTGCTTGATAAGCACGCACAACAGAGAAGTGAAAATAATGTTAGGAAAAATCATGTTAATGTATAAAATATACGTGTACTCCAATAAAAATCACAATTCCTATCCCCATTAAATCAGAGTCCTCCTTTGAGATTTCGATTTCATTGATTGCGTGCATTGTCGCCTCATGCCAGTCAGAGTTGTTGGAAAAAAATCGGCTTCGATTTCATTTTCCTCCTGTATTTTTCCCAGCTGTCAACATTACCCTCACTGAGCAGATATGGTTGAAGATATTGAAAAATTGAAACATTAGCGTGTACAAGGAAGGAAAAGATTATTTCGTGCGAAACGCCTCATCACAAAATGTGCACACGATGCATTGCATGTTTTGATGACATTGAACAGAAGCAAAGTGAACCTTTCATCATACAAATTTTCACCTTCTCTCTAGCTGCATCATTTTAATCTGCCGACGACAGTTAGATTTGAGCGTGGTTGTGATGTGTTTTGTGGAGTGGTGCCAACCAACTAGTAAATCCGACTTATCACTACCACAAAGTAAATTCTTTCTTTTGAAAAGTACCACATATAATACGAATGAGGCTTAAAAATGATATCATTAGTAATTCCTTCATACAAAATTTAACCTAGCAGTTGTCCGTGCAATAAAAAAAGAATTAAAGTAACTAGAGCTTGTCTACCGGGAACGGTTTTGAATGAAGAAAAATAAATGCTTATAATACTTAGAGGAAGATTAACCTACGATCTCATGGCTTGCTGCCTTCTTCACCTTTGGCAAACACACAGGAAAAAATGGGATGAGAAATGTTATAATTACAACCATATTTACTGATGATACCTATCCAACCTAAACCTCAGTCCCGCAATTTAAAGAGTAGTACGCACATAACATATGCATATGCACACACACTTTTCTCTGAGTTTGTAACAATTACAGCTATTTTTACTGCCCTTTAACACGGTTTTTTGAGGCTGAGCAAAAGAATGATATACATGCATCTACATGAATTTCTCTTGATTTATGTTGCAATCTGCATTTCATTGCTAAAATGCGGGCGGTGAAGTATATACTTTTATCAAGCTCAACAACTTAGCGCAACCCGTAGCAAATCCCTGAAAAAAGAGCCGCAAATAATGTAATTCATAGTCCACGCTTGTGTAAATACGGGTTTATAACTTGCATTTCATCCCCCTCATCTAATTTAATTATACAGTGAATTGTAATTGTATTTTTAGTGCAATACAGCCAAAGTGGTACAAAATAAGAAGGCAAGTGTGCTAAAGAGATTGAAAAACTGCATTAGGTTGGGCAAAGTAAATAATGCATGTGTATCCTACACTTTTTTTGCATTTTTCTTAAGAGAACATGCCACAATTTGCTATTTTATGAAACATTGAGCATTTTAAGAAATCTGATAAAAGATCTTTGCTTAATCATCAGCTTAGATCTTTTGCGGTAAGTTGCCAGCATAAATGTATGTATATGACTGTTAGCGGGTTACAAAGCATAAACTGAGCGAGTCTGAGTGAATAAGGAAGTAGTAGTAGTAGCTATATAGGTGGTGGGTATAAACCATGTTAAAAATTCTTTCGTCTTCTTTGCTCAAGAAGGAGAAGAAGAATAAAAAATTTATATAAAAAACGTCATACATCATGACTTCAACAATAATTCTCATTTCCAAGGTTAGCTGGCATTTTTTCCTTCTATTATTGGCATAACCCGGGATCATTGTTTGAAATCTACATTGAAATCTTGAAGGAAACCATCTATATGATATGAGCCAGAGAAGTAATATAATACAATAATAGAAGCAATAACAATAATCAAAACTAGAGCAGGGCATGACCGTCTCCTTCCTTTCATGAGGATAAAGGTTAAGAAAAAAGTTGTAAGTCAGTTTTGTGAACACACATTTTTACTGTAAATATGTGTGTATGTAGGTAATAATAATTTTTAATGAAAAAAAAATGCGCTGCATCTATTCTATAATATATGCGTTGTTTGATATACTACCATTCCTCAGGCGTTGCAATGATTTTTTTATTATCAACATCATTGTTGCCAGCAAGCAGGTAAGGCAGGAAGATGAGGATGATGATGTTGATGATTCTGATTTCAGATTGTCAATTTCTCGTTATGTGAACTTGTCTGTTATAGACGGACGGAGCAGGGTTGCCTCATTTCTCTGGTACATTGTCATTGTTCGACAGCCAAATGTCAAGTCTAGCCATAAATAAATGGGAGCTCGTGCACACACGAAGCTTATAACAAGGTTTCTTAGTTCTTTCTATCAGGCTGAACACTTGATCGTCATGAATGAACGGAAATGGGAGTGGGCTACTATTTTAATTCTTTCTTTCTAAGCCGGTTTTTTTGCTCTGTTGTCATATATTATATTTATGTTGTGTAAACATGCATGAGCCATGATGAGCTGGATGTTCTTACTTCACTGACGTTTCCTCCGGCACTCAATTCACCGAGTTTGATCACATTCATGTAAAAATATCATGCATATTAATTTTTAAAGCCGAGCCGTATAAATAATCGGACTTTTATGCACATGAGAAAATGACTTTATGGGATTTCCTTGACAAGCCTTCCATTCACTGCACTGTGAAACTGCATCATAAAACTTTCCTTGCGTTACATGTATACTATCTCGGATTTGTTTATGACGTCTCCGTGACCGTATGACTGATTAGCCTACTTTTTTTTTGAAATGTGAGCATTTACTTCCACGGCGAATAAACAGATAATGTTTCTAACGGTCTTGAGATAAAATGTGAAAAATGAGTGTTAAATGTTTTATAAGAATGACTCCCCCTGTGCAGCCAAGTAGAATTTGTTTAAAAAGCATAGCCTATATACTATTTGTTTTATGGAGGTCGTTATGTTGCATTTGTTTAAAACTTAATCAAAGTCGCTCACGACTTCATCTTTGAAAACACAACTGTAATTTTGTTTTTATAAGATTTAACACATTATACACTCTCTGACTATCACCAACCATAGTTCAATTTATCAAAACCAAAGTATCAAGACAGGACAGAGTTTTAAAATTCTTAAAGATAATCACTTCCAATGATTAATGCTGACAATGAATTAATCATGAGCCGACTATATATATTCATGATGATGATGATCCGAAGAACGATCCTTGGTAAATTATATGGCGAAATAATAACAAAGCAAGTGTTTCAAAATGCATTTCCTGGCACATAGGCATCAATCAATGGGTAACCAGCATACTAATGGCCTATTCTTAATAATACTCGTCCATTTTCGCATTCTTTTCCAAAAAAAGCCGACATAAAATTGAATACATAGATTTGTCCGTGTGTATCGTGCACTACGTTCTACCATTACGCTACAGAAAAACCGTTCATGAATGATATCCAACGGAATTTCGTTTCATGATGATTTCATGAGAAAAAAATGAAAAGCAATAACAGAGCGTGTAAGATGAAGGTGTTGATGAGGAAGTATCAACATCGACATGTGCCCGCAGAAAGATGCTACCTTTTTCCTATACGGGAAGTTTACTCTAGGCTAGAATTTAAATCCTATAAAAACTAGTGATTTTAACTGGGGTTAGACCTTGTGCTCTTTCCTGGTGCCCAGAACATACATGCGAGAGGAAAAGCTCTACTTGTGATGTTGTTATTTCAGATTTTATACTATCATCATCCTCATCATCAAAAGTATGATCACATAACACTGTAATGATCTTTATGTTGGGCTTACAATTGTGATTTAAGTTGATGCATCGCACACACATTTTTGTACTGAAAAAAATAATCAAGGAGTTTTTGCAGTGCTCTCACACGCACGTATTTTTTTTGTAGATGCGCTACTGCTGCTGCTTTCTCAACTACCTCCCCATCATCACCACCACCACTTATTATAGATGTGCACCAGTAGAACCTTACTGCTCCCAAGTGATGGGTATCAACCGGGGCAGAAATAATTATAAATGACCCGTTAGATTTTATTCGAAATGGTTTATGGTTTTGGATGTTGGTGAGAGCACACAATAATATTACACCACCATCCCCCATCATTACGTTGTTGTGCTCTATTCCTTTTTCTTGTTAGGGGTTGTTACTTGCTACATCTCTTTCCTCTATTTTTTACCTCTCAATACGTGTGGATTATAGGTGAAAAAATGTGTGTATTTGAAACATCCCCATCCATCTATTCCTCCACTTCACACGTAACTACCCTGAGAAGTGATTGAGAAGCTAGTTTTTATTTGAAAGAAGCATCAAAGTCAGTAATATAGTACCCCAAATGTTTTCAATCTGTAATGATGATTATTTCAATGGTGGTGGTAATCCTATCGGCCAGCAAAAATTCATTCGACTGCAATATTCTTAAGTATAGGTAAAGGAACATCCCTAAAGGAAGTGTTAGGAAAATGGGATTGCTATACTTGCTACTAGGATGCCAGAAAAGTAATGTTACAAATTATTCCCTTCATTACCCTTTAGTATTCTTGACCCTATGTTTTTTAATACTATACCGTTTCTCCTATACTCAAAAACACCTAAAAAGTAGTATACGCACCAACACTATAATTTTTCAATCTTGATTTATGTACGTATATATATTGAATGAACGAACGGTTTCGAAGAAGAAGCTGCACATCCGCAATTTTTCAAAATTTCACTGCTCAAATGTTATTTGCCTATAACTGCCTTCCGATCACCGCCGGTGAGATGTATTATGCAGCATTCTTTTGGAGTTTTTATTGCCCTTAAAGTTTACGATAAAGACACAAGTACAAGTTTGAAGTTTGTTTTGATGCGAATGTGTAATGACTCGGAAAAAAGTTGGAAAGAGAACATAAAGTTTTCGCTTCCTCAATCCAGTCGGTGACTTGCAGTTTAAATTGACAATGATAAGGGGGAAAGAGAAAAAAGTAACACTTGTGTGATTCCGCCGAGAAAGAATCGAATGGAGAAGCAAAGGAAATGAGACAAACCAACCGAGTTCATTGAAGGTCTTCCTTTTTTTAATTAGTATTTTCGTTTGGCCTAGCGGTATATATGACGGATTTAAAAGAAACCAATTTAATGGGAGATAAATTGAAACAAAAGAGGAATAAGAGAGATGCAAATGGCCATTGTAGAGAAATTGCAAATGCACAAATGATAATGTTTATCACCAAAGACGTTGCGGTGATCAGGGATGAAACATGCAAACATTATACGGCACATGAGTTTGGAGCAGAAAGTAAAATGAAAAAATGGATGTGATGTGAGAGGAGAATGAAGTTTCTCAGACGCTCAGTGCATCACAATCTTGGGCCATAAATCCTTGAACTTGACAACTTAAAGATGTAATAGTATGCGTTCAACAAGTTGGTTCTGCATGAAATCGTCTTGCAAAAATGCGCAAGCTTGATTATAAAGTTAGGAATGCAATATCATTATCATTGTCTTTTGCTGGGAGATGAACAGTAGCAAACCCCTATATGCTTATGAATGCCTGTATTTTCACATGATGGTGTCAGATTTCGAAAACGCCTTTAAATTGATGGTTTTTTCATAATGATGTATGGGAATATTATACGAAATGGCTGCTAATTAAAGTGTTCCAGATTGTACTTTAACAACAAACTCTTTTCCAAGTGTAGTAAATTATTATCTTAACGTAGGTAGACCACCAAGCCGGTATAACAGTTCAAATATTGTTAAAAGAATTCAGATAAAATGAGCTCAAATTTTAGATGAAATTTTATTGCACTGGGATACCATTGGACGAAAGGAAGAAAGCAAAACAAAATATGTATGAAACATTTACTATAGGGTCAGTTTCTCAAAGATTACTCGAGTTAAATAACATCGATCTAAAAATTTATCATCTACTAAATTTTGGTTACGAGTCATCACTTTGTGTGACAAGTGCCATTGCATTATGACTGCATTGTCAACCTGCCTTTCGAAAAATGTTATGTAGCATGCGGCTGGCAAAAGAATTTACATTATGAAAGTACTGACTCCTCTCTCAAAAACTACTCTTACTCACATAAACTCACGAAACGGAAGTAAACAAAATTTTAACCAATTCATTTTCATTCCTCCATGCATCTGTTCA
Organism: Orchesella flavescens; assembly: GCA_964034955.1. Classification (NCBI taxonomy): domain Eukaryota; kingdom Metazoa; phylum Arthropoda; class Collembola; order Entomobryomorpha; family Orchesellidae; genus Orchesella; species Orchesella flavescens. Next base: position 20,215,075 of record OZ035955.1, read on the forward strand.
TGACTACTCATTGCTCATGGTTTGGTTGAGAATCCTTTTTTTACAAATTGCATTCACCATGCTTAATTCGATGATTACAGAAAATGTCCTACACACAATCCTATCTGATTTTAGAAAGCAGATTTATCATTATTAGCGGATTATCCTGTTTATTTCAAACAAAGTCGACGTGAGAGTGAAGGAAGGGGCTGTCAAGCAGTGCGAAGACAAACCAAGGCAAATTCCATCAATGATAATTACCTTTTAAAATCGGCACGTTTCAATCCTACCAAATTGTATGCATGCATACCTATTACACGTAATATGTCTGTCCTGTCCACTACTTATAACAATCCACCGACGAGGTGAGCAAGAGTCAAAAGATACTCAAACGCATCCACAATCCTGTCAATTTAGTGAATGCTCAACCCAAACTGAATCGAGGGAAATGCGACGACAGATGTATACCATTTCTTATATTTATGCACATCTTTGCGCATCTTTAAATACATTAATCTCTTATGCATAATCTTTTTTTAAAAAGATGAACCGGTTATGTATAGCGTACACTGCACTTCATGAACGTATTATAATGCTTAAATCTCCTGTCTATTATCATTGGCATCTTTTCATTATCAAAACAGTACCTGTCAAAATCAGAACGGCACCCTACTGCTTTTCTTTCACTTGTCTCATCTAGCTGACAATGGAGTTTGGAAGATTATTATGTAACATTTAAGAAGGAGAGAATGTCTACTTTGTATATGAGATAAGGGGAAAATGAGAGAAGAGGATCAGGAAGGAACTAAATCGTAAGAAGTGGTAGTAGTGGTAGGAAAGAATGAACAAAGTCAATTGGAAATACTGAGAAGGGGAAAGAAAGAAAAAGAAGCCACAACAAAAGGAATAAAATGCTATAGAGTGAAGATGGATCGGTAGGAAATTGCAAATGGTTTGTTCGTACATAAATAAAGGGTTGTGGTAGACGTAAAAAGCAGCAGGAGCAAAAATAAAGAAGTTCGACCTTATAGAGTTAAGTAGCAGAAGGGAATATAGAGAGACAGAGATTCGAATGTGCTTTCGTTTTGCAAATATTCTCACCACTGCCTTGCCAAAGAATCATCATCATGTTCTTCATCAAATCCCTTTCAAGCTGATACTTCTGCTGCTTTTATGCAACTTTTTTATATAAAAGAAAGCCAACACTGTAGAAAAGCCGTTGAGAATCCAGCCAACAATTTGATTATATATTTATAGACAAAAAAAGTTTGACTGTGATTGTATTAGCGAGACCAGAAAAGGGCAAGAAATCGCAAGTTCAGGTACATGAGATATATATAATATGTGTATAGCGCAGCGTTTCGGTTCGTCTTTGAGAAGTTCAACTCTAATTCGAACTCTTTTGTAAGTAATATAGTACAACATGCGTAAGAAAAACGGTTTTTGTGCAGACGAAGGAACCTGATTTTTTATAGGAAACAAGGAAGAAGAGAGCTCCTATGCTGCTGATCTTTCTTATAGAGAAGCCCCATTCAATGAAAAACAACAATACTCTTCTTTTCCTTGTAGGAAACAAAAGAGATGAGCTAACCTTTTACTGCAAATGAAGATCATGAACATGCTTATATATTTATGTGCATCTCGATATCGTCAGTTCATATGTCTATATTTGCAGTTTTGTTCTAAGAAGCGTTAGGTTAGAAAGATGTACGGAATTGCAATGCATCAAGTCTATCTCTATCTGAAATAGCTGCCTTATGTAAGGATGGGTTAGAATCTGTATCCTTTTCCACCAACTTTTATTTGTATTCTCTTCATCTCACATCATCAGTAGCATCATTATCTGATTCCCGGTGTGAGAGAGCAAAGTAATCGTGAAGCTGTACAAACGTGGCTTCTACAACTTTGTCTATAATTCTCACCTAGTTTGAAATGCCTTCTGTACTTTTTTCTACCACCACCACACCACACGCTTGTTATACACGTATAGTTCAAGCACCTCGTTCCCTTGTTTCCTTAATCCACAACAAATAGAAGTGAACCATATGCTCTGCATTTTATATTTATTGTTGAATCAAGCCTCAGCAGCAGATGAAGTTCATCTGCATTTTGTAAGGATTTCGTACAAATGAAAAAGAAAGAAAGAATGGAAACAAAAACAAAGTCATGCATGGTAAGAAAATGTGTAGCAGTAAACTCTGAGAGAGAAGGGATAGGAGGGCATCTTGTTTGGCATCTTACTGATTTTCTGTCTAGTTTTATTCGCAGCCAGCTCTTCTGCCACTACTTGCAATCTCATTTCTGAGCTTCTTGTTGTAATTAATGCAATTGAAAGTACAGTTAGCTGTCACAATATCCTTAGAAATCGCTAGTGTGCTTTGCACTCTGAGGCAAACGTCATTAGCATGATCAGTGTCATGATCATCATCATCAACAACACTAACATACCAGACTCAACGGTGTCCGTCTACCTGCATATTTGCCAATATATGCACAAAACTGTATATTTTGTGTACTTTTTAGAAGTTCACTATTGCACTAATACTTATTAGCTTAGGTGCGGGGTCATCATCCGACTTTTTTGATAAGGATACATATTTGATGGTGAGAAACCAGTTCATTCATATCATTTCCCAGCCATATCACCATGTGTTAAAAGTACCACACCAAACCACGCCAGGTTGGCTATCAAGACCAGCGTTGGAGGAGGAATCGCAGTAACACACAATCATAATATTTTCATTTTCGACTTATTAGAATATATTAGGCATGGGAATATGATAAAATGGGCACGTACGTGCACTAAACTTTAATCACTGCATTGCTAAGCTAGTGGATACATTTACATCTCATAAAAACTGCATCAACCACATTTTTTTCTAGGGAAAATATTTTGTTTTCCTTTCTATAACAGTTTCAACGACAAAATTATTACAGTTCTTGTTCATGCTGGAACTCGAGGAAGCTAATGCACCGGGATATTGGCAGTTAAGTAGTTGGTTTTGCATGTTTACTTACATGAATGAATTGACAGTACAAAGCCATATCGTTCATTAATGAGCGGATGCAAAAGCAAACGTAATATTGTTAGCTAAATTATGATAATGTATATAGCTCAAGCACGCATACAAGAGTTACGAAAAGTAACTTGCAAATTTTGGAATGTCAATCTTCAACCTCAAGGTCATGCATGCATGCATTTTTATGTACATGATACCTTTCGTAGTTGTTATTTTCTTCTCTTTTCTCTTGTCAAAACTTATTTTTTTACTGTTACACATGCATAAAAACTCAAAGATATGGACTGTTTTTATCATTAGTGTGAGTTGAGATGATATTATGTCTGGTAGAAAAAGGCGAGCAAAAAGGAGAATCGTGAGCAAGACAAACTAGCATCATCCAGAGATGTTTATCTTGACATTGCAACGATTCTCCTTCTTCGGCATTCATCCTGCTTGGCCTAGCAATTGTTTTTATCGCAAGAACCATCACATTATACTCTTTCAAGACTCAAGTATGGGAAGCCTTGTCACTGCTAATAAGTGCTGATTTAGATAACGTCCACACGGGTTAAATGAAGTAATACGGACAATCACTAAGGGGTTTAGAGATATATTAAGAAAACACATTGTTTTCCTCTACTGAAACAATCAACACTCATAAAGCCCCCTCATTATAACCGTATCATTATTAGCTACAAGAATTTATACATTGCTCGTTTAATATTAAACAGGAAAAGCCATGAATATAAATTATTTTATATACTGCTTTTACCTTGACTTGAGACGTTAATACTTTTTTAATTCTTTTAGATCTATAAAAAATGGTAATATTTCTTGTTTGCGTGATTATGTGAAGACCATACTTGTGCAAAAGGATATTAAAGAAAATCACAAGGTGTGTGTCACACCCATATACCACCCATTTCTAGGGATTCCCGGAAAAATAAAAATTCTGGTTTGAATTATTATGTTTCAATCGACAATGCCCTTTGAAGTACTTTTCTAACTTAATGTGACTAAAAATAACATAAAATCGAAGTCATAATTGCGAAATTATCACGCTGACAAAGTCAGTCACGTCATATATCTTACAGGGTGATAAGAGAATCCTTGAAACGACTAGAAATGTCAGATTAAATGATTTATAGCTATTCTAATACAGAATCGGGATCACAAGTTCAATATTTTAATGCCATTTTTATCCGCCGTCTCAAGTCAATCGTTTGCCTTTCTCTCATAAGAACAGAAAACTCAATTCCTATATAATCTTGACATATACCAAGTTTCACCTTATATCAACAAATAGAGTTGTTGGAGACAATGCAATCTCAAACGAACCCAATCAAGGTAGCTGTACCCAAAAAGTAATTTCCTGTCTCCGTTGAAAACAAATTAAAACTGAAACAGCTACACCTGAAAATTGACGGGTATATGACCCTAAACTTCTTTTGTGTGCAAAAAATGTCAATATTGACAAACTACTTTGAAAAAATTGCAAACGGACATTTTCCATGATTCCCAAGAAATTAAAGTAGTTATCTTTTAATGACTTTGTTATATTTCCTGGGTGTACTTGCACAGGTCAATGTCAAGATTATAGACTTTAAATTGACAAAATTATAAAGGTGAAAGACACCGACAGACAGTTGAAATCATTACGTATATATGAAGCTATGGATGAACTCAAGAACTTGATGTTCGCTCACAGAGTGCAAGTGGAAAGTGGCGAACAAGTTGCAACCCGTGTTTAAGTCGAATACTCATGCCTTTAAAACAAATCGCAAAAATTATGTTTTCAAATCTCGTTAGGAGGTAATACGTTTTTTTATTATAATTGCCAACTTCCATTTTTGAATTTGCAAAACTCAGGGTACACTTAATTCAGACTCATCTTCTTTTAGGGATGAACATAAAGATTGGACCTACCCTAATGACAAATAAATTCTAGATGGGTGGCATTTCTTATGCTCATAATGTTATTCGCACTTGGACCCGCAAGCTAATAAATTCTGAGCCACTGAGCTTATACTATATCTTTTAGAGCATTGTGATTTGTGATTGCACCCTCATCTCATTTTCGCATAAAACAAAACAAATTACAGGGAAGAAAAAAATGTAGATGAAAATCCCAAAACAAAGTGGGCTGGGTTGAGGTTTGCTACACATATAGTATTTACACACTACAACGGTCATTTCCATAAAACTTATTAGTCGCTTCAAGGAACATGTAAAGCTATTTATCAAACTGATATTCAACAGTACAATCATCCCACGTACTGCCTTATATTTATACGTGACAACAAAAAAACTACTAAAATAGAATTTTTAATGGAAAAGAATCAAATTAGTCACAAGCCTAAATTTCCTTTGAAGTCAACACTTTCTGACAGATTTCTACCTCCGAGTGAGGTATACCTATCTGTTGAAAAGATGCAATCATCCTTGAGGCAAAACAAATCGGGTAAGTGTCCGTAATCGAAATTGTCAACTTTACATCAGTTTACAATGACTTGCATCCAAATTTTTTATATTGAAATGTTGATCAAAATCAATAAAACAACGTTTACATCCTTTATGTGGACTTTTGCCATATTTGTGTGCGGTATTTGCATTTTCACACGTAGGCTATTGAATTGATAACTAAACACAAGCTTTGCGTATATTATATCTAAACCCATTTCAATTCAGCATTTGCCATATAGTTGCCCGAAGACATACATTTTTTCTAAGAAAATACTGTTGCAGTGTTGTGTTTAATGAATGTATATAGTCACAAGCTACATATGTATATGACAACGTTTCATGCAATATTTTGTCTTTCGTCGCGAGAAAAGAGTTGAATGCTCTTTCCATCATCGTGTCTTCGTGTTTTGTCATTTTCTTTCTTTTTGAGCATTACACATACAAAAGCATAATTCTTTCTTGAGTAATAGTGCCTTTTGGCCTGTAATTAGCTACAAAATCATGATCCTTTTTTGTTGATGAACTCTATATTATGCAAATCACCTAGTCATTCTACCTCTTTTTCTTCCACTTAAACGAAATGTATGTGTATATATGTACCTATAGATGAAATTCTTTTATGAGAAATCATGATTTTTACTCCTTGTCATTCTCAACTCAAGTCTTTTTCACGTTCAGAGAAACAACATGGAGTTTTTTTTTCAAAGCCATGCTTCATCACGAATCATGTCTTTTCCCCACTTTTTTCAACAGAACTAGCAGTAAATCTCAGGGACAGATGAAATTGGTAGGCGTACATTTTACGTGCTAAAACAACAACTAAACTGCAGTAGCAGCATATTTCTTTGCAATCATCAACACAACGAACGTAGCTTCTGCAGAAATGACGTTGTTGTTGGTGGTGCGAACTGAGATGCAGCTAGCTACTATCTCCATCCAGATGAATTTCAACTTGAAGCACCTGCATCAAGCCAGTTTCCTCTCTACCATATTGTAACATTCTAGGTATTCATGAAATCTCATGCTTTCTAGAGCTTTGAACATGTGTCATCGCCTTCTACATCTTTTTTCATGCTTCTGCGCTACGACTACTGCTAGCTTTGTTTTGGGAGACTTGTTTCGTGAGCATGTGCCTTGTCTCGTGCTTCAAAACTAGGAATAAGAAATGGCACGTTGGCTACTACTCTCAACTCTTCATATAAATATATATACGCATGAGCTCAAGCGGCTTTAAAAGGGTATGAGTGCTAATTGGCAGCTGAGAAGTTTCAAACTGAAATTTTATTAGGGTGCAGGGAGTCTAAATGAATTTATGACTTTAGGTATACTGTCTTAACAAATGCTTGTTTGTGTACAATGTACACAAACCGCAACTGCACGACATGCCACTTAAGACGGTCAAGGTTTCATCCCTAAAATGTTCGTGTTTTCATATGACAGTAACGCTCCGTCTCTACTTTCCACTTCCGTAATAAATGCTCCCTGATGTAATAGAAGACTGTAATTATATATGGCAATTAAAGTTTTTTTCTCCTAACAGTGGACCACATCATTTTAAACTGAATGTAGCACCCAGGAACCGTACATTCCATTCCAGAATCACACCAAGTACTATACTACTTTATGGGTTTCACACTCATTCACAACTTAAGTTTGGTCAGTTCATTGAACTTCACACACTCATTCTTTTTTTATTATAATTTGCAAACTAAGTAAAAGGTAGAGAGGAAAAAGAAAACAAAAAACTGTGAGTTGACACTTACCTTGAAGATTGTCATTGGTTCAGTCAAATGTTTCTACTGCGGTATGCAGAGTAATAAAGTATGTCCCTCGAAATAATTCCTTTGGGGCAACGTGCTCAGCCGTCAAGTCAAAGGTCACAAAATAAAATGTTAGTGCTCAATCCAATTTTGAGAACAAACTATAAAAGATCGGACTAATTCCCAATATTTTCCTCAACTATTCCATTTGTATTTTGAGAGAGTAGTAAAATACGTTCCCGAATTGAATGTCAGTCGTGACGAATCCAAAGAAACAAAAGGCACCAATGGTAACTTGGGCCTTGCGTCTTTCAAAAACGTGTGTTATCACCACGAAGGTTGTCGAAAGAATGAAGGAATGGTTACTTCCACTGCTGCAGCTAATGTAGCACTGGCTGATCCGAATCGGGGATCTTGAGTAGTAATACTTATCAGTAAAACCTCATATTGTTTGTTGCAGGTATTCAGAGCGTTGGTGAACGACTAAGGGATTCAAGTTCTTTGTCACGGATTATATCATACAAGGTAAGCTGACCGAAACGATCCTACGGTATATTCTAACCATCATCATCATCCGCGTTTTCTGCAAAACACCAACCACCATATCAATATAGCCAACAATCTTTGCAAAGAGTTAGTTATCCCTTCTAATATATCTAACCTTGCCTTTGCCTACCCTTTACCTAATGTAACTAACTATAACTCGGAGTGTGTATGGTAAAGGTATCATGTGCAAAGAAAACAGCAGGTAGGTTGGTTTTGCAATGTCAATGTCAATGTTGTTTAGGTACAAAATGCACATGGTTGGTATTGGTTTATGTATCATTTACCAAGGGCAGAATAGAGAAACATATAATATGCATCCCTACGCACATGCTTCCCTCAAACGTTAGCAAAGCATGCCTGCTCTTTCACTCATCTTTCATTTCATACATACTCAACCGTCTTCACTTTGTGCTATTTACCGTAGAAATGCACTCGAAGCAATGCACGTTACACATTCAATTCAACAAGACCGGCAAACCTCCCGTCATCATTCAGAATATGATCTTAATACACGAAGTTTAATGTGTGTAGAGTACGTGAAAGATATGAATTTAAAGTTTTTAAAGTTGGTACGAAGTACGAGGTATAAAAGAGGAAGTTTGGATAGGGCTCAGATTTCCCAGCTCTACTACATATTATTATTATATATATGGTATTCGTAGTGCAGCAGAGTGTGCAAAAAATTGTACTTTTTTACACCATTCTGCCAGTCAGGTAAATTTGTGTAGGCAGATGAAAAAATTGCCATTAAAGATGTTTTATGCCATCATACTTTATCCTACATCAATTTTCATATGAGAGGAATGCATACAAGCTCACTCACTTCCTACCACAGTGACGGTATAATGGTTTTGTAGGTGAGTGTATATGCAAGTAGAATGAGAACGGGTATTGCGGATGTATTAGTGCTGATGCTTTTTACAATTTACATTTCTCGTTAATAGCCAAGATATTTACAGTACCTGCACAGGTGAGATAGGTACTCAACATCAACACTGTGTGTGTTACAAGAGCAACCATGGTGGTGGTGGTGATAAATGTGGTATGATGGCTCAACACTGATCATTTCCTTCCATTCTTACACTTTTGCACTTAAAACAGAGCTCCACCATTCTTTGTCTTATGGTATAAAACTAAAAGAAGTTGAATGTGAATCCGCATTGCGCATGCATCATATAAAATCATACGCTTACGTATGAAAAGCCGCAGCGTACCGTTAGAGAAAGAGATATATATATATATATAAATATATTTCAAATGGCTACGTTAAGGCAAAGGATAAGGATGCAAAAAAATAAGTTTTTAAAGGAAGAGAGGCAGAAAAATGATTTTGTGTAGAAGGAGGAGTAAGGGAAATGCTATATGGATATGTTCGTAAGTGTAGGTGCATACGCACGTTATTTCTTTTGAATGAGGCATTTAAATTTTTATAATTTTCCAGATCGCTCCCTGCCCCAAACTCCTTATTAGGTATATAATAATATTAATAACTACTTAATGTACAGGTTTCATCTGTGCAATAAAGAGTAATACGTTGAGGGGTAAATGTTAACCAGAATGATATATACTGAAATTAATTGCATGTTATCGTTTGAGCGATAAGTAAATGATGATATACACACGTATCTGAGTGTTAGGTATCATAAGTGCATGTATTTTTATGATGTCGGGCATCTCATAAACGGCTAGATATAAAAATATTTACATTTTTGATGCTACTACACTGATAACAACGAAAGGCTAAAACAATTTTTTGACCATCAACCATGCCTCACCTGTAAACGGTACAGGTAAAACTGTGAAATTGTAATTTTGTAATTGTGCTCCAATCCTGGTTGGTGGTATTTTTATTTCAATTAAACCTTGTTTTAAATCCTTATCTCACTTACATCATCATTGACTGTATGCATTATAGTTTATAACGTTTTTCATTATCCATGAAATAATGTAAAAAAAAAATACAAAAGAAATCCAAATCTTTTTTGGAAAAATATCAATAGGTCAATCAGCCGACTGCTCAAAGGAGAATAATGTAGAGTGCAGTTAAAATTCTTTGTTATTTTCCCAAGTTTTTATGTTTTGGAAGTCTTATTGAAATCCTCACATTGTTTCAAGTGTATGCCTACCGGTAGACTATGCTCACTCACAGTAAAATGCACATTACCGAAAAAGAACACAAATTTCGAGGTGCTCTTACTAGTCTGTAACAGGTGTTACAGTTTCTGAAGAAAAAATGTATACATTGTATAAATGGTAACTTGTTTTTGAGTTGCATGTTCAAATGTACTTTACACAAAGTATCATCATCATTGCTCGAGTTCTTTTGGAGATAAAAGTGGCAAACCAACAGCTAAAAATGATACTACGAATCTTTTTTTATGGCTCATAAACAAACGGTGTGCATAATTGATACACTGAATAATAATGTAAGAATAGAGGAAAGGAAGCTCAAACGTTTTTGGCATTATTATTTCTCCCCCACTTTGTACACAACTTTTTACTTAAAAAGTTTTCTGTGCGTGCAATTATACATACCGTACCGCAGACTACTCCAAAATTAAATATGATATGATACTTTTACCAGAGCAGCATAAATTGTGCTTGTTCTTGTTTGTGAAGGCAAAAATGTATCATTTGCTCGAGTAGAAAGGTTACATAAGGAAGTTCAAGAGCGCAACTGCCAACAATGGGTTGTTGATAAGGGTTCATCATCATATCATCATCATCATCATCATTGCCATCAAAACTTTTCTTATAGTGCATAATATAATGTTTTGTTTGCATAATATCATCATCATTGACGTCTGAAATCAAGACTCTTATCTAGGTCAGAACAGCATAACCATGTTGTTTTGCATCTCGTGGGAAAAAATGGGAGTAAGGATTTCATTATTTTAACTGTTTCAAAACAGTACACCACAATCATCCTCATCCATCCATTCATTTAACCTGAGAAATGTTCCATGTGTACACTACGCCATAGGATAAAAATACCTAAAGTGAATATTGTACATAGTAAAAATATACATTCCACGTTTTCTTGTAAATGAAGGTGTCGTTTCTTGCTATATTTTTTAAAGGTTTCTCCCAACCCAGATCATCGATGATACCATATAGCTCTTTTTACTAAACAAATTGATTGAAAGACAACGTAGCAGCAGTAGGAAGAGGTGCACACGATTTTTAGTTTAGTAAAAAATTTCCCATTAAAGTGGGTTTCCATTTTGGATAAGAAAAAAATTGAAGTCAAAGCTACTTATGACTTAGTTCTCTTACTTTTATTCTCAAGCTTCTAATTGACTGTATTAAATGAAGATCACGGTTTCCTAGAACAATACTTTTCTCAAAAACGATTTACCTACATTTTAGGATAATGCACATTCAACATCATATCAAAAATGGATGGATATGGCTAGCTGTATGTATATATGTAGATACGTGAAACAACAAAGTGCTACTGATTGGAGTAGAGAGTAGGTACATATAATAAAAATAATGCATGCATGAATGCATCCCAAATTTTTATATTCTCCTTTCATCCATTCATAATAAGTTTAGCAAGAATGTGTGAGTAACCCAGAAGATGTGTCGGTTTTTTTTTCAGTTCAGTTTTTTTCTGAAGTGAACGGGAGAGGAAAAAACGAAAAATTTGTAATGCTCAACCTATTTTCAAATATGCACATTTAAGAATTGAGTTCTCTCATCATTATCCTCGTCATCGTCATCAACATCATCATCAGTATCAACTTCTCATGCATAGCATGTAACAATGGGTGACGAGGAGCCTTGACTATTTACTAACACAACAGACTGCAATAAAATCCCTCACGTTTCCCATTCAGGTCCAAAACGAAGTAATAAAAACTTTTAATAATGATGAAAATGACGATGATGATGCACTGCACCACATGCACACAAGCTCTTTAATCTTTATGCATGCTAAATCACCTGTATTGTAAACACAAAAAAGCTGAAAGGCTACTACCAGTATATATTTTACCACCCTGTTATATTTTTTCCATTTATGCAACAAGAAGCACTAAATATTTGCATCGGCGACCGCAGTTTATTAAGATTTCATATTTTATTAGAGAGCAGAGAGAGAGAACATGTGTTTACTTAAGTAGTAGTGGGATAACATTTCATGAGATTCTTCAATGGACAGGTGCATAAGTTTTAAAATGAAATATAATAATGCAAGTAATAAATACATAAATATAGAGAGGTAAAGATGCACTTTGTGTTGTGTTTGGTGTTGTTGATGCTACTTTTGCTAATTCAACTCATTGTTAGTGTGCCACATATTACATTAGTTATGCTAAAAAAGTTTTACTCATTATGACAGAAAGTTTCATTATGACATGGCCCCACTTCCTTGTGTAGGAGATAATATTATGTGCATGTCTAAGAGGAAACCCTTTTTTATTGTCCTTCGTTAATAGAAATTCACGCGTGTTTAGAATGTGGAGTAAGTCGGAACCATGCAGCTATTGTTGCATCCAGAATGAATAAGTAAATTGAGTGTTAACATAAATTCATTATTCATTCTTTTTTCACCATAAAACTTTTCGCAAAGCTCCCAACAACACATTTTGCCCTCTATGTTGTATAAAGTAGCAAGTGACTCTTCTTCTTCTTTGTCACTTTTTGTTTTTGAGGTAGGTGGTCAGGATGCAAAAACGTGTGGTGCCTCAGCTTCTTCTCTAAATTAAAGTGGGTGAAACATAATATTTACTTAATTAGGCGTGAAGAATTAAAATTGTTTTGATCAAACAAAATACAAGCTAGCAAATTGAAACCAAACAATATTGCATCCTGTATTCCTTTTCTATTCATGAACATTATTCATATACATACATACATACATGCATGCAGAGCATATCTTTATCAATATAAGTTATAAGTAAAAACGTGATCTCTTTCGGGATGGTAGTCATGTTGGTCGCCCGAATGAAATAATGAATTAATAATGAAAGGTATAATTTGTGGACGCTTCAAAAAATGCAAAGCCGAAAGTGTGATAATAGAAGTAAAAATAATACCAGACGACCACACCTTTCGGGTGAAAAGAAAGAAAAACATTCCTAAATTGTGTATGTAAAATATACAACATACTTACACTACTGTTGTGGCTACAAAGTTTACCTAAGGAGAAATGAATGAACTGTTAATGAATGAGTTTGTAATAAGCATGAGCGAGTTTTCAATAGGTTATTATGAGCGATGAAAGCTTATAGGCATATATTATGATGTTTTAACATTAATTTTCTAATAATGCACATGCCATGCCCATGTTCAAATATGTGCATGAATAACTTGAAGCCCAAATACTACTGACTATGAGCCCATTCTAATTGAGTACACCTTTCTTTTGAAACTCTAAGCGAATCTAATGCGAATTGGTTTTTAAAGTATTTTGTTACACAAGTGTATGTGGTCTATGCTGAAGCATACAATTTCATATCCTTGTAAAGTATGTATGATACTCCTTTTTTAAACACCATGCTGAAAATTGAACTTTCAATGAAAATCAATTTATTTGATTTATAAAATCTCGCTCATCTCCAATGCTTATGGAAGATAAATGTACTATATTATAGTATTCATGTTGATGTTGATTACTGCGTGCACACATAAAATAGTTTATGACTAATTTTTTATTATGCACTCTCATGAAATAACAGAAGCCTAATATAATATAAGCTCTGAAAGAATAAAAAAACTTTATATAAAGCAAAGATTACAATCTGCCTAAACAAAAATTATGTTCGAAATTGAAATAGATTCATCACATTACAGGCGATCAAGAGTTACGATACCCCCTCCAAGAGCTTAACTAGCTCGGGGTGGTCATAAAAAAACCTTTTGCATGGTTCATTGCTAATTGCATTACTAAAACTTCCAAATTATATTATTTATGTCCTCGATCCGATGAGATGAAGTTATAGGATAAGAATTGCATTGGAATTGCAGCACAAACACATTAAAGTCAAACCAAACAGCAGAATTTTAGCCTGTATGCAATAAATATCATTCTTTTCACCCACTTTAATTATTGGGGATTATTGTTGTTATCATTTGAAAATGAGATGTTGCTCCTTTTATTGTGTGTAATTCATTCTTACTCATTTTTTTTCAAGGCAGCTGTCCGCTCTTGAAAAAAATGCATCCCCCCATCATGAAGCAACCGACCATGGCTATTTTTGCCAGAATGAGGAATGGTTTCCTTAATGCTTTGAGTGATCATTCATTCATGCTTTTCCCACCCCAGTTAGGCAGAGAAAAGTTTGTCACATAATTGCAATGGCTCAATACATCATGATGACTGAATGGCTAGCCTACATATAAAAAATTATCTCCTTTGAGATCTGAAAAGTCTACAGTTATTTCCCACTTTACTTTTTCCTCAAATGCAGTGTACACTTACTCATGTACATAGTACGTATACTCACTTACCCTAGGCATTTACGATAGTTTGACGTAGTATGAAGAGAGCACAAGCAATTTCGAATTCATTAACTGCTTGTCTTCACTAAAAATCTTTTGAAGATTATTATGTACTATGATGATATATTTTATACGACAAGTGAGTGAGTGATCGATTGACCCAAAGATCTCCTTTTTTCTACTACACATTCATAATCCTATTGCTCCTTATATACTTTTCACATTATGATTCGCTTGGCTTAAAAGCAAACCCATCTTCAATTCCATACTAAATCAGTTGCAAAAATTGCTTTCTTCGATCCAACACTGACATCATAAAATTTGTTATCTTAGTAGACTTGCAACTATATTATCTGTATTGTTGTGTATCAATCTCCCCTTCTGGCAGCCGAAACCTAATAAAAAATGTTACGCACACATCGTAACAAGCTATAGTCAAAGAAACGGTGTTTTCAATTCGAAAGCATTTCTTATTGTTCTGAATTTTGAAGAATGAAGGCAGTTTTATGTATTTTTTGGTAAAAAAACCAAAGGCATCAAGATACCTGAAATGACTGGTAAATTTGGACTGACACCATGAGAATCCGCTCCTAGTCAGATTTAGATTGGTCTCTGCAGTAGCATTATGTAACAAATGAAGTTAATTATCATTAACAAGATCATCCTTGTAGGTGAAAGGTGATCAGTAATGTAATGACTGATGCTGGGTAACAACTTAACAGATTACGAATACAAAGGAAGATATTTATGTACCTGCCTACACAAACCTGAAGCTAGAAACACATATGTACATTGTGTGTAACAATATGAAACCTTTGAAATCAAGTGCAAATGCCAAATTTGTGAATGAGGAAGATGTACAAAGGATTGCCTGGTGGCATTCGCATTACCCTTTTGGATAACACTATTTTGACTTGAGTTGCTTAAATTCATGTAAAACTTGATTTCATTTCACACAGACAATGCACACGAATACTACAGACAGACGGAACTCTGGCTGATGTGTGTGTGTGTGTAGATGTCTAATCGTGGCGTATAGTTTTCTTCCAAAAAATCCGTCTTTTTTGTTGTAAAAACACAGTTTGATGATGATGATTATGATGATGATGATACATCTCTATTTATTCACATGAATGTTCTCGTTTTATTTAATCAACAAGGTTGGATGGCTCCCTCATGTAAAGTTGCGTTAGTCTAGTTATGGTTCATGAGATTATAAACAGTTAAATCAGCTATATACTTTTTTGTTCCTTTTTGTAACTGTAACAGTTTTCTTTCCGTATGTGTTTTCGTACAATATACATTTATGTGTACATACATACATATAGCTTTGCACTTCTTTGCAAGCCGATGGATATCCATAATGTAGCGTGTTGTTCAAGGAACATTCAATTGAATAGGGCATTGTATAAGTTTTATAGTACTTTAGCTGTAGCACATTAATGAAAGGAAAAAGCATTGAAAATGTCCATGGTACATTAGCACTAAATCCAGGCAAACAAATTAGCTGAACAAAGTTTGTATCACAAAGCGAAAGGCGACTTAAGGTTACGAGCAGCTAAAAAGCTAAATTTAGTTAAACAGAGAAGAAATTTTAATAATCTGATTATACATTAAGAAATTTATAAAGTTGAAATGGTCTCAGGATCACGGTCAACGTTTCAGTACCGTTGACCATATGTATATATGATGTAATTCGTATATTTTCAAAGATTGGGTTAGTGTGCAAATTGAATTATTTAGTTGATATGCGTATTAAAATGCATTGGATTGGAATAACGAAGCGAAAGACGGAGCAGAGTTATGTTGTAAAAAAACGTAGGAAAACAAGCGTGACGAAACCCCCGACAAGACTCTGTACCCACTTGCGCGGTGCTAAGCATATTAAATAAACTTCAGTCATCCTCATAATAAAGACTTGAACATGAAATGTGAAAGAATAGTCTGTGAAGGGTAGACTTGAAGGATTATTGAAAAATTGAAACGTGGCAAAAGTAAAGTGGAATTGGAGGATTCTTTACAATACTCATATAAAAGCTTTGATACACAAAGCCTAGATAAAAAACTCACTAAGGTCTGTCCATTTAAAATGATTCGGTACAACCGATTTGTTAGCGGGTTTTAGTAAACTACCTCATCGGAAAGTTTTTTTTTGCGCTATATATCATTTTAAACCTATGAAAAGATCCGCATCTGCTTTAAAGTGGTAATAAAGAGCATTGTCTCTAGTCTATTGTTTATGTGTAGAGAACACCACATATCAATTAATGCCACCCAAATTTACGCTATTGGATAATGTACTAGTCAACAACAACAAAAAATGTCATGTGTAATCACATGAGTAGTCATTTTGATATAATGACTATATACTTCATGAGTTTTTAAAGGGTTTCATTAATTTCAATTGAACGTGGTAGCATTGTTTACTATGACATGCAGAAAAATTCTTGATGAAGCTCACATGGCCCCATTACCAATTTTGTGATGAAAACCAACCTAAGTAGTAGAATGGATAGTTTACATAAAGGTAGTTACGCAGTAGGCATTAGCCTAAAATAGACTAGAGTTTGAAAACACGTAAAACCTTTCCAAAGCACTTATGTATGCACATTTTTATGAGATAGAAGAAACATTCTTATTTTTCTTATTTTGTAATTTAAGACTAACGTCTATTCTATTTGTATTCATTTGTATCATTATCCAGAGGAGTTGAGGAAATGAAAGTATACTCATATAGCACTATACAGTAGCATTAAGTTATATTAATTATATGCAGAACTGTTGTATGCATGTCTTAAAGGTAGCTGACATGTTTCTAAAGCAAATGACCGGTAACTGAAACTGAAACTCGATTACAATTTGGATGAGCTAGAGATTGTTTCCACGATATAACTTCAGGAAATGCAACTGTATTTTTTCATGTATTACGTTTGCAACTGTTATTTGTCATTTCTTCATGAAAAGAAAAATGAATGGTATATATGATTTACCTCCAAAAATTGGATTACATTATTTAAATTATCACAAAATTTCATTAGTAAAAGAAGTTGAGAGGAGCTTGACTCCCGTGTCAATGTAACCTGTCAACTTCCACATGTACTTTTTAAGAAAACGTAAGTTAATTATACATTTTGTGTAGCATAATTCTATATTAAATTGCATGTACGCAGATAAGTTTCGTTGCATAAATAAGGCTTCCGTAAACATCATTAAACATGTTTTTCTTTGCTGGTAATCAGCTAACAGTAATGTCTTCTTATGAACAGCGTAGCGTTGAACTTCAAAATTCAATTGAAAAAATAAGTAAACACCCACTAATCTTTCTACAAGGTTAAGGTCCGGGTCAATTCATAGATCACACACGGAGCAGTTCATGGAATAAATGTGTAATTCATTCTACTAATGTCACATAATATCTGGTCTCCGGTCCCCACCTTGACTTTTGCACCAAATTTTTTACAAGTTAATTGAAAAAATTAGGCATCAGTTATGTATATACGACACCATAAAAAAATGATGATATGATAACAAATGCATAAGATTCATTCATTAGTGGGTTTCAACTTTCAGCATGAGTAAATACACAAGTCATATATAGCATGTGTATAAATACGAATGCAAAATGCATGTCCCACAATCTAGGAAATGACGCTAGGGTGCTGGTCGTAAAGAGCGGATAGCGAAGCGGATGTATGGAAAATTTATTTTGTTGTCTCATCCCCATTCACATTATAATATGCATCACATTGCATACAAGATTGATGCGCGAGACTAATTTTCAACAATGATGGAGTTAAATAGATATGAGCTGTCACGAAATATGTTCATAATAATTACGAAACCAATTTGAAATGCATAATTTACCAGGGAAGAATGTACGCAAATTGAAATACTTTGTGCTCTGTTAATGAAGTCTGTTGAGAAAATTCCAATTAAACTTCATGACAATATATCCGGCCTTATCGGAGTATGCTGAGCAAAACCGTGGTACAAAAAGATGCTATAATGGTAGCTAATAATCCACACTGTAATCATATAGTAAGTATAAGGAGTAAGTTGGCGTTAACTGTTCAATATTCAAATTAAAATATGTGTTAAGTAATTGACTTGCTCATTGTGCTGTGGCACACTAAACTTTGTGAATAAAAGTAGCAAAAGTATGTGAGCACATATATTTATAATGAGTACCGGAGGCGAAAAAATATGAGATAAATCCTTAATTTGAGTTATTAACTTGATTTTGATTTAAATTGCTTATAATCACGGGATAATCTTTCAAATAGTTATAATTCTGTTTGATAAAGGAAGTATAGATGATTTGATGGCTAGTCTCCCACTACTGCACCTGTTATGGTGGGAGCTGCAAATTCTAAATGCATATCATCAAGCGCTACAATTCAGTTCATGTTTAAGATTCATTGCAATGCAGATTAGGTTGTAAGCTTTTTTTTTCTAGTGACATAAATATTATCGACATCTCAAAGAAGGAGCACCAAAAAAGGAGAGATCACATTTCTGTGATATCCCGAAAGTATCCCAGTTACTTTGAGGAGATTAGCATCACGTCACGTTTTAGGAAATCTGCTCGAAAATCGCTCACAGTCAGTCACAGTACGGACTCAAACAAACCGATGAAAAAAACACCCTTTAAGCAAGCCACGACAATCGGCATATGCCTGCACAAACAGCCATATTATGCACTATTCAGTCAGCAAGATTATATCCAAATCCTAAATAATAAGATCTTCATTTTAATGAGCCCAACTCATTTACAGCTTTATTGTGCGTGAATAAAAAAGGTACGTAAGAGAGAAGTGGTCAGTATGGTACTGGGAGAAAAACCTTTCTTAGTTTTGTATCAAAACTAGGTTAAACATCATCTTGCCAGCTAGCGAATTAAAATACCAAAACATCTCAAAATTGTTTTTTCAGACCTTATTTTTTGACAGCATGAACTGGAGTAAATAGATTTGTGGCTTTGGTGCATTTTACCTGCTATGCGTGTAATCCAATTATATTACGTAGGAATATTTTTTAAGCAATAGCAAACACTAGACTACGACGATATTTCAAAAACCTATTATCCTTTTACAAACCGCAGAAACGTAAGCTTGTGCTTACATTTCCAACTCAAGTTAACCACGTATACAGAAAAATGGTGTAATAATAATTGCATTACATGATTTCATTCATCCACTTGGTTTTTATATATTTTCTACATTTTGAGAGAAGAACGAGTGACGAAGAGAACAAAAAGAGATACCGTTTCTTTAGCCGCAGCGTTTATATTTCATGCGTATATATACATACATACATGATAGATTCAATCATATGCATGCATTATCATAAACTTAAGTACGGACGATGGACTGAGAATGCCATTTTATAGAGATGACGATGACGTGCAGAGAAAGAGTATTTTTTGAAAATTATAAAATGTTCGACTTACAGCATCTGTCCACCAAGCAAATGCATAACATAATTGCATTTACCTTAACAAATGTGCATATTTTGTACTACTTTTGAAAGGAGGAAAAAATAAAAGGAACGAGTGTGAAAACACTTGGATAAAAAGTCATGAATATGTTTACTAACGAATTCATCCGAGAAATTGTGTCATAGTTTGTAAAAAGCCGTCTTGCAGAGTGAGAGAGATTCAATTTCAAACGACTGTAGAATGTTATTTGCAGACCAAGCCAGGTGCGAATGATCATGATCCTTTTTTTAAGTACGTCATATATATAAATATGAATACAAGCTTAACTCACGTATATTGCTCTGACTGACCACGATGTGAGTGTGAATATCAATGTTAGTGTATCAACAACAGAATAGCCTGTAGGATCTCCTGTCGCTCAAGGATAATCAAATATTCCTTCAAAAAATTTATACAATTAGTACAACGCGATCAAAGTAAGTTTAGAACATCTCTGTGAAGGTTTACTTTTCTATCTGACTCATCATGCACAATCTGTCAATTAAGTGGGTGAAATACTTCTTTTCGAAATGGACACAAAAAGGTTTGAATGGCACGCAGCACCAAATTTCCATTCTGTAAAATGAATCCCTTGGTGTTGGTTCGTATGAAAATGAAAGAAAAATATCAAACTAAAAAAGACTAGTCACCCACTTATTCATTGAAAAAAATTTCCAAAGTTTCACTACAAGACAGATTTATAGAACACTCTCATTGATCATTATACCCGCTGACTGAGTGAGTTCAATTCTTTCATACAAATATAAAATGTAAAACTTTGATATGGACGAGCTTCATTTGTAGTGGACAGGACATAGATCGACAGATGTGACAAGGAGAAGGTGCACAATATATTCAATGTATTCAAATGCATTTTTCTTGTTTTACTGACTGATGATGATAAGATTTCACTCTGCGTATAATATTATTATATGCCTGACTCCTTACGAAAACATATAATAGGCATTCTCATGTGAGATCTCGGGCAGTAAATACACATATTTACCGAAAATTCAGTTTCTAAAGGACGCTCGCATAAGTTGCAAATGTACTTACATTGATTAAAAACAAAAAAAATATGCATCGTATATAACCCCTTAAACGTCCTTCCACTGCAATGTTTTTATAACAGTTTTTTTATGTAAGATGCAATTGAACTTCAAACTTACAGGAATTCAAAAAATATCATGCCTAACAATGATCTGCCCATTTCAATCATTTTTTAGTGGAAAACAATGAATGGTATGGTTTTAAAGTAGGCTTAGGTAGGCCACAACATTACATTATAATTGAGAAACACATGCACGTTGCGGGGTGGTTTACAGTCTGACACACACTTTTTCAGTTTTTATCGATTTGATTTGTTTCTTATGATTTTCCTGTAAAGCGTCCATTTTTCTTAGCAATGCAATGAGCAAGTACCTGTCAGTACAACAAAAAGCAATCAATTCTGGACTGGATCACTGGGTAATTGTATCATCAGTAAAAAGTATTTGCGAATGGTTGAATGGCATACAATGCATGTGCAATATCAAATATAGGTATGCAATATAACAGTGCTGCATGAACCTTGAACTCGTTAAAATTTCAAAAGAGGCAAGAGTACCAAAATCATGAATTCTAATATTGCCAGACTGCCACATAAATGCCAAACACAACACCACGCGTGAGTTTGCCACAAATTGAACCTCCATTGCATTATTGACCCCTGAGTTAAAGAAACCAATCGAACAAAGAATCCTCACCCAACTTCTCATGTTTCCCAACCAACTATATTATTTTGTTAGAGTGGTAGACTTTTCTAATCATCCTCCTCTTGCTCGACACAGATATATGTATTACATTACGAATGCAACTAAAGTGACCATGGACAGTAATAAAGACATATATGTAAAATCATTTGATGAAACAGTCTCGTCTCGTCCTCCCCCAGATTTAGAACTGATGATGACTTTTTAACGATCAACTCTAAATTTGATTCATGTACTTACTATTGATGTCATGTCCTACTAATTACTTCACATGTCATGTTTTATTAGTAATAAAAATTAATATTACATACCGGGATATTCGAAATAGAATCTGCCCCTTCATATTGCTTGTGAAATCAGGCTAAATTTAGGTATCCGTACTGTCTGTGGACTGCAACGGCACCAATCACAATTGTCAGTTTTTAAGCGAATAGTAAAATCTCGAATCGTTTGTTATCACTTGATTCTACAACCCCACCGGTGGCTGTTCCAAGAATTGTCAGTAGTTCATTCGCCCATTTACTCACCTGTCACTTGTTTCCAAGTATCGCACAAACCAGATAACCAGCAGGATTTTCATTGAAGAACAGGAAAAATGTCTTCAGTTGCTCCGAACGTGAAGAAGTCCGATAAAATTAAAAAATGGTTCGTAGCCTTACCATTACAAACAGAATAACTCGTATTTTTGTATTGGCTTGTTTAGTAAAACTTATTGTCACTTATCAATAATAGCATTAATTTTTCTAACTGTGAACTGTGCTAATCAATTTTGAATACAGGGTAACCCACCGAAGTGATATGAATGGCAATCCAGTTGCTATTCTCGATGAACCATCCTTAGCATTCGACACATACTTGCTTTTGGGAATGTTGTTCGGGATTTTAGGGGTCGTCATCCAGGTAATCATAACATTTATATTTTTTAAAGTATGTATCAATTCAGTAATCAGTTTGTCATCGCGTCTTTAGTGAATGACAAACAACATGGGTATATTGTGTACTTGGCGTGGTAATTTGCATATTTGTACACTGTGCGTTAGATTAATTATTTTGATCCCCTTTTCTTGAAAAATAGACGAAGATAATGGCATGGGTTGCATGTTATTGCACGCTGTTCTGTTTCTCCAATTACCGAAGTGAGGCAGACCTGCGTCAAATTTTGTATAGTTTCTTGTGAGTGTAAAGCAATAAAAAAGGCTAATACATACATGAAAGTGAAATGAAAGAAAATTAACTTAATTTAATGCCTTCATTTTCTTTGAAGTGTGAGCGGAATGTCACTCGTGATGCTGTATGCTAAGAATCCCTCGCCTCTTGCGTGATTGCATGTATTTTACAAATTTATGGAATTAGGTACAAAACCAAGGAATCAACTCATTATTATACTACGTGCAGAGAAAAATGAATTTCCAAAAATTATTATTTAGTGTACTATTGTAAAATTATGATGATTTTAATGTTAACTTTGAACAGTATCAAGTATTGAAATTTTTCTAATAAAATTGCCTGGAAGCCAATCAGGCTGTATTTTGAGTGCGAAAAGTTCTATTTCTAACGTTTTTATGATAATTTTTTTAGGTTATTCGTGTATAGTACAGTGTAATGTAAGGCAATCCACTAATCCACTACTCATACGGTAATCCTAACTAAATGACCTTCTAAAAAGTAAGCGACATAATGAGAATACCCATTACTATACTCAAAATTCTCCTTGTTGTGTATAGCTATAACGATGCATTGCTTAAAGGGTCATCACTCACACGTACGATTCCGTTGTCCAACTGCATAATAGTGCCTTTGGCTATCTAGTTGTTTCAATTTTATGACTTTTCACCGGTACCGTTTTTTTATTTAGTAATGTAAGTGTCAAAATAAGGAATTTTTTTAAAGCAATGTAAAAATGAAAGAAAAAGTCGATTATGTACGGTTGTTTGACATTTAAAACTAGTGGAGGTACCCATTTCCAACTAGAATCTTGTGTTTAATGGTGGAAGGAAGGATTAATTGAGCAGAGATTCGTAAAACATAACACGTAGCCTTTGACTTTGGATACTATTTTCTAATTGAGAGGAGGAAAAAGTAAAATACGTTATGTGGTCACAAAGATCATTCTGTGAACCATTAGTAAGCATCAGATCAACAGCAACAGCACATCTTAGCCTGTTCAGATTTTGTACCTCTCATCACTTCTGACTTTATCAATGCTCTTAGAGATACTATATTTAATGAATTAGTTGTAACGTAGTAAGTTGTGCTCACGCTCACCGTTACTTTCGCCAGTTCCTCTCATGCTTTCTACTATGCAGTTTAAATTATGAGAAAATTTTGTCACTGCATACAAATCCACAGTTAAGATATTTACAAACATATGCGCATGTCAGCAATCAAGATAATGGGGTTTTGCATGCATTTTTTTTATCTTGTTCCTATTCCAATATACTGAAAATACCAAACAAACGTAAATTGTTTAAAAGTCCTTCTTTTTACTAATCTAAACGCATGTAACTGGCTTATGGATGTGTATTATATTGCGTGTATATGTACATGCAAGTAAGCTGTTAGCGTCCGTTCCTTTCTCTGAATCCTTTTCATTACGTCTAATTCCATTAACATCTACTGTTAACTTTAAGACACGCATTTTATCTAATTAATTATTATTATGGCTACAATAAATCAACGAATAGTGAGTTTGATTGCTTCATTTAGATATAAATTTACCAATGCAAGTCGGCACCCATAATATGATCCAGAAATCCATTAGCAAAAAATTCGTAATTGTACGATTTACATTGTTGCATCTATTTGAAGAAAATAACTTGCTTTCAATCGTGTATCTTTTTAACACTTGGTGTAATGATGGGATATTAAATTCAAAATTCGCTATGCGGTTCCATCGATTCTAAAATCATAATTGCGTAGCTGATCTTACCATAAAAGTTTGCACACCTTGTTGTTGCAGTTAGTTAGCAAATTATTGTGTTGTGCCTTTCGACAGGTAACGTAGCTGACATGACCCCAGAGAAAAATAATTATTATTTATCGATAACATCAAATGAGACGAGTAACCACAGGTGAGATAAATAATGAGGATTACGGGAGTCTTGCAAGCACGCCACATGGTCGCCTCACCTATTGTAACGTCACAATTTAAAACTTTAGGGTTGTCTACCTAACAAAAGTGTACAATATGGATGTGAGTGTAAGCTAGTTATCTTTATAAGCGGGGCTCTGTTAGTACTTAAATGGTTTAACATGTACTTGGCAATTCTGCAGAAAACAACAGTAAAGGCATTCAAAACGAGTGAACAAACATTAGTGCCAACACCATCATCATCCCTGCTATTTCCTACGTTTGCGTACGTGAGTGTGCGAATTTAAAACTATGATGTTCTTGCACTTTTTAAACCTTATAGTTTCTTCGTCCAGTTTGTATTTTACAGTGAAAATATAATGCTTATGCCTACTCGTTCGAAACATGATTTTGGTCTATCATCAAGACAAAAGGATAATAACACATTTACCACAAGACATGAAAAAAGCCCATTGCTTCGTGTATCCCATGTGCATGCATAAATCATACATGTACTTAGAGTAGGACGCGGACATTTGCTAGATGTTGAAGATTGACTTTGTTGCATTGAATGCATGCACAATAACTTGGCATTTATAAATGCCTTTTTTCGTAATTAGCCATGGTTCCATGACCGCTGCATCTTCTGTCATTTTCACACCACGACCACTCTCATACAGCTTACTACCCGACATAATTACAACCAAAATTGATGCTCTCGCTGTGATTTGCAACGTTACATGATGACATATTATAACACATTCGGTCAGTTCATATATGTCTACAATGAAAGACTTGTAAAATTAATGATCTATCTACATAACGATGGACAAACCATATCATTCATTTATGAATGCACTTTTGACATGAAGTAGGTGGATATATGTTTTGAATACATAATGGCTAAGCGTACCGCGTACGTAATCATATTACCGAACTTTGATTAGAATCATTTGTTCATGGTGGGGAAGCTCAGTCAGTGTAATTTCAACCCTACGACAACTTTGGGGATTTTAATAATTTTTTTTTGTATTATTGCATTCCAAAATATTGCACAGCGAATATTATTTAATTTGCTTTCCAAGAAGTTCAGGAAAGCAACTCCTTTCGGATGAAACAGTAAAGGGTGTAACTAAGTGTAAAAAATGTAATAATTCTGCTGGCCCATCTTTTATTGTACCAAGAAAGACATTACCGCACATGGAATATGTCATTAAACATAGAAGGGCAAATTGAATAACGTAAATGTAAATTAGGAGTATGCAAAAGTAATCACCGTTTTTCTGATTTGACGGCATAAACTTTGATGGAAGTGCCATTTTAGTGCTAAATTGAAATAATGTGAACATTTGAAATCCCCAACTCATATATTATTAATATTATCATCCACCGTCTGCTACTCTCCCGGCAGCCGACACAAAATTATGAACTGCAGCAATAAGTTTCTTTAATGGTGGACTACTGTTCGTTTACTGACAGTATTATTACAACTCAAATTTAATAATGTAATGTGTAATATGGCATATAACAGGATTGTTGATTGTTAGCTAGTGCAAGCCCAAAATACATGGTTTTCAGATGCTAATGACAGGAAACTAGATCAAAAATATAATACTCATGTTTAAATTACGTTTGCATTATGAAAAAAACATAATATAATATGTGTATGTGGTGAAAGAGTAAAGAAGAGCATCCGAATTGTTATACAAGACTGCGTCCATTTTACTATCGCATTCGTATATATATAAACGTAATTGGAGGTATAAAAAACTTACACTTTTTCTCACTACTAAATTCCGTTTTGTTGTTGGTTACTGTTAGGGCTCACCTTTTACATTAATGTGTGTGTGTTTACAATAGTACTACTACTACTGCTGTAGCTCCACGGATGCAATATTATTATCATTGTATTATAATACTCATTTCTACGGTTCTTACCAAAAGGGAGAGAGATCTAATTCAGTGCACACGTATCTTCAAAAAACGTATGGTGTATAACGTAACTGAATCAAAAATTGACTACTACTACTACTATTACTGGCTACCTATCTAACTCCCGAAACTGACATTTTTGATATGATAATAAACTTTAATACCTTTTTCTTCTTGTTCATATTATGAACTGTATGGTATGAGTATAATAAGGTTTGTTTTACCCTGTTTCCTGCCAAATAGGTAGAAACCAAAACTGTTCTTTTGTATGAATGAAAGAGATATTATAGAAATTAGGTATGCATGCGCATAGATCTTAGAAAAAGGCTTAAGCTTTAGAAACTATGAAACAGGACAGCCAAAAAAAATCTACAACAGATTGAGTTTAGATTAAGCATTTTTACCCCCATTGAAAAGTTATCTAAAGATAACATTGGGCTGTGATTGGGAGATAAAAATTCATTTTCATGTTCGGGTCAGTACTTTAAAACGTGAAGGAATTATTCTATAAAAACAGTAGAGGTATTCAGTCTGATGACGACTGGGTTGGTATGTGTGTTTGTAGTAGACTTTATAATTTCAAGAGAACTAAAGAATTTAAAAACGTGCATGCTGGGGAAATAAAACCTTCTTTTTTTTTTCTTTTTTTTTTTTTTTTTTACAAAACTACTGATATGTGCAGTGAACCAGGTTGGCATTCGAGTTGCCCTGAATCCACAACACAAAGCTTATCATCATACATGTACTAAAAGACACTTAACTTTAGTGTACAATAATTTTTATCTTTACACCATAAACAAAATGATCTTTTTTACATTTCTTTTGTTTTGTACTTGTATTGTAATGAAATAATTATAATGGTCTAAATATCAATGTTCATACATGTATGTTCCCTGTAACATAAAATGATATGATGGTGGTTTGGAGTAATTGGAATTTTAAACGTTTCTCAAATTCGAAGCTATTAGTAAGGATAGCAAATTGAACTAGTGTGAGTGTATGCCAAGTCTCATTTGTTATGCCCACTTTTCCGATATGATAACTGTTTATGTAAAATGTGGTTTATTCTTCACACTCAAACATAAATGTGTGTGTATCATTGTGGTGCGTCATCACCTCAGTCATCAACATTTTTCAAGTAAAAATGGTAAAAAATTTAGGCTTGCTTCTGATTATAATAGCTAATACTACAGTCAGTACAGGATACTATGTTACATGTAACACATTCTCTTACATTTTAGTAAACTATATAACCACAGCCTATGACAATATTGCATTGGATTATCACGCACCTTTTGCTTTTTTTGCTAATCTTTAAGATGAATGTTAAAGCTGACAAAACCATAAATCATAGATCATGTTATGAAGTGTGCTTTCGAAGCTTTAAATGGACTTGGTGTGTAACACTAGTACCATTTTCGTATTATGGGTGGACGGTACTTTTTCAACCGTTATTATTGCTGGATTTTTTAAAGCTGTATTTCTTCTTAAAAATGAAGATTGGGAGGAAACTGTGTTTCCTAGAAGATGATTATTACAAAAGAAAATGATTATTTGCCTGAGGAGTGAACATTTTTTTTGGATGCATGAAAAACTAGAAGTTTTTATGTGCACTTCACTCATAGAAGGATGTCCTTTAAAAAAAGCGAGCTGAAGGTTTAGCATGAGTAGTTATTAGACTTTGACCTGCACTTACCTGTTGATCTCTGGAGAAAATTATTTCATCTTACCTCAAGTAAAAATATTATTTAAAAATTGTGTGATTTTTATTTGCCATACTTTGATTTATTACCTACTTAGGTTTCGAAATTTATATAGTACTTTTGCCGACAGTCTTCGTTAGCCATTGACGTTTAAAGTTATATTTGATTTAGTGCTATTTTACATTCATAATAATTTCTACTGCAAATATTGGGATTTCTATTTTCTTGCTTGGCTACTACATTACCTAAGAATACTCTATGAAGAGCAAGCAAAATGTTACGTTAAAACCAAGGCCACCAATTTCCATCCCGTCGGTCATCCTCATCTACACTTTTACGTTGGGATGAGCGGCGTTTCCTTTGGGAGTCGTCTTCTCCTTCACCAGAACTTCGTCTCTTGTTCGATGAGCTTCTTCGACGAGAGCCCCTTCTCGGTTGATTAGAAGCATCTGAACTTTTGCGACGCTTTCCTTGCTTGCTATCATCGGAGCTACGACGTTTCTTCTTTGTACTATTATCACTGTCTTTGCTGTTCCTTTTCGTATTTTCCTCCACTATATCGTCAGTAGTTTTAGGAGGGTCATCATCTTTGGACTTTTTACGTTTTGGAACCTCCTTTTGAACCGTTGGTTTTTTGTTTTCACTCTTATCCATGGAACTTTTCCGCTTCGACGAACCATCATCTTTGGAAGTCTTGCGGTTCTTTTCTGCTGGAGGTTCTTCTTCCACGCTACTCTTTCGCTTTTTTTCAGGCTCCTTTTGGATAGATTTTTTACGGTCATTGCTTTTACGTTTCTTCGCAGGTTCAGGATTCATGTCAACTTGTACCATTTGATCAAACATTTGTGGGGGCGGTTTCGAAGGTTTCTTATTGCTCTTATGACTACTTTTCACACTTTCTTCTTTTTCCGATGGTTGGTTGTGAAATCGTTGTGTTCTAGCAGCAGCAGCAAAGAGAATCTCTGCACCCGGTCCAAAAACTTCTGCTTTTCTCCGTTTTCGTTGAAATATGTTAGTACCAACGTCTGGACGGTCGCTATATTTCGCGTTAATGTAATTGAGTATTCTTTTCTTGATTCTTGGAAACTTTTGAGCAAGATGTAAAATATCTCTTTGTTTCACTTCCAAAATCTCTACCATAGTTTCAGCCCTGTATGATTGTTTGTATATTCCGTCATGAAATAATGCAGCAGATCTTCCAAAAGCATCACCCGGATTAAATATTGATTTTAGCTCATAATTCACTCCATCTTTCTTCACAGCTTCTTTCTTCAGTTCTAAGGTTCCACTGACTAGCCCTTTGTACACCACGAATAATGAAGTTCCTTGGTCTCCGGCATGCTGAACAAATGTTCCAGGTATGTAAAACGAATGAATAACACGGCTGCTAAGTTGGCGTATAAAAATTCGTTCCTGTGTGTCCTGGAAATATGGAACCTATATTCAAGCAAATAAAAGTCTTTTATATGAAGTATTGAATCTCTGGTCTAAACTATTATTAAACTATTAAACTACTACTATTTTTAATTACACTATTCAATGTACTCCCAAATAGGGCGTAAGCAACTTCAATCTGCATTGACACAGGCAACCGCTGCCATGTCATATGATAAGGAACACCTCTACAACGCTCCCACATGTTAAGAAAATACATCATGACTTGATACTGCCGATTTCCTGATAAACCAATGTTTCTCAGATATTTCTGTGTTTGAATAAAAATAGTACGATAATGGAAGTAAGTAGAGATATAACTCAAGTTCTATGTAGATCTCATAAGGTCATTTTATATTATACGTTAATTTGTGTAATCTTACAAGAAGAAGGAGAACCTGGTACATATACTCTCGTTTTGTTCGAGTTAAACTTCCCATTCCAGATGTAAATTGGCTTAAGATCATTGAAAGAATGAATGCTCCACAAAATATACAAAAGATACCCACTGCCATTTCTGTAATAGTTACAGGGACAATGTCACCAAAACCGGTAGTTGAAATTGTTGTCACAACCTAGAAAGAACAAATTCATCAACAACTCTGATACTCAAGTGGAGGTGAAATATGATAATTTTTTTATTTCCTCCATTAGTTAATAAGTAGTTGCGGTATACCCAGTACCTAAAAGTTGCAAAGAAAGGAAAAAATTATATTAATATTTATAGCATCATATACATCACGATCGTTTAAAAGCATGGTGTAATTTTACAAGACATACAACGATCGAAACCACCATCTCCACGCTGATAATTTTGTTTTATCTGTTTCGACACCATTACGTGTTACGTCTGAAAATTATAAACGATATAAATATACCAGCCGTGAAAAACTTATCAAAAATGAAAATGTCCCATTTAAAAGATTACACATTGTAGTCCATCCATTTCTATCTAGCCCTGTTGATGGGGGCGGACAAAGGTTAAGAAACCTAAACGTTTTGTTTGTTAAGTCTGGTCTTCGACAGGGGGAAATCCAATAGAAAACACATGCAAGCATGTGGGCCATTAAGCAGAAAGATGTTACTGAAAGTGTTATCTTGTATCTAAAGATGCTGATGTTGAGGTCATCTTTTCTACTTGTTTGGTACTTGAAGTAATGATACTATAAAAATGTCGGCAAAGAAATCACAGGCTCCCACTTGTATTCGTTCAATAAAAACTGTAGAGTTATTTCGATTGATTATTTAAAAAAAAATGAAATATATTATAATACCAGTCGAAGAAAACGCAGAAAGTACAAGTTTTCTACAATTTGCTGTAATCAACATTTTCAATAAAATGTTAAATGTTGTTACAGGGCGAAATTTGGCCACCTTAAGAAACAAACCAGATTACCGTTACACATACATTATCGTTTAAGTAGTCGAGTTCCGATTTGTAAAATTCCATTATCTTCTCCAGTACAAATGGGAAGGAGGCAGCAACATCCATTAGGAAACTGTCCAGAGATGTTACATATCTGTAATTAAAGTGTCACGGTTGCATCAAAAACTACATGGCTCAAGTCATTGCATATCTTTTTCTACTTTAAAATTTCCATTAATACCTTAATACTATGCAGTGTTGGCTCTTATTGTAAACACCTGGTCTAACTTCATACGCTAAGAAAAACTGCAATAATATGTTAAATATAAAGACGACTTCAATCACGTCTGAGATGTTATGAAGTATTTCAGACACGATGAAGGAATCTGACTGCACACCTGATGTACGAAAATTAGTAATTATCATTATTTTTCCTTTGATAATGTAAGTTGTATTTTCAACTGCTTAATTAATAAAATAGTTAAATACAAACCTTGAGACTTTTCTCGTTTCAAGATATCCCTAGAAAAGCAAATTTCATATGCTGCAATGGCAGGCGTAAAGTAGGATAACCAGGTGACGAGGATTAGAAAATATTTTACGAGGGGGCTGTTCGGGTGAATTACAATGGAGTGCATCTTCTTACAGCATTTATTAGCACAACATCGACTACAACGACCTTCTCTGTTGTGACTGTAACATAATTTTTTGATGATTATGGCATATTTGAAGTTTAATGTTAATCAATAATTATAACCTGGTCTATAAAGGGAGAATTATTACGGTTTATGTGGCTCAGCAAAGTATATACAGGGTAAATTATCATCCAGTTGCCCATATCCAAAAAATCTGTTACCACTTGATTTGGAATCTGAGTCTTCTTCCAAATCTTCTTTGAGTCCAACAAGGTCCCGTACAGCTTTTGATCTTTCAGCAAACGTATCCAACATTTCTTTCTTTTTTTCTTTATTAAGGGTTTTTGCTTTCTCCATTTTTCGATCAAGAATTTTCTCAAAGTAATCTCTTTTCCCAGATGCCATATTCTTTTTAAAGTCACTTTTAAAGTTTGGATACCGTTCCAGAAAGCTTTGAAAGTGAAACGACGACAAAACGTATAGCTCGGTGTTGCACGCTGCAATAGCGTTATGACGCCTTGCAGTACCGTAAATCATTGATGCCTCTCCAAAAGACTCCCCAGATCCAAGACTACAAACATAGTTAAGATGCTGATCTGCAATATACACCTTTCCAGCCATAATGATGCACATTTCATATTCCAAATTTCCAAAACGCATTATTCGTTCCCCACGAAGAATGTATAATTTCTTCATGTAACTACAAAGGCTGCGCAAGACAGTTGGGGAAAATGAATGAAAAATTGGAACTTTTCCCAAGTGATCACCCACAAGGTTTCGATACAATTCTGATTCCAAGACTGGATGAAGGTCACCAAACAACTCGCGAGGTTGTAATCCTCGAGATCTTTGCCAAGTATATCGTAAGTAGGACATTACAGAGCTGTTAATAATAATCCATCCGTAAAAACACTCGCTTTAAATGACTTCACCAGAGTGAAAATGCATACATTTTTTTTATTAAAAAAATGAAAAAAGAAACTTACGATGATACCCTTTTAGGTACTTTTTCACGGTTCATAACAAGATCCAAAACAATCATGTTCTCTACAAAGTTAGCACGTGCTTCGTCGCTATCTACTTCTGCAGCTGTCATATCAGCTATCACACATCTCATGAAAATAAATCCTATAGCAGTGCAAACGAGTAGTATTTTATAAAATAGTATAGAATTTTTCGATGTCTTAATCATTATTGACTGACTCACCAAAAACACACATGAACACTAGTAAAAGTATGTCACTTTGATCTAGCGTTATCATGTCTCCAAATCCAATAACCAAAATGACTTGACTAACATAATACAAACCAAGTATCCATCTTCGAAATACGGTGGATATTACTGCTGGATTTGTGTCTAAATCATCTGCACATACATATACATACATACATTTTAATTTCCCAATATGACATTAAGATTTTCATTTAAGTATGGTTTTGATTTCAACTTTGTGTACCATATTTGTTACCAGCCCAGCTGGATTTTAAACAAATAGGTAAGCGAAATTGGTCTCCATCTTTCCATATATTCCCTTCCCATGGGCAAGCTATGTATATGGCGATTGCTGACACAATTGTGCATACGAATATCGTAAGCGTCACGTACAATGTTAGCCTACAAAATTCCGTCTCATTGTATCAAGTATTTAGCAATGTTACTAAAATTGTAATGGGAAGTATTTCAGAAATGCCGATGATGAGTATATAACCACTCACAAAATTATGCCTCTATGCTTAAAGGTGTTGTGAACTATCTGAAATACAGTAGGAATTCTTTTGAATTGAAAGAATCTAATCCAACGAAGTCTAGAGTACCAAGTTGCAGAACGACCATATCCCCATGGGTTGGTTAGTCCAAGTACCCAAATAATCATTTCGAGTGGAGCACAAATTGCAACATCCATAACCAGTGACCCGTGAAGAATATAGTTGGTTGCTGTTTTCAAAGGATGTGTTATCATGATCCCATTGTAGGGGTTGTAGTAACTCCAATGCAGCTTTAAATAAATGTCTACATAATTGATCCAATCTAGTAGTATTTGAAATACTCTAAACCAAGGCATTCTCATATAGCAGAATGTTTCGAGCATGAGGGTTGTAACGGTGAAGCAGCACACCAGACTCATTACACAATTCCATATCTTTGAAAAGCTTCCAGCTGGATGAATAGTTTTTCTGAGCAAAAGTTTCCTAAAACCAACGAAATAATATCTTAATGAGTTAAATTAAGTTTTCATCGTAATAAACTTTGACGTGAGTGTGATGAATGTGAGTACTAACTTTAGAAATCCAGAGTGTTTAAATTTACTAAAAAGACTTTCATATTCTTCATTCAATAGATGGACCATTGCAATGTGCTTAGGGTCAACTTGGCCCAAAACCTTTGTTGCTGTTGCGTCAATACAGGAAGGTACAACTATCCATGACGGTATTCTTGTGGGTTTGTCAAGATTTTGAAAATTTTTCGTCATCTTTGAGTACATGATTGTCATTTCATTTATTATTTGCTTTGTTCGTTGCTTTTCCTCCCCGATCAAGTCCCAAAATTCTTCCTCAGTGTCTGGAAATACATTTTTTAATTGTCGTTGTTTGATCGAGTACATGCAAACATAGCTCAGACTTCTGATTATGTAGTGGCTCTGTATAAACATTTAATACAATATATTATTATACGACTGACGTCATAAAATAGTTAAAAAAGCGACTACTTGTTAAAACAGTACCGGCTCTCCAAAAAGCAGATCACGGACTCCAAAGTGACAGGATGGCTCCAATACACTAACAGGATCTTGACATTTCTCATCATCGTACACCTGAAATGTCCAATCATTTATGAGGATTTTTAGTTATGCAGCCATATCAGTTAATTCTTTCAAGAAAGCTATATACTATAACAATTACCCCCATTGAACCAGATTTTATAACGTAAAGGATTCGTCGAACCTCCCCTTTTTGAAGAAATGTCGTGTCCGGAGGAATTATAAATCTATTCATAGCCCCTGATAAATTTATTAAAATGTCAGCATCTACTTTCTATTTGTTTTTGGAAAGTGAAATTTATTTTAGAAATCTTTAATAACAATTAAGCATAGATCTACACTATAATGTTTAATTTGGTGTATTCTATGCAATTAAGTTTTAATTTTAATGCATAGGTAGTCAACTGACGGAAAAAATGGGAACTCCTTCCAACAGGTCACAAACTTCCAAGTATAACACATCGTTACGCATGTACACTGGAGCATCATACATGATGGCCCCGTAATTCTCTAGAGACACTCCTCCGCGTAGTTGATGCTGGAGTACGACATACTCTATAATTCTGTCTTTTAAGTGTTCTCGAAGATGGTAATGGTTCATGAACTGACATAATGACACCAGTTGTTGCTGCAACGCTACCCTGACAAATGAACCATAAAAGTAGGATTTTATTAAGGATGTGTTATTTGTAAGACTCGTATGTGTGTTACAATTCTTACTTTGGTCGCATAACACAAGAAAGTGCAGAGGTGAGAACAGCAGTGTAATATCCAATTAAATAAAAACCAAGCAACTGGAATCCGATTGCCCAAAGCATTTCTTGTCTGTTTTGGGGATTAAAGTCTCCAAACCCAGCTACAAGGGGATGCATAATTAATAAGTATTCATTTTAATTATGATTTGCCAGAGGTTTAAAACCTAAAGTATGATAGTTTTTTTTTTAAAAACAATGGCACTTTGGCGAGTTCTGCCGCTGCCAAAAGTTAGTTTTTAACCCATATACCTGAAGTCAGAGTAGCTGCTGAGTAAAAGAATGAATAGAGATAAGGGCTTCCGTAGGCCAAAGTATTCAACTTGAAATTGTTTGGAACGGGTTCATTAGGATCATTTGTTCTAAATTGTACTTCGTATGAAGCTAGCCATGACGTTTTCTGACAATCCACCGAATCTTGTCTATTACAAAATAAAAATAGATATTTCAATCATGACAAGTTGCTTTTAGTTATTAATCATTTTGCCAACACTTTTTATCAATATTATTATTATTATTTACTGTAACGTACACTGGATTGTATGGGCAAGCAATAAAATACGATATACAGGACATAAAGTGTATACCATACAGTAAAACAATGATAGTTTGCACCAATCTGTGTTAAGTAATCCAGCCTTATATACAAATCATTGTCATAATAATAATATGGGAATATACAAGTCAAATGTCAAACTAGTGTTCAGCATCATGCTGTTTACCTGTACCAAAGCAGCTTCATTGGATTCACATTATCCAGATAATGAAGAAAGCGTATAACCTTTTTCAATAAAATACAACTTGATTTTCTCAAGATATATAAATCAATTCAAAGTTGAGAAGAGAGAGCATATGCTATACCTTCCACATTTTTGTGACTTTGAGGATTGTTGCAATTATTTGGATTAAACCTTGGTCTTCATTATAGGCAAAATACAATGGTAAAGCAGCAAGACAGTCAAAATAGAATGTCGGTTGGTGACAAACAACCATCAGGCCATTAAAAAATTTGTAATATATTCCTTGTCATAGGAAAGATACCAATAAGATACCAATTAGCTTACAAATTATGGAAGCTCGTAGTACAATAATACAGTGGTTATTTTGCAAACCTGCAACGGGACACGCTCCCAAAATCTCAACAACGACATCGACCATAAAAATAAACGTTATAACACCAGTTGCAAAGTTTTGAGCAGTACAAACATAGTGCTCCAACTTCGTTGACTCTCCAAATACCAGGCAAAAGGGTCCAAAGAATGCGTAAGACAACGCTATGCACATGATGAAAAGATTCCAATATTTTATCCACCTAATTTCTGAATCCATTATTTCAGGGACCACACAAGTCATATATGGGGTAAGATGGTTCTGTATGAAGCAGACAGTAAATTAAATATAGATATAATTGTTGTTTTTTTTGGTATTTATGTTTACATCTAAGACTAAACTCTTTTATTTTTACCTTTAAAACTTTTGGATCCGCACAAGGTGTTTCAAAAATAACAGTTTCCTTCGGGAAAAATAGTATAATTAAATGAATTTAAACGTACGTGGATATTACTATTATTACTACTTTTACTTATTTGCCAACCTGAGAATCGTCCACTACATCTTCCAAAACTTCTCGATTTAGTCCATGTCCCCTGAAGTAATGGAACTCATTACACCCGTAGTTCATGTATCATATACTTTTTAATACTTGTGAATTGAAAATGAAAATTCAAGTTTTTTTATAGTCAAGAAAATTTTTACCATCTCATATTTCTTCGCAGCTTATCTGAATTGGGATAGCTTGGATTTTCCATGTCAGTTTTTGCTTTCACCCACAAAATAGGATCCATACCGTAGGATTGATGAGTTTCATAAACTTCTTTGACTTTATTCTACGTGATAATTTATCATTTGTTGGTTTTTTATTTAAAAATTATTATAAAATGTAATTAGATATCAGGAAACACTTTGCGAGAAAACTGTACCAGTGATCGAGTCCTTAAAGTTTCCAATTCAGTTTTACGAACAGCCAGGAGAGGAAGTAGATTTTTTTTATTAAGTATTATGAACTGACAACAAGTTCTTGTTTCAACGGTTGTAGTGTATGGAAATGAGAAAAACAAATTTGCTTCGCCAACAATAGATCCAGCTCTTATGATTGCTGATGCATTGGCTTTGTTCAGTTTTGACATAGCCTGGCACTCTCCTTG
Source organism: Orchesella flavescens (assembly GCA_964034955.1). Classification (NCBI taxonomy): domain Eukaryota; kingdom Metazoa; phylum Arthropoda; class Collembola; order Entomobryomorpha; family Orchesellidae; genus Orchesella; species Orchesella flavescens. The sequence continues at coordinate 20,252,354 of OZ035955.1, forward strand.
AAGAATGTAGTACATTTTATTGGCATAATTTCCCTTCCGGCACAACAACATATTTGGGTTGTACAACGCGACATCCACAACCTTTGAGATGGCACGGAGAAACGTTTGATCCATTTTGTAAAATAGTTGAGACTTGTCAAACATTTCTTTGCATGTGTTGAACAATAATTCCTCATGAAATGTTTGGGTGAACTGTTGCATAAATCGGACATCGAATACACCCTCCCGGTAGGTCCACAAGTATTTGTAATACTCTTCAACTTTGGAATTGAAGAATGGTAGCGTTTTCAGGCTCGCCTAAAAGTTTAATCTTAACATAATACAACTGTTCATGTATTATATGTGTATGCTTCCCATGTTCTTTAGCATACCAAGTAACGCCGAATTTCACGCAAGCGATAAAATAAGTCAAATCGTGCTCCATCTATATTAATTTTACAGTGATTTATATTGGTTCTTATGTATCTTTAACACAAAAAAGTATTACTTTACTTGCCTAGTTCTACTACAAAGTTTGTCAATTGACTTGTAAAGTATCCATTAAGAAATATAGCCCCTACCAACATGCAAACTATGCAGATAGACATTTCAAACTCATTAGAAGGTGTCACATCACCATACCTGACAATACATTAGTGAACCATAATAATATATACTTTCAGTGTGTAAAATTCAAGGTACGCCCGTCCAGTGGATAGTGGAAATTTCCACCCCGGACAAAATGGAAATTTCCACCTAAATTGGGGTGGATAAAATGGACGGAATGGACGAAACGGACAAAATTCAATTTATACGCTATTTTAGTTTATAAAACCAAAGAAGAAAGTGTTTACCTTCAAATGTATGAGTTTTGCAACTAAAACTCTCACATTAGGACGGTTTAGAATATAGTATGTCGATCAATCAACTCTTTGTAATGGGTTACGTACTATGCTTAGGCTTTGGTACATGTGTCTTCACTAACCAACCATAATACTATTGTGGTATGGCACAAGTTATTGAATTTTTTTAAACTACAATTAAAATGAAAAATTGAATGCAATTTTTCCATTCGATTACTATTTGTTCTAATTCAGTGTGGAATTAGTTATCATCAGCTCACCAGCCTTTCAATACCCGTCTCACGGTTTACATTAGTAGCCTATGGATATTCAAATTTAGCTCCTAATGGCACGTGATACTGTCCATTTCGTCCATTTTATCCACTTTTGTCCGTTTCGTCCATTTCGTCCTGTCCACTCAAAAAGTGGTGGAAAATGGACAAAGGGCGTACTTTGGTAAAATTGATTCATAATAATAGCATGCATGGGGTATTTTAAGTTTATTTAGATTTGAGAAATTTTAGTTACCCAACGGTTGTAACAACAGCGGTGGCAAAGTTAGTGGTTATCACAAAAATATCCCAAGGAGTTGACCCATACCTGACAAAATTATTCGACAATTCCTTTATATTAATTGTCTCAAAATGCACACATTAATCGATTTTTAAGAATACTGTTCATTTACCCAGGCTTCTTATCTTGGTAGTTTCTCAAATATGACTCTTCAAGATATTGTACATTAGTGTATAACAAATAGTGAATTGGCTCCTGAAAAATAACCCATACAACCCTTGATAAATATAGACATATGTCGTATTTGTCAGCAAAATAGCTGGCAAATAATAATAATTATTATTACGATGTGAATCTAAAATAGGAAAAAGTAAGTTACATACCACACCAATACTCGTCACAAGAATGCATCCAGTAATGTATATGAAGAAAAGATAATAGTTTGTAAATTTGAAAAGGTAAAGTGCCTTTTCATCCCCCGTTCGTTCTGTCTGCAGAATTTCTACATGGAAAACAAGAAACAGTTTGATTATTAATGCAAAATTATGAAATTTATAGAGATATCGTAATTACCAAAAAGTTGGATTATGGAATATAGTCGAAGAAATCGATTGAAACGGAAATAATCAACTCCATTCATTTCATTTAAATCTTTGGGTCCATTGAACCAAAAGTAGATTTGATTAATTGGCATCATAGACATTGCATCCAGACTGTATTGCAACTAAAAAGTACCCGTTTTTGTTAATGTCAATATCAGTGACCCACGACTTACATAAATTATTACTTACAAAGGTATATGGGGCTGTGTACACCACGACAGATGCTCGGGTCCGATAACGCCAAATTTCAACAGTTAACCGGATAATGGTGTCTTTAAAACATTTAATAATAATTATATCAAAGATCTATATATATTTCCTCAATATTGGTTCTCTCACGGCAATTTAAGTATTTTTTAAAAATGAATATTATGTTTCCAACATTGGCATACCCATCGCAAAAATATAGTCAGTAAGTTCAATCACCTCCCAAAGTTCCTGAAAATGCATATATTACGATTACATCAGTAAAAGCAAACACTAATTAGGTAAAAAGGTTTAAAAAAATAACATACCTCCTCAAAGAAAGCAAAGACCGCATTAAAGGAGATAACAGCGAATGTCAAAACAATCACAAAATACATCACGATTTCCCATAATAGACCAAATCGTGCTACTAATTTGATAATTCTAGGTAGTGATATGTTTTTGATACGATAATATAAGCCAGGACTCTGCTTGTTTTTCATTCGCAAAGTTGCCAACACGTTTCGAATGCTAACATTTCCAGCGCTCCTTCCAGACTCCAATACTGGGGCTGCATCGTCATCAACAGCACTATCCAATTTCTGCTGCTCTCGAACTTCATTCAACCTTGCTTGAATGCTCCGTAGCTGCCTCTTGGGTATTAATCTAGGCTCTTTGGGTTTCTTGGGAGGAGGAGGATGAGCGTCTTGCGCAATATTAATGTTTGGATACGGACCCCAGGAATCCTTATGATGTGGATGTTTTCGAAGCCCAGTTTTAGGATCAGTTTCCTTTTTCTTACCGTCGACATCTTCCCAATCCCCTTCGTTGTCATCAGACCCATAAAATTCTGTGCTGTCTTGACTAGATTGGGGCTTCCCACGAAGGAATCTCTCAGCAATTCGATCCTTAGTCTTTCGCCCACCTGCAACCTGCTTCTTCTCATAGAGTTTGTTTTTCTTGAAAGGCATATCTTATAGCTCAATTAACCTTGAGCAAATGCCAAGATCTACCATATACTCACACACACAAATCTTGACAGTGCGTGAAATACCTTCTAAAAGTTGAATGAATGATTCAAATCAGGATTCCGGCCTTTACTTGATAAATAAATTTCTCTCTCACAAACTAAACCCTTTTAGAACGAAAAGCAAAAAAAAACATCACGTAATGCCATTAGAAACAACGTAAACCTCAAAGAGAGTCTGTCATCCTCATCCATCCCCTGTATCAAAAAAAATGCATTTGATTTTGTTCTTTATTAGACGCTTCCGTCTTTGTTCTTCTCTCACATTCTTTACCACTTCTTTCATCGTTTGGCTTTGTTTTAGCACTCCAAAGCCATCTAGGTTTGCCAACAAGGATCTTTTGATGATGACCCCTTCTCCTTCATTCAGTATGTAAGAGATAGGGAAAAAGTGACAGGGGAGCAAAGTGAGCGCTCACCTAGCCTCAGCAGACCATCCACTCCACTCATTCCATACCTATTGTCCTATTTCGCCGCCGCTCACTTGGTCCAATCACCTCTGCTATATACATTGCAAAGATCGAGAAAAAGTGAAGGAACATTTTCAACGTATACTTTACCATATGTAATACAAACATACTTATATATACCCAAAATACCTAAAAGTACTTTTACATACGGCAAATAATATTAATGTTAGAAGAGGTATTTAGTTCTAGTTTAGCAACTTACTACTAAAAGCTAGACTAAAAGTCTTTTTTTTTGTATGAAGTGAACTAATAACACAATTTTGCAATTCTCTTCATAAGGTGAAAGATCTTTTCGGCATCTGTCTGTGTATATCCTTAGAAAAAAGTTGATACCTATCATCATCAGCTCGCCTCTCTCAACAATCTCTCTTCGTTCCCGTTGGATTGAGATTGAGTTGATCATCTCATCTAGTATCAATATTGTGTTGGACATAAACTAACGTCAACAATAAGACTTTATAATTGCAATATTGTTTTTTTTTTGGAAAGGTTTTCTTGGCGTTGTTCTCCAACAGTTGGCTGGCTGTTGGAAGTGAGAAAACAGGCTGTCGAGGAGAGTTTTTCACGCATTTAATTTTTTTCTAGTTTTGTTTTCCCTTTTTTTGGTTATTATTTTCCGGCGATTCGAAATTTTTCTTTTTGTTGAGGATTATTATTATTAGCAGTATAGCAGTGGTGTTGGTTGAAGAAGGAAGATTGTAAAAGACAAAAGTTGGAGATTAATTAAATTATTGAGAGATTAGCAATGACTACAACGGAAAACAACGTTGCGATTGCGACTACTTTGGAGCAAGGTGGTGGAAGTAGTGAGGATTTGGAAGGAGCAGCGAAGCACATGTTGCAGAACCAGTGGACTTTTTGGTACTTTGAAAACAACAAGGATAAGAGTTGGGAGGATAACCTTCGAGTAGTCAGCCCATTTAGCAGTGTAGAAGACTTTTGGTCCATTTTTAACCACATCAAGAATGCCAGTGAGCTGAGAACGGGGTGCTCCTATTTTGTGTTCAAAGATGGTATCAAACCCATGTGGGAGGATATTGGGAACCGGGCTGGAGGACGATGGCTCGTTAGCTTTGACAAACGACATAGGCAACATATAGATAACCAGTGGTTGGAAGTGGTGAGTGTTGAGTTGCATAAAACTACAAAATATCATGTTTTAATTGGGTAATTATTATTATATGTAATATGAATGAATGCATTTTAATTCGTTTCAGCTCTTGTGTCTCATCGGGGAATCGTTCGATGATGATGGTGATGATATATGCGGCGTTGTGGTAGATATTCGTAATAAGGTGGACAAAATCTCTATTTGGACTGCAAATTGCAAAAATGAAGAACGAATTCTCAATATAGGGTATGCGGATCAAATTAAAATTATTGCATTATGATTTTATGGTAGTCAACCTTTTTATTATGGTGAAACCACCGGTTAAAAATCCTTTTTGAATTTAGTTTAATAGAATTTATTTGTAATGTTAGAGATATATATTAGGCACCAGTTGGTCATTTATAATGTTGAAGCATTTTAGCTTAGGGTCAATGTTTTCAATCAAGGTTGAATGTTCAGACAGTTTGTGAATGATAAGTGGTAGTCAGTCGTAAGCTCAAATGAATGGGATATGTTAATAACCATAATTTCTATACAATCTCTTCTAGCTTCTTTTCTTAATATTTCCAGGACGAGGAACCTTTTAGTTTGTCATTGCTTTTATCAGAAATCTGCATGCAATTTGTTAGACTTTTAAGATAAGCCAACGTTAATTTTCTTTTTCATGCTGGATTCTGTATTCCTCCTATACTTACTGACTTCTGGAATGGCAATGTTTTGCATAGACGAGTTTATTCTGCGTTTTTACTTGCTTTTTTATTGTATAATTTGCATGAATGCCAAACTTTCGTTTCAATAGGTAGGGGACTACTTTGATGCGTATGGTTTCTAGTAACTAGTAATAATAATAAGAAAAGATTTAGATATTTGTAGCGAATGCTGTTCATTTTACTATTCAAAGATAGCCAACCAACCCAGCCATACATATGTTATTAGCATTGTTAAGAATGACTATGGATATGTGAGACTTATTTAAATGTTTTCCTTTCTTGCTTTTACAGACGAACCGTTAAACAGCGACTGAATTTGGGCAATAATGCAATGGTCTATGAAAGTCATGCGGATACTTCATCTAAAAGTTCTTCAGCAGCTAAGCATATGTATAATTTGTAACGTTGGAGTATATGGATATTCTCCATCCAAGTTGTCAACTATAAAATGGCGTTTGAAAGAAGTCAACCCCGTGAACAAGACACATTCTCACACGAATGATTGCGAGAAATTCTTGTATTTATTAAATGTTTCATTCTCTACTTTTCGTATCGATTTCCATGTAATGAGCTATGAATGGAAGATTATTAAATATTGTGCTACACTTTGGGAAAATCTTGGTTCATGTAATTAATTAATTAAATAAAGTAGGTTAAATTATGCATTATTTTTACCTATAGTATAATATGAGATATAATTGTATGTATAATATAATTAGAGCATTATGTACGTATTTCAGAATTTTTGTAAAGCTATTACAATGAAATCTATTTCGTTTCGTTGATAATTTTTTTTTTGTTTTTATGATTTATTTCTGTGGATGGAGCCTTTTACGTTTACTCTCTATAGTATAATGCGTTATGCATACTGCATGAAATGCACCGATTGTTCAAGACAGACGCATGAACCGAAGGAAAAGCGGGTTGACAAAATTGAAGCTTTATAATTGCTAATAATAATTAGTGTGTTCGTGCAACGTTTTAGTGTTGTACTTTGTAGGTAGGTATTAATATCGTTACATTTACGAACGTGTTCATCCATTTTGTCATTCTGTACTGCTGATTTGAAGAGCAGTCAAATTACTACAATTAGCTAAATGCTCAAATTCAGGCCATTTTCGCTACGCTTGATTAAGCCCGCAATCTTTGACGGAATACGCAACCGGTAATTCTGGGGTTGAAGCAATGCGTTTAATGTAAACTACCAGCTAGAATTGAATTAATTGATTTTGAGCAAGAACCGTGTTCAATAATACCCATAAACAACGATTACACATTTTATTTTTATTTTATGAGAGAAAAAGACTTGTGCCTTGCGACTCCCCAAAACAAAGTATGTACTAATGAAAATGAATGAGATTGTAGCATATTGGGCTTTGGTACACTCTATTTAAAGAGACCCATTGAATACTACGGAACTACTGATTACTGTAAAGAATCTAACACACACACACACACACACATTTGACGAATACAAAATATTTTGACACGAGGTAGTTGTTGTTACTCATCATCAAATGCAATTGCAGTAATGAATATTATGCATGCTTATGATGCTTACCATATAAAACATTTAATAGTTGGTGCAAAGCTGACGGTTTTTATCATTATCATTACAGCTACCTTATACCTTTCCCCCAAATCATTAAATGCTTTGAAAGAGGTTGCACACATCACATCAGTATCGTACTTTGAAATCTTCTAATGTGAAGTAAATAAAGTTTGAAATGGTGGAATGAAGCGATTTAAGAAATACTCATCATCATCATCATCATTCATTTTACCACGTAATTCTTGCGACCGAAACCCATTTGTGTGTGCATACATATATATTCACATCTATCGATGGTTTTGCATTTCGCCTACGCTTTACGCTGCGCTGCTAATAGTACACTGCATCTTCTAACTGCACACATATAATTTACATTAGTAGTACAACCAAAGAGTGCAGAGCTTCTTTTTGCATAGACGCTTAACTAAACATTCTTCACTGAATGAAAGCCTTTAAAACCAGGCGATCATATCACTTTTTTTCGAATATTACTTCATTTGAAAGGCAAAGATGGTATCATTATAAAACTTGTACATCTAAATCTACAGTCACATTCTCATCTCTGAGTCGGGACAGGATTGGGATAAAGAAGAACAGAGGCAAGGGAGACAAAGACTGGGATGAGCACAAGCCACAAAAAAAAATAACAAAGTTTTGTTGCCAGCTTTCATACATTCAACAACTTTACTTTTGTATTTTAATTTCAACCTTTTTTCATCTGCATCTATCTGTCTTCTGTGCACACACTTTCTTACTTCCCGTCATTCTCATCTTTAGGATTAAAGCAAACAACCAACTGTGTTTTCAGTGCAAATCAGGCATTTTTTCTATGCAAAAAAAAAATCTTGAGAGTAAAACATGAAAGCAAAAGTGAATCACAAATAAAAGGTTTTCTGTCATAATTGGCACAACAAGTGAGTGAAGTGTTCATTTTTCGTAACACTGAAAGAAAAACAAAAATATAATTGTGTGAAGTCTTCCCAGGATTTGCTTTTTTAGCACACTTTTGGTAAATAAGGCATCAAAAATAAATAACTAAATTGATTGAAACCCTTTTATAAAAGCATTAAAAATTATTATGTACAAACTAACATTGCGAGATGTAAGATGCTTAGTACATACATAGTTGTTAGTTGTAGAGAATTTCATCATTTGTGCTTTTTTAAGGTAGAAAATGTATTTCCGGTAAATAATAATAATAACAGTCGGATGGTTTTTATAGATTTTAAAACGCATTAAGCGTGTGTCCTTACGCCTGCCTGCCTGAAATAATTATTTATATTAGTCTTTTACGTTTTACTGATGTCCTTTATAATATGTGTAGACAAGATAATAATTGACACAGCTCATTCACTCCTTCCTTTCCGTCCTTCCTTTTCTTTACGCCTAGTTAAGGCCCAGTTTGTTTTGTGTACATATATTGCACATCAGAAAAACTAACATTTTTTTCAAGCGTTTTTCAATGAAAAAATAATGATTTCTGCAGGTTTGTCAAAAAAAAACTCTTGTAGTAGGTATCTATATGTATGTTATGAATCTTATCGTTCATATGCAATTTCCTTCTCTTTTGTGACATAACGAGATGATGACCATTATTCTCATTATTTGTTCACTTAACGAAATACATCCTTGATCATCCTCATAAAAGTCTACAAAAAGTAACTTTTTTTATATGAAAAAAAAACGAAGTTTGCATTCGTTATTCATCATTAAATCTTCCTCAGCTTTATTAAGCAAGCACAGCTATATGTATATTGCAGTAACTATAATATTTGAATACAAAAAGAGGCTTTCATCATCATCCCAAAATTACATGATTTTTGGGAATCTGGGAAAAAATCATTAGCTTTTCTTAAGTATCATCATATCGTCATCACCACCATCTTCTTATCATTTTGAGAGCATGCCTCTCATGATTTTTCTATTATACAAGAGAGATGCATAATATTACTACACTAAAAAAGTATAATATATAAAACCGCATTTTACGTGAAACTTTTAGAGTACAACATCACGTAATAATTTAACATGCTTGTTCATGCTTACATGGATTTTTCATCCCCCTATGCAATTTTCTTTGACATTTGACTCATCGTATATTATCATCATCATCATATCATGATGATATGATATGATGATAGTATGATAGGCACACTTTTTTTTAGTTACTCTCTATACATACTCTTCTTTTGTAAACTCTTACTTTCATTCAGTTTGCCTTGTCTTGTGCAAAATCTTCCTCTTTTACTAATCCACCGACACCTAAATAGTTCATGTAATCGAGTTTGTGAGGTAATTTATATGGTTCCTTCTGTGTGTCACTTTTGAGATTAATGCTTTATGCGTTTATAATGCAACTAACGGGTTGATTAGGGTAATTTAGGCTTTTAGAACGGTTTAGGTGTGCATTAGAACATTGTAGGGCTATATATATGTACATGTGTAGTACGTACGTCATGTGGACTGCGGACGTTTCTTACTTTGTTTAGTTAAGCTTACATAAGTGGGGCTTGCTGTTACATTACTATTATCACAGCGTAGCATCATTCAGTTTTTTTTTATAAATGTGGACCAAAATGCTTGAACCAAAAGCAAGTAAACACAAACAAGGAAAAATTTGACTTAGTTAGTGACGAAGATCGTATGCACATGCACACAAAGTGTATCCACTTCTTACTAATGATATTGGTATAGGCGGAAGTATACTTATATTGCTGCCATGCTTGCTTTGTTGTAAGTTGTAACAGGTATGAAATAAAACTAGAATGATGATGATGATGATTCTTAACCCTCTTGTCTATGTTACGTCTAGGATTGTGTCAGTATTAAATTTGACAGCAAGTGCAAAAATTTTAGCTTGAGTCTGGCCAAAAATAAACTTCTTTTTTATTTTTTTTTTAAGAAAAAAAAGTCAAGTAAAGTAAGTGGCAGTTATTTAAAGTTTGCAGACAAGTGAATTCGCGAAACTGAAAATTTCCCATGGTTTGGTGAACAGTGTTAGTGTTAAGTGTACATGTGTGTGTGGTTTCCGTTTTTGAAATGGTAAGAAGAAATAAGTCCATGTAATGAAATATATGAAATCTTTTCTTCCCATGTGGACAAGAAGGTTGTGTGAAGTATCTTGTTCTTGTTTCATAATACCATGAGAATATAATATGTTATGCAAAATATTGCAATCTGTGAAGTCTGCACCGTTTATTGGGAATACGCATGCAATATTCTGAAATAAGTTTTTTTTATCGTGGTTTTGTTTTCACAATGTCCAAGTGGTCTAGTCGGTCTGTTACATCGAGCTTCTTCCTTCTCATTGTGCTGTCATCAGCACGAGGACAGGCGAAGAATAGTGAATTCAAACATGAGCTACCCGAAGGAGTTGAGCTGGTGGATCCAAAGAGCTTGGGATTGTCGGATGATGACTTGAGCAAATTTTTAGGAAATGTTAAAGTCCTTGGAGGAGGGTAATTGTATAATATGTATTATATATAATGTTTGTGTTTATATGTCTGCAATTTAATGCTATATAAAGTATTTTAACAATTTGAAAATTTTACTTTGAATAATTTGCATTCACGCATTCATGATACGCTTTTCCAATTTTTCTGTACACGCCAATGTTTCAGACAAATTGGAGACACAAAAACCCAAATCCTGAGCGTGGGATTTGATGGGGATGAAAACATAAACTTCAACGATTTTGATATACCTGGTCTAACAGACAAGAATGCGTCTGCCCTCCCAGAAAAAGATAAAGAAATTGCTGATATTGCTTTCAAGAAATTCAAAGAATTTTTTAATGATCCCAAAAAGGCAAAACAGTATGAAAATGACAACAACAAAAACAATTTACCCTTTCTCCCAAATAAAAACCAAAATCATGCCAAGCATAGACTACAAGCCCCTCAGAAACATGGCCAGCAGCAGTTCCAGCAGAACCCTCCTCCATACCATATTCCAATGATTCAAAAACCTTATACGACTCCAAGAAATGAGATAAGAATACCCCAACAACAACATCATCAGCAACAGCAGCATCATCAACAAGTGCATTTAAACCATCGTCCACAACACCAGCAAGGGCAACAACAACCCCCTCAAAATCATGTTCCCAACCATCAACATGTCCACAATGTCCAGCAACCACCCCCTCAACATCATCGACCCCAGATTCAGCATGTACACCAGCCTCCTCCTCAACATCAACGTCCACAACATGTCCATCAACCTCCCCCACAGACTCATCGTCCCCAAACACAACATGTCCATCAACCTCCCCCACAGACTCATCGTCCTCAACCACAACATGCACCACCACCTCCACCTCCTCCCCCAAGACAGTATGTGACTCCGTACACTCAAGCACAAAGCCAACAGCAAGCATTCCATTCTCAGATAAAGTCGCAACCATCAAACCTGGAATTCGGTGCAAGAATCCCAGTTTCCCCCAATAATGTACAATCTAGACCTCAACAACTATCTCAGCCAACACAGCAATATCAGCAGCAGCAACAAACTCAAGGACAATATCAGTTTCACAGGCAGCTCGAGCAACAACAGCAACATAGACTTACAATTCAGCATCAACAACACAGTGTCCAACATCATCCTACAGTGAATCAATCTCCCCCACAACAACAGTATTCTCAACAGTTGCCTCCAGTAGCTCATTCACCTCCACAACAACCTATTGTTGAGACCCAGACTCATCATCAACAACAGGAAACTCAAGAGCAAGGAAGAGTTGTTCGTAACCAGTTATTAATAAACACTCATAGTCAAAATCCAAACGAGCCAAAGTTACAACCTCCACCACCATATTCATCCCCAACAAATCATGTCCCTGCTCATTCCCATCAGCAAAACAATGTGCAACCTCCCCCAAGAACTGCTACATCTCATGTTTACGTCCAGCATGGTCCTCAACCTCACTCGAATACTATTCAGCATACCCCATTCCATCCTGGATTCCAGCCTCCAACTCGCTTTGCCAAAGATTTTACTCCCCTCCCTCCACAAGTGACAACGAGCCGGCCTCGTGTTGAAATAACTCCAAGTATGCCACTGATCCCACTGTCAACCAACGAAAATGCCATAAAGGATCCTACGAGAACAATGCAACTCCGATTGTACCAAAGGGAACGAGCTCAAGCCGCAAATACGCAGCAGGCTCAAGTAGTAGTTCCACCTCAAGCACCAGCAGTCCCCACAGTTCCAACAACAACCCCAATTTCAATAACCACCAGCTATCCTGAAACAGAGCGAGATCAGCAGCAAACATTTACATCGTCAAGTTATCAACCCGGATCTCAAAAATTTAACTCCCACCATCATAATCATCATCAGTCTCAATCTCAACAGCAGCGGCCATTTAACCATAGGCATAATAATAACAATGCAAATAACAATGAAAATGAAATTTTTAATAATCCCCCATTTGCATTCCATGCTCAACAACAGCAGCATCAGTTGCATTTGTTGCAGCAGCAGCAACAACAACAACAGCACACCCAGTCTCATCAACAGCAACAGCAACAACAACATCAACAGTACCATCAACAGACTCTTCCACTGACGCAACAACCCCCAGCGTTCTACCCACAGGAACACAATAGGCCACCAAGACAAGGACCTCCTCCTCCAAACTTCCAGTTCCATGTTCAGCATGATCTTGGCCGACCACCAAGATTTCACATGCACCCTGACCCCAAAGCATTGTTGAATACAATAAGACGGAAACGGGGCTATAGGAGACTTAGTAATTTATTCAGAATGTTTAGATGGGGGGATAGGCATTAAAATACAATAGGAGGATAGTACCTATGTTATATTTTACTACTTAATTGATATATTATTATGGTGCGGGTGCAAGAGTGCAGAATCATGCAGTACATAAAATGTGCAAATTTCTTATTATTCTTATCAATATTCAATATACTTTATAATGTAAATATTATACTTTTACATCTTTGCCACTCAATTTATCATCTATCAGAAAAGTGGTGACTTGCACTTTTTACTACTACCCAAGACAATTAGATTTCGTATTTATAATGCAACACTTGACAAAGTCCTGTCTTTTATAGTCGTGTGTGTGTATACTATACTGAGCTGAGGGTCTTTTCTCAGTCAACGTCAACATGATGTTTTTTTCGATGATGTGGGTAAAGAAAAATTGAATGATTTTAATGAAAGTTGAGCAACCGCGTTTGTACACTTTGTAAACATTCCTAATACTTCAAAGTGTGTGTTATATATAATTTTTTTAAAACTCTACATGTGTCCATCTTCACAAAGACTATTTGAATAAAGTAATTAGCTCAAAGTAAATACTCAAACAGTTTTTCTTTGATTCCGGATGCCGCATCGTTCCTTTTTTTGTGATGGGCTTCTTTCCTACAGTTTTTTATATGTCCATTCATTATTGTTATGTATGATGTGATGTGGGGGTTTGCAATAAAATATCTCTAAAAGTTTGAAGTAGTAGCTTAATTAAAATTTCTCACCTTTACCATAACTCATTTTGGAGAGAAAAAATTGTCATCTGCATGAAAATTAAATAGTTATAAGCAAAATAATAACTACAATTATGATAATTACTGAATCGCCAGAAGTCGTCGTCGTCACCATATATATGCATACTTATTGAGGAGGGGGAGCTTAAGGAAAAAACTGTAATGTTCAGTAAGAGTTGTAATAACTTTCTCCTTCTTGCTCACTCAAGGTAACTTTTTTTTCAAGTGTCCCTTGTTTGTCATAGTCATTACTACTGAATTATATCGCGGCATTGGTTAGCGCGTCGTTCTTAACGTTCTTGTCTACCAACTACCACTACCTATCCCACATTATAATATGTGTATATGTATGTGCTGAGCAGACCAGACCAGAGAAGATTTCATCACTTTAGAAATTCATCATGCTTAGTTTGAGGAGAAGAAACTACTGGTAATTTTTACCTTGCAATTGCAATGCCATTTCTGATTGCTTTGTGCACCCTCGCACCATGAAAACTATATTTATGCTTCTACCGTCAGTTTCAGTTATCAATCATTAGCATTTATTTCCCATTTGTGAAATAAAAGAAAGATTCAAATTCGAGATTACTTTTACATTTTACCATTTTTGCATTAATGCATATATTTTATAATTCGACAATGACTGACGATTGCAAAATGTACTGGAAAGATGCAATTGTATTCATGTATATATATATACATTCTTCCCCTTTCACGAGTTGTAAACTAAAACAACATTATTGCTGATTATGATTAGTTTACGACAGTCTCATAAGCTTACCACACAATTTGGGTGGTAATAATACCTAATACATTCCCGTTAGGTATTATTCAAAGAGATTGGTTTGAAACAGACATTTTGGTTTTATTGTTGCAATCAATGTGTGTGTGTGTATGTATGCCTTAAAAATTCCAATCTTATGACATGTTTTGATTGTTGTGCGTACGTTTACATCTTTGGTTGTTGGCAATGATGATGATAAGTGATTGCTTTTCGTGTATGAGTTGAGCACAAAAGGCAGCTATTAAAATGGTTCTTATGATAATTTATGTTCATAACATATGAATGTCTTATTACCGGGATGATGATGTGGAAAAGGGATTACCATAAAAAGAAGTATAATAGCAACTGTCTATCTCTGTTTTCATATTTTCCACTTACTTTCCATACGTTGAAAAATATTATAGGAAGAAACAAGTGTAATGAATGAATGGGATCGAATACAAGTACTGATGACTGACTTAGAAAACTTTAAGCCAAGCCATGACTTTGACTTTCATCATCATCATCATCCTTTACACAAAAAAGAATTCAGGGGAATATGAAAGGGAACGCTAAACTTGCTTTTGGAGCAATGAGTAAAAACGATTTTTAATCCTAGAGGAGAAAAAGGAATGGGTTAAAAAAAGTTGATGAGAGTTTAGAAAGAGACAGGTGTGTGTGAGCGTAAGTGTTGCATATACACTTGCCACATCATATGGTATAAGGCACATATAGCACCAGCGCTAATGTGAAGAACCAGATTAAGTGTTTATTCGCTCGTTATGAAGAAATGAAATTTGCATTCATTCATTCACAAGAGCAATCGTATCTCCGAAAGTGAAGCACCTTTTCACATCAACTGCAATGCAAGGAATAAGTAGTGGGCTTAGACATACATACTCAGTTGTACGGCTTTGAATGAGAGTGAATACGCATATTACCTTCTAAAAACATTAATGGAAGGATCATGTCAATAATCATAACAGCAAAGGAAAAAAAACACTTGCATATTATGTGACTTACATAAAATGTCAACTCACCCGAAGAGAGTTTTAATACTACCATTAATTGTCAAGACAAGATTTAGTACGTGAAACGAAAGGACCCTTTCGAATTTCTTTTAGCTACTTCACTTTCAACTACCTACTATACTTTACTCTTCTGTGATCGGTAAACTGAATCTGATTCGGAATCGAAAGCTATAGTTTGACTGGGGAATACGATACATCATCAACAACATTCATCGACATTGTCGTCATTATCGTCACGACACAACTATAGGAAGATGAAGATGACAAGAATGTTATTTTGCATGCATGCATAACTAAATCGGAGGAGTGCAGAGCGTGAGTCAATAAAAACTAAAAGCAGCCCTCTTGGTTTTATTTGTTGGTTGGTGCACATCAATCCAATCCAAAATTCAACCTACGCGTCGACTTTACTGGTATTTAGATCGCAGTAGTGAGAAAGAAACTGTCGCTTTTATTTCATATATGCATTGCAATAATGAAGATGAGTAGGAAGAATGGAAAGAAGACAACAACTGTTATTCATAATTCATACTTACTGAGAATTATGCATGTAATAGATTTTAAAAAATGAGCTTCTACGCTCCACTAATGCTGCTGCTTCCACCACCACCAGAGTCTTTGCTGCTATTTCACTGACCGGACCTCCGTTTTCGATTCATTCGTCAGTGTCAGAAAGCAGGCACGACTACTACATGATTATTCGTTGTCAATGTCGGTAGTCGGTAGCAAGTCGAGTGAAGATATGCAAAGTTGTAATGAGAGGAGGAATATGGAAATGGAAGAAAAAAAATTGTAGGGCAGGCCGGTATACTATTATTTGTGACTGCTGTGAGAGATTCGAATAATGAGATTTATTGCTACACATAACTTTTTTTTGTTTGGGTCTCGGTTATTGACTTGAGAAATTCGGAAATTATAAAACATTCATTAAAAGGGGAAAATTGAATCTTAAGTGAAGGAAGGGTGAAATCGGAAAATTTGCATAGAAATAAATTATTATTGATATCTGCTTTGTTGATGGCTGTCACTACAGATAATAACACTTTACCATATGTAAAAGCATATTCATTCATTTTGGATGGCTTAAAAAAATTATGACATGGTGCATAAATGATATATTGACAGGTAGTCTAATTGTCTGATTCGTTTGTCTGTGACAGAACAAGAGCAGTAAAAGATCAGTCAATTCAATCAAACAATTCTTTTCACAGCAGAGCTGCTACCCACAATAGAATTCACTTTTTTAATTGTAGCTGATTCAAAAATTCAATATAATGACAGGTTTGACTTATAGTCAGGTCCTGTTGTGAAACTAGTTGAATATTGGTGAGTTTGAATGCTTAGGCATAATACAGAGAAAGCCTCTGTCTTTACATGGAAGTAGAGTAAAAGTTATAAAAAAAACTGTGCATGTTACGCCTTCCTTGCATTTGCAAAAAAAGAGGAAATCCATTTAAGGGATAAATGGCTGATCACAATGATCACATAACATTCGATTATAAGTAGATCTACCACTTTAATAGCGGATTATTATTACGTTTAAAGTTATAGTGAGTCAGTGAACTCAATCCCAGCTTTTCCTTTTCATTTCTCTCTCTAATGTTTCAATACATCTCATCTACTAAAATCTCAATAATTAAAATGGCTCATTAACTTATTAAATCTGTTACCGAAAACATTTTTATTAATTATTAAATCTGCTAATTAAAACATTGCGTAATTTAGATTTTACGTAGACGGTTGAGGCACTGCTGTACCTTGTAAAAGCTCTCTCAGCATTTTGTAATAAGCCACTTAAAATAAACTCGGAACAGATCCTTTTTTAAATGATTTACGGACCAGTTCCGACATAGTTAAGCAAATCAATGTACTTACCTACTATAGATAGATGCAACCTAAAAGAGATTGTAAAAATGTAATTGAATGTTCCTTTCGAATATAAAATATGCGTAGGTAAATAAACGAAGAGGGATCCCTATAAAAGAGCCATATTTGTCAATTTTTATGCATTATAGAAATGATTCGTTTTTACGTTTTCCCATATTCACAAAAGGGATTTTAACCGAGATAAACGAAGAATTACCACAACATTTCTTGAAGCCAATCAGTTTCATTTTCTTTTATCCCATTTTGTTATTTATTCAATCCATCCGTTCTTGCATGGATCGGTGCATTAGGTATATTATAGATGGTAACAACAACACCAACATCAACTCCTTCGAAAGAATAGCTTTATATGTAGATGGGTTGATTATTGTGACATGATAATAGAGCACAATAGCTTTGCTTACATGAGATCCTCACACATACAACGCATAGTATATACACACATTCCTTTAGCATGTAACATGATGACTTCTGTTGAAGTTGAACCAAATCTCTGAATACCGCATTTTCATGCCGGCTTTCAAACTAAATTAATGAATTTTGCATGGTCACTTGCTCGTCTATTGTCACTTGGTTGTCGCTGGCTCGCTATGATGTTTTATTCTTTGATTTGAAGAATAATAATTGTAAAGAAAATCTGTTAGCGGGGGAATGATGGCACGGACGACAACAAACAATCAAATAACAACGGCGACGACGGCTCTTCAAACTTATTACAGTTCAACATTCATAGCATTCATATATATATATATGTATTCATTTACAATTTTCCTTTTTATTTAATTACGTTGAAAAAAGGAATAATAATAATGGAAATGCGCCTGATGGGGAAGAGAAAAAAATGAGTAGACCTGAAGATTTTATTAAACACTTCTTTATGGCATGCTTAATGTAATATCCAAAGGAAGCAGGGAAAGTCCACAAGAAGGAACAATGTACTTCATAAAAATGTACATGTACATACACCTAAAGGAACTGATGGATGATATTGTGTAGGAATATATATAGTGTCTTCTTTGCTACGTACATTCAACAACATTGTATGTATATTAAATGACATTAGGAGAACTGCAGCTAGCCGTAGGATGATTTGTCATGTTTCTTTCAAGATGATTCATACTTCATAAAACATGATTTAGATGACGAGTCACAAAAAATTTTCGTTAAGGAAGAGTTTTGCTACCTTTAAAGCGGCGATTTAGCAAGCATTTCCGTCTTAGCTTCCTGGATTCATGCATGTCCCCTTAATATTATTTGTACTTTGTATATAATATGATCCGTTCATAAAGCCTTATAAAGTCATTGTTACTCACAATCACCCTTTTTTCATATAAAAAGGATGACACTTTCCAATTTTTAGGAAGATGCTACCTGATCTACTCACCATAAATTGGCTTAATAGAATATAAAATACGGCAATTTCTGTCGTATTATTGGCAAATAAGTGTTAATATAATGGAGGTGTACATGAATAGGCTTAATATTAGCATAAAGCCAAAATAAAAATTGCCGACTTTATTAAGAAATCTTCAACTTCCTTCAATCTATTATTTATTCAGTAATGGAGTTACGCAGCGCGGTCCCTGCGTAATGAAATTCATGGTTTGGTTCCATATTTGATAGTTGTAATGTATTATAAAAATAATGAATGATATTTCGTGTGGATTCATAATGAATGAAAGGAACGAGCGACAGACTCAATTTTTCAATTTAAATCAGTTTTTATCACCTGTAAAAATCATTGCGTCGCTCCTTGTCAATAAGCAAATACAATTAGAAATCTCGGACTTAATCTATTTCAGCAAAGCAATTACTTCTCTCTTGTTTCAAGAATAACGTGAACTTTGCAAAAATGTGACTCATTTTCCTTTCGTTTGAAATCACTTTTACCTTCACCAGACGACTGAAATGCACGTAGATTCATATCTTGATATTTTATTATTATAGGCTAGGCTCTATGCATAAAGGAGAGGTATTAAAACACAGCTATAGCATTTTCGAAATCATTTTTAAAGCAAAATGAAACTTTGCCACGATATGCCTTAAGCAACCACGGTGCGTCCCCAATTTTGCAACAGGAAATGCACGAGGGGCTCCTGTCTTGTCTTTCCTATGCTTATACAGTGTGTTACCGAATAATGCAGGAGCACCTAAGCTCTCGTTAAAACCTACCTTAAGTGCATCTTTTTGGTAAGTGGAAGTATAGGAAAATCTGCGTCTTTTCGTGCAATACGTCAACTCAACTCTGATTTCCTTCCTAAATGCTACCAATCTGATTTGAAATATGCATGAAAAGATTCTTACAAAACTGAGTCCTTAGGTATTACTATCACCGAGCGAACAATAATCTAATCTGTAATATCATATCAAAATGGTGATGTGATGATGATGATCATCATCATCATGATGACGATGATGAATGCAATGCATGCAGTGACAGGCGAGTAAAAAAATAAAGCTTTAGAGATCACTTTCGTTAAAACGATGCCAAAGATATTATACCTGATTGTGGTCTTAGACACATCTTAGGATGAGACAGGAGAGTTTTTGCAGGCGAGATGCTGAAGGGATGATGTTTTGTGCATGTGAATCAACCGTGGAATAAACTTTTAAAACGTGGCTTTCTTTGCGAGCACGATCATTTTTCATGGTAATTAAATCCCCTTTTTTAAGAAGCTCATTGCGCTTAGCAGACATGTACTAGTGAGTAAACATGATGCTTTACATTACTACTAGTAGACAGCTACATATAGATATTATTATAGGCTATTCCTCTATGAGACAAACAAGAGTGAAAATTATTTTCCAAATATGACGTATTTACAATTTGTAATGAATTTAATACTCGTATCATGAAAATATATAACTAATGAGGATGTCGCAACTCCAGATAAAGTGATAGTCAATCTATAATAATTATTATTTCGAATTTGACTAACTTTTCGATCAAATTAGAATGTTTAACAGAAAATTGAAACGATATATTTCAAAATCGACGGATTTGAATTCAAGACGGGATTCACTTTTATAGCTGTGCTGCTTGCATAATTATTGGCACATAGAAAAGTGGACAGCGACAGCGGTATATATGTGCGTGCTTCTAATGTTTTTATCATTGGCTTGCGAAAATTTGCCATTTCACAACTCTGTCATTGCTTCAGTGAGCGTTAATGACTCCTCTTCATCTGTAATTCGAATGTCGACATTAGTTTGTGGCTTTCCATGAACAGATTCCCGTCCCCAACAAAGCTGCATTGCAATAGCACCCAGTTCTAACATCCAATGCGTAAAGAGTACACATCTAAGCACCATCATTTCTGCAGACTGTTCTTCTTCTTCGCTTTGGAAAGGCGTTGCTGATCGGTTGAGTAATCTGCAAAAATAAATGTCATGTATTTTCTGTCATTCTTTCCTTAAATTCAAAATTGTCTATATCTACTAATATCACTGCGCCACGATAAATAATTTGTATTCATTGAGAAAATAAGAACTTGTAATTATACTGATTTTGATTAAAATGAGCTAATGATTTTAATTTACGTGTTGGTTTGCTTGTACTTAAAATCAATAGCTCGTAAATCTATTGCATAATAAGTGTAGGACGCAGACCACAGGTATGCGTACATTTTTGTAAATTATACATCACAATATAACCAAAATTATTTTAATTTACCTAAGCTCTGATGATGACGATGATGTCGTTTTCTGAGGTTTGAACATCTCAGTAAATGACCTAAAGGAGCTATTCCTCTTCACTCTAAAAGCCCTTTGAACCTCATCAGCAGCCATTCTAAAGGATCTATTGGTTGAAATTTTTCTCTTTAGTGAATCCACAAAGTTATCCTTGTCAGTTTCTGCTCCTTCACTCATATCGTCTTGTTCCGCATCAGCTAATGAGCAGTCTTTACCAGCGGACTTCCACACATTTCGCAGCAAGTAATCAGGATAATTTTGCATGTGCTCATCCAACTCGTGTCTAACACCGTGAATTAAAGTGGAGAAGCTAGGATAACTAGGTTGCAAAATTAAAGACATGTCTAAGAACAAAGTGTTGATCAGTGGGATACGGCTAGAAGCGAGTACGGAAATCACTTCTGTTGCTGTAAATAGGATATCTGGGTGAATTACTGTCCACTTCCGTAAAACCTCAAATAAAGCATGCAGAAATGGGCCAAAATATGCACCGCTGTTGCTTTCATTAAGGTAATCAATGCTTTGTCTTTTGTCTTTAACTACTGATCTCGTCATCGCAATTGGATGTTGTTGGTCGTCTTCATTTATTGGTTTGAACAAATTATTATCTTCTTCGTTAAACTGTGATAGTGAAGAAGTAGCATTTTCTAATGATTCTCCGTCACTGGAAGATTCATTATCATCGTTTGCATCAACTAGGTCAACATCTGGAGATGGAGTCAGTTGATTTGAAGCTGAGAATAAGTCATCCTCAAAAAACTCTTCTGGCTCTTGCATATATCCGGAGCGGAACGCATGTAAAAAGTCCGTCCCATCATATTTAAAAACCCACAATGGATAAGTAGGATTTTTCTTTGTCTTCCTAATGCTTTCGGAAGCATTATTACTTTCCGGTATATTCAACCCAACTCGTTGTAAATCTGATCTTGACGAAGGAAGAGCTTGCGCAACGCAAGAATCGATTAGTCGAAGACGAAGAATTTCATTTTGAAAATATAGTAGAAAATGTTGGGCAATTGTGGAGGTATTTATGGTAGCTCCCACACTTTTTGGAATTAGCTCAAGTAGCTTTTGTGTTGATTCGTAGAATTCAACTTCTGGTAACATTTTTTGTCTTTGGGAAGTCATCAAATGTTTCATTGGGAGAAGATACTGGAGTACCAAGTCATACCAAAGGTCCTCGCAGTACAATTCTAAGAGCACTTTGATCAAACTCAGCGATGAAGCTGCTAGCTAAAGAATTAAGAAACAGTGTGGAGAAATGAACAAGAAGTAATGCAAACAAAATGTAAAATCAAAGGCTATGAATTAATTTTATAATTATTACTGAAGAGTCGTCTGATTCCATTCTTCCAATGAGGATGGGTGTCAGTCGGGTGGTAACAACGTCCATGACTTTTCGAATTAGAGATGGACAAGTAAAAGTTTCACAAATAATTTGTATGTAAAAGGTCACATCTGCTGCTTTTTCAATGTTCTGTTGTAAGAATTTACATAATATATTACAGGTCAGCTAGAAATGTTTCACATTATTATAATGAAGCTAAATGTTTGCATAAAAATGTCTACGGTTACCTCCAAAAGATGTGGAACCACTTGTGAAATCAAAAAGTTTTCCGAAAATTCGGACGCCAACTGGGCGACAATATCATAGGATGAGTTGTTTGCAAACGTGTCCAAAAGTCGTACATGAATACGGTATGTAGATAAAACTTCATCGTGAGGAAGAAACGGTATGAGCAAATCTGAATACGCGTTTGCCAACCAGCTCATCAGTACTTTCTGAAATTAGATGACACAACAATAAATGATTATAAGAGTTGCTTTCAGATGGAGTTAATTAGCAGAATTATAGTTGAATGTGTTTTGAAAATATTGTGTCCGTCAACCACTTTTAGACTTACAATTCTCTCTGATTTTGGGATCCCATAAATTTTAGAGTATAGTTCTGCTAAATGTGCATTTTCCTTTATTTCGCTATACTTCACGGTGCTTGCCTTGAAATCCATGTCGTCTACAGATATTTCTATCAACTAGTATCGATATAAAAACTAACAGAAACTAAATTATTAATCAAAACACCTACCTCCTACTAATTAATTATACATATAACACGCTCTCATAGGTATGCACACGTAAACTATGTGCTTAAATTGACTTAATATGAGATATCCCATATTATGTTTGCTTTATTCATCAGACAAAAGGGTATTTATTATTACATACATCCCATATCGCAGGTGTGGTAAGTAAATATGAGATAACCGAAGCTAGATAAAACTTCAGCATGGAAAATGGATGACTTTTTTGTAGATTGCGAACTTACAGTATATTTCATTTCATGCATTGTGCGTCAGTTGAGTAAACGAACACATTACGTGACGTGACCTTATATGAATATCTGTGATATTTTACACTGTAATCTGAATTTAGCAAATAAAGTAATGCCTGAATGAAAGCTTTTTGCAGCAATATATCACTTCACGAATGTAGGCAGACAAGAAGACCAAAGCGTCCAAATCTGAAACTATTACGGGCTGTATTTACAGAGGACATTTAAACGTTACCATAATCACTTTATATTTGATTTTACATTTACAAAACACAACACATAATCGAATCTCAAACTCAATGGTAGCGATACTCTGAAAAAATTGAATGATTTTCGGTCTTCTGTTTGGAATGATAAGAATAATTTATTATTATTATTAGACAACGAGCCAACTCTATTTGAAAGTCTGAAAGTGTATCAGTTTTTGTTTTTAAATTCCAACATGACTGAAAATGATGTTGATTATCTTGCTGGAGGAGACTTTATTGAAGTTCACTCCCGAGAATTTTCTAATGTGGATGAAAAGGGGACTAAATCGACTGAAGAAGTCATTGATAAAACTCCAGAAACGCCAGTAATAGTTTTACAGAAAACTGAAAACTTGGAAGATTTTCAAGCTCATGCTTCTTTGGAAACCTGTGACTCCAACGAATCGTGCATGAGTTCTCTTCAGTCAGTTGAATCAATTCAAAGGAGTAGAACTTCAAATGCAATCACAGAAGCTAGAAAATACAAATTTGACGATTTGTTCCTGCAATTCATCGAATCATTTACAGCCTATTGTGAAGACAAACGTTCCCTAATTTTCAACACAGAGATGCTCATTGAAGACAGCTACTTTCCTCATCAATTGCTAAATGAATACGTGCCGATTAATGTTGTATGCTCAAACGTTACTGATTTTACCTTTCAACTATCACCACCCGAAGACCACTGCCCATTTAAATCCTGTTCAGAGGGATTCTACCAATATTTCATAGATTATCAACCTGCCATAAGCTTAGAAATGATATTAAGGGATCATGTCATGTTTGTTCTAAATTCACTTCAATGTAAAAACCTTACCTCATTTTCATTGGAGTGCACCACCTTGGGTGATTCAACTAGAGACAATACCAGCTCTTTAGATCGCATGCTAACTTGGAATCACAGTATCTCAAGGTTCTTATCAAACCATCGGAAGAATCTCGAAAAAATTGAAATCAAAGCCGTTCGCTCCAAAACCTTCAATGCCAACAATTCCAATGATTCTGCTGCCCTTTTAGCTCAAAATCTGTCAAGTATTTGTAAAACTTTATCTTTTCCTAAGCTCGTAGAGCTGACCGTCATATTTTGGGACACTATGAAGAAACCTAAAAAACAAGACGAAAGTCCCACATGGACTCCAGACTGGTTTCCCGACCCTGTAGATCATTACTGGCTCACCTTAATAAAATCCCAATTGCATGGACGTTTACGAAAGTTGATTTGGATTTCAGCTGCAAATCTCAATTGGAATGATGTGTTCCAACCCGTTATAGATGCTAATGAAAACACCCTTGAAGTTTTACACATTCAGGATATTCAAAAGCGTAATGCAATTATTGCAAACCCAGCAGAAGGTGAAGAGAATAATAGTAACGAAAACGCCTGCTCCTGCTGTATCACAAGTACTGTATTGAGTTGCAACGCTTTCAAAAAGATGAAGAACCTAAAGGACTTGTACTTGAGAAAAGCAAACTGCTACCTAATTGACTTACAAATGCTTCCTACCAGTCTAGAAGAGTTGTGCATAGACGACATTACTCTAGAATCAAAAGAAATCATGTATTTGGAGTCATTACCATCATTAAAAGTTCTTCGGTTAATTGACAATATTCTTCCAGCGACGACCATGAAAAGTCATTTGCCTCCATCGGATTTCGGAGTTGACAAAGCTGTTTTAGCAGTTTTACTCCATTGCAGAAATCTAAATGAGCTATGCATTTGGGGGCATCGTGTACATGCCGATAAGGCTACTATTTCACAAGGAAATGACCAGGACCAAGCTCAGTTAAGGAGTGCAATATCCGTTGCATTGGCGAACATCAACTCTTACTTGTATATAATGAAAAATAATTGCATGAAAATTCTTCATTTTACTTAACTCCTATGAAATAATTAATTCCATGCCTCATGTTTTATATTTTATATCTAAAGAATATTTTTGCTTTCAGGAAGAACGTCTTCAACAACTCTGATAAAGGTCTCTCAAAGCTGCTCACAACTCAAATGGATTTAAATTTAAATGATCCTGTTCAGGACCATGTTGAAATCAAGCGTTTAGAGGAAACCATACAGAAATTCATGGGGTTCATGGATGACTCCTGCATTGTCATACATGCTGAAAGAATATAGCCATAGATTATTATGCTTAGCTAGTATATAGTTAATAGTAACAAATGCATTTGATGTTAATATACGACGAATTTAATAAACCAACTTCATTTCTATGTTTGACCTTTTTTGTGAAATATTCAAATCAAACGATTTTTGGTCTCATGATTCATGAGGAAAGGTATCATTCGAGCATTCTTAGAAGGAGAATCAACTAAAACCTTTGCATATACACACAAATGTCACATGTGCGTTTCTCCTATCGCTTGATTGAGCATTATGAAAAGTATGAGCATGCAAATCAAGTTCCATTTCCTATAATAATGCAGTATGAAGTGACGAATGGAATGAATGAATGCCTTCATATATTATTAATGCACTACGACGAAACACGAAATTATGGACTGTCTCGCTGTATTGCATTCCTGTCAGCTTTGAGTTCTCTGTAAGTTTAACTTTGGAAAAGAAAATAACTGTTAGGATTTTCACATCTGATTTTTTTTGGATGTAGTATAGTATCTGTATCAGTTTGTGAAACGGTTAGTAGCCATCTGATATTCTTACACGTAAGAAAGTGATACAAACTTTATTCGTTAGCCGTCCTTCTCATAATTGTTCATTTTGACATGTCTAACCTTCAGGTGAATTGAATAACGAGTCAAGATTCTGGACAAGTTGGAGATAACCTCGACGCAGACGCTGTATTTCAGAGGATCGCATTTTCTGTGTGAAGTTAACAAAATGGCTGGCACTCAAGCAGAAGTTAAAACGACCAGTGGCCCCAGTAATTTCTTTTATGGTCAATTAGGAGGACCACGCGCACCCAACTTTCATTTCCAGCATGTCGAAATCCCAAAGTACAACTTCCTTAAAGAAAGAAAGGATAATGTGGATCCTGAAACGGCACGGGAGACGGCACACTTGGAGAGAGGAGATCCCTTGGAGTCCAATCATGTTCTGTTTGGACATGTCAATCTGTTTGATCTAATTGGCAGTAAGTGTTCTGATAATTTGTCTTATGATGCATAAGCATAATTTATTTCAAACTAGCGTCATAGATTTACATTGTGTATAATGTTCCACAGAGCGAATCCAGGTGACTTTGAATGATGGACGAAACATTATTGGAACTCTGGTTAGTGTGGATCATTTCTCGAACCTGATCATGCGAAACACTGTCGAAAGAATCTTTGTTGGACAGGAATACGGTGATATTCCACGGGGGGTGTTTGTTATCCGAGGAGACAATCTAGTCATGCTTGGTGAAGTGGTGAGAATACTGAGAATGTTGCTTACAATTTACATAATAATATACTTTTATGTACTTGTGTGTATAATATCTATAATGCGGGAATTGTTATCAAATTCAGGGGGAGGAGAAGGAGGCGGAGATGGAACGGCTCATTCGAAAGGTTTCATTGAATGACATTTTGATTGCCCAGAAGACCCATCTGGAAATGGAACAAGCAAAGCAGTTGAAACATTCGCAGGCACTGAAGCAACGTGGCTGCTGTTCTCGCCGGCTGGATGATGAATTTTAAAGCGACGTGCTTACAGCTATAGATTTAAAATGCTTTATTCTAATGACTTTGCTAATTGTTGAGTTTGAGTAGGTAAAGATAAGTGTAATGCTCCTTCGACTTTGTAGGACAAGATTAGTTTGACCGTAGTGATTTTGGAATATGTATAATACTGTTCACCTATATGCTATGTTTCTGTGGTTTATAGTAATAAAGTTATTGACTGTTAAACTTGCATTAAGTATAACTTGCTTTACTAATTTTATCTCTCTTTCAAAATTTACATATTCTAAGATTGACTGAATACACATTTTGTTTTCGTAGCTCACACTTAGCAGTCCGCCACCGCTCGCACTCCATTCTTTGTCATGGGTTTGTCCAGAAACAAAGTGAAAGTTTCTAACGAAACTTCATTTTCAATTTTTTTACGTTAGGATAAAACTTTATCAGGTTATGAACGGGCCAACTAAATTACCGCCTCAGCATAAAACGGGTGGGGTAGCGGATTGTCATATGAAATAACATACTCATCATGGGAGTTGTTTTCTCAGTATTAAGATCAATCCAGAAATGTCTACTGACAAATGTGTCTGGTTTACCACTTTCAGATGCTCCCATTTCCTACTCGCGTGCTGATCACTATTCAATTTGTGGTAAACCTAAACTTACTTCATTTAGGTCAGCTCGAATTTATATGTAAGAACGATCTAAATCCCAAATTCGCAATATATTTTGGATTTCTAAGGTACTTTAAGGAGTGGGCAACAACAGAAATGGAATCAATCCTTACACTCTATGATTTTTCTTGAGCTTGGCACCCGACGCTTTTTATGGCCCATTATACAACGACGTATGACTAGAATGGAGGCGAGTCGAAAATACACCAGTTGTAATTTGGAGGAGCTAAAGTCCCGGTTTCCTCTATGGAATGATCGGAAAATTTTTGAAGTTCATGATTTGTTTCAAGCATTTGAAGTTGACGGCGATGGTCTAGTTGAGATCATGGAAATGTATGAATAGGAATAATTATTATATAACATATTCCATAAAGTGGTTAACATTTCTTCCTTCTGGGGCATTATAATTGAAATTCTATAATATGCATTACTCAGGAGCGTTGGATTAGACAATCTCGGAGATACCTCATTGGGAGAAACTCGACTTGAACAGTTAACTACTCATGACATGGATGGCACAGGATGTTTAGATTTTGAAGAATTTCTACAGGTTCATGCTTTTAGACCTATAATTGGTTGGAAGGTTAAACTGACTGTACGAGTATGTTATAACATGAAATTGTGTGTTTCAGATGATGTATAAACAACAACAAACGATGGCAGACGAACCTCTAGCCAAGACATTCCATCGGGTCAATCATGATATCAAACTCATTCGTTCCATGAGTACTGTTCAACAAGTCCGCGCTGGATTCCTATAATGGGGTGAGACAACCTATGAGACATTAAATCTATTGAAAAATTAACCAATTACTAACGGTTGATTAAATTGGACTCGGTCATGCCCTGTATTGTCAATTTTATTTTACCATTTGCACATACTACTGGATACTAGCGGCATACCCCGACAAGAGGCTTGTATATATCTATCTTCACATTTTTGTCAAAATGGGAATGCTGTGACTGTGGCTACTATTCACATCATTTCAATCCATTTATTCCTCAAATTGGTTAGATTGGAAATAAGAAATTAACAGGATTTTATAAAAAGGTGTAGAGGAAATTTTTTCAGTTTGTTATGTTTGTTTTAAATCAAAGAGTTTATAAATGGTTTCATACTCGTTTTCTTTGGATATGTTTTGTAAAATGATGTACTTTTGTTCTCCAAACTCTTGATATAAAAACCTGCTTGTTTGTACTAGTATTTAGAAAATTCGAAAAAACTGGAGTTTTTGTAACACTTCTGTAACATGTACGTTCACAATAAACATGAGTTGGATCCTCACGCAGGACATGGAGTTGTAGACCATCACGGAATGGATGAGCATGAAAGGCGTGACATAAATCCTCTCGGAATGCATGCAATAGATCGCCACGGAAAGCACGGAATTGACCCCCACGAAAAGGCTAATGGAAAAGATCCCCACGGGAAGCACGGAATTGACCCCCACGAAAAGATCAATGGAAAAGATCCCCACGAAAAGCATGAAACAAACAGCCACAAACGGGGAGATGATGATGATGATGATGATGAGGACGACGATGAGGACGACGAGTCATCAAACTCATCCATAGAGCAATCATATTTTCCCATTCCAAAGGAAGTAAGCTGTGCACAAGCTTTGGCATCTTATCAAGCTAATGTGCCCCCAGTATATGCAGGCACGGCTGGCAAAAAAAGCAATGTGTATTCTAGGTACACAGAAGCATTAGCATTGTCAATTGTGCAATGCTTTAATAAAATCCGTGATACAAATTTTTGGAACATTGAAAGTTAATGACTTATTGGATTTAAATGCCAGGGGCTTCATTAAGCGAAGTCAAGTACATCAAATTAAACACATGACAAGACGACCACCTGGCTCAGTTCCACCATTCGCTCTAAACACATGGAAAGACTTGACCCCCGACATCAAACTCCCTGACATAAGACATAAAACGGAAGGGGCTGTTTATTACAGTAGAGGACGACTTGGTCAAAAGGTATTCACTCATTTGCCCATTAAAAGGGTTCTCAAACAATACAATACACACGCTAACTATCCATTCAATTAATCAGCTAAGCAGACAGAAACCTGAGTTCGATGTCAGTGATCCATACAACAAACGAAAAATCCATGAAACGCGAGGACACAGTACATACTCAGCATTACATGATCCCCATTGCAAAAGCTACTTTCATAGACCCAGCATTCTAAAGCATTTGAAGAAACAGAAGCTGATCAATGAGCGTGCGGAAGTACTTTGCAACGCGCACGAGTTTAATCACTATCGATCTTATCTAGGAGAGCTGTTCAACGACAAAGTGAAACGGCGGATTCGTGATAATGTAAGTTGAATCTTGCTAAAATAAACGGTAAAAAAACCTCAAATCTTACTGAGTTTGTGCAGGAAGGGATGAGGACGTTAGAAAGAAGTCTGAGTCGGGCTATCTGCTCGAAACAGAAAATAACTAAACTGGATAACAACAAAAAGCATCAACTGGACCATATTAAAGCAACTGCGAAGTATGGGGAGATTAAGAGACAAGGGTAAGCAATTTTTAGCAAAGCCATGATACTAAAGCCATGTCACTTAATGATACTGAAGTTGGAAGAGTTTTAATTTCCATCTTTAATGACATTATATAAAAGCTACATCGAAAACATAAAAGAGTGGAGAAAGCGTTTGGCGGTTGTGGAACAACAAAAGCTGGAAATGACAATTGCTCGAAAAGGAGTGTACACAATGAAGCACTGGAACGCTCACCTTACAAGGGAGAAAGCGGGTGGTCACGATGCTGATAGGAAAAAGCATACGTTGACGAGAATCGCTTATGCAGAAATTAAAAATGACTACGTCACTCAATACGACAAGTTTGTCAGGCTGGCGTTGCGAGAAAGATATGTAAGCTTTCCTTATCACTTTTTATGATGATTTGATGTGGATATTCTATTGCCATTAACATGTTATCGATGTTGCTAATGTTTCAGAAAGCTGACCAAGTTGCCGTTATGGTGGCACGTGACGATCAAATTGATGACATGGAGCAACTAGTCGATGAAACTTTGAAAAGGGCAAGAGAAAGTTGGCTCGGCAAATATAATAATTTCGTTGAGAAATGTCGTGACAATCCGCGTAAGCATTTTATATATGCTTGTATTATAATCACTTGGAAAAATTGGAACACCATGAACAATAATTTATTTGAATTTAATCTTACAGTTCACAACTACCAAGTTCAACTGCAAGCTGAGCAGAGAGTTATATATTTGATGAAGAAATATTTTACAATGTGGAAGCAATTTGTGGAGGAAGTGAAACAAAACCGTCCTGATGAAAGTCATCAAAGTAACTTCAACGTTGATAAGCAGCTACAGCCATACGTGGCAGACTTGAAGCAACTTTCACCAGAAGATTTAAGAGAAGGTACATAATTAAGGATTCGTTACTGAATTTACTGATGAATATTAATTTCCTATGTATTGACAAATGCTATGTAAACACTGTTTTTTTTGCTCGTTTTCAAAGCTTTATTGGAAGGGAAAAGCTTTTCTGAGCTCAGAAGAGAAACCAAGAAAAAGAGCAAGTTAACTGATTCGGTGGCCAAACCTATAATAAAGGAGAGAAAGTCTAGAGTAGTTAGTGAGCTAAACGAAGAGGAGGACCAGGGGGACGGTGATCAAAGTCAAAAAAAGCCTCAAAAGAAACAAAAAGATATTTTGGATGAGGAGGATGAATTCATTGATAAATTGATTCAACGATTACAATACGGACATGAAAAGTTTCAAAAGAAGCTCAAAACACATCGTGCAACTGAGTTGGAGCATCAAATCCCAAAACATCTTCTCACCATTCCCGACAATTTGAAGTTGGATATGGATCAAGAGATGCAAAAGGAAGTTATTACATCGTTATATAATATCAACCTATCAACAGTTCCAGTTGACAAACAAGAGTTAGCCAAAGGGTGGAAGCTTATGCATAAAAAATGAATGTATAAGAAATAAAGGGAAACGATAAGTTTTTATTCACGAGAGTCCAAGACATGATATCTTATACACGTAGTTGATAAATAGGATGTAAACGCAACACAATAAGTAGAGTAAGATGAAACTATAATTAATTAACTTGATGGGGAACTGGATGAAGTTGCAGTCGTTGTGTCTGTATTTCCTGCAGTGGAAGAGGAGGAGGAGGAGGGGCTCGACGACGTAGACACTGAAGGACTTGTCGTTGAAGCATCATCAGTTGGTGATGACGACGTTGGCATTTGGCCATCATTATTCTTACAAGGGAATACATTCTTTTTGAAGTAGTAGCCAGCATCCAGTTCGTTTTCCTTTTTGTTTACGACCACAACATTTCCCCGTGGGTAGTAAGCTGCGACAACCACAGTTTTTGATCCGGATTTCGCTAATCCCACACCTAGTTGTGTAGTTTCGTTCCAAACGATTTGAGAAAAGGCAGTTGGCTTGGGGTGCTCGTAGTCGTAGTATTTAGAACTCTTGTTCCAACTCTTGAATGATAGTTCTGCTGCTTCATCTGGTTTTACAGGCTTTCCTCCAGATACTCTGTAAATATTCTGAGCGTAGACTCGCTTTCCTGGGGTAACTTGGAGTTTGGGCTCATCTACTGCTTTGTCAGCCCATTCTTGAGCAAGTTTGTTAAGCTGTAAATGTATTCAAAAAATTAAAATACCATAAACAGAGTCACCCTTTGAAAAATGTTTTTTTTATGAAATTACTTACCGTGTCATTTAGTTTCATTGGCTGTGATCTGTGTTCTTGTCGTAACGCATTGTGTAAGTCCAAAGATTTGATTTGGAAATCTATAAAATAAATAATCAAATACTTCCGACTCATTTCTGACCTGTTTTATACAAGTTGCACATAGAAATAAATTCACATAAGATCTACGACATTAAAAGCATAGTGGATAAAGTACCTGTAAAGGTTTCAGTAGCTGGTGATGGTAACATTGATGAATTATCGGATGCGGATGGCGAGGCTGATGAAGTTGCATCATTCGTTGATGGCGTACTCGAAGGTGTTCCAGTAGTTAATACCCCTCCATCAGTTGAAGTATTATTGCTAT
Organism: Orchesella flavescens; assembly: GCA_964034955.1. Classification (NCBI taxonomy): domain Eukaryota; kingdom Metazoa; phylum Arthropoda; class Collembola; order Entomobryomorpha; family Orchesellidae; genus Orchesella; species Orchesella flavescens. The sequence goes on from OZ035955.1 coordinate 20,285,189, forward strand.
TGGCAGGGGTGGTATCCTGTACTGATGAATTTACAACTTTCAAATCACCACCAACTGTGGGTGAAGCATCAGAAGATGAATTTTGATCAGGGGATTGCGTTGTAGCCGACACGGATGATTCTGTCGAGGATGAACTTTGATCAGGGGATTGTGTTGTAGCCGACACGGATGATTCTGTCGAGGATGAATTTTGATTAGAGGATTGTGTCATAGCTGATGCGGATGATGATTCTGTAGAGGATGAATTTTGATCAGAGGATTGTGTTGTAGCCGATGCGGATGACTCTGTCGAGGATGAGTTTTGATTAGAGGATTGTGTCGTAGCAGATGCGGATGATTCTGTCGAGGATGAACCTGCCAAGTTTTCTGTAGTTCCTTCTGAGGTTAGAATGTTTGCTTCTGGGGTAATGAGAGTTAGGTTGAGATCCTTGGACTGTCGGTCAGAATTACCTAGATCAGCAGACGCTGGAGTTGATGAACCTGCAGAGCCAGTTGTGTCACCTGTGGGGCTAGTTGAACTGCTGTTGGAACCTAGAGGAGAGACCGTAATATTAATAGTTGTGTAGTTCTGGCATTCTATGGGAATGGGAGATAGCAAAAAAGGAGATCCGATTTCAAATGCACAATCAGTGGTACCTGTATCAGATGGGCTAGCAGTTGAACCTGAAGAACTGGAGTCAGACGCTGGAGTTGAGGAACTCCCATCTGAAGAGGAAGGAGAGCTGGAATCTGACAATGTAGTTAAGGCTGAGGAACTGCCATCAGAAGGCACAGAGCTAGAGGATGGAGTTGATGAACCAACATCAAGAGATGTTGTAGAGGTGACGTCAGAAGGAATAGATGAGCTGGAATTGGATGAAGTGGAGGAGTTGGAATCTGATGCAGGGGTTGATGAGCTAATATCTACAGATGAAGCTGAGCTGGAGTCTGATGCTGGGGCTGAGGAACTACTATCAGATGATGGTGTTGAGGAGCTTCCATCAGAAGGAGTAGACGAGCTGCCATCAGATGAAGCAGGGGTTGAAGAACTCATGTCCGAAATTGGGGACGAGCTGGTGTCAGAAGATGAGGAGCTAACATCAGAAGATGAAGAAGAGCTTGCGTCAGTGGAGGGAGTTGTAGTGACGGCACCTGATAACAAAGTTGAGGGGCTTGCTGCAGATAATGGAGTTGAAGAATTTGAGTTTGATGAAGAGGTGGATGAACTGGAGTCAGTGGAAGGGGTTGTGGAACCCACTTCGGAAGCTGTAGAAGAGCTAGAATCGGCTGATTGGGATGAACTGGAGCTAGCTGCTTGAGTTGAAGAGTTGGGGTCAGATGAGACTGTAGAGGAAGTGGAGTCAGAAGAAGCGTTTAGAGAACTGGCATCTAGTGACGAGGTGACGCTTTTAACGTCCGTTGATGGTGTTGTTGTTCCAGCATCAGATGAGCCACCTGAAGAGCTCGTATTAGAAGATGGAATTGACGAGCTCGAGTCAGAAGAAGCGGATGTTGAGCTGATATCAGTTGATGGAATAGTTGTTCCCGAGTCGGAAGAACTTGAATTGGAAGATTGTGTTGAACTGGCGTCAGTTGCTGGAGATGAAGAGCTCGAACCAGATGCGGGAGTTGAAGAGCTTGAATCAGATGGGGAAGTTGAAGAGCTGGAGCCAGACACGGAAGTTGAAGAACTCGAATCAGATACGGGAGTCGAAGAGCTTGAATCAGATGCGGAAATTGAAGAACTGGCACCAGACGAGGGAGTTGAAGACCCGGTGTCAGATGATGAAGTAATTGAACCAGTGGACAGAGCTGAGCCACTGGAGTTGGATAAATTTGAAGAGCTGGCAGCAGATGATGCAGTTGTGGTGTCAGATGATGACGCTGAAGAACTGCCTCCAGGAGCTGTGGTCGTCGAACCTGAATCGGAGGTCGTAGTATTGTTTGAGTCAGCTACAAGAGAAGTGCCATTTCCGAAGTCTGCTGATACATGTAATGGACCTGGTTCCACGATCCCAGTCGCTGGAGTTGACTACAATTATGTGGAAAATGTTATTTGAATTCTCTTAGGTGCACTAAAATTTTAAAACAAGCCACCCATCGCCTCTAATGGTCAATTAGACTGTAATAACTCACCTGAGTGCCGTTGGTAGTAGAAGCAGTTAGCATTGCACCTTGCGTTGTACCTGGATTTGCATCATCGTCGTCCTCGCCTCCATAGGCTGGTGTCTGATGTAATGGACCAGGTTCCGCGTTCCCATTTGCTGGAGTTGACTATTATTATGCATTTAAAAATTATGACAGATATTTTATTTGCATTCTCTTAAATGCATCTAAAATTTAAAACAAGACATCTTGAATATTGCCTGCATTGAATTGTGCAGTTAGACTTTAACTTACCTGGGTGCCATTGGTATTAATAGGATCTACCATCAATGCACCTTGTGTTGGACCTGGATTTGTTTCTCCTCCCTCCTATTACATAGTACATGGTTTAATTATTAGTAAAAAGCTAATTTCTTTAAATACTTTGAAATGCTGTCATCAATTTTAATTTTATGATCCAAACTTACAGTGCTGTTGGCGTCTTCTGCATTCGCTTCTCCTGCATTATTGGAACCAGAGGAGGAGAGACTTTTTTCTTTATGAAACAGGAAAAAGAATGAAAAATAAAGCTACACATACGTAAAAATTACTTATATAGCTTTCCCCGAATTTTTGTTCCAGCTCACCTATTATGGTTGGTAAAGGTGTGGTTGCATTTGCCAAGGATAAGCTTAGCGTGCTAGCACCACAACTGCTGGCAACTTCATTGTATTTTGGTACGCCTCTCCATCTTCCCTTGCAAATGCAGTTTAATGTAGTTGCTTCATATCCCGCATTGTTTCCACTTTTGCATCGGTATTGAGCAACGGTACCTCGGGGAACATTATTTGTGCACGTTACCGTTGAATTATTATCCTTTGGATTTTGGCACATTAGCTCCATCCCCTGTATAAACATTCAGCATTGCTGTAATGGATAAAGCTTACCCAACCGTTAAAATTATTTCTCTATGTATCACTCACGTCTGCTGCTGGTAACCCCGGACATGGCACAGAATTTCCGGCATTTATAGCCGAAATGTAAAAAATCACAACAAAAAATACAATCTCTTTCATTTTTCCACTTGTTTAGAAAATATGAGGAAAATTTCACTTGCAACCACAATCGACAGAATTATTGAGAGCTGGATGGATGGATCATTATGAAAAGTGCAATGTGAAAGCGAGAGTTTTTTTGGTGGACGCCAACAGAGTGAAGAGCGACGATGTTCTAATACCTTTTGTAACTAACAACTGGGCCAAAAATTATGCGAAGCTAAAATAAGTAAGCATTTTTAACCACCCATCCGTATTTGGTCGTTGAGTTAATGGCTAAACCAAATCCCATGCATTCATAATTATACGACTTTGACCAGTCTTAAGACTCATTTGCCATCGGTAGAAACTGCATTCTTTTGGCTATACTTTCCTTGATGTTGTACTCTAAAAATAAGGTCCCATTTCTCTATATAGCACGGTAGTCCATGCGTGAAAACCGTAAATCATGTCGTATACATACTTAAAAAAATAATATACTGACTTAGTGACTGACTGTGCTATCGCCTTGTGACTTTAGTCATTTTATTGCCTTTAAATCTCTCATTTATGTGCTAATTGATTCAAAAAGCAAGGAAGTGCAGATGAAGATGAGCTCAACTAGGATGCTCAATAAGTGATGTAAGGAAGATCCATTCCTAATCTACCTATTTTCATAACTGACGTAAGATGAGCAGGTGGATGATTGCATCCTCTCCGACCTAGTGTCTGTCTTGTGAAGCATAACGTTGAACGTAAAAGTAAATATTAATTTACTTTTTTTTATCTGCAAAGACAATACCACATTGACCAGGTACTAACCAGCCAAGCTATTATTCATTTTTATTCGGTGCCATTTAGAAATCTAATTATTTTTAACCAATATAACTCCACAACATAATTGATTTTGTTGAAATTCATTACTGGAGAAGATTTATGTGACTTTATTATTACTGTGCAGACTTAAAAAGAGATTCGTGTTACTTACTAATGCAGATTATCTAACCAAGGTTTTACATGAAAATGTGACTCTGACATTCATAACATCTAAAAAGCCATGCCCTTCCCTTGAAAATCCGCATGAATAAAGTGAGTCAATTAACAATTCAAGATCCTTCATTTGTCATTATCACATATTTTTTCATCATCATAAAACATTTGTTTGTGCAAACCTGGGATGAGCACGTACTGTGCATGCGGATATATTTATTTTGATGCATTCATCATTCATTTTCATTAGTTAACGTCATGTCGAAGTCCTTATGATTTAGTATAAAACGTAAATAATATGGAAAATTAAGCTTGTTAGTCAAATTACTTAATATTTTTTAGGATGATACACTTACATATTAATCGACAAAGGATTTAAACTCTGCGTTAATTTTTAAAACTCGTATTCAAGGTTTTGCTCATTATTCATCTCTAGTTTAACCTTGAGTACTGGATAGTAGTAGCAAGCGGGTTAAATACTTCAAGGTTAACAACAGTTAACAAAAGACACGGCGTCATGCTGCTGGAAAGAGGTGATCTGATACTTATGAAGTTCCTAGAAAAACCAAAAGTGTCATTGGTTCTGGGATGCTATAATACGCATTTCAATTTCGCATTTACATTCACAATGAGCATCACTCAAGTGCTTAAAAATGGAAACCAACCTTATTTAACATTCCTCGCTTGAAGGAAACCCATTACTGAGATAATTGATGAGGTGACAAAAATTCGTATGATAACAAGACCCAACCACTCCACGCTCATAACATATACGTATAACATAACTTTTGAGTGATTCGGTGAATTTACCGATGCATAGATGTCAATGTCAAGTCAAGTGTGTAGTAAGTGACAAATTCAGACATAGAATATGATGCCAATAAACGTTCCGATGATGGGACTTGTCCTCATCTGGGGAAATCATTGCTTTGTGGCTTTGAGTTTTTCCGACAGGATTGACTGATTTGGGTGGTCTATTGTGTTGAAATTTTCAATCAGCAGTTCAATACTCTCCTTCCAATATTGATGATTGATAAGACGATTATTATTATGACAAATGTGAGTAAACAGAAAGATAGAAATGTACATGTTTATTATTAATGGCACATAAAAATATTGATTTTTTTTATTGCAATATTGATTTTAATCTAAATCCTTTGGTTTCCTGTTGGCTCCCGTATTATTGCGTATACTTCCTTCATTTACGGGAAACCTTACACTTTTTCTGCACAATAAATCAATAAGAAGTTGGATGTAAGCAAAGTCTTCCGGAACAGGAAGTTAAATGCATATAAATATAATATTATCCTCATACAACTAATCGACGCATGGTCAAATTGATCAATAACAACGGGATGCATGATCAGTGCAGGCGAATTAAAGTTTTTACTCATGATCAGCGAAATTATTGACGCAATTCAAATATTGTTAGTCATGTATTGATTATTTGGAACATGCAAATTGAATTATTAGATGTAAACAGAAACAAGATTATCAAAGGCTCTTGTTACGAATCACATGCAAATGCTTAGGTACGTATATTTGCGCACATGTTTTCCTTAAAGCTAAATTGTGATTATTGTGTTTCACAAACGTAATAATAACCTTACGATGGTTACTTATAAAGCTTGACTTTGCATAAAAAGGCTTCAAAGAGTCATTTCCAGTCGCAAATCATCAAAAGATTAAAGTTTACACCTTGTTCGATTTGGAATTTCCATTAGCGTTTCAGCATCGTACCACAGGTTTAGTTAACGCAGAGGCATCCCTAAGGGCATAACATACATTTTTCAGACGATTAAGCTAGAATTTGAACTCAAATCAAATTTCCGTAAAAAGTGAAATTTTCGACTAATTTGAGAAAAAATGAAGACCAGCATGAAAATTTTGTGTGGAGCAACACTTTGTTGTGTCTTTTTCTCCCTGACAAATGGAGCCGCCATGATCTACAAAGAAGAACATGATCAGTTCTTTAAAACTTTAACGAAGGAAGGTACAGACTGCTACTACAAATTGAAAAACTCATTGATTTAAAATATAATAATGATTGCCTGGGTTTGACTCGAGTTCTTTTTATTGTTGCAATATAGAACAGGAAGCCTTAATGGCCTTGGCCATTGCCCATCATGATGTGACAAATTCTGGAATTTTTCCAATTGTTCCAATATCTCCTCTTGTCAGACCCAGAGCAGAGGAAATTCCGAGTCGTCTGTTCAACACAATGATTGTAAGAATTTTTTTTGAAGAATTGAAATACTCACGTTTCAAAGTGAGGATATTTTTATAGTTTTTTTTGTGAATTAGAATGGAGATGTGCCTGGAAACTGGTCGAAAGGATTTATCGCATGGTTGAAGGATGCGTATGAAATTACAGATGAAAGCTTGGATCTTTACAGAAAGTATGCTTACTTTTTTGTATCATATACTAACGTAATTAATTGAGTTTCGGATTTAATGGTTGAATTTTCAAAATGACTAAATGATTTTCAGAAATGAAAGCCAACAAGTTTGTCAGGAAGATAACAAAAATTGTTTTGAGCTGAAAGACCTTGGGGCCCAATGTTGTCCTTTTGGGTAAGGTAATTCTTCTGAATGGCTCACAATGCCCCAATGCAACTTGCACTTGCAAGCTTCTGCAGCTACAATAATGTGTACATAAGCATGTGAAATAAAGTTTAGTGTGTAAATGAGTTAGACAACCAAAAACTTATAAATACATATATTTTTATTGAACTCACGTATAGTAAATTAAGTGTTCAAAAAATAACAAATAAATAGTCTTGAATAAACAGGAATAAAAAAATATATTATTGTGTACCAGTGGCATATGCTTAGTAATTATCCGGTTTGAAGCGCATCTTACATAGTGCCCACGCATATATTCTAGAAACGTAAAGAACTTTACGCTAAATGAAGTGGCTAGTCTAGTCAATGATCATAAATCTTTACCCAGTCTATTTCAAGTGTGGGCTTGGTCCAATTTTTAGCATGTTCAAGTGTGAGATCACCATACGCAGCCTCAGGAAACAACGTGCCACCAACGGAAAGTGCAAAATTGAGTTGCAGCTCTTGTTGAAACAATTTCTTATTCATATTACAAGGTAAATTGGACTCATCATGGAGGAGCCAGTCAGAATAGTAATACATTGGGACTGTATAAATCAAACTTCCATCTACAAACCACTCCATTCTAAACTGCTTCCATACTAAAGCAAACTCATGAAAGTCGGTACTAAAATCCGTGTTCCTTATCGCTTTTTCCTTTTGACGAGAAGAAGCATGATTCCATTGTCGCCCGTAATAAGCACCAACAATAACTGTGGATGGTCTCTGCCCTCGTCCTTGAGCTATATCTATTTCTTCATACTTACAATTGTCATGATCTTGATATGCGGGCAGGAGAAAAATTGAGGGAAGGAGATGATTGCCTTTGGACAAACGGGCACGCACAACAAAAGTCCCATACTTGTAGCCCAACTCATTTATCATCTTAACCTTGCCACTAGTAAAATTCTTGGACTTGGCCCATAATTCTGTAGGATGCCATTCCTCTGGCCATGCTTCAATTATAAGTATGCCGTCTCGCAAGCGGACATTATCTTCTCGTTTTGTAAAGCACTCATCGTTTATATCTTTGTGGCCTTTTCCTGAAAACGTCAACACACAAATATCTATGTAAACACACTACGGAAATGCACAACTCTTAACAATTTTTATGTTCCTTTTTCCATGTACCGTGTTTTGAGTTTGTTATTGAGAAATAAATTTACCTTCACAGTTTCCAACTATTTCCCAATTCCTCCCTAGTCTCTCTCCATCAAAATTCTCTTCAAAAATCAATCTCCCTTCCCAATCTTTTCGCTTTGCCCCATTCCCAAACTTGGGAAACTGTATCAACAACACAACACATAGGATAAATCCTAATTTGTTTATTTTATTGTAGATAATAGCCATCTTACTGTTAATATAGCTTGACGAAGATTCATACTGTTACCTACACTTCGAATATCTCAACTGATCGGAAGGAAGTGACCATACCATCATCATCAGATGGCAAGTATCATTGTTGCCTTCCTTGCGTCACATTTGAAAAGATGGGGAAGATGATTTCATTGTTTGCTTTGTCATTTGCCTAAAATTCTACCACGTTGAAAGATATGATAAGTGAAGCGAGTTTAGAAAAGCTTTCTGTACAGAACAACACATTATTTATTGCAAATTATTAGCAACAATTGAGATGCAGGGAGAAGAAAAGGAAAAAAAATACGACAGCCATCGACAGTTCAATCTCACCATGCGGATATTGCGATTGCATTGTAATATAAAAAGATTTTTATGCGATTTGATTATAACGATTAAGCAGAAATTTTCTCGATCATGAATAAGATTACACATTCAACCTTTTTTATGTAACAAACAAACAAAAGTGATGTAACACAATAAAGTAGTCAGAAAATGCAACGTGCTGCATGTCTTGAAAGTCTCTTCACTTACCTTTCCTCCAACTAGGTAGGCAGGCAGGCATATAGTATTCAATGACATTTTGTGTGAAGTGAATATGCAGTCATGTACGTGATTAGCAACATTACATATTTCTTTATTACATTCACAACAATATTGATAAACACTCGCAGTAAAATTATATATATATATACGCGGTGATGGTGAGTAAGTATTCTTCATTCATATCTCTAATGAGAATGCGCTTCGACACAAGTTTGAAAGCGAAAGTGATGGGATGACGGTAGCACGGTAATGGTAAATGTACCTTCATGCCGCATGCATTTGACTTGACGTGGTAAGAAAAGGCATGCATATTATATTATTTCACCCTATACCTTTTCATGCCACTACTTCTATTATACTGCATTTTGAATCAAATAGAAAATCGTCGAGTGTTTTGTTGGTTGATATAGAAGTAATGAGCGTGGCATACGAAGGAAATCATGTTTTGCATTATCTTAACAGTTCCACATAATTACCTTCATCTTTGTTCAATAGAAAGAGTTAGGTAAAAAAAGTCAAAGGTCTTTATAGATTAGAGATTATCCATTTTCATAACTGCTATCTTCATATCGAGCTGTCATTTTATGGATGCTACGTAGGCATCAAGAAATGTTTTTATTAATATTATATGGTGTATATATATATGTCTGCTACTTGAAATGCGTAGAATCATAAAGTGCGTTACGCACAAAAATTAATGTCTTTAAAAAACGGGAATTACCCCTATGCCTATTAATATTAAATATTATTTCTACTTCAGTTCCTTTCTCTAAATAAAAAATTCAAACTATTTTAAACTTTTTAGGTAGGCCATGCCGTGCATGTCAATCAACAGCAAATTTGTTTTTGATTTTTTTTAGATTTTAATTTTTTACCTTGCATCCTGTCTGCCGACACAAAAGTGGTACTACTTCGACAGTTAATGAAGTTAATAACCGTCTATATAGTTGACATTTAAAAATTGTGATGATAGTGGTACATGATTGTTATCTAGGATTAGTCATTGTACTCGTGTACTATAAGTATAGGAATGTCTTTCATTTTTACCTGGTCTGCAACTTTTCATCACAAGATCAATAAGTACTCCATCAACTTGTCATAAAGAAGTGTACACTTGTGGAGTGTATATATGATTCGAGGATACACAAAAGGTGCTCATTAAAACAAATTATTATAAAGTGTCTTTTACGACATTTTATTGAGCAGTCGTGCTCATTAATCTCCAGCCCGATGTTGCTAATCGAATAAGAATCGTGTTGATTGTTTAATGATAAGCTGTACATTATATTCTCTTGTCGCCTGATGACTTACATTTACTGACTAATTGCAATCATGATTTGAACCGTGTGGTGATACTTTTCTACTTTTCTCTTCGTTGAACTGGTTGCACAATAAGGCCACAATGTCAACCCTAATGAAATTTCCATCCATGACCCAGACCCACACAAGTTATCAGTCACGTAATCTACAAAAAGTGAAGAGAAGAAACTCTCTGAAAAACTATTTATTTGGGGCTTATTTATCAGTATTGTCAGCTAGCATATCCAAACTCACAAAAGCTTGAAACAGGTTTGTCCTTAAACCTCCCATTTTCACATGTTTGCATTAGGTTTGTGAGAAGAGAGCTATATTATATTCAGGAAATGCAGTGGGACTGATATTAGGTTGATGTTACAGACTCGCTGCGGTGTTTCTTTGTTTTTTTTACACACAGTATTTGTACTTTACACGACTTGACGGATGCGACAAGACTTATGGTTCATCCATCAAGTTTATGGCTTTTTATGTTCTAGCTCCCTTTCTTCATCTGTAGGGCATCTTTTCGGTTATACCTCAAGAGATAAATTGGATACACTCTCATTCGTGACCTTGCAGCGAGAGAGATCAATGTTTTAAAATTTTACTTCCCGAATTTTACATAGTTCTCTCCAAAGCTTAAAACATGGGATCTCATATTTATAATGGTAGAAGGTTTACCTTTTATACACTATTCGGAGTACTTTGCGTAGCATCAGCAGAATATTGTACACCATTACGGCCTAAATCGGTAAGCCACACTTGTCTAAAGTTTGTGTTTTAATTTGCACGGGATCATTAAACGCCATCTGATTCTTCACGTTGGATTAACAGGGAATGTCATTAGATTGTCAAGATCCCAGGACAGGATCATCAATTGAATGTAATCAAGAGCACGTTCCAAAAACTACTGCTATTTACAAATGTGCTCAACACTATACTTCACCTTTTGGGGAATTTGAGAGTGGTCGAATGACCTGTTTGGACAACGGAAGATGGTCGAGGACTGCTCACTTTGAGGAATTTGTTTGTAGACTTGGTTAGTGATAAAAATACGTTGGGTAATAAGCAGAAATACATCTTGATATTAATTATTCTGAAATAGATTGTGGACATCCTAGTGTTGATCTATTGGGGAATTCTCCAGTTGTTGTGTTTGGGGAAACTGCAACAAGAGAAAGCTTTCCTTGGCATGCTGCTATCTTTAGATCAAATGGTCCTGGGACTTCGTATCAGTTTTATTGTGGAGGGTCACTCATTACCCCATCAAATAAAGGATTTCTGGTAATCACGGCAGGTAAGATTTTCATGAGAACTTTTGAAGAGTTTTCATCAGATACAGATTGTGTGCGTTATTTAATCCATCCGACTACTATTTGTAGCTCATTGTGTAACCAGCTCGATAAGAACTCATAAGGTGCGTCCACTTGAAGATTTTCGTGTTGTTCTTGGCTCCGTCAGCAGCAGCTACAAAGAAAATGAAAAGTCTCGAGGAACGCAGATATTTAGTGTAAGAACAAGAATCTCCTATACATTATTCAAAATGCCTACGAATGCAAGTATGAACGATGCATTTTTAAATCCAATATTAAAAATTTTAGGTTAGGGCAGCAAAGATTCATCCAAGTTATGATTATAACCGAGTTCAAAATGATATTGCCATTGTGAAACTAAATGGAACAGTCAAACTCACTGATTACATTTCACCAGTTTGCTTCCCTTCCCGTGAAATGGCAAACAAACAAATTACTGGGACTGGTTTGGTAAGCACCATAGCCTCTCTTTAATAATAACGTCTTGTATGATGATAAGTTATCGAACAACAAACTCTTTACGCCAATAACTCACATAGATCTCCGGATTTGGTCTCGATGAATCATCCAAAATTACTAAAATCTTAAACTACGCTCGTCTACCAGTGACACAAAACCAAATATGCAACTATGCTCTTGGAAAAGAGCTAACAAGTGTGGAATTTTGTGCAGGCTATTCCACTGGTAAGATTTTTAAATTATAACCTTCCCCTACAGTAATTTTTTCTTTATAGATTAGTTTGTTAGTTATTTGGTTTATTTGCAAATGAATAGGTTCTTCTGTCTGCTCTGGAGATTCAGGTAAAGTTATTTTAATGAGTTTGATTATCTCAATCTAATAAAGGCAATGGAAAATATTTCAAAATATGTATATATTTTCTAAGGCGGAGGACTTGTATTTATGGACGACTTGACTAAACGGATATACGTTCAGGTTTGCATGATTCATTAAGAAACGCCAATCAATTTAATAGCTCTTAATTGATGAGGGACATATGTCTCTCAAATTAGGGAATTGCAAGTAACGTAGATAAAAGGACGTTGGATGAAAAGAAGTACTGCCAAAACTACAATACTTTTGCGCGTGTTAGCTCCTTTGTGGATTGGGTACAAGATGAATTGGACCAATTCTTCTCGGATGTCGATGATTCCGTAAGTAGTAGAAATTACTAAACTAAAAGCTACATAATTCTTCATTGTTGCGATATTTCCTTGAGATTTTGTCATAAAACTACAAAAAAAAAGTTGTTTTCTCATGCGTTACATATAATCAGGAAGATTATTATCCTCCTTTTTCATATTTATGCAAATAAGAAACTTGTCACACATACATAATGCTATTCTTATTTTCAACTTCAGGCGGCTGAGCTCATAAGGCTGCCAGGATCAGGAAGTCGCCCTCTACGGCCTAATGCTAATCGACCAAGTAAATTTGATCACTTATATATTTTTCTGTGTGAATTTTATTTACACTGTGCCACATCAACCATATCATTAACTCAATATAAAACCAATTTTTTTCAACATTTGATTGCCTAACACTGTGTTTGTTATTTGGAATAATTGTCTTACCTGTAGCTGAAAACAGAGGTGAATTTCTGGTGACTGTGTACCGTGACATCAACGACAAAAGTATTTATGAAGAGTGGAGAATGAGCAACTGTTCAGCTGTCCCTCAAAACTGGAATGTTGGACAGTTTTGGGTTGATGTTCATGGAAAATGTCTGCAGTTTTTCGAAGGTCGTGTTTGCTCCGGAAGATCATTGCAACTAACACCCTCATCATCCTCTTCAGTTTTCAAATGGAATTTTCCAGATTTTCAAATCAGCTCCGTAAGCCTATGCCAAGCAGTCCCACCAATGTCTTCAGGAGGTGGTGGTAGTCACGGAGGTGGAGGTAATCACGGGGGAAGCCATGGGAGCAGTAGACCAATTGGTGGACCGGATAATGGACAACAAGGTGGTGGGCTTGCACCTTCACCAGGAGCGTCAAACCAGGGTTTGCTTAACAATATTCATTTCATAAAAGTTATTCAACCTTGGGGCATTGTGACAATATATATATTTGCATTCATTAGCAAGCGTATTACAGTTTACAGTACAGCATAATTTACACATCAGCTCTTTGTGCTTTCATTAATTTATTTTGGGTCATAATGAAAGTAGTATGAGCCAAAAAACCAAGCATCCTCAAAATTTGTTTCAACTCCTTTCAATGCTAAAAGAGGAAAGTGAAAAGCTCGATTAAAAACATTCTAATTACTGTAACAGCGTTTATAAGTATATAGACACGAATTTGTAAGTACTGTTCTATATTACTATGTGGTATATACGCTTAAGGATACCTAAATATAGAGGCACATAACATGTACCATAGTGTATCTTCTCAAAAGAGTGATTTACTTTGTCTTTTATCTCCCTTTTATCAAAATAAACTTGCTGTTTTTTCTCATAGAAAGTGATTACCAAGTGGTTGGACTCAGAATGCACAATTCATACCGAGTACGCCACCGAGTGCCTCAAGTCGTTTTAAGTGAAGCGGTAAGTCGTGGTATTATTTATATGCTTATGTATGTCTAATTAATTATGTAGACATGTGTGTAAAGTTACGTTTTCCCTAAATTCTTTACTTTCGGGAGGAAGTTTTCGTAAAAAAAGTAGACCAGTAATGCGAATGAACTTGACTTGGAAATCCATTAAACTTTTGAGTTTCTTTTTACATATTTACAGCTCAATGTGAAAGCGAAAGCGTATGCAGATAAACTGATAAACTACAACAATTTGATCTCGTCCAATGAAGGAGGTGAGAATTTATTTCAAATCCGGGGAAGTTCAGAGAGCTCAGCAGCTATTGTGAAACAAGCTGTCGATCTTTGGTATGCTTCTATGAAGGACTACAACTGGGAGCGCCCTACGGCTACCTCATTCTCCCAACTTGTCTGGAAGTCTACAAGAGAAATTGGTATTGGAGTTGCGAGGTCTAGAGGACGTACTGTTGTAGTTGCAAAATATTCACCACCTGGTAACGTCTTTTATGGCGGAGCAGATCCCTACAAGTATTTTAGAGAAAATGTTTCCCCACCCTCGTAAAGACAGAATGTTGGAAGATTCTCTTTGACATGTCGTGCCAAGAATCGCCTATAAAATGAAAGCAGACATGTCTAACTGAATACATAAATTTATTTATTGTTGTAACTCGCGTACACAACCAATCTTACATCTTTTAGCGTAATAAAACTTTTTCTTTCAATAAATTTATTGCGGAACTGGAATCTCGTTATTTATGAAATAACTCTACATTATTACTTTGTCATACAGATGGCTTCGTGTTTAGTATATGAGGTGAAACAAACAACTAACAAATTTTTTTGTTGTGCTCATTTTCCTAGTAAAAAAATGAAGGAAACTAATTAAACGTAATCGTGAGCATCTTGCATTAGATTTCGCACCATGTGTTGTCAAAGGGTAGATCTCTTTTTGCTGACCTTGGTGGCTGGTGTAAAAGGTTGATAATGGTGGGCCATACGTCACTTGCTTGCATGACGTATTTCCCATAATATGTTGGCATTATCGAAATAAAAACCTGCTTTAGCAATTTCTGCCAAATTATCCGTTGGGTTCATGGAGGCCTGCAAGCAATGATTTGATTGCTAGAGAGAAATGGGTGTATACGGCAACGATGGCATATCAGAACACGCAGGAACACAGCAGGCTATTTAACGTTAAACGTGTAACTCAAAACACTTTTGATTGATTAGATTTAATAATACTCCACAGGAAGAGCCCAAGAACGTCGACTTTTTGTTATTTGTAAAAATTATAATAATATTTTTAATGCATATATAAAGCTCAACTCAAAAGAATTATGGAAACAGGTTTGTTTCTTGATTCAAAGTATTACATATATAGTCATCATCACTCTAAGATTGATTGATAAATGAAGGAGGAAGCTAAGAAAATTATGGCTTTACTATCTTGGAAGCAAATCTTTGAGACTTTGTACACCTATACGTACTTTTTATTATTTATTTATTTACATCCAAGTACTAGCTACTGGCAATTAGTCCTCAGGTAACTACTACATACTCCACTCCGCTTGTCATGATATCCCCGTGGCTTGATTTGCATTGATATATTATATAGTATAGTGCATAAAAAATTGCATAAAACTTATTTTATTATAATATATACATTTTTACTTTGCGTTGTAAAGGGAGTGTCTGCACAATGTTATATTTAGTTCGCTAATGATTAAATTTACATAATACCCTGTCTTGGGCACAAGTCAATGAAAATCGAACTCATTGATTAATTCCCAGCAAGCAGAAGAGCGTACACACGTTGAATCTAACACTCTTTAGGGGTGCTAAGCTAACCGCCAGGTCGTAGTAGTCATCATAAACATGCCACAATTACAAAATTTTTGCATTCACCATTAAAGAAAACAGCAAACGCACTATAAGGCCAGCTTTTGTGTTAGCTTCTGTTAGCATTGTGTATGAGTTTTAAACAAGGGTTAAACTCTACGTAGGTGTGTATTAAAACAAACTATAACTTTTTCCCACTATCCCACCTGTCAACCCTTTTCAAACTTTACTTTAACTTCAGTCTGTCTTTTACATCCATTCTGTAATCAGCCCCTGTGTATGTTGGTTTCAAATCGATGTACGCTTCTACCAGTGTCACATAAAGCAGACTTACAAATTTCCAAAGTCAATTCGTCATCACATTAACGTGCAAGAGCCCCGTGCAGTTTTAATGGTTTATTTCCTGGTTTTCTGGTTGAGAACTTCATAAGGAATCTGAAGTTCATACATAGTTTTTAATTTACAAGCAATCGCAATGAAGAAGTGGTCAAGAGTCTGTGCCAGCTTACTTTTTTTCCTGGTTAATAATATCAGTTTAGTGACTTCAGCATGTCCGCCTCTAGTCCCGAAACGGGTAAGAAACGAACAGCCTTATTGCATATTAAAGTTATCAAGTGAGTTTGGAGTTGTTTAATACATTACATAATATGCAATTGGTAAAGTTTTGATCAAAATGTGGTTAAATTTGTTCAGGGTATCGATATCAAATGCGAAATTCCAGACACAAAATCCAAAATAGACTGCAAAGAGGAGGATATGCCAATAGGAACAGAAGCTTTTTTTGAATGCCAACCATTTTTTGTCAATCCTGATGGAGACGCTACAGGGGGAAAGATGATTTGTAGTCCACAAGGGAAATGGATGAGGTTTAATCAATACCAGGATTTCATTTGTAGTCCAGGTATGAATCAGAATTTTATAATTATTTTATAAATAAAGTTCAATTACAGTTAACAGAGAATGTACCCTAAAAAAATTCCCCTACACTTCTGACCACCTATTAATAATGTATTCTCAGCTAGGGACAATGTGGGACTAGCTTGTATTTAAAATGAATGCGGTTCCCATTCCCACATTTTAGGAGATTAAAAGAGTACTCCTAAGAAAGGCATAATGGTTGTGAATAGCTGAATAGCTGATAATGAATTTTTAATCTTGAAGACTTGCATATATTATAAGTGCATAAAACATATATTTTTAATTCAAACTTTTGGGTGAACATGAGCCTAAAAGGTCCTTATGCAGGTTCCTCAGGCTGAGGAGCCTGATTTTATCAATTTCCCACGACATTAAGCACTATTTTGCTCATTAGTCCCTTGTCACAAAACAATTAATGATATAATAATCCGAATTTATATAGTCAAAGAACTGACTCTGCTCTGTAACAAAATTTTTTTATGCCTTTTTGATTGATAAGAGTTATGTATGAAGTAATCGCTGACACAATCCTGATAGTTTGCCAATTGCCAAGAGAGGAATTTTCCATAAGGTATCAGCGGTTGAAATCATAAAGGAATGCTCTCAGAATCAAATCAAATCGTATTTATTCTTCATTAAGTTTATTTGCTGTAGACCACAGCGTGGTTTGTAATGCCTTTATAGTTGTAAAAAATGCGACATTTTGTACTTTAAACTGCTTTTAATCTTTTTATACGTCTTCACAAATAACAACAATGGGTTCATAATGATGAGTCCATTAAAGGAGACGAAGTAAAGTTACAGAAGGAACATTGCATGTATGCAATGTATATATACAATAAGTTAAAGTGCAAAAACTATTGCATACCTACATGCTTGTAGTTTGCAAATGTGGCCATTATTACCAGACTATTTGAAAACAGGATTGATCCTAGCTCACAAACAGAAGTGAGCAGTAGTAGTAGTAGTCTGTGCAGAGGAAAAACAGCATAACACACAACAGCATATATAATATTATGCATATCTTGTTGCAGTTAATGAACTGTGAGAAAAATATTCCATTTAGAAAGTGTCTCTCTTCTCATAAATCACGTCGTAATAGGTATATATCATCATCATCATCATATTATATTATATGGATTGCCGTCAAGTCAGGATATTTTCACTTTTTTGTTGCTTCACTTTCATTAAAATTTTTTGACATCTTGGCAATTATTTTATTTATTATATTTGTGGTATTGAAATTGCATTCAAAGTTCTTTGTTGTTCGAAATATACAATAAAAATATAAAATTGATGAACATATACCATTAAATGCTCTTGTTTGGATACAAACACGAACATTAATTTTTGCTAAAAGAACACAAGAGCAAGGTGATTGTCAACCTTTATACTCTAAAGACGGAAGTAAATCAAGTAATTATATTTTCTCACATTGACCGACACCTCACGATCAATGACCACTACACCTATTTTTTGTCATAGTTCTATGATAAAGTAATGTAAATATATTAATCATTTTGCATGGCATTTTATAGAACAAAGGGCACTTTGAAACAGAAACAATAATATAATATGATTGTTGAATGACTATATGTGCCTACCAAAATGCAGGCATTGAATTTCATTTAAAACCTTTTTGCACCTGGTGCAAAATATAATAATAAATGTTAGGTGGTATGTATATTGTTGATAATGAATAGATTATGGTTTTATTATCCTGTGAGCTAACACGGTTTTAATTTGATTACTACAAATTGTGTTTAGAATGTGGACGGGCAAGAAACTCTTCGCTGATGACTGTATCGTCCTTCATCGACAGGGATCATGATTTGACGGATGAAATTTTCCCTTGGCATGTTGCCATTTTCCGTAGATTCGCTGATACTACGACATTCAAGTACGCATGCGGAGCTACTTTGATTAACCCTGCGGACCGTGGGTTTGTAGTTCTAACAGCAGGTAAAACATCATTATATGTGGCTTCCGATAAGAAAATTCTAAGATTACTTATATATGATCTCTCGTCTATAACGTGTGTTGTAAAAGAAATATTGCTAATTAATTATGTAGCTAGCTACTAAAAGTAGGAGAACACAATCAGCTCGTGAGAATGTTGTACTGCATGTTGTATCATACCAAGATATGGATGATGTGATAACAGCTTCTCTCGTGCTAGCTTCTATAAATGTGAACTTTGTTAGTCGTCGCACATTAATCATGTTCTAAAACGTTGTTCAAACAAACAAGATGTTCTCCTTTCTTTTTCTATGAAGCCCATTGCGTAACCAAGCACGATGCCTCCGCCGAGCCCGGATCTCTCAACGCCTTTAAGATTGTGTTGGGACCAATTAGTACTGATTACAGAACTAATGTCATTGGGAATGCCCAGATATTCACAGTAAAAAACAAAAACAAAAATCATACTTGCGCTAATTCACACTTCAGTCGCATGCACTAATTGCTCTTTTATGTGCAGTGTCATATGACCATACTATTTTTAATAATGTTCAATAACAAACTTATACTAGGCGAAACGGATTGTCATTGATGGAGAATACAACCCTGACAGTGGGATATCTGACATTGGAATGATTGAAGTGAGTGGAGATGTCAAACTCTCAGATACTGTTCAACCCGTTTGTTTCCCAACAAGGTCTGTAGCTAATGCTCAAGTGAGACCAGGGATACCGGGAGAGGTAAGATTGGCCGAACAAATGAATGAAAGTATGAATACGAGCTGAGACGCAGATTAATAAGGTACCATTTCCTATAATGAAGGTTCCTATAATCAGAAATGATCAGTTGGTGTACCAAGAAATCCTTCAGCTTCCTGTTGTTGAGCTAGGAAAATGTATTCGGGAATGTGATATACCTCCAACCAACA
Source organism: Orchesella flavescens (assembly GCA_964034955.1). Taxonomy (NCBI): domain Eukaryota; kingdom Metazoa; phylum Arthropoda; class Collembola; order Entomobryomorpha; family Orchesellidae; genus Orchesella; species Orchesella flavescens. The sequence continues at coordinate 20,304,563 of OZ035955.1, forward strand.
CTGAATTTTGTGCTTCCGGTACCACAGAGAGTAAATACTACAAAATGCTAGCCAACAAGCATGACTCTTGTGCTTTTATATTGATCCCTGGTATTAACTTTTTGTAGGCAACCGACTGAATGAGCTGAATACTGGAAGTGGGATTGTTTTTTCAGCACTTACCACAAACCCGAAACGGTATTTCTTGCAGGTAAAACCTAGAGTTGGATCTATTAGCTTCAACTTTACTTTGGAGCTTTGTCAATAGTAAAATTCATGTATGAATGATTTAGGGAATCTTGACAAGGGTAGCTGGAGAGTCACAATCTTGCCTTACTCACAATACGTTCACAAGTGTGAGTATTTTTGTAGACTGGGTTCATAAGGTCCATGAAGATATTTCAGATGTGCAGAGAATCAAAGAGCAAACGGTATGCATTATGAGTGTAATTCACGCATTTTTAGAAAAACTAGCATAAAAAAGCTACGACTCTCCAATTCATAATTTCTGCATATTTTAGCAAGCTCCTCCAACTCAACCTGCCCCAACTCCTCCACAACAACCCCAGGCTGAGAGTATTTTGGAAGAAAATCCTACGATAGTTGAGACACCTCAACAGCCAGACAACCCTGAAATGTTTGCAGCTGGTATGACTGATAATAACTTCACGCTTAAATTTCCAACTTTCTACAATGTAATTCATAATTTTGTGTTCCTAAAACAGAGTTCTTAAAAATAGGGTTAGAAAGACATAATGGTTATCGTCGCAAGCATCAATCTCCACCAGTTCAGCTTGATGCAATGGTAACTCTTGCATGCATTGCATTAAAATTAATAAACCCATTACTAATTAAAAGCATAATTATTATACGTATTAATATTAATTCCAATTAGTTGACCAAAGATGCTCAAGAGTGGGCTGAACATTTACTCCGTGAAAACAAGTGGGAATTTGCCGAAGGCCAAGAATACTCTCAAAACATATTCCAATACTTTGGTAAAGTAATGCCAAATGATGTGATTAGAAAAGCAGTAGACAACTGGTATGAAGCAATCTCCAAATACAACTGGAATAACCCCGAAGCATCCACGTTCAGTCAACTCGTTTGGAAATCCACAACTCATATTGGAATCGGCGTTGCAAATAAAGGCTCAAAAAGTGTTGTCGTAACCAACTATTGGCCCAAAGGAAATATCTACAACATTGGTCCGGGTGATCGAGGAAAGTATTTTAAAGACAATGTGCTGCAGCCAAATTCTTTAGCACTGGGTTTTAAAAATGACAATGCGGAACCGTTAGACGAGCCCCAACAGAATAAATGATGCTGAGGATGATGTTGCTTGCGTGATTTTCTCTCGTTAATGTTTTCAGTTTATTGACTTGTTTCGAATTACATTTAAGAGTGTACATATTCAGATGGTTATATAGTTGTTTTACGAATGCATTTTAGTATAGTTTAATTTCAACTGGCGACATTCAACATTTTGTTTTAAACTGTGAAACATACATGTAAAAAGTCTTCCATAAAACTGTGTGTTGTTGAAACACTAATATTATGTAGTTAAGTTGCAAGTTTTAAAATACATAATTTACGTATGTACCACGTAATGTAATTTATACGGTTCAATGGCAATTTAATATACAAATTAACTACCATATGTAACGAAAAAAGCTATATACTTATGAAGAAGTACCCGTGGCTGTCAATCATGTATGATTATTGTGTCTTGCGATATATATGTATATATTGCATATATCTGTAATATGGTTATGAATTTTACGAGAATAATAAAAAGACCAAGATTACCGTTGTTTGTAATCAACAAAGCGTTGCACTGATGATGATTTTTAACAATGCATAATATTCTCTATACCTACCTCTTTTATGTCTTGTTCGGGCAATCACTCGGCATAATCATATACCCAAGCTAAGTTTAGTTCATAAAGTTTGCCAAAGATATAATAACATTGTTGATGTAACATCATGAGAATTTTGGAAGTGGAAAAAGGGAAAATGTCATTACTATTTCTAATTCTTGGGTTTGTGACAGGGTCATCCTGTTTTTGTCCTCCAATAGTGGCGCCAGAGGTATAGTGTGTGATTATATAGGTGTTGATTATATCAAAACAATTTGTTGACAAATTAACAAGATATTGATTAGAGCATTGAATATTTTTAGAGTACTCGACTGAGCTGTGAAGTGCCTTTGCACGCTAGTAAACAAATGCTGAACTGTTCAACATCATGGCTGCCAAAAGGCACTATTGCTTATTTCAAATGTCAAAATGAGTCCAAGAAACGAGTTCACGGGAGAATAATTTGTTTTGAGGATGGAACACATCGACACGTTCAGAAAGAAGGAGGATTTACACCTAATCTTCCATGTGGAATAAGTTGGTGACAATTAAAATTTAGTTTAAAAAAATTTACAACATATTAATTTACTTTTCTTTGATAGGAAGAGAATCGGAGAAGCCAGAGATTCACATTTATGTGTGTAATACTATATATATAATGTACAAAAATGTATTTCATTATTTCTTAGTAAGAAAAAGTACATAATTTTTTGTTGACTCATTTCCGAAGGGATATCAAACACCGATACATTATAAGTTGCCGGATCACAACAAAAGCGAAGGTAAAATATCCAAAACATAAAAATTGGGTTGAACGTGTTTTTTATCAAAACATTTTCTTCATACATGTAGATTTCAAAACATTTGGATTAGAGTTACACAACGAATTTCGCAAGAAGCATGGTTCTCCACCATTGGCATTAAAACATGAAGTATGTTTGTAAAAAATAACATTGATTGCAAATGTACCGTTAAAGAACTTTAGGTATACCTGCAATACAAAACATAAAATGCCACTTTCATTTCAAGCTAATATCAGCCGCACAAAAATGGGCAGATCAAATGGCTTCTGAAGATAGAATCGATATGTTGCCTGAGCCGCACTATGGTCAAAATATATTCATGGCACGAACAGGAAACCTCTTAAGCGCTGTGAATGACGCCGTCCAAAACTGGTATAAAGATGGACGGACCGAGTATTGCTGGGACGATGTGGCAGACAACTGGGAAAACTCTTTAGCTCTAGACTTTTCCCAAGTTGTTTGGAAAGATACAAAATTCATCGGACTCGGAGCATCCAAGACGAATACAAATAGGACCGTTGTAATTGCCTTATACGATCCATCAGGAAACATAGTTTTTGATGATGACAAAGAAAAGTCAGAGGATTCATTTCGGTCAAATGTGTTACCCTTACAAATTTACTGAATTACTAGAATTATGACAACCTCATTTTCATAAATAGCTTTAATTTCAATACCCTTAATTACTGAAAAAAATACTGTAAACTGTAATTAAAAGCTAAAAACTTGTTGACATATGTATAAGTGGATCAAAAAATCTGTATGCTACATCGAATTACAACTTTCTCATTTCCATACAACTTATTCAGCACAAAAGATGCAAGACAAAAGTCAACTTGAAACTAGTTCTCGTGTATCAAGTTCATGATCAAGACACGACGTTTTTGTGAAAGCCCTTTTTATACACACTATGCTTACTAATCGTGCACCAACGACTTTGCATTTTTATCGCGAAAAAATGCCGTAATGTATCAGTTTCTTCAATACTATTGGTAAGATTAAGAAGATTTAGACTCAACTTATTTGGGACAACTTTTACTCTTGAACAAATAAACAAGGTCTAATGTAGCATCAGTCAGACAGGCTCAGGGTTCATGATTTTTTTGGTGAATTTGGTAGTGTCAATGTGACTGCCTTTCATTGAGGAACTTGACAAGGGAAGGAAGTAGCAAACGCGAAAAGGGCAATAATATATATTAACAGGAGGAAATACTAATTTCCTTGATTTGATTCAAAAGTAAACATTACTTTTGTTCTCTCTCCACTGACTGTGGTTTTGTTCGTGACAGTGTATCCAAACCAGGATAGGTCATGTACATAGACGTTTTCCGACTAATTTTATTAGCCCTGCTAACATTCCCATCAACGCTACTGGCCCAGAATGTTGAGCAAGGTATGTTAACATTTTTGGATACTTTGGAAATCCATAAGAGAAAAGTGTTATGGGATACTACTATTAATGAGAGTAGTAGAAACTTCTTGAGTAAGTAAATTTGAAAAATAATATTTACTCAATACAGACGGATGCGGTTTACGACCACTAAAGTATTATTTGAAAAAAAGTCAACAAAGGAACTCACAAGATGAGCAAACAGAGCTTACTGAAAGGGAAAATTTCCCTTGGCACGTCTCAATCTTTCGGAGAGCAAACAAAGATTCCTCCTTTGCGTATGAATGTGCCGGAACGTTGATACCCGGACCAGGAAAAGATTTGCAAGTTCTCACAGCAGCTAGTTGTGTAACTCAGACCCTAAAGTCAGCTCAGGTTGATCCTGAATATCAGCAAAACATGCGAGTTGTTGTTGGTCCAACTAGTAGTAACTATAATGGAAATAGTGAATTTACTGGCTCCCAAAAATTTGCGGTAAGAAGAAAGTTACATAAGAAAATATATAATTAATCATAATATATGACGTTATCCATTGGTGGGGCATTGTAAGAACTGATAACAACTGTAAAACAGGTGAAAAGAATAGAAATCAACCCATTGTATGAACCAGTTGGTTTAAAATCTGATGCAGCCATCATTCATGTTGATGGAAGGGTCGTGCAGGGAAAGTATGCTAAGCCTGCTTGTCTTCCTCCAAACAACATTGAGCAAAATCAAGTCAGATTTGGAATGCTTGGTGAAGTATGTTCCACTGCCTATCTATTGACAACACTCAACTAAATATATATATTTTACAAAGGGTAAAAGGCGTCTGCTATAAAATAAACTTTCTTAAACCGTTCACACAGATTGCGGGTTTCAATTGGGATGTCAGAAGAAACGTGTCAGAGAAGCTTTGGTATGCCAAGTATCCTGTAACAACTGGCGTGGTGTGTGAAGCAAAATTACAACTCAAAGTCAATGAGTTTCTTGAGTTCTGCACGGGATATCAGAGAGGTAAGCATTTCCAATTTCAGATTTCATATCCGCTTTTCACCCCAATAATCTTCAGTATTTACTGCCTGAGACTTACGTGTGGAAATAATGCTAGGCTGACTTATGAACATATTGGGATATTGCTACACATTCATTTTTATATACATTGCAGAAACAACTTCATGCCAGGGTGACAGTGGGGGCGGTTTGATTTTCCAATATCCTGACAACGGTGGAAGATATTATGTGCAAGTGAGTACATTTTTCCAAAATGAGTCATTCATATCAATGTGTTACACACTTAATTTAAGGCGCAATATAGGTTATTCACTTCCTAAATTATCGCATTTTTCTGAAACAGGGTGTGTTAAGTTTTATCGGAAAGACACCTGTCAGCAATGACGGCTATTGTGAGAATTACAACATCTTTCAACGCGTTGGTCCATTGCTTCAGTGGATCAAGGAGGTTCAGGACAAAGCTGCAAAAGAGGTAAATTTCTATTCACATCTTGTACGTCCATTTCGTAAAAGCGTGCGTGTGTTCATTAAATTGTTTCATTGATTGTTTAGGAGACAATTGATCGTGGTGGATCAACTCAGGCCAGTACACCACCGGGCTTACCCCCTCATAGATTATTTCCAGGTTAACCATATGTGTTACAATTTCCATTCAAAATTAAGTTGTGTATGATGCATGTATGGAAAAATGAATTTCTATAAATCATCTAATTTATAGAATACGCCAAAGTAGGAAGAGATTTCCATAATCATTACAGAGCAATGCATAGAGCTGGACCTTTAACTTTAAATGAGAAGGTGACTTTTTTGGACTTAAATTTATACCCTATTTATTGACGAGTACATTACAAATAACATTTTAAATATATTTTTTCCAGATCCAAGAGTCAGCTCAACGTTTAGCTGAAACGTTAGCTTCTCGAAACAATTTGAATGTTCCAAAGGATTCTATTTATTCGACCAATGTCTTTGCCCTGCCTGGAGTAGTGCCAGCAGCAGAAGCTGTTCGTGAAGCAGTACAATTTTGGTATCGCAGCTTTTCTGACTATAAACGGGAACAACCAAAGCCCAACGCATTTACACAGTTGGTGTGGCGTGACTCTAAAGAAGTTGGCGTTGGAACGGCCACGGACGGAGAGAGAACGGTTGTAGTGGCTAATTACTATCCCAAAGGAAATGTGTATTATGAGAAAGGAAAGTATTTTGAAAAGACAAAGACATTTGATGAAAATGTCAAATCAATTCTCCCCGGATATCTTTAAAGAGTTTAAATTTTGTTGTACTACTGCCTTAATTTATTTGTAGTAGCAGTTGAATAAATAGGTGTTCATTATTTACAGAAAAACAAAATCGAGTACATATTTTTTAATTTAATACTACATTTCATACCATATCTGTACAGGAGGTTTCCGTGATCAAGCTCATGCATCTTTATGATAATATATTGCTAATATTCTTATCTTTATTGCAAAATTATGCGCGTGGATATCCCAGTCTAAGATGAAAACAGCTTTAAGTTATAGCATCATGAGCATTCATGTAACAAAATGCTTCAGAAATGCGTCACCCTAAAAACACTTCCGGGTTCTTTTTTCTCTGGAAATCCTTCATAATGATATTGAAATTCTAACCGTCACAACATGAATATTATTGTTGGCTCTTCCGGAAGGACATTGCATTGTTAGTCGGCAAATCTACAAAGTGGTGCGTTGAATCGGGATACAGTCAATTTTAATAAAGTTCTTAAAAATATATTTCCAATGAAAATCATCATTTTCGTAGAGTTCAGAAAATAACACAATTCGACATGGAGAACTGTTTGTTTATGTACCTACCACTGTTCTTCTATTTTCTTATGATACCAATGGGGTTGATTAGCAGTCCTTTACCTGAATTTAATAATGAGTTGGATCGAGGAGAACAAGATTTATCAGTGCTGTGTGATCCACTTAGTGTTCAAGTATCCGTTACATTCTTTGTTCTTTCATATTTGAAATGCAAATTTATTTCTTCTCCGAGTAATTTTGCAATTAGACTATTAATATGGATACTTTTTATTTTTTAGGGTACCACAATACTGTGTTTTCAACCGTTTAAGAATCAAAGCATCTCTAACACCGGCATAAGTTGTTCTGAACCTTCACTTCCGGGTACAAAAGCTTCATATTCCTGTCGTAATTTTAAGGGAGTAGTTTACACAGGGTTTCTCACTTGCTCAGCTTCTGGAGCATGGATCACTAATTTAGAACATGCAAACAACTCTCTTTGTAATTTAGGTACGACCTATGCATAACTTATCGTTAAATATATAAGCACTTCAATGACGTAATGAATATGTGATCAGTGATCATACTCTATCATCTCAACTCATCTCAGGAATTATATATACGTATTTTCCAGATGCATCAATTATCAACTTTGAAGACCCGGATATCGTAGTAAGAGTGAAGAGAGTTTCCCATCGGAATAAAAACCACTAATTAATTAACTTGTTTTTATTATTTTATTGAAAATTTGTTGTATGAAAATATTTTGTCTTGCAGGTAGCCACTGATATCCCAGATTTCACGACACCGATTCCAAACTTAGCATTGCTACCGCCAGACATCTCTTTTTTAAATGGTATCTGAAAACATTGTTATTTTAAAATGGGCAGTTAAATATCATCTGCTGACAATAATTGCACATTTCTGTTTTGAATTTTAGACCACGAAAAGGTTGCATTACAGTTACATAATGCATTTCGAAGAAATCACAATGTTCCTCCAATTTCAATGTCAAAGCAGGTCCCATAAACGCATTTTTTTTAATACAATAAATGTCATCAGTAATCTAAAACTTAAATGAATTTTTAATTAATTATAGCTAAGTACCGCAGCTCAGAAGCTCGTTGAAAGAATCATGGATGGAAGTGATGTTGATGAAAATTGGGAGTCGGAATTTAAGTGGAATTTGATCAATAGAACTGTAAATATCGAAACAAATTGGTATTTTCAAACCCCCTCCGCCTTTGACAACACGGAAGCTGTCAGTAACGCTGTGCAAACGTGGTACTCTGGCTTCCTCAAGTATGACTGGAGCAACATTGAAAACAACTTGGAAGTAGGGGATGCTCTAGCATTCGCACGTGTGATATGGAAAGCAACAACACTCATGGGAGTTGGAGTTTTCAACTCCAGAAATCTCACATTCGTATCATGCCTTTATACACCTGGTAGGAATATAGAGTCGTTAGATCCTGTGAATGAATTTTTTCTCAATGTTCCACAAGTTAAGGTAGGATAATTATTATTGTTCCATATCAGAGTGCGCATTAAGTAACTTTGTCATTCTAAACTTCTTCCACAATGCCTAGGAAATCCATTAAATACGATAAAACAGTTATTTGTCACTCTAACAAACCGAACGGGGCACTTTGAGAAATCTCATTTTCTGTTTCGCATTCCTTGCATTTTTATCCTTCTACCTGTACATTGATCTAATTAGCATATGTTAGGTGTAACTTTGTCTCTTGTAGCGTGTATAAATCACGAATGCTATCTTTATTACCCAGCATGATAATTAATTCGGTTTACTTACAAATCTTTGGAGTCGTACTGACATACGCATTGCCATCCCCGCCGATGAGAATGCCTGCTGCCTATGGGAAATTACCTATTGAAGCAGAGCCGTCGAGTAGGCAGGATGAGTTTGTCAGCTTAATTACCAAAAATCTCACACCGGAACAGTGCAGCCAACTAAATCAATATTTTTCATCTCACAAAGCTTTGGTCTTAGAACGAATTAATGAATTTGGGGTGCAAACCAATGGAATTCCTTCCGGGATGAGGAAGTTTTTAGACACTGGCCCTGTCAATAGACACGGACGAGAATGTCTTATGAAGCTGGAAAGTTTCTTAAGAAGTAACCCATATGACGTAAGTACTTAAGATTAGAATGCTGAGTATTCCAATCAAGGAAAAAAGTTGCTTACACATAGATAAATTTGCGCTTCCAATCTAACAAGATTATGTACTACTAACACTCAGTATACAATATGACTTTTAATGTGTTTTCAGCTTAAAGATTTGATTTATGATGGACTTTTAAACATACATAGAGCAGATTTGTCGAAGCAACTAAAATCTTTGGTGAGTCATCAAAAACATAATGATATAGTGAAAGGTTTGGATGAAATCAAGCGACACAAGAATACCGCACTACGCGTTGTTAGTGATGCTAAAAATGAAGAAGACTGGTCAAAAGCAATAATGGACTTGATTATGAGGGATGACAATGATGAGTACAAATATAAAACCTTCATTTTAATATTAATATTTAGCACACTCATAACTTTAATCATAGCAAGATGCATTGTTTGGGCGAATTCGCGTTTAAAAGCGATCTCCAACGCTCATCAAAGCAAACTGAACCCAGAAACGGAGATGCTACTCAAAGATCAAGTTGCGTAAAGCTAATTTTCAATGATAAAGTTTTTTTTATTACCAGTTATTAAATTTGCTGATACGGTGAAATCTAATTAAAAAAATAAAGGTTTAAAAACAAAATATTTGTGGTTGTGTAGAGTTTGTTTATAATTTATTCATTTGGCAGAAAGGTCAGGATCAAAAGTATTTTACATGTATATAAGTAAAAATAGCGATGAAGTAATATGCAAAGCTACAGTTAAGCTTCTTTGACTGACAAGGACAAGACTAAAGATATTAACCAGATTCACTGAAAGTTTACATCTCCATTTACACTCCTACCTAACATACATAGGACATTTATATGACTGCTTTTAGCAGAACTCTAAATTAGGAATGCGTAATGTGAATATTAATTTGCATAAGCAAAATTCATTCTCAACAGATTCTTACCCAATTTTTATAATGACACTGAAAACGCATACTTGTATTTTTATTTCTGTTTCTATATAGTTTTCATAATTTCTTTGCTACTAATATTTTTTATCGTGGAATGAAAAATTATGTTCAAATGTAGCACGAAAAGCATAAAGAATAGATTTTAACACTAGCCAAAGTAAAACCTCACTCAAAGGTTGGTATTCATTACAAATTCAAGTACATGCATCAATGCGACAGGATTTATGAGCTATTATTTCGTATCATAATCATACTGTAGAAATGGAAATCCTACGAAACATCAAACACTATCGTAAACTAAGAAATGATCAGATTTACTGCTACTACTAAACGAAAGTCATTTGAATGACTTTTAACTTAACGTTTAATATGTTTCAAAAGAAAAATACGATGGGAATTGGGAATTATAAAAATTGTCAACGAAAACAAAAGGTTTCAACTCATTGATATTGCAAATTGTGTAACTCAAACATCATCTGTGGCCTCCAATCCTTCCGCTATCTTTTCAACCATAACTGAAAGCAATTTCGTCCAAGAGTTTTCCGCTTCGGGTGTCCAATGGCTTTTGAGGGCTTTTCCAAAGAACTCTAGTAAACTCGTTTTCAGATTCTGTGGATATAAAAGTGTTTATTATGAACTCAATAAATTTTACGATGCTGCATAATTTAGTTTAGAGACAAATCATGAATGACTCATCAATTTGGCCGTAAGTATTTCTTAAAATAATAGAAGAAAGAAGCTAGAAGAAAGCAAATCATTGTAGTGAACATCCATAACTAATCGTAAGTATGCTTTCTACAAAAAGCAATTTGACATTCGCGTTAAAGAATGATGGAAAGACGCTAATTGTCTGTAATATGATGTACGTCAAATTTTGTGTACTGAAACTGGCAGCTGTAAATTAGTTACACAGAATTTACAGATTTGGCTTTTGATGTGTTTTCAAGTATATAGTAGTAGTATATATTACAACTCAATTACAACTCATTTATAACCGTTGCTACAAAATCCTTCCTCTCAGCCCCTTTCAACATTGAAGATATGGGCATTTTTATGTTACATCGTTCGGGCATGAGAGTAAAATAAATGTTCCTTCGTGTTCGTATACTCCACGGTGAATAGAGCACTAAACTTTTTTACAATCAAGCGCTAAAAATTTAACGTCCACTAATTGCAAATCTTTCTTTAAACCGCACCTACAGCTCGAAAGGTCCACATTCTTTAAGTTGTTTAAATCACAGACATGGAAGTTTTAGTACGTATGTTATGGGAGTTATGATTTATAATACTCAACGACTAAACTCCATTGTCCATTGCTAGGTACAAGTATGCAAATCAAATTTTATGTTTTACTTCAAGTGAGATTTTGTGTGCTCAATTTGATGAAATGTTGACAACTGTAAACCAATATTGTACAGCACTCCATTACAACAAAATAACATGCAATCGATTTCTTTTTTGTAATATCCTTCGACATCATATCGTAAAATGCTAATAAAACGAGCATCTGTGTACTCACTGGTGCTAGTACATCTCCAAACTCTTAATAATCAAATATTGCGATTACAAACATATTTGCAAGCATATATATGCCTACTGAAATTGTTGTTACTGTCATACAAACATCCCTTACAACGGTAAATGGATTGAAAGCCAACATATACGAGCCATATGATAGCAAGTGGGTAGATTGATGATGATGAGTTAAGAGGTGGGTGAACTTCCGATTCCTCAGTTAGTAGGCAAGACAAATATTTGCACAATTGTTAAAAATAAAGTGTGCACAAGTAAATGTGGGCGTGTTTGAGTATATGATATTTCTTATTAGCCTATATCTATTGATACTCAAAGGAGAACTGAGAACTCTATAGCTAGCAGGTTGCCAATGCTTTTCCTTACAGCAACTACTCATGTGTGGTCTTTGGGGCAATGTGTGACATGAAACTACAAAAATATTTATGTGAAACGTCTCAGGTTTTTAACGCACACGCATGTTTTAAACCTGACGAGGTGAATACTAAAAAGCACTTGAAATGCGTACTATCACTACATAGAAATATTCAAAACTGTTATTTGATTTCTTACTTCAAAGTCTCCACGACTGAGCTTCCGTCTGGCGTGATTTCGTCCTGTTTTGAGAAGGAGCTCCGTGAGCACGTCCGGATCATCCAAATTGTCAACCAGCCCATTAATAGCGTTCAACACCGTGAAAGCATGAGCTTGTAATCTTTTATTTTCTGAAAGTTTATCTAGTGGAACATCAGCAAAGCCACGAAAGAGTCTCTGATACTCGGGATACCCAGTGAAAAAGCTGCACAAATAGAGATAGACAGACGTTTTAAAAGCAATGTTTATCATAACGACTGGGAAAAGCTCCAATCATTTCTATTCACATTTTGCATTATTCATGAGAAGTGTTAATGCAGCTGCACACTTTCCCTCATTTTATGCCCAAACGAAAATAAATAACCCAACAAGAACTCAATATTTATAAGTATCAAGAGCTTTTTGTGATGGAAATTAACTTACTGGATAAAAAATTTAATTCCATTTCCTTTGAGATCTGGACTCACAAGAGCCCATGTATCCTTAATACTTTTCTCTTCTTCGGGAGTCAGCATATCGTTTATCTTAATTTACTGATCTCAACTCAACTCTTCTTCCTAGGCTGCTGCTTGAGGAGGGACCACGTCTTCGAAACTACCTGAAAACGTAAAAAAATACACAGTCCTGAGTAATTACGCTGACAAAATCAGCTTACGCCAAAGTTTTAAAGCAACTGTTTTTCATTAACTTTCATTCTGTGCACTACCCAAAAGCTCTTTTTTGCAGGATTATGGAACACTCCCAATCCTTGTTCTATTTACCCCCTTCTATTGTTCCTAACCCGAAACAAATGATTCAAATATATCTTACCAGTGAATAATAGGAACACTAATTCCCCCCCAACTATATATATTTTGTGAAATGAATGCAAAACTTTCTTGGTGCTGCTATCTTTTCTTTCCAAACTTTGAAAGACAAATGAAACTTCAAAATTCTATGCAATTTAGTTGGCCTTCTTCTGTCCTGCTCTTCTTCAAACAATAGATAGTAGGTATGCTTTGCTAGAATGCATAACATTTAGTCACTCCTACGATACAATGTTCTTTTCTGGAAAAAAAAGTTGGAGAACCTGCTTCTCTTAAGTATGTCATACAAATAGAGAAATCTTTGTGTTGTCCAGAAGAGTCACTCTACCTAACCAACCAGTCAGCTTGTAGCAGGACTAGCTCCATACAGTGTCGTTCCGCTTGGTACTGGTATGATAAAACTAGAAAGTTTACTATATACTCGTAAACTTGTAAACTCAATAACAAGGTTCCAGTTCAGAGACGAATAATAATAAGCCGATGTGCATTAGCATTCAATCACAAATCAAGACTCGAATGTCAGACTGACAATGAAAGAATGCTACTTTCAGTAGTTAAAAACAAGCTCAATGTAATCAGCGCCTGTGATAACCAGCCTTTTATGTTAAGAATGATAAAAGATGTAAAAAAACAGACACGCATGCCTTGCCTAAAATCACGTTATCAACAATCACATTACCAAAGTTGAAACATTTTTTAATAAAAACAAGTGTCTTGGTATTTTAAAGAAAATGATCTTCATGGGCTTTATGACGGCTTAAAGTAGATATTACATATAGATGAGGGTGGATGAGGTAATATAATAATTTTACTATATAAAAGACGATACAATATTGCACTTGAACTTGCAAACCATATTGCATCAGAAAGTTTGTATTTTGAATACATTATGTATGCACATATTAAATTCAATCAATTTTGTGCTATGCTTATTAAGCACTGACTCCAGAATAAGCTTGAGTATGTGCTGGAAGACTGCATATAATCTACATAAAATATTTTGTGTAATAGCTTAAAGTATCTTTAGAATTAAAACAGAATCATCATGTAAGTTGTGAAACATTTTTTTAAATACTTAGCATCTTGTACCAATTAGCCCCATTAGTTAGTTTAAGGGTTTGCCATCTACATTGGTATCAAACTGTACTTTAAGCCATAAAAAATACGGTTACAAATAATTGTAAATCAATATGCATTAATGTTTTTGTATTTAAGCAATAAATAATTATTGCAAATGGCAATAGATAATGGACTTACGTCATGAACTCTGACGAAGGTATTTAAGAATGGAAATTGGAGCTTTTATCTATCAAACCCTACTTCTACTGTAAAACATGGTTTTAGACTCATGCGAAATGGAGGACTGCCAATTCAAATCCCAACAACCATTAATTACATGTAGTTAAAAGCTCGTTGAAAGAGCAGAATTAAAGCTCGTACTTCCGGCGAGGTAAAATTTTTAGCAACGAGATACGAGGGTCCTATATATGATCTCTCTCAAATATAAAATAATACACTTTTTATACAACATTGCGTGTGTGTGTTGAGTTTATACAATATGTAAGATGAGTATAGGAGTTGCCCACTATATGTGAAATTGAAGAAGATAAATAGATTAGAGCGTAAATTACATTATGTAAAGTGAGCAGGATGAATGAACGCACATTAAAGAACTAAATCATTGGTTTTCCAATGGCTTTCCGTGAGAGAACGAGAAACCAAAGAATTACGTGAATAACAGCAAAGCTACATGTCCACCAATAGTTGAAGATAATTAAAATGAATTTTGATCAAAACCACATTTCAGTATATTTCAACCGTTTTTAAAAAGGAAATAGGTTGGAGTTGGAGCTAAGCATTATAGTTTCCAGTGTAGTATCATTACCGAGCAGAGCATGAGCATGTACTAGATTAAATTGAATTAGAAGTACTTATTGAGCATTGTTACAAAACTAAAAATTTAGACAGACATGCTATGTCAACATTTCACGCATATTGCCTTCAATTTTATTTGCTTAATTTGCTTATTTATTCTATTACTTTTAATAAAGTGTGTTTACAAGATAGTTGGTAATAAATTACCATCTTCATCATTGTTAAATTTATCACTCGAAACTACAGTTGACAACATTAACAACCTCGCATGACAAACTGTGACAAACTCGATACACTCAAAACATTTAGGAAGCACTCGAACTTAATGCTATTAATGATGATTTATTTTGGATAGTTACAAAAACTTGTAGAAATGGATAGCACACAACCACGTCGTAATTGTACTTATAGTACTATAACTTCATATCTCTTTCGAAGTATATTCATTTTTTTCTTCTACAAGCAGCGTATACTTACATTAAACTTTATCTGAATGTAACAGCATTGAATACTATAGATTGATAAGATACATTGAGTGTCGGAAGGAACTGTATAAATAGCGATTCACTACTACAGAGAACTCCTCTCTGATAAAATATCCTGAATTTAAAAGTATGCAAATCCAATTGTGCGTGTATTACTCAACCATCCGCTACAGAAAGCTGGCCACTTTTGGAGCAAGCCATCAATGTTAAAAAAGATCTCATGTGGCTAAAATTTGATTAAAGCTAATTGATTCAATAATCTCTGTTACACGGAGCAAAAGAATACTCTAGAGGATGCATTGGAAAGAAGTAATGTAAGGGAGCCTTTTAGATAAACTATTAACGGTACAAGAAAATGAATTGGAAACCCAAAACGACACTCAATTACACAACCACTGTACAACCCACGTAAATAGATTTCTAAATAAGTTAATATACTGACTACCTGAAAATCCAGTGTTGTGCTGGAGAAGAATCACGATGTATACATCTTTCTTGATATATATTTTGACACTCTTTCATATATATTTTACAGTGATAGCTATGAAATATTTAAAAAGCTCGTATTTATGAAAGCCGATCATGACTATTGCCACGGCATACAAACTTGTACTACTACTACTCAAATTGAACCTAGCGTTTTAAAAATTGGAGGATACTGGCACTACTGGCAGCAGTGGAATTTGAAAAGTGCTTAGAGCTCATATCCAACACAACAGTATACTATGTATAAATGTAACTTTCCGTGAAGTCATTACATGTCAATTATGAACAGTATGAAAAGAGGAGAAAAGGTTTTCAATTTGTCTAACAAGTCAAATCATAGAGCTACAACGAAAGCACTTATGCAAATTGTGGTATGGAGCTATATAGCATGATAGATTATAATATTAATGACTTCTTTGAACTAGTACAGACTGCATGCAAACGTACTTAACCCAGGTGCACATTACTACTATAAATGCATAAATATACTTTATGAAAGGATTACAAAGACTTGGCAATCACATCAACCATACCTACATATATACACACCCACTCAAAACAACCTCATTAATAATTATTTATGCATAAATGGATGCAAACTTAGTACTATAATAGTTGAAACAGTCAGAACAAAAATATTATTGAATGGCAAACATAAATATGCATTTAATATTGTAACGATTTTGAAATTGATAATGCATGTATGAGCTTCTTATGTAATTTTCTCCCAGAAAAGTTCGTACAATGGATCGTGCCCATTCAAAATGATCTTTGATGGGATAACCTACTTATTACTGACCATATATGCGTGGAGGCAGATACACAAATTCAATAACATTCGTTTTAAGCTCATTATTATCTTGAATTACAATGTACAAATTTAGTCTTCTTACCTTTTCCACACCTCACTCTTACTTTTTGAACTTTTCATGCGAGAAAGCAACACGGTTTGAGAATATAAGCCAGGAAGGAAACAAAGAAACCACAACCGGAGCGTATATTATGTATATAACAGTAGGAGAGTAATTAAATATTCATATAAACTGGCTTAATTTCACTGAACTGTTCTACTTTACCAAAGGGCATGTATAACGCGTAGCATCTCCTTCTTTCAACTTTTCCTTTTTACCAAATCTTACCACTTGTTACACATAATAAAATGTGACTCTGGAGAAGGACTATTATTCTATGCCATGCACCTTTGTGAAAGATATGATCGGATGGACGGGCAAAGAGCGTCTGGAAATGTGTGGATGAATCTACACGATCTACATACGCTTTTATTTGCAGAGCTAAAGCTTTGAGAACGGTATTTCTTATTCCAAAAGACAAGACACGGGGAAATTGAGAGATAAGACAATAAGGAAGGAGCTGAAAAGGTAAGAGAACAGTTTAACATCGTCATCCCCAACTCGAAACGTACACTGGCGTGCGTTTCTCATCAGCCTTTCTTTAATATCAAATTGATACTATTTTCCCTAAGCCTCCATGATTCTTCTCATCGACTTCTTCCCACAGGTTACATTTACGAGGTTCACTGCATTACATATTGCCCTACACACATACTTTTTTAGGCATCCTTCCTTCTATGAAACTCCTGTCTAGTAGGCAATTTATATTGCCAGTGCCATGCCAGTACTACCACCAAAACAATCATCAACCATGTCCTCCTATTGCTTCCCACTGTGTATCACCGAGTCAGTAGTGGCTGCAGCTTAATAAACTTTATAAAACGTGCTCATTCAATTCATACTAAAAAATTAAATTGAGAGAGAGAGGGGTATATTATATTTATATTTTCTATAAAATCAGTAATGCATATGCATATAAGAGGCATGACACAAGTATAGTAAATGTTTTGCAAATTGTAAGTTGAGTATCACCTAAAAGCATATATACAAATAGCGGGGTGATAGGAGCTTAATCAAAAGTTTAGTAGTATATAATGCTCCTCCACCAACCAACCAAGCCTTATAAAAATTCATGTCTTTGAGAATAAAACCAACATTGAACATTGCATGGCTAAAAAGAAGACAGGCATCTCATCATGATCATCATCATCCTCTGTATATGAGGTTTCGTTTGGAATGGAAAGTGTATGTCATGCATGTTTTGTTTTCTTCGTCTTCTCCTCCCTTTTTACCATTTATATCACTCTCTTCTCCTCTTATTCAAATACACACATACCACACATATATTATCTTTGCCATCCACGCGTATCATCTTCCAAAATGTGTCTCTTGACTTGACTCGCATGAATTTCATACACGCATCGTGACAAATTATGTAAAAATTCAAGAGAGACGGACATCGATGATGTCTGATGAGGATGAAGAAAAACTTGATAAAATCATTTATTTCATCTATACTATGTATGCATATATATATACATATACATATTCTCCTCATTTTTCATTCACCGCGGCGCACCGGTTGGTATGCTGCTGATATTAGGTAGCTTGCTGGCTAATATTATAAACATTTATTTTCATAGGCGACAAGAATTAATATGTGGTAATGGAAAAACCACATCTGGGAACATGAACAGGAATTGTTTCAAGAATGTCTCAAGCAAATAATCTAAGTTTGATGCCGAAAAAGACTACATGAAGAGTGAAAGGCAACTAAGCGTAGTATGTCTTCTTGCATCAAGGAGATACTGAAGTACGCCTCTGAAGCCTATTACGAAACATCGATGTCGCCACACATCTGCAACTCAATGTCATTCCTTTCCTTAGCCGTTAGCTTTTGTTACTTATCTATCTACCCTAAAATTCTTCCTTGTAGAACCTACCAAGAAGTTGCCTCATTTCATGACTCGTGAAATATCAAATTGCTTCCGTGTCTTACCAGTCGTTAGTCTTCATTCATTCATGGAGTTTATCTTCTTAAAGGCAATCATCTCTGTAGCGTGTATTTCAACTGAAGCAATATTTCTCCTTTCCCAGATTACAGATTCTCTCAATTCACTTAAACTTTGAAACTGAAAAATAACTTTCCAAATTACTTGCACCGTGCCATTTTCTCACCAACACATATTATGATATACTGAAAATTAATATATTGTTCCGTCACTACACTAAATTGTGGTTTCGCAGGACTTCAAACTATCATGCAAGCAAGATTATATATGAACATTGAAAGTGAAAGCTGCAAACATCATACCACATTTTTTTTGTTAATCTGCAAAAATGTATAATGCCATATGAGCCTCAATCATTTTCACTACATCAGCATCACTATCTGCCATTGACTCATTGAATTAATTCTATGAAGTATCAACTGTTTTGATGAAACTGCAAAATAACACGACTTAAAACATCTACGTATTATGTAGGGTGATATGAATATGATGCTTATCATACACAGAATCTCACATGTATTGGATCATCAATAAAATATGAAAGTAGATTGTATTAGGTCCTCTATGCTTATAAACTTGTTTTGAACACGCCCTGGAACAGGAACAAGGCTATGTAAAAATATGCTTTAATGATTTTGCAAAATGTAAAGAATGCATTGCTATGCTTGTACAATATTGTAAAAAACTGTTTAATCGGTCAATTAATACAACTCTTGGATGCCAATGATTGTTTAAGGATAATAACATAAACCAATTCATAACCCAAACCCCCGATCCCGGCATTGGAAGTATGAGATAAAGTGATCTTCAACCTGAAAAAGTTAACTACTGAAATAATGACTGACTAATGACAAATTTATGTAAGTACCGCATCAGTTACAAATAAAGAAACAAAAAATATGCAAAGTAAGAAAAAATTGGTACACAAAGAAAAAAATGTGATCATGAAGGAGATCAAACAAACATCTCTCCAAACCTTTTATTAAATACAATACAACGTTTGTCATCTTATTGGAATATAATGAATTGAATTAATTATTTCGATATAAAGTACAAACCGGTTAGTCGAAGAGACTTTGCCTACGTCTATGCCGGTAATCAAAAATATACTTCCAACATCTTAGACAAACAGGAATCCTGTAAATATAAGGAGTTATTGAAAGTATCACATTAGAAATCACAGTCTAATGTTCGTTTCACCATGACATGTCATCATCATCATCATCATCACGAAATGGGTTAATTACTTGAAACATCTAAAGAGTATGAAATACTTTGACTTGAAGCTAGTAGTAGTATTTCAAAAAAAAAAATTTGTTTATAGCATCGCCACCCCCCACTCACTACATAAAAAGGTTAAGTTACGTCTTTGCACGTAGTCGTAGTTGATTTACCAGCAATTACAATAACAACGGAGATGTAACTTGATATATAGTAAGTTCTAAAAACTACAAATACAAAATGTAAGTAATGTGTAATGTAAAATGATTTTGTTTGCAAAAGCGTTCTTATCTGGTAAAAAAGGAACTTGAGCACTAAAGGTTTATGAACACTTATTATCGGAAGTAAAGGACACGTGCAGCTGCAACATATTCTTTTGGAAAAGTTAGTCAATTTTATATTCCAGAAACACGAGCAACAAATCAACATCAGCGGGTTGTTGACTGTTGTTCGAGAGTCGAGAGAGAGACACGGTTTTGGGCAAAGGAAAACTGGGCAGCTTGCTTTATACCCTTTTGAATATCCCCACCCTGTCAAATTTATGGCATTGTTCTTAATACAGGTTTATTAATTTCCTTGTGGCTGCTCCCCTCCCAATCCTCTTTACATATTACAAGTCAATATATCAATAATGTAAATTATCAAATTTAAGAAAACTTACCAATAGTTATTAGTATGGTCCGGGAAAATATAAGAAGGAATCCTTAGTCGGAGGCACCCCCATCGTCCTTGCGGTCGCTCTTCGGGTTGGGGCAATCACGGCTTATGTGGCCCTGTTCGCCACAATTATAGCAGGTCTGGCTCTGACCACGTCCCTCAGGGCATTCCCGTGCAATATGTCCGGACTTGCGGCAGTTGTAGCACATGGGTTCGTCGGATGTTCGAGTACAATCTCTAGCAATATGGCCAACGCCATCGCACTTGTAACAGCGATCAGCCTCACGGCACTCCCGAGCGAAATGACCAAAGCGGTTGCATTTGTAGCACTTCTCTAATTATTTAAAAGAAAAAATCAAAAGAAAAAAAAATAAATTATTTGTAAAAGTCAATGATTAACAGGCTATACAACAATTCAATCACAACAACAATCACAATCAAAAATGGCATCTGTGAATTCTGTTAATGAATCATATGTATGAATAAAATGTTTTTTACTCCCAAACCATAAAATTTAACATTAAATTATTGGGCTTACCTCGGCCACCACGGCCAAAGTTGCGGGACCTTCCTCCTCCTCCTCCATAGCCTCCGCCGCCACCACCACCACCACCTCCTCCGCGGCCACCATCGTCGCTCTCATTGCACTCACGAGCAAAGTGACCAGGCTTGTTGCACCTGTAGCAGACGCTTCCACTACTCATCTTGACTCAGTTTTCGAAATAACCAGAAAAGAATTTAAAGTTATGGAAAACAACAGCAGGAAGATACTCAGTAATCACCGGGATGAGTTAAAGAGAGAAAAAAAAATATATTAACGAACTGGCTCAGGAAAAAAGAAATATTATTTCCTATTGATTTCAAGCAACTGAATGAAAGTTCGAAAACTTCCAGACGCCTTAAATTGGATTTGATTTGGAGTCAATTAGATTGACAGATTTTTATAATGATTTTTCTATTTTTAATA
Source organism: Orchesella flavescens (assembly GCA_964034955.1). Classification (NCBI taxonomy): domain Eukaryota; kingdom Metazoa; phylum Arthropoda; class Collembola; order Entomobryomorpha; family Orchesellidae; genus Orchesella; species Orchesella flavescens. Next base: position 20,325,918 of record OZ035955.1, read on the forward strand.
GATTTTAAATGTTGCAGGAAGCAACAATTTCCTAAAAAATTGTGAATGAGAGTGGCTCTCAGTTGTAGAAAGATGAAATGGCCACACAACTACACAAAAATTGGACTGAATGAATAACTTCCTCCGAGCTCCGCTCGCTCCGGCTTAATGAATAGCTTTAAGGTGGTTAAAAGAAGAAGAGACGGTATGGTTGGCTATATTGTAAGTACGCTTCCTTTCGATTTGCTTGGGTTAGTTCAGTCAGTGGCTACTACTTTGGCTTGTCTTGTACTTGAGCATTGGCTGGCTATAGCTTTATGGAGGTGATGAGCACATGGAACAGCTTGGGGAACGCGGACGTGCCTCTAACTCAAAATGTCGTGGCACTTTCTACTCAGCAAATGAGGTAGAGTAGGAGCCGGGGCGAAAGGAGCAATCATCTAAATGCATTTGGGATCCTTGTGCATAAAAAATTGAGACGCGCTTTTCTGTGAGGGACCAAGACTAGTAAATTGTTACTGTACCCGACCACCGCACCGTGCCGTAAGCTTCCTTCATTTAGTTTTTACGGCTGCTTTGCTTTTGCTCCTCTTCTGTGTTGCGTATACTCAATTTAGTGTGTTTATAGGCATCAAGAAAAAGAACGCTATCCGTAAAAAAATACTCTTCGCTTCTTTACTCTACAATACTCTACTACTGTTGAGTGCTCATATTGCTCATCCTTCGTTTTGGGATGTGCCAACTGCGTATATACTTCTTTCTGGGCTTGGCTTTTGTTGTTGGTTTACCTTACCACACTTCTTACCAAGAGTTTTTATCACGGGGGAAAGTTTTTTTTTAGGTGATAAAGGAAATGGCATTATAAATACTTTGATGAAATGAAATGGTGGTCGTAATATGAAGAGAATGATGTGAACTACGCATATAATGGATGTAGATGTGGAATTGACAGAAAAAATGCATCATTGGTTTTGGTTTCATCTAAACTTTGCATGTTTGAACAAAGGAAAGGAATTCTGGGCGAGGAGGGCATTTGTGAGAACGGATATAAACTTTCTGGTTGAAAAGAAGATCACCAGAAATGACGGAAATATCCTGTTCTGTAAGTGATATACCAGGCTTTAGCTGTCATCTAGTGTCACGTGAAAGGAGTGAAAGTAAGGAAATCAAGAGAGAAACGGGTGTTGAAACCCACCTCGGCATCCGGAATAGAAATTTTCTCCTTTGTTCCTTTCTTTCGTCTATGATTATGCCATGCACAAAATGTTCATGACTATTTCCATGCTTTTATATGCTTACTTCTATAGTCAAACCAAGCCCAAAGAAAGGAAGCAAAGTAAATCCCCAAGCCAAGTGGTTCTCTATTTGACACACTTGTTATAACGATCTATCTAAATGTGTTTTATGCTTAACCAATATAAAGTTATTCTTACATTCTACACCCTATCCCAATTGCTTAACTAATGCATAGAAAATCTTGGCTTGTGTTTAGTATTGTGTCTTGCATAATTGTGCATGTCGCATGTGGATGCTTCCCTAGTGAAGAATTTTTGAGAGAAGAACATATATTTTGCAATATAACGAGTATAAATCACCATTTATTTCGAAAGCGGGTTTAAAAATAATTAACTACGTACCTAATAGTTTTGAAACTATTTATCAATGAAGAGGAGCGAAGAAAGAACACGTTAAGTTTAGAGGCAATCAAATCAATACGTAAACTTCAGAAAGGAAAGCGCTGCTGTTGCAATGAGAAGTAAAATAATTCCAACCAGTGATCCAAAAACTAGCCACACTTTCGTCCTATGACTCCTTCCAGTTTCTGAACATACGGAAGACATGTTGATATCAATGTCCTCTTGAGTCCTCAGACTTACGTCAATAGGCTGAGTGTGGTTTTGATTTCTGCATTGTTGATAGCTTCCTATAAAAATGAAACAAAGATCATGCAAGTCTTGCTTTGGAATGGACAAAACGGACTTGTTATTTTAAACAAATGCATATCACCGGTAAATTACCACTTAAGTTATCATCACAGCTTGACGAAATGGTTTGCTTGTTCTCCCAACTTATCAAATCGTGAAGAACTTCAATACTATCTTGGACTTCAGTCGCATTTCGCCTCGTTTTACGCAAGATACCATTTAAGCTGTCAACTTTCTCTAGGTAGCTGGACGCTGACATTCCAGTAACACCTTGTGCTAGTAGTGGCCTTTGAGGATCATCCTCCTCCGAATCCATCAAGTTTTCAGATGTGAGGGTGACAGTGGTTCGAATGGATTTTTTAATAATTAGCTGACTGAATTTGTGAACCCTTTCCTCAAGAGCGTTTTGAATTTTATGGTACCTGTTAAAAACTTGTTGGACATCTGTGAGAAGTTGAAGCATTGTCTGCTTTTTCATCTCCTGAGGAGAAAGGTTTCGTTTTTTAGAACGGAATGCTTTTGGTATTATACCGTGACCGTTTTTGAGATTGCTATTGCTTTCTTCAGATGAGTAGTCCCAATTGGTGGTAACATTCAGGTACTGTATTTGATGTATAATGCTTGTAAACTTTTGGTAAGCCTCGGGAAACCGTTGAATGTCATTGCAAAGGTCTCTGAGTTTCTCTTGATCTGAACCCTTCATGGGTTGCTGAAGCTGGCTTTCCATAAGCATTGCTAAACATTCAAGCGAAAAGAACGTTTATGAATATGATTTGCTGACTTGTATCCAAAATTAGATAAAGTGTGAATCGTAATTTAGCTCTGCATGGAAATTAAGCTGTCATACCCACGGTTTTCATCAGATCTACATTCTTTAAAATATCTTTTGGTTGAAGGATAAATGTTGGAGCAACATCTACATCATCAGCAGCAACGCTGTCCTCATCTTTGTTTGAAATTTCAGAATCTGCATCACTACTTCCACCACTTCCAGGGCCACTATCTTCTTCGCTACTACTACTACTACCTCCAATTATGATTTGAATACATGAAGAACCTTTTTTTGCCATTGCATGAATGCACTAAACTTTATTATATGTGCTCTCTTAGAATAAGTGCACACTTTGCTATAATTACTTTGAATTTACTTTCACTGCGCATCCAAAATCATGGATTCGATTGTTTAGAAACTATTGTACTACAACATGTTTTTAGGTGAATTTATTGATCAAATTGATATTTGTCCTACTTCACTGATAATAAAAATTGATCTGCGACAAGTGCTGAAGAAGTTATTTTTGGCCAATATATCATCCTACTTAAATCTGTGAAGATGATCCAGTGGTAAAGTGATATTGTGATGTATATCCTAACCTCTTTAAAATCCTTTTGTAATGGGTTTGCGAATGGGCCGAGTTCATTTTTTATACTAATCTGTTTACAATTTACCAAGTTCGCTTGGGTATTATCTTTTTCCCATTTCGCATACGTCATGCGTTAATATCCATCATCCATATATACCATACCACACTTATATAATGCTCCATTTCGCATCATTGAAACAATCAAGAAGTGTGTAAAAGAATGGCCGCATCCCATGGAACTGAAACATATACATACATACATTTTTATGATATATAGATAAACGCAAAATACCAGGTGTTATCCAGATTTCAGAAGTGATCATAATAAAAGCACAATGCCAAAAGTATAAACGTTTGATGCTATTTGTTCGGTCTTCTGATTGAATGCAAATGCAGACTAGACTTGATATACATACATGCATATTTGATAGTATATATTACTCGAAAATTCAATGTTGGGCAACAGGAAAAATTTCCAATTTGTACAATTGTAGCTGGAAGGATTCATCTTTAACACGAGCAAAACCTAAAACTTAAATATATGCTAATGCTAAACCAAATACCAACAATAACCGATACGCAATTCCATAACTGTTAAATGAAGGTCAAGTCAAATTTTACTGGAACGTGCAAAGACTATAAAACATGATCCTTACTGGAATATGTGTATACAGACATGATGAACATGAAAGCATCAAATTGCCGAAAGAAATCTCAATCACATGAAAGCATAACATTATTTGGATTCATGTATTTTACACAATAAAATCATTTCCACTCTTATGCAAATAAAAAAGCTGAACAAAACTTGAACATGAACCTGAATACTTTCAGCTAATCTCTGCTTTTACGCTCGCCTGAAGTGTGATTATGATTCGTTTTGATATTCTTAAAGCTTAGCAATGTATTTGTATATTTTGAACTTACTCCTTGCTATTGTATTGCTTCAACTGGTTATGATGATTGATTATGAGTGTCATGTAATTTCATTGCTCTCTCACATTTTATTCACAGATAATTTAATATTGCACAATCTCATACGTGCTAACTACTCAGATGCGTGCTCAGAAAATCTTTTCTCTCTATAAATTTATTACATTATCAACAAAAGAAATCAACATTACAAACTCGACTTCTCTAAATAGATTATGAATTTGTAAAATTATTATTACTATACAAATTCATACATAGGAAACAAATGCGCTTTCTTTTCTCTGCAGCTATTCTTCTAAATAACAATTAATACAAAAGTAGGTAGTTGTCGTCTGGTGTTCTGAGTATTTTCTCATTCTCTGACTGTCTACTTTCTATCTTGTGTTACTTACTATTTTTTGTCCTCTTTAACAGATATGAAATGGGCACAAATCTGATTGAATTTTACCAATAACACCCAAAATAGAACAAGAACAAAATATGATACAAGTAGAACTGGTTACATTTAATAAGCACACTAGTGAATAACATAAATATTCGAAATTCATAAACGAATTCCTTCATCAGGACAGATATATACATATATTATAGTAGACAGCTTTGTACATTATAATTTTCATTCAAATAAACGTATTATATACTAACGATAAGTTTAAGATTTCATTTGATACTAAATTAACAACACCTAGAAAGTATTAATGATTACACCTTCATGTGCATAATAATATGGGATATATCATCATAACCTGTTACAACTACAAAACTACTACAAGCAAAAGCAATTCATTTCACCGGAAAACTGTGATAACTAATCATAATAAAGTAAGAATGTCGGTTTTTGTGACATGATATATTGTTGACTAAATTGATATTAAAGCAACCCGAAAAACGTCAGTGGCAATAATATTGTTAGTGATAACCATTGTCAATGTACATACATGTATACCATTGAAATACATAAAATATGGAGTATGCCGGCATAATTTACGTTAAGTAATTAAAGCATAATTTACGGATTAATCAGTTCAACTAACTATTCAAAATTACTCTTCCTCCGAGGACGACAGACCTGTTGCTGTGAGTTGCATTGAGTTAGTACCGGTACCATGAAATAGGGATTTCTTTTTTTCACGACAATTGGTACTACTACAACTACTACTGTTCATCCCTATGGGCTGCTCAACACTTTGCAATAGCTTCTTGTACTTGCTAAACGCACTGCTTGGTAATGGAATCTCGCATATATCTGGCGATAATTCTCTCTTACGTTTATTACTAGTATTACTGCTCTTATTACCGAGTTCAACACCAAATTCGGGTCCACATTCATCTTCTTTCTTCGCTTTACTTTCACCGTTGCCTTCATCCACTTCTTTCTTGCCTTCACTTTCGCCGTTCTTCTCCACAGCAGCAGTTTTGTTAGGGGCGTTTTGAGATGCATCAGCTTCAACGACTGCTCCATGAGACAATATTTCCAGTTGAATTGCCATATTTTCAATTTTCTTCAGTGTTACGCCTTTAGCCCAGTTCTTATTGAGTCCCGAGATCCTATCCAATGCTACTTCGCCATCCTTAAAGAATACTACTGGAACCCCTGGAACCCCTCTGAAATTTTTTAGTAAGTCTTCGTGTTGCGTTGCTATAATAAAGCGAGGATCTTCTCCGTTGATTAAAACATGACGCGTTTTTCTGGGAGCCCCGGGTGATCTCTTGAACCGATTTCTCTTTGCCAACAGAGCCAAGCATTCAGATACGTTTCGAGAATGGGGAGCGTGATGACAATCGTGTATGATCATGTCTTTCTCAATCAATCTTTTGATGTTCAAGTTTTCTGGAAACAATTTATTCAGTGCCTTGAGTACGCATGATGTCAGTAGAAGCTTGCATTTGCCACTGAAAGCTTTAGTCAGGTGCTCTTTAATATTATTTTTTTCATTTGCAATAGCTGAGCACACAAATGTGTCGTCAACAAGAAAGTGATACGGAGGGGAGAAATGAAAGAATTTCCGGAAAAATTTTAATCTGTCAAGGAAATTTTTGTCCAGTCCAGGAGAAACTTGTGCTGGAGAAGGGTCCAAAAGTCTTTTTCGCTGCAAAGAGAGGTCCATATTTCATACTAAAGAGCTGCAACAGTTAGTCTTCTAAATCCGAAAGTGATACAGTTGCTAGTTGTTCATGATGATTGATGATGAGGGTGGTTTATACTTTCCAAGACCAGCGGATTTAAAGTTCTGTGTATAAAACGAGATATTATACAACATTTAAAAAACATCATTCTGTTATGTGTGTAGACGTGACATTAACAAGTCTTAAAACTCTATAGATAAAAATTTTGATTGGCAAGGGGCATTGTGCTACAATGTCTTTTCTAATTCTTATTACCTTTCATTCTTTTTCTTCCTCTATTCTACCGCTTTTCCATTCGTCGGAACTGGAACACGAACAAACGTCTTTAATGTTGTTACTTCAAAGAAACTTCTTTAAAATACAAGTAACCTTTCATTCTCAAGATTTAATGACACCTACTACACTGCAAACGCATTTTACAATCAATCCGATGGTAGGTAACTTAAAAATTGAAACAAGTTCAGTTTTACAACTAACAGCACTTTCTCAATATCGTTAATTATTCCACTTTTACTACTGCAACTCACTGATTTAATACGACCTTCAACTCACGTTTGTTTGCTTGCGCAATCATATGCAACAAACAAGCATGCCTTCACTCTCATTCATAGTCGTCAGATCAGAAGAACGTAACGTTTGTTTATAAAATTTGTGCCCACTGCCACAAAAAGTCATGAGGTTTGTCATGAAGCAAATCCTGCTCCTGTCCGCATCCATCTATAAGAGGCATAAAATCCTTAGGCACAGAACATCATCATTGGTATCATGAAGAAGATTTTAAGAGCATGTGCTTGAGTTCTAACGTACTCTTGTAAGTCTCATCTCGATCGTTCCTTATCTCAATTCAAAAGCATAATAGCAGAAAAAAGTACATAAAATTCAAGGCATTTATACTTGATGCTGATATGAGGAACGGACAAAGGCAAAGTGGATGGACTGGATGGACTGGATCTCATACTCATGGATTAACATTAAAGCAAAGGAACGAATCTATATATGCATAATATGCATAAAAGCGGTATATACATACGCTAGAGTTAAAGATGAACAAGAAGACCCCACATATTTCCATCCCAATCCCATCCAACCAAAGAGCACAATAGACCAACTGTCAATTTTTGTATTTGGTACAGCGCGTACAAGGACTAAACAGCTAAATTGTGCTCAGGCTCAACCACCAACAAGGCTTTGTTCTGCATCCTCACTCAACACTCAACTCAACCCTCGTTTCCCTTCTTCTCTTCTGCAAGCAAATATCAACAAATGAGAGGAATTTTTTGTTCGTTTGAGAATTGGGCTGCTGTGAGAAGTGTGCACATTCAACATTACTAAATTAAACAGTATTATAACACAATTTAAATTAGAGTATAATAATTATCCTATTTCAAGATAAGGCACTTTCTAGCACCTAACCTGACCCCAAATGGAAGTGTAATTAGTAATCGAGGGGTAGGTGTAAGAAGCTACACTGATATTTTCCAGTGCACGATTTGCGTTTGCAAACGGCCAAGTCCAAAGTCACACGCAAGTAGTCACAGCAGTTTAGACGTGGGTTTTGTGTCAAGTCACAAGTTGAACACTAATTTCTCTTCACAATGACCGATGACTATCACAGGATTGAAAAGTTGGGAGAAGGTAAGTTCATGCTGTCATGTATTTAAAACAATATATTTTTAGTATTGGTATTGAATAATAATATGGTATATGGGCTTTGCGGAAAACCGCCACCGTCAATCATGATTGATTTGTTAGTTTGTTTGTGGATACATTGCACTGCATGTATTCAATGAGCGATGAGCAAACAGCTTATTTGTAAGTAGTTAAATGTGTAACTTTAATTGCTCATTGCAGGCACGTATGGAGTGGTGTACAAGTGTAAACACAAGCGAACTGGAGAACTGGCTGCATTAAAACGGATCAGGATTGAAAATGAAGATGAGGGGGTGCCACCAACAGCTCTCCGTGAAATATCCATACTTAAAGAGCTTTCGATACATCCAAATATTGTGGGGTATGAAAGTAGCTTTTACTGCTTTGGTTTAGGTTTTTTGGGTATTGTAACGGCTAATGGCTTTGGTTATCAAATTTACAAAGTCGATCAAGCTTATACTGCGCTATTAAGTTAACTTAACTAATACTTATTAGTTAATGACCAACCCTGCACTGCCAGCAGAGTTAAAGTCCGCTCTGCGGGCTTGGCTGGCTATGATTTATCTTTTTATTCACCAAATTGACTGATTTACTAAATTTTGTTTCAGCTTACGGGATGTAATTATGCAGGAAGGAAAACTTTACTTGGTATTTGATTACTTGTCCATGGATTTGAAAAAGTACATTGATAGCTATGGCGCAGGTCGACAACTTGAAATGACCACTATTAAATCCCTAACATATCAGGTTCGTGTAATGTAAAGCTGAACACTGCACTAAATCTAATTCAAATTAATAAGGCCATTGGCATTAATTTACAATCTAAATGAAAATGACTATAAGCTAATGAAAACTTTGCGGTGTAGTTTTGATTTGATAATTTGGTTGACTTATGTTAATGGGCTAAAACATTTTTGTTTTGTAGTTGTTGCGTGGGATGCTGTTTTGTCATCAGAGAAGGGTTCTGCACAGAGACCTGAAGCCGCAGAACCTGCTCATTGACAACAATGGGAATTTGAAAATTGCTGACTTTGGACTTGCTCGAGCATTTGGTATTCCAGTGAGAGCGTACACGCATGAAGTTGTCACGTTATGGTACAGGGCTCCTGAAGTTCTGTTGGGTTCTCCAAGATATTCGTGCCCTGTTGACATCTGGTCAGTTGGATGCATCATGGCTGAACTCATCACCAAAAAGCCTCTATTTCAAGGGGACTCTGAAATTGATCAACTTTTTCGCATATTCAGGTAAGAAATTAGTTTAAAATCGTAACCACGAATGAACGTGAGAACAATAATAATATTATTGTTATTTTAACCATATGATGTAATCATACTTTCGAATGATTTCTTGTAGAATTATGAAAACTCCAACTGAAGACATTTGGCCAGGTGTTTCCGAACTTCCAGATTTCAAAGCCACTTTCCCCAAATGGACTGAATGTACGCTTCATAACCAAGTATCCCGACTTGCTGACGATGCTGACGGGGTTGACATATTATCTCAAATGTTGGAATATTCTCCTTCAAGAAGAATTAGTGCCAAGGCTGCCTTGCTCCATCCCTTCTTTGATGACTTTGATAAATCTGGATTGCCTGCTTTCGATAATAACATAGCCTAAGTTTGTTTTTCTATTTTCTGTAATTATGTAAATGTATGTAGTATTTCCCTCTCGTCACACACCAGGTTGTTTTACACAAGTTCCATGACTTGAAGATTTTAATATTTTTTATTATTATAATTTGAGCCAATTTTATCCTACGTATCATTGTCGTCCACGAATTTTAATGCAATTTATGCTTGTAATTACAATCTTGTGTGAACTTTTTTCATGACAATGATTTTTATGTCCGTACTTTTAATTGTATAATAGTAATAAATTCGTTTTGATACATTTGCTACTGAATTTTATGAGATCATTTAGGATGAAGTTTGCATTTATTCTAGCACGCTATATTTGGTATGTCTGTTATGTAGGATAGATGCTCATCTAATCTTATCGAATTGAATCGAATTCTTCTTCTGACTCATTTGCATACAAAAGTCGATAAGCGTCAGAAATTTGGGGGACTGTGAGATGTCCGGCAAATCAATATGTACTTGGATTTAGCGTCTACAAGCAGCAGATCACATACACAATAGGCACGTACTCTCTTCTGCCTTGTTTGTGAGCAGAGCAGACAGACGAGTGCATCAACAAAAATAAATGTTTTCATTTTGTTTCATGTTTCGGTTAAATGCAAATATTTCAAAACGCTTTTACGTTTTAACTGAAGTCGCCTTCGGGGGAAGTAAAAGGTGTTTAATTGTTAGCGACATAATTTTCAATCAAACATAAGTACTAAATGCGATAAGGTTCAGGGCTCAGCTGTCATTGGGTATATCTGACAAGTTGGATATTTTACGATTTTAGCGAGCCGGTAGTTTACTAGATATATTCTTGTCCCTGAGGTTCTTCTTGTTACTAGTTTCTAGCGTCCACTTAGCCCTTAATTGTTGTACAATGAGTGGAGGTGTATATGGTGGAGGTAAATCATTATTCAATAATATTCCATAATTATGTTGTATGTTGATAATTGGTATTCCTTGGTATTAATTTAGCGTTCGTTTTACTTGTTATCAGGTATCAATAATGAACTAATTATATTTATATTTAGATGAGGTGGGTGCATTGGTGTTTGATGTTGGTCACCACTCATTTCGAGCCGGATATGCTGGGGAGGACACCCCAAAAACGGAGATCCCATCGTACGTAGGGGTAGCAGAAGTGGATGCCGCAGCTCCAATGGACATTGATGGAGCCAATGGGAATGGTCTTGGGTCATCAAGTGAAGTGAAGCAGTTTGGCAAAAAGTATACTATTGATACTGTCAATCTGCACGTCCCAAAAGTTGGTATGTAATGAAATATACTAATTATTATAATTATTATTGAAATTAAAGTTGTGAATATTGTTTTTGATTGAATTTAAATCATAATTCTTTTTTTATCTAGGAATGGAGGTGGGTACATTTTTGAAGGATGGGCAAGTGGAAGATTGGGACATGTTTGAGAAAGTTGTGGATTATGTGTATAGCCATTCTTTAAATGCTGATGCAGAGTACCATCCTCTCCTAATGTCAGAACCTCCATGGAATACACGTCAGAAGCGTGAGAAATTAACTGAACTATTTTTTGAAAAGTAAGTTCCTAATTTAGATTATACATAAAGCTATATGGAGCTTTTTGGTCTTACTCACAGTGTTTTTGACATAGATACCAAGTACCAGCCTTTTTTCTGGCTAAGACTGCAGTTCTTGCAGCATTTGCAAATGGTAGAAGCACTGGAGTAGTTGTAGATAGTGGAGCAACTCACACTTCAGCAATACCTGTGCATGATGGTTATGTTTTATCGCAAGGTTTGTGTTTTTTTTATCTATAGATTTTACTATTAAGAACCGTTTGTTAATGTTTTCATTGGTCTGACATTAATTTATAATTATTGGCTCTAGGAATCGTTAAAAGCCCACTAGGAGGGGATTTCATCACAATGCAGTGCAAGCAGTATTTGGAAGAAAAAGGTATAGAAGTTATACCACCTTACATGATCGCCTCAAAAGAGACTGTGTGGGAAAACGAAAAAGCTAAATACACGAAGAAGCCCAATTTACCTGAAGTTACAAAGTCCTGGCACAATTTCACCGTTAAGGTAGAATGGAACAATGATTTACTATTTGCATTATTTTTTGTGTTTGGGTGCATTTAAAACCACGTATTTTATGTTTTTAGTCTGTTGTGCAAGATTTTCAACAAAGCATACTACAAGTCTCTGATGCAACGTTTGAAGAAGAGCAGGCTCAAACGATGCCACAGCTTCCTTATGAATTTCCCAATGGATATCATCAGGTTAACGAGAATTACATTTTTTAAATCTCATTCAAGCAAGAATTTTGTAACGTCAATGTTTTTTGTTGCTTATTATGGTTATTTAGGATTTCGGTACAGAAAGATTTCGTCTGGCAGAACCACTTTTTGATCCAAGCGGGTTGGGACAGAAGTTAGGCGTTGGAACAACGATGCTTGGAGCTGGACACCTTGTTACAACTTCCGTTGGAATGTGTGATGTTGACTTGAGACCGGTATGTATATTTTGACAATATTTTATGGCTTCCAAACTAAATAAATTATTGTAAATATTGATAGTGGAAGGGACGGACTAACAATAACAACTTACGAATGTACAATAATAATTATTCGGTCTTTTTGTAATTTTTTAGGCTTTATATGGAAGTGTGATTGTGACTGGGGGTAATTCTTTACTTCAAGGATTTACAGAGCGACTGAACAGGGATTTATCTGCCAAAACTCCACCCGTAATAAAAATATAATAGCAGATTTTTTATTATTTTTAACAATAACCTTGCTAATGAGTGTCTAAATAATGATTTTGTGTACTGATACAGAGCATGAGACTGAAAATCGTTGCAGTAACAAGTACGGGGGAGAGGCGCTTTGGAGCTTGGATTGGAGGATCAATCTTAGCATCTCTAGGATCATTTCAGCAGTTGTGGATCTCAAAACAGGAGTACGAAGAATCTGGAAAATCACAAATTGAGAGAAAATGTCCTTAGTATACGAATCCAAAAACAAAACCACTACTCTTCTGTATTCAATTAACTATTGTTTTTGACTAAATTGGATTTTGTACCTATGTAGACTTGATTTTGTATTGATTAAGATATACTTAATACCGTTATATGCGAGTATTCAAAAAGAGTTTCAGTGTAATTAGTGTAAATGCAGTGTATTAGCGTTATGTATGAATGTTAGTATAATTTTAACTAAATAAATATACCATACAAAATGTAAATGTTACATATTTGGTATATATGTTTATCTATCTGTGACGGTCGATCATTTGACGTTTTTTAATTAAATATAGAAACACAATACCTATAAAATTGCTTCTCCTATAATAATTATTTTCTTTAAAAACCATATTATGCGCATCATGCGTTTTATCAACACGGCGTAAACTAATCATAAATGATATCATCTCATCATTTTATGTTTTATAGACTGACTCGGTGTCGAAGCAAACCTTACAGGTTGATCTTTGGATCGCAAATGGTTGAAAGATGTCGTATTGTTACATCTTGTACTTTTCTATTCTCTCTGGCGTGGGGCGAGGAATTTTACTAATTTTAGACAATGTTATGGTAATGTAGTCTATACAAATTCTGGCTTATGAAAAGTTAAAAGGTAACAGAGCCAATAATTTATGTTTAAAGTCACCTTCCTTTTTTTTAGTTTTCGATTTACGTTGTTTACATCAGAGCTGTCTTATTTCTGTACGCTCATAAATATAATTTTGTAAAAACAGTATAAGGTACAATTATTGTACCCTATCATCAGACCTACTTTCTCGTTCTAGTCGATAAATTTTATGTAAGATTAATTTGTAAAATACCAGATTCTACAGGATTTGTATATAGTAAGATCAGCTCTAGTTCTGTAAAATGGTTATTACATCGTCTCAAGGGGTTAAAAATAAGAATATCGGAAGTCGCTCGCGGGGTCAAACGGACTTGTGTGCTAAAACTATTGAAGCTCCAGCTTATGGACAGTACTATGTATACAGTAGTGGTCCCAAGTTATCGCATGCTGATAGGGCAAAGAGTCGAATCCCATCAAAAAAGAAATCTGCAGTTAAAGGCTGCCATGCTAGACATGCAGCAAATATTAGGTGAGAGAATAATGTAAAATGAATGTTGCTTTGCTTTACATGCCAAACTGGGGCTCAAAAAATATTTCCATTGAATTCTGTAGAACGAAGGGTCCTCATGAATTCTATAACATGATGTGGGACCCCAGTGTGTATCGTGGAAGCACTTGCAAGACATTTGAAGCTGTAAACCTAGCTCAGAACATTATATTATAATAATAAATCCAAGTAATTCAATGGTAAAGTGCAAGGGGAAAAATATACAATATACTGATTGTAGGGCGAGTTAGACCGTTTCAGAAAGATAAATAAACAGGATGAAACTCTCGTTAAACGGAGAAAGTATCCCAAACAGCAGTATAAGTTTGGAGGAATTGAGAAATCTGAGCTGGCTTCAACGGAAGAACGGTCTGAAAAAATAGGATTTGAAGATATGGGGCTTCAGACAGAATCCTTTCTTCAGGAAATTACTGAGGAAGTGCGTAGAATGGACATGTGTACTCAATCTGACGCCGTAGGAAAGAGAGTTGTCGAGCGCCTAGTCAAGCCATTTATGATTGGAAAATCGCAGCAATGTCAAACTGATCCTGGTCTAAGCTTTTGCTTTGAGAAAAGTGTTGGGCAAGTACAGAAAGCTTTCAGTCAGAAATTGTTGGAACAGGCCATTTTCGAAACAACAGAAGAAGCAGAGTTGGAAATGTTACGGAAAGAAAAGCGAGCACACATACAAATGAGAAGGGAAGAACAGGATAAACACCGAAGATTGGTGTATGCCCAAAGAGCTGCAGCAGAAGCAAGAGCCTTGGCTATAGAAGATCAGCGAAGACACGCAAAGGTGGAGGAGGATGCAGAGTCCAGACTAGGTGCTTCAATGTTTGCTGCAGGCTGTGTTGCAGGAATGGTCCCAATAGCGTTTAGTATTATGAAAATTGAGGGTTTTATATCCGAAACTGGTTCTCAAGGTTGGTTACATTATGTGCTGAATTCAATTACTATTGACCATGTCTATTCTAAGACTAAAAGTGAAATTGCATCTATTGTTAAATACATTCATAGATATATGTAACACACTTATGCCCTGGATGGATTGTGAAGTTGCAGCTTATTATAGCAAACATAACATGGTTTCAAGAAATTTGCTGGATGGTAAGTAGATAAGAATGTCTTTTTTAGGCTGCACAAATAATAATTGTTGATATATGTCAGAAACCGAAAAATCTCGCATGCTTTTACTTTGTTTTATAAGAATTGCTACACAAAGTAACTACAGAGCGAGAGGCTCAAGTGGCTTTGGGAATACTGTCAGAGCTACAACTACAATCCCAGCCAAATATACCTAGCACTGACACGTTATCCTTTCCTGTGAACAACCTGGATGATTTAGCCTATTCAGAGTTTTACCCAACGGATTTTGGAGACACGGAATGAGAGGATTCTGGCACACGCACACGACAAAGCATCCAATACTAAAAAAGCCTCGAGAAAAAAATCTGAATGATAACAGTTATGATAAGTTTTTAACAGTAACAACACGGAAGAACCCTGATCGCGTCATGCTTTCCTTATAAATGGTTTGTAAGAAAGTATTTTGGATCAGGAATTTATACATAGTAGAGGAATAGAGTTTAGTAGTCAAAATGTTTGGTAATATTATGTATCTTGCTGCCATCGTAAACTAAAGGGTCAGCCTAATGCATTGTATGTAAATTAAGTAATGTATGAATAGTTTGAGTAAATAAATGGCAACTGACTGTATAACCCTAAATTCACGCCTTATACGTTTGATTCTCTTAATAACATTTTAAGCAAAAGAGATACGGCTTCATTCAGCCCAGCCAGATCTTGAGTTTCGGCCATAGTAAAATGGATTTGAAAAATTACCAGTTTCACAATGACGAGGAATATGGGGATGGACAAAGTAGGTATATATTATAATAGTTGAAGCTGGGTCGTCTTTTTTATAAGCAGATGAAGTGGAAAAATGCTTAATAAATATGCATGTTTCTGCATTGAGTGTTCATCATAAGAAAAAGTTGATGATAATGATCTTTTCAAACCTACCTAGCACCTTGCTGCCAAAGGAAAAAAACAAGCTGCTGGACTGTTGTCCTACCTGATTTGATAATTTAATTTTCCTCTTGGGCATACAACACACAAAAACCACCACCACCACCACGAGATGACTAAGCCAGAAGCATAGTTTGGGAGGGAGCATGTAATAATTGGGTTTGCCCATTTATGAATTAGTTTTTCATGTCTGCTGTCTTAATAGTTATGTAGATTTTATTCACTTTGAAAAACCACCATAATATATTCCTACTCGTTTTGTTACCTGTTGAAGAGATCACAACGCAACACTTTTCATTGCAAATCATATTTACTGATGATGATGCTAACCATTTGCATACACTCGAGATAGAGAGTGCTACGAAAAACGGCGTGACATGGTGTATTACAAACATGATAAATGTAGGCATTATTCTTCACGTTTAAGAAACAAGCAATGTACATGTTTATTATTTTTCAGGCACAAGACAACCTTTCGCTTCAACAGTTGGATTCCTTTCAACCAGACAATCTTCTTGTACATGGATGGAAAGCGTATTTTAAACAAGTTAAAATTATGTAAGCAATCTTCTTCAATCTTGCTTTTTCATCATCATCTTGATGGGGAAACTTAAGAGCCTCTTCACAATAGCAAAATGCTGATGGGATACATTTGAGAACAAGATGAAATCTCAGTGAGCTGTAAAATGGCTTTACTTATAGCTTTATGGTACGGAAGACTCAACAGTTTCTTTCAAAACATTTTCTTCCTTAAATGTCTTTTACATGCAGAAAGGACAGAAGGATGCAGTCGTATCACTTTGCCAAATACGTACAATGTAATATGTTATGTAGCCAAAGTTAGCCGAGAATATGAAAGCACATTTTTTAATTCTCTTTCTGTACCATTTCTCTACAAAATTTCGGCTGCTGCTGCTATTTCTTCTTTACACTGGAACTTGCGAACCAAGTCATGTAATGTGAAGTAGTTGTGTAGTTGAATGAAAATGAACAGTATAGTTTTAGATAGACCTATATATCTCTAGTTAATGCTTGAAATTATTTGTGAAAGTTGCTGACTTTTGTTATGGTGCACGCATTCAACATAAACAAACGATAGCTCTAACACAGATTCACGCGGTCGTGATGCGAGTGATAGCAAAAATTTAACAAAACCTACAACGGTAAAGCAAAAATCTCAGTTTGTGTCCAAAAATACCCCACGTGAACATATATTACGTATAAACTCTTCTTTGACTTGTTCTGGCTTTTCTCAATAAAAAAGCATGCCAATTGCCAATTGAATTTCTTACCTATACTCAGCATGTGATAGATTCAATTGGAAAGGAAAGGTCGATTGGTAAGAGAACTCAATGTTTGAGGGTTTTTACTTCATCTTGCCGTAGTACTGTTACCCTGATCGTGCTTGCAATAAAAATCTGTCAGCATACCAGTTCGTCTGCCTGAAAAGGAAATGCTGAAATTTTTCTTGGAATAAAATGTGAAAAAAGGGATATTCCGTCGAACGGATAAGGGAATACAAATCAGGTTCCAATGAAGTCCTATAAACGAAATCTTTAGCTTGAAAAATGTGTCAAAAACGTGATCTAAAGATGCAGTCAAAAAGGAGGTTAGTGTTGACGCTATGGGTTCTACTTTCTTCAGCTCACAACTGCCTATCTAGTGATTCATTTTACCGTCCATTGCCGCTATACACAGGAAGCGTGAATGAGTTAAAAAGCAAAGCTATTTGGTCACAAAGAACTGATCCTTTTCTTAGAACTACGTCGCCAGCTCCGGAAAACCTAATATCAAATTCTATAATGTTTGACATTGATCAAATCATGAATGACATGCCAATTACGTCTTCGGCAGATGAAGACAAGTTTTTCCGTGCACAACAGAAAGATTCGTGGTTGTCGACGGTGAAAATAATTCCAGATGAGCATCACGTTTCCGCTTATCTCAACAAAGGGATAGTGAAAAGGTAAATTTACCAAAATGTATGGATGCTTTGTGTGTACACAGTTGAACAATATATTGCCATATTCATTGCTCCTTAGATTTCTTTTTCTCAATGTTAAGAATGGGAATCCATTGAGCATAACAGTAACTCCGTGTACATCCATTCTGCTATGGAATGTAAAATTCTGGTCCGTATCGGGTAAGGCACTTTAATGAAAGGTATAATTCATATGATTTATGTGTATACGGACACGGGTTTTAAGAAGTTATGATTGGAATGTACAGACAACGGGACATTTGGAATGCCAGAGACTTTGAAAACCTTCCGAACACAAAGGACCATTAGCTTCAAAGAACAACAATCCAGACGAGGCGTGTTTGGAGTTGAGATTAGGGCAATCTATCGCGATTCCTATGTTCATTTGTATGCCACTAGTTTCAGCGACGAGCCGCTGAGATTGACTCCTACAATGGTTAATGAGCCCTTTGATAGATCATCTTATTTCCCATGGTCCAATGTTTACGATGGATTGACTCCTCAATCCTGGGCTGGAAGCAAACAGCAAAAACTTTCCAGCTTTCAATCAGGAGTCGTATCAGATTTCCATTCTGCATACGTGACATCCAGCAGACCGAAAATTTCTGTGAAAAGATTACGGGGCAATCGTTTACATGTGAAATGGGATACGAGTCCAGTAAATCCACATCTAATGAACTATTGTATTGTGGTAAATACACGAAGAGATTACACATCTTTATGTGCAGCATCAGGGGAAAGGTATGGTGTACTTCCTCCTGATCTCATGCATGTCGTTTACTACGGCTCTGAAACAGATTTTGGGGAAGAAAGTAGTGCATGGAATGAACCTAATAAGTACTTCATGGACCAAGCTGTTCCGTTCAGTAATTCAACTCTGGGAATGGGAACTAGTAATCAGCAACACTTAAGCCGTCATCATCGAATCCGTCATGACAGGAATAAGATAAAGCGTGCTACAAGCCACACACACAAAGATATAATTATTGGGTGTGTTGGTAAAAAGACCAATTACATTTTGAACAATCTTCGGGATGGTATGCTGTACTATGTGAATGTATTTGTGAGGGACATGTCCACAAATATAAGCTACCCGTTTGTCAGAACAACAATGAAATATCAGATACCACGGGTGAGTTGGTAGAGACGAATAACAAATGAACTTATGGTGCTGTATTTGGGGCAACGTGATATATGTATATTATTTTCCAAAGGACTCTCCAAATGGGTTGAAGGATGCTAAACCTACCAAAATTAAGTTACCAATTGCCAACAACAATGATGTAAGACTTGTCCGGAAGCCAACAACTTTGAGATTCAATTTAAACAAGCCTTGTAACAAACTAACCATGTATATCATGCCTTGTGGGGGAGGATCAATAAACACTGAAGTTTTACATGGAAATTCAACTCTATCGGAAACAAAAAATGTAGATAGTTTGGATATCATTACGATAGATTCTCCAAAAAAGGGAAGATACTTTATAAAAATTTACAAAAATCTTGAAGAGTCTCAAGCTGTATTGGCGTGCAGAATGCTGATTTAGGATTTATGTATAATTTTATCCGTTTATGTATTTTTGTGACTTATGTATGTTTATGAGTTGAAGTTGTCATTGTTCTTGCCTTCTTGTGTATCGGATAAGCGCTCGTCTTTTGAATATGGCGTGTTTTTGGTGATCTCTGCGGCAGTAGCAGCTCAAGAAGCAAGAACGAGGCATGATTATTGGCATATTGTATCCTTGAAAATTGATATTGAAGTGGAAGACAAGACGCAACGTGCTCTTGCATATTAGTTATCCGCCTTTACAACGCAGTGATAATTTTACTATTGAATTTGTATGATTAATTGTAGTTTTCCTGTCATTTTTATTTCTTAATTGTTCGTTATTAAAGTCGTAGTGGTTAGTAGTTAATTAAAGAATTAACAGACCTTTTCGCGACTATTTATTCGTCATATTGGTTAGAGTGTGTTTGTGTAAAGCACAGCTAATAAAGCAGGCAGCATCTCATAACCGACGGGTAGTAAGGGACAGTTAGGGAATTCTCGAGCATCGAAGGAGGAATCGTGGAACGGGAAACACAATAACATCATTGGTCCTTTGAGCCTGGATCCAGTATTCCAGGAAATACATTTCAAAAAGTTTGAAAAGTGAAATTTTTGTGATTTGTTTGTGATAGTGTCATTACCGTCAACATGTCAGACGAGGACACCACCACCACACATAAACCGACAACGTCGAAGTCATCTTCATGGGTCATTAACAGCCCCAAGATGAGCAAACTGGATTTGGAGGCAAAGCGGAAAATAGCAGCGTTGGAATCCAGTTGCAAGAAAGAGATAAGACATCTTGAAGCTGAAATCAAGATGCACAAAACCGTGCAAGAAGATGACACGGACAAATTGAATGAACTCATGGACATCCCAGAGCAAGATAGGTCTGGAAATGATAAGCAGTTCATCATGATGATTGCAGACAAGGATCGGTCATCAACTTTGGCTGTGAAATTGGCACAGCAAAAAATAGAACACCTTCTGGAGGAGTTGGAAGCTGACAAGATTGAAATACAGGAAGATTTAGCCCTGGCAAAAGCAATCAAAGGTCAGGAACGCCACAGCTCTGATGAAGATGACAAGTCGCCAAGTAGGAGCAAGAAGCATAAAGCTCCAGAAAACGAAGCGATTGACGATGAATCTGAAGCCGAATCCTCTGATGACGAAGAGGATAGGAAGATGATGAAGTTTGCAAAAGTTATGGGCAAGGCTCTACAACTTAGCCAAAAAAGGCAGAAGATAATTGTCAACAACAATGTGGACAAGGACCTGCCACCATATGAAGGAAAACCGGAAGATTGGATAAGCTTCAAATGTCAATTTGAAAGAACAACAAAGAAGCACAAATTCGACGACAGTGATAACCTGTACCGGTTGAAGAAAGCGTTGAAAGGAAATGCGCTTGAAGCTGTTAAATATCTGTTCAACACTCCTGAGAATGTGAAGCAGATATTGAAGAACCTGGAAATGGAGTTTGGGCGTCCAGAGCTCATCATCGAAAGTCTTATCAAGACCGCTGAAGGAGCAGAAAACCCAAACCTGGGAAAACCTGAGACAATTGTTTCATTTGCGAGGTGCGTTCAAAGCTTGGTTGTCAGCATAAAAGGACACAAGCAGGATGACTACCTCAACAACATCCACCTCCTTAACAAGCTGACAGAAAAGATGCCACCGCAGTTACGTCGCGAGTGGATACAATGGTACAAAAGTCAGCCAAATCAAGTGAAGAATATGGAATCATTTGAAGAGTGGATTAGTATCCAGAAGGAGATGGCATGTGAAATGCTTCGTGTCCATGTTCCTGACACCACCAGCACTGAAGAAAAGGCAAACGGATCACGTCGCAAACGGGGGCCGGGCGCCGTGAACAGTGGAATCTCTGGTGGAGCTGAAGAAAAGAAGACCTGCGGTTCTTGTAAGAAATCCGGGCACACAATGGATGTATGCCGTACATTCAAGAAAAAATCTGTAAATGATCGATGGAGTGATGCAAAGCAAGAAGGAGTTTGTTATTGTTGTCTGAAGGGAACACACCGTGTTCAAAACTGTCCAGAAAACAAACCCTGTGGAATAGAAGGATGTCAGAAGATACATCATCCCTTGCTTCATCCACCGAAAAAGAACAATGACAACCCTCAACCACCACCACATGTTCCAGTTATTCCAGTTGATGGAAACAATGGCGTAGCAGGAGTTACCTTAATTGAAGGGGCGGATGGACCATTGGGCATTGTTCCTGTGAAGATACGTGGTCCAAATGGGATAAGAAAAACGTATGCTCTTCTGGATTCTGGAGCCACGAGCAGTTTCATTGATGCGAAGCTAGCAACGGAGCTGGGAATCCAAGGAAAAGAAAAACAGTTTACAGTAACTGGAATCCTGGGAAATGTTACTCGGAACCTTGTGCAGAACGTCAACTTCGATGTCGCTGGGACGTACAAAGGTGCTTCCTACAGCAAGATGACTGACGTCAACAAAGTCGCTAACCTTGGCTTCCGTCCATATTCAGTAAATGTGGATGAGATAAAAAAGAAATGGCCACATCTCTCAAGAATGAAAATGGAGAACCTCAAGAATGCTGTAGTGGAAGTCCTGATTGGTGAAGACCACGGTTTCATCACGATGCAACGTGAAGTTCTATTCCGGGACGAAACTGCTCCAGTTGGAAAGAGAACCAAGCTTGGGTGGTTTGTTTCTGGCAAAATCAAGGATGATGCAAATTGTGCAAGGATGTACCATGTGTGTGGATCTGACGAGCACCTGCATCAACTGATAAAAGAATCATTCAGCGTCGACAACTTTGGAGTGAACGTTGTTCATGAGGATACCAACGCCTCCATTGAAGACAGAAGATCGCTGCAAATCCTGGAGAATACTTTCCAGAAGAATGGTGAAGAGTGTGAAGTGGGATTGCTTTGGCGCAATGAAGATGTTGTGTTACCTGACAGTAAACCTGCAGCTTTGAAGCGACTTGTGGGAATTGAGAAAAAGATGGCTCGTGATGCTACATTTGCTGAAATGTATTGTGCCAAGTTTCGAGAGTACCAAGAAAAAGGATACATTTCGAAATTGGACAAAGCCACCTCACAAGATCGCTTCCCCCGTGAATGGTATGTTCCTCACTTTGGAGTAACAAACCCAAACAAGCCAGGCAAGCTCAGACTTGTTTTTGATGCGGCTGCGAGGTCGAATGGAGGGGCCTTGAATGACAACCTGATGAAGGGACCAGATCTCATCAGACCTTTGACAGAAGTTTTATGGAACTTCCGAAGACATCCGTATGTGATAACTGGTGATATTGAAGACATGTTTCACCGTGTTCACATACGAGTAGAGGATCGCTGTTCACAACGCTTTTTGTGGAGGGATGGAGATTGCCAAAGAGAGCCAGACGAGTACGAGATGAACGTGATGATTTTTGGAGCCACGTCATCCCCATCGTCTGCCATCTACACCAAGAACAAAAATGCTGAGCAGTTTAAAAAGAATCATCCCGATGCTTATCATGCAATCGTTGATGACATGTATGTCGATGATTGCCTG
Source organism: Orchesella flavescens (assembly GCA_964034955.1). Taxonomy (NCBI): domain Eukaryota; kingdom Metazoa; phylum Arthropoda; class Collembola; order Entomobryomorpha; family Orchesellidae; genus Orchesella; species Orchesella flavescens. The sequence goes on from OZ035955.1 coordinate 20,348,744, forward strand.
ACTGGAGCAAATAGTGTGGATAAAACTGTGAAACTTTATCAAGACATTGTCATGATAAACAAGTGTGGTAACTTCAATGTTACCAAATGGATTTCCAATTCAAAAGACGTGTTGGAAAAAATACCAGAACAGCATAGAGCAGCTGGAGCAAAGGATTTTGGAGAGAAATCATCCTTGCCAGCGGAGCGTGTTCTAGGATTATGGTGGGACCCTGCTGAAGATGTATTTACCTTCAAAGCGAACTTCCACAAAGTGAAAGAAGATATCCTGTTGGGAGGTCGACCAACCAAACGCGAAATGACGAGCCTTGTGATGAGCCTGTATGACCCATTGGGATTCATAGCCCACTACAAGGTCAAAGGCATGATGCTCCTTCAACAAGCTTGGAGGGACAAGATCGGTTGGGACGATGAAGCAACAGATGAGCTCTACGATGATTGGAAACTGTGGGTAAAAGATATCTTCTCCATTGAAGCTGTGAAGGTGCCCCGCTGTTACAACTATGAGCTACAAAATGCCGAATCCCTACAACTTCATGTTTTCGTGGATGCAAGTTTGGAGGCATATTGCGCTGTCTGCTACCTGAGAGCAACAGTGAATGGGGACTCAACAGTTTCTTTTGTTACAGCAAAGGTGCGAGTGGCACCACTGAAAAAGCTAACTGTTCCCCGAATGGAGTTGATGGCAGCTCTACTTGGAACAAGGATCGCTACTGCTCTCCAGGCTGGACTCAAAGTAGAAGTAACAAGTCGTTACTTTTGGTCGGACTCCAGGACAGTTCTGAGTTGGATCAGAACGGAAGTAGCTCGCTTCAAAGAGTTCGTAGCAAATCGAGTTGGTGAAATACAGGAGTGCACCAATCCCCAGGAATGGAAGTGGGTGCCCACCGACTTGAACGTTGCGGATGATGGTACGAGATTGCAAAAACCTACGGACTTTCATCCTCATGCAAGATGGTTCATTGGTCCGGAGTTTTTGCAGAAGGAAACACAAGAATGGCCGGAGGAGCAAGCCACAGATGGAGTTGTTGCTGTTCTTCTTGGTGATGAGAACCTCGGGGACGATCTCGGAGCCAGTGCTACCGTTGGCGTAGTATGTGGGTTGAGATCGGGCGAGGTTGCAGTGCCAGAATGGGAGAAATATTCCTCTTTTACCCGCCTTGTACGTGCTACTGCTTCCGTGTTGGCTGTTGCAAAGTATTGGAAGCAAGGCAGAAAAGATGGAAGCCAATCACCGTGGTCTATTCCTATTGGTACCATTGCTCCTAAAAAATTTAATATGAATGATGCATGTTTTAAGAAGAAATTAAGCATGTTCCTGTGTGAGAATGCTAGCTCCAATCTCAACGCGACTGACTTGGAAGCAGCAGAACAAATTTTGGTGAAAAAAGCTCAGCACGAAGCTTTTGAATCTGCATTGAAAATGTTGGAGGATGGAGCAACTATGAAGAAAAGCTCACTCCGCAAACTATCCCCTGTTCTGGATGAGAATGGCATCATCCGTTTACGAGGAAGAATTGATCGTGCAAGTGTGAGTGATGATATGAAGAGACCTGCCATTTTACCTTCACGTCATCACCTTACTGAACTCCTCATTCAACATGAGCATGAGAAGAACTCCCATCAGGGGCAGGCAGCTGTTCTCAACAACATCCGGCAGCGATACTGGATTATTGATGGAAGGGCAGCTGTACGGAAGATAACACAAAGGTGTTACACTTGCAGGAACAAAACTGTGAAGCCACTTGTTCCTGAGATGGGCTCGTTACCTCACTACAGGCTAGCGTCATATCAACCAGCCTTCACCTTTACTGGTGTGGACTATTTTGGCCCGATGGAGGTAACAGTGGCCAGGCACAGAGAAAAACGTTGGGGAGCATTGTTTGTTTGTATGGTCACAAGGGCTATACACTTGGAGGTTGCTCATGGGCTGAGCACTGATGACTTTATGCTCGCCTTCTCCCGTTTTATTGATTGCCGTGGACGTCCCAGACACATGTATTCCGATAACGGGACCAACTTCGTGGGAGCAGCGAAGGAGCTGAAACAGGCATTGAAGGAAGTGGATTTCAGTCGTGTATTTGGAATGAAGAAATTTCATGGCGTCGACTGGCAATTCATTCCTCCTGCTTCGCCCCACATGGGAGGTGCCTGGGAACGAATGGTACGCTCCGTGAAGAAAGTGCTGTTTTACATATTGAAAGAGAGACATCCGCGAGACCAGACGCTACTAACAGCGCTGAAGGCAGTGGAGAACACTGTGAACTCTCGTCCCCTCACGTTCGTGTCATCTGATCCTGATGACCCGGAAAGCATCACCCCGAATCACTTTCTGCGTGGATCAAGTGACTGTGGACCTACTGTTCCAGTTTCCCTTGATGATTCGGATGAGTTCAGCAGAAAACAATGGAAGATAGCTCAAGTGCTAGCGAATACGTTTTGGGATCGCTGGACAACGGAGTACCTTCCAGAGCTTCTGAGGAGACAGAAATGGCATGAAAAGCAAGAACCAATAAAAGTTGGTGACATTGTGGTGGTAGTTGACGACCTTGCTCCACGAAACAATTGGATTAAGGCCGTCATAACGAAGACTTTTCCTGGAAACGACGGACAGGTTCGAGTCGTGGAGGTGACTTCGAGGGACTTCAAAACTAAGAAGACCTCAACATATCGCCGACCTGTCAGCAAGATCTGCCCGCTTGGACTGAGGACGGATTTAGGAACTTCGTCCTAAATCGGGAGCCGGAATGTATTGGCGTGCAGAATGCTGATTTAGGATTTATGTATAATTTTATCCGTTTATGTATTTTTGTGACTTATGTATGTTTATGAGTTGAAGTTGTCATTGTTCTTGCCTTCTTGTGTATCGGATAAGCGCTCGTCTTTTGAATATGGCGTGTTTTTGGTGATCTCTGCGGCAGTAGCAGCTCAAGAAGCAAGAACGAGGCATGATTATTGGCATATTGTATCCTTGAAAATTGATATTGAAGTGGAAGACAAGACGCAACGTGCTCTTGCATATTAGTTATCCGCCTTTACAACGCAGTGATAATTTTACTATTGAATTTGTATGATTAATTGTAGTTTTCCTGTCATTTTTATTTCTTAATTGTTCGTTATTAAAGTCGTAGTGGTTAGTAGTTAATTAAAGAATTAACAGACCTTTTCGCGACTATTTATTCGTCATATTGGTTAGAGTGTGTTTGTGTAAAGCACAGCTAATAAAGCAGGCAGCATCTCATAACCGACGGGTAGTAAGGGACAGTTAGGGAATTCTCGAGCATCGAAGGAGGAATCGTGGAACGGGAAACACAATAACACAAGCGAGAATGGTTGAAGTTTATGTTGCAAAGAAAAACAGGAGATTTCCACTGCCAAAACTTCCAGGTATGTCCCTTTTAATACGCAAGATTTTATAGAGACTTTATCTTGAGTTTTACTACTAAGAAGTTACCTTTGAATCTTATAGTTATAACAAAAATATCAGAAGACGAATCACGTCGGACCTGTGATTCTGTAACCATTCAGTGGTGGCCTTCACCAGATCCTCGTGACAATGAATATTGCATTTTTCTCAAAGAGGAGACTCGTAAAAAGAGAATATTCCAGTTTAAGAAACCTAACCAGTGTGATGTGGAGAGGAGTCTGAAAAGTGATCCTTATGTTTCACTCTCTTTATGTCTGCAAAGAGATCCCTCACCAGATGAGTATGTCTTCTACGACAATCTCTTACAAAACGTATGTATTATTGAAAATTTAACAAAATTGTACTTTCAATTTGATATTACTATACTTTTCAGTAATATGTTTGCGCAAAGGATTGTTGGATTACTTCCTGGGAAAACATACGTTGTCCAATTAATCATAAGAAGACACAATGGGAAGTCCTTGTCTTATGATCTTCATCACGTCAAGACCAACGACATTTGTTTGGAAACCTAATATAGGAGATGTCACAAACATTCTAAAAATGGCAATGAGTACTCGAAACGTGCGTGTTATTAATTTATTTAAGCATTGTAATCAATTTCGGATTGTAGATACTTTGGACATAGTGTATGTATCGACAAGACACAGATGTGAAGTGAAAGTAAACAGATTTTTATCATGGGTGAAAGTTTTTATTAATTATTTTTATTTAATTGAGAAAGTATTTCCAGTCATGCGATTGAGCCCTTTCGTTTTCAAACTGTTCCTGATAGTTTCGATAAAGGTCAAGAAAATGAGTGCTGGTGGATTTTGTTTCGAATTTTCCATCACCAAATAGCGTTGAGTCTGCACTCGAAAAAATATTGTAGAATGAACTATCCTCGTCTGTAGTGGAGGAGTCATCCAACATATCAAGTGATGTTAAGTCACAGCTACTTGGTCGACCCATCTCTTCGTCGTCATCGTCATCAATATCATCACTATCATCTAGCATTGCCATACGGGTCCCTTCCAAGATTTCTTGAAATAACTGGTTTTCGTAGGAACTCTTGTTAGCTACCCTCATTGATAAACTACTCATATCCTCTTGCTCGGTTACGGCAGTTGTCCATTTTTCATTGTAAATTAAAAATTCATGCTCCATTACCGTTTCGTGCCAAGTTTTGTCAAATTCCTAAACAAATCTTTAGATTAAAATGTATTTTTCTACAGTTCTTTTATCATATAAAAACAAACATTATCAGAGAAAAAAACTCACCGACAATTTGTTTAAAGTCGCATCACATTGAAGGCGAACTTGACCACCAATGCTGATTGCAAAAGTCATGAACTCTTGAGGAAATTGGGTTTTGGTTGCAAGGAAGGTGGCCACTGATTCATGCTGGCAACAGACGTTGAACAAGTAAACTATTTGTTGGATCACTTGTGGGTCTGTGTGCTCTGAATGCAAAAGCCTGATCAATATTTGATCTATGAAACCTTCGCCTACGATGAGTCTTGCCCCTTCTTCATTTCTACACACGTTTGAGAGTAAAAGAAAAACTTCTAGTATAGCGGTTTTGAGTTGGTACGACACTGCAAGTTGTTTAAAAATGAATTTTAAATATTTGCTTTGATATAAATAGATAGGCAAAAACACAATTTAAAACATTCGCTCTTACTATCAATCATGTTTGTCCTATTAACATAGTTCATAATTTGTCGCTTGAACCAAACAACTAATCGATTCTTTTTGAGGAGTTCAGGAAAATTGACATTTTGAGCATTTATGTTCGCTAGCGTTCCAACACACTCCAAAGCAAAGTCTAATGAGTTCACTTCCACAACTGCTTTCGCAATATGCCCCGCTTGTTGATCAATTAGAGTAGATGGCCTTGTTTCTACCACATTTCTAACTACTTTCATTCCTAACGTATCGTGATTTTTGATGGAATGCTTTACAATCACTACCATTTTCATAGACTGTCCCATAATCTCAGCACCTTTCTGATCCTTTGCCAAGTTTACCGCGAGGGCACCTTTTATCCTGGATATTTTATCTTGAGGGTCGGAATCAGGGGCTAGTTGTTCTAAAAGCTAACACAGAATGACCTAGTTATTATTATCCATATGTTAACCGAACTGTTACTTAAAAACAGTCATTTTTGAAATCTTACAGTTTCTACAACTCCAGCTTTCACTATCATGGGCCGAGATTGAGAGTCCATAGATATCACATAAAATGTCTTTGCAATAACGTCAGCAAATGATGATGTTGCTGTCGGATATGATAAATCGATTAATTAAATCATTTTGGATTGAGTTGAATGTTATTGCAACAATTATTATTCAAACTTTTTACTCACAAAGATTTCTTGCCAGAGCAGAAAGTAGTTTTTGCTTAATCATCTCATTTCTTAAGATGGCACTGAAGCTCATGTTACACAATAAGCCAAAGCTTAGTCGTGCTACTTTCTTAGGTATGGGTAGTTTTCCTTTCAAAATCTTTGCTAGTTTTCCCAAAGTGTTGACATCTCTCATCTGCTCAATATATTCCTTAAATGAAGAAGTATTTTTGAGAAAAGCTAATACTGTTTCCCATAGCTTAAAATCGGTGCGGTCTAGTGCTTCTGTTAGTGATGATACTACACCTGGATGGATTAGACTGCTTGCTACCATTCGATCCTCTGACACATAATGCAGGATTTCAAAACCCACTTTATGGAGTGCACACAATGAAATAAATGCGATTAAAAACCGTTATGTAAAATAATTTATGAAACCATCAACTCGTAAAGGGGGCCCTTACATTGGAGCATACAGTTTTGTCGTTCGACTTGAGATTTGAATTTTTCATAAATAGTAAGATATTCCTCGCCGTCTTTAGTTGAGCCTGTAGTCTGCGCTAAATCCTCTCGTTTCTTTACCTGTGCCTTCCACCGTTCACAACGTTCCAGCTCGGAATCAATTTTGTCTAGAACAAGCTGATGAATCTTATGCTTCATCAAAAACCCATGAAACGAATGAACTCTTGCGATATCCAAACATATATTCAAGATATAAACAACCAAATCCATGTTTCTTCCCTTATCCTCACGCAACTCTCTGAAAATTGCATTGGATGCTGAAGCTAAAACATCGAATTTTATGAAGAGGTTAACTTACCAGCTAGTCTATTAAATTCATTTTCAAAACGTTTCTTTTTTCACCAGAGGTTAACTTTACCGTGCTCAATAACTTCGAGTAGGAATCGGTTAGATTTGGTCAAAAGGGAAATGAGTCGCAAGCCTTCCGTTTTACTTGGTACATTTTCATACAACATTTCAACGTAATGACTAAGATTTTGAATGTCTGCTTCCTCTACATCATCCTTTACTGCCCTAGAAGTTGGACGTGAACTTACATTTTCAACTTCATCAAAAACTTCCAAATATCTAGGTAGATACGAGCCATCCGGAGCTGTGCGAGGTACTATTGCTAATCCATTTCGATCATATTCTCGATTCACAACTTCATCTACAGCATTTTTAAGGTTTGAACGCAAATTTCCTTCAATAAAAGGACAGGACTGAAAAATGTCATTAACAATGGCGTCTATTCTTGATGATTGGCTTAAGCTAAGTAACTTCACGTTCTTGTTAAATTGCTGCAAAAATGACGAAAATGTATGAATATTTTTTAAGTCTAAACTTATTAAGTGTGTTTGAGTCATAGCCATTCTTAGTTGAGCTCAAGGATGTACCTCTGAAAATTCCTTGACGAGTTGGCCACCTCTTACTACTGAAATCCTGGATTCTCCAACAATTGTGAGCTGTTTTCGTCTGGGATGTGGATCAAAACGGAACACTCTAACTGTCTTTGTAACTGTAGGAAGTGTGTCCATCTGAAGATTTTTATCAATTAGCTTTATATGCGGATGGGTCCCTCTGACAGATAAATTCGTATGACTTGTGATCAACACTGATTTTGATGTGATGATAAAAGACTCAAAGTGTCAACCCCCTCAGGGATTAAACATATTTGTAAAATATACACAGTAAACATTTTATTTTTAACATCTTCATTTCAATTCATGCATGGTTACAATGTGAACAAGGTACAAGAACAAAAAAATATCACAAAAACCATATCATTTCCGTTACATTGCACATATGCCCATGCATAATATGAAGAAAGTACAAAACGTACAAAATACAGATTCCTAAAACAACATTTCTTTTAATAATCTCTTTGTTGCCGCATCGTACATACCTTCCAGTTCATGAAATACCTTTTTGGCAGCTTTTTGAAACGACAGTTTTTCGGAGATCATCAGCTCCCCATAAAGATACACACCCATTGCAATATTCTCTTTCAGAAACTGTTTTACTAATGAAATACGAGGCTTATTTTTGCACAATATAATCATTTCACACCACCGATGAATTATTTCTGGGTTCTGTTTCTCGGGTTTAAACACTGTGGTAGGAGTGAACAGTTCATGAAAGCACTGTTTAAAATAACGTTTCTCATCAGATATGCTCAAAACGTGTTCCAATAAGATTAGTAGCTCAGTGGTGCTCAACCTTTCTAATTCTTCAAGTGAAACTTTACCCTCTCTTAGTAGAAGAAAAAGTGATTTAATATTTTTCAATGGATTCAAGGCTGGAGAAAATAAAGGTATATCCCTTAAATTTAAATCTTTATCAGTCTCCAAAAGGTTCAAAGAGTGATACGGTTCCGGTAATGTGTTGGAATCCAACCACTCTTGTTTCAATTTTTGAACTGAAAAAAAGTTTTGATTTAAATCCAAGTCTTCTTTAAACGCTTGAGCGTAACAGTTTAAAAATATATCAGATGTTGTGAGCTGTCCATGATATTTCCAAACGTATTGTTTCATAAACTGCAAAAACTTTTGTTCTCCCACCAGGAATCCCATGTGCCAAAGTAACAAGTACCCTTTGTAATAATGAACATGCATAAATTGTTTTATAGGCACAAGTCCATTTTTGGCAGTTTGGTTGTCTTCAGATTCCCTTCCTAGCACATGTAGTTCTTGCTCAGTATTGCGAAGCTCGTTTTGTAGGGTAATGAATCTCAAACATATTTTTAAGTTCTGCTCTTTCTCTACCTCTGCATCTGTTTTATGGGGATAATAACACTGATAAGTTTTTCGAAACGTTACATCTTCAAAATAAGTTGCAAATCCCTCACTCAACCATTCTTCAGTCATATCCAATGCCCCAATCAAAAGCCCAAACCAGGAATGACATATTTCATGTGGAATTCTGCATAAGAAAAGGGGCTCTTCTGTTCCTGAGAAATTGCTTGGTGAAAGGAATGTCATGTATGGGTTGGCTAGTCCCATATGAGGAAAACTTTTGGGCATGATGATCAAGTCAAGACGTGCAAACGGATGAGTTCCAATATTTTCAAAGCATGTTCTCAGGCAACAAAGGAGAAACTCTGCCAGTTTTTCTGTTTTAAGCAGCGGAATGCATTCTTTGTCCATCACAAATAAGCGCACAGGTATCACTGGACTTGTTCTTTCTCTTGGATCACCGAAACGACATGGAAAATCGATATGATTTGAGCATGGGTTTTTGGTCATAATAAATGTGCCGTGCACTTCAACACTATTATCTGCACACGCCTTTTCATGCGAAATCAATGTCGTTTGTAAACTGTACTTCCCTATAACCATTGCAAATGTTGACATTGGCAAAGGGATGGATGTGTAGAAATAATGAGTGGAAGTTTGTTTTCCAATTTCCAAAATCTCACCCGGTTCGTCTGATGTAAGCAGTGGCAGATACTCATTTTCTACGTGTATAAGCGCTTCCCAAGTAGCCAAAGCGCAGGGAGGTTCTTGACAAGGGAACAATCCCCTGTTATTCACAGGTGGAGCTGGGGAGTAAACACACTTTCTTTCATCTTCATCATAACTAGTTCCATCGCATGGTCGCCAATGTATAGAAGGTGAATCTACCCAAGTTTCATAGTCTATTCTTATCACAGATGGTAAGCTTGAACTCGTCCAGCCCTGAATCTTTAGTGACCATTTATCCACACTGAACTGGAGACATTTTTCTTGGTCACCTATTGCTGGTGCAAACCAATCAACATTGTCACTGGCATAAAACCTTTTTCTGATTCCTTGTTTGTTGTGCTCTGAAAATGCCTTTGTTGGATCATATTCCTCGACAGTTTTTAGACACGACACTTGTTTGATACTCAAACGGCAAGCATCTAGAATTATTGATGTTGGTAACTTTTCAGGGGTAAGCCATTCAATAAAAATAATTAAAGTCCCTTTAAGTGTTCTCGACTCAAAATTTGGAGCTAGTTTCATTAAATAATGGTTTACACGAATATCATCCACGTTTGATAGCAATGGCAGATCTTTTTCAGTAATTTCGTAATCCGAAGGAGTATTTGCACTTTCAGTGTGTTTTGCTTCTAAACAGGCCTCCAACTTTGCCACTTTGTTAGGACGCTCCATAGTATCCAAAGTTGTATGTAGTACTTAATGAATTATGTTGTTTATTTTTCCCTACTAAGTTCCTTTACAGCTCACAACCTGTGTTAAAAAGATATACCAAAATTTCAACAATTATTTTTACACTAATTAAAAAGCTTGATAACCCAAAAAGTAATATTTTACAGACACATACATATACTATAGATATTTCATTTCATTAGAAAAAGTAGAGTTTTAAAGTTAGTTCTCTTCGTGTTAATACATAAAATTCTTGTACGTAGAAAAATGTTTGCCGATGATTTAGAATATGGGATGTAGTTGAACAACTTGTTCAGTACATTTGTATAGTTGTTGTTTTAATTATTATTCATACATTCATGGGGTGTAAGGACTAAGATATTCATTGATGAATACATCACGACATGATTATTGTCTTATTTCAAGTGGACACCTATATAATATCATTTTCCCCCAAATCATGACTCACGACAATCACGAGTAGATTAACCATTAGCCAGGCTCACGCATACAAATGCCTGTGCTGCAATAAAACATTTGCAATATACATTTCGAGACAATAAAACGGAAAAAGGAAACCAGCAACAAAGCATTCAACTTAAGCTTACGCAACGCAGAGATGCAATGTAGGAAATCAAAAGTACATAGTAGTAATAGTAAAGCAATCAAAAAGCCAATTCAACTGCATTTCAACTTTTTCAACGCATCAGTTCTAAATCACCACTCAATTGTATAATAATGTAGCAGTTGGTAATGAATGCAGCGCAGCGTACTATCACTATACTATGAAATTTTGTGTTGTACTATGTGATAAGAACAATAGCCGTCGGTTATTTTTGTTTGGTCTCCCAAAGTCACTCAAACTACAGCGAAATGATGAGGAATTGACAGGCATGTCATAACACAACCATCATGTGTAGGAATGTAATTAACTTTTGCAAGGTCTATTCACTATAATCCTTGCTGGTTTAGTGACCACACTAGAAACAGTTGCAGGTGAACTAGCTACAAAGCTATTTTCTGAATGCATAATGCATTTTTGTAGGTATGGTATATGTATAATATAAAAAACTCAATAACATTGACAAGTTAGAGCCAATATTACATTGAATAATTTGGGCACGGCACAAGATACGTAACGGTCCTTGTCTAAAAAACGGTATCTCTTCATACGACCGACATTATTGATGACACAAAAATGTGACGTGACATTGATCAGTCGGTGTAAGATCTTAAAATATCAAACTGACATCAGCAATGTGTTAAATACACTAAATTATGGACAAGTCATAAGTCATGACGTCATGGAATGAAATGAAATATATTTCACATAAATAATCATACTGATATTGTTTGTTCTTGATCCATTCCTTCACGTTAATATTAAAATATTACAAGTTATCACATTTTTATGAGTAAACGATTGGCGCAGTCAATGCTTCTAATGTTTAATGCTGAGTACCATTTATATGTAAATACTACGTTACTAATATAATCTTACGTCTACGTACATACAAATATGCATATATAGTTGGAACGGTCACAGCAAAAGATTAGAAAATGACATAATGTAGTAATTATCGGCTTGAAAAAAGTCTACAATAAGAATTTTGTATGAAAACTTGTAAAAACAACTATAATAATACCCTTCATATATCTTAATTTCATTTTCCGTTCTCTGATTGTGATGACGTGTAATTATTATATTATTCCTTCTTGTCAATTACAGATAACAATGAAGGATTGAATTAGGTATTTTTTATTTGAATTGAAACAGAAAGGCACCTGTTGAAGGCGTTCACGTCTCATGATAGTCCTAATTTCTCAATTACCACATGAAATAATAAATGTCATTCGGGAATACAATACTGATGCTATATATGCCTGTCTTTCATTTCTTTGACGTGACGTTGTCCGAATCACGATTTTTTTAAGAGTAACAGTAGATTCATCCAAACATTGTGTTGGAATGCGAATGTGCATATATTCATCATATCTGAGAATACAGGATTCGTGTAATGTAAAAAATTTGTTTCTTTCATTCCCGTGTGCATAATATATATAATGTAAATGCATACATAAGATTACAACAATATACATTAACATCACACCACCAACAACTTTTTGGCTATTAAAGAGTTGACTTGACACATTTTGTAACTCGATAAGATGACTTCGATTACAGATTTCATAGCCATTAAATTGTCTTCGATTTGGATAAAAGAGGACTCATGTATAAGCATTTACTATATACGCATTTTATGGTGTAATATATTTATACGAGAAGCTCTCAGACAATCAAAAAAGCTACAACAATTCTGTGCAAGCATACGAAACAGCTAATTATAGCAGGCTGACAGTGAGAAAAACAAAGCTACATATATAGAAAAAAAATTTAAGCTGCTACATATTTACCCCTGCATGTTTATATATTATTACAAGTGAATACTGGATGTGCATACATATTATATGTATGTATTATGAATTTTTAAAGTTTAAACACATCGCAACTTCTCAGAAGAGCCGACGTTTTTTAAAAGAAACACACAGCAACAAAACCACCTAAATTTAGCAGACAATGTAGAGGGGACTTTTGTGCTTGGTACTTTTGCTGCGATTGTTACGTCTACATGAAATTCTAAAGCGATTCATTCAACATTGTTTAAACGCAAGTATATTCACGTATGTCACAAAGTTCCGAAATATATATTATGTGCGCATGAAGTTACAACTTTATGTATATACAAAGTTTAGGTTACGGTACGAGTTCGTGCTGAAAAGAGTAAGAACGATGATGATGGCCTGTTGTTAGTAACATAAGAAAGCAGAACCAGAAAGATTTCGTCCGTCTTTCCTCCCCATTATCTTAAGAAGGCGTTATCCTTTCCGTAGACCGTATAAGTAATCTCTGATGATAATAAGCTTTAGCCTTATATATATTTTCATGCATGTGTGTAAATGTGTAATCTACCCAAAAACACTCCATTGTAGTAATCTTTCCCAGAGCATTCTTAAAGTTATTTAATACCAAAACGAACCAGCAGACACACACACACGCGTGTTATACATATATTATGCATGATATATGCAGTATTGCATCCCATAACACAACCAGTTGATAATATGTAGGCATTTCATCCACACACATATGTACATATGCATAGTAAGTATGTATGTATAAAATTTTCTTACTGACACAGCACACAACAGGCTTTTTGAATGCAAGCGTTACGTTATGCATTAAAAGTAGCATCAAAAGAACCCTTTGCCTTCTCGTCTGACTTGACCATAACATTCATCACTACTTTGTATTTCTTTTCTGTAACTAGTTTTTACATGCATAGTTGAAATACCTGTTACTTCGTCTCCTCGATCCTATCTTCTTGATATCTTTTTCCATTCCAAGCCACTACTGACTGCCTTACAGACGATATTATGTATGTATCATTACGCAGCAGCATTCCAATCAGTGGATGATAATACAAAGGTTTATCTCCTTGAATGCCTGAAAAGATTTTTTTTTGCTGCGTTCATTGTAGTTCAAAGCTGCTGCTGTTGCTGTAGCTGTTCCCTGTCTCTAATGGGTACAACTTTCAGAGCTACGGATCATCATGTATTCGTATTAACCCTATACATCCATACATCCATCCACAATTGTATGACAGGTTATATTATTACGTACGTTACGTTACCACCACTGGCTCATGCACAACGAACCAAGCTTTATACTTATTATACCAAGTCAGTAAAATTAGAGGAATGATGATGTGAAAGCACAATAATAATAACACTTTACAAAAAAAGCAACGCTGTTCATTACAACAACTTTCATACACACAGTCAACAATCTCTGCTCACTGTCAGATGAGATTGGAGAGGTTTTGGTGCTATTAGTTGTTCCCAGCCATTCCCTTAAGGGTTCTGGACGTGATTAACGAGCTGTGAATACAAGGGGCTTGTGGATCCCTACATATCACACTTTTCTTAATGTACAGATATAGTATAAAAAACACACTATTTAAACCTTGTTTTACTTGCCCTAAGCAAAGTCATTTTTTGAGGAATGGCTATCCCACCTTCTTTTAATACTGGGCTACCAAATCAGCTCATGAGTGAGGAGGATATCCGACAGTATTTTATAAGAAATGGAGGTGTCGTTAAAAACACGGATATTGTCAATTACTTCCGTACCTACTTATCAAATCCAGCTATTAAAGGTAAGCAAGCTAAAACTCTAACACATACCTTTTTTTTAATTTAAGTGCTCCAAAGGGATATTAAATCGTAATCTCGAACAGCTAGAGTAAGTGCAGCAGAAGAAAGATCACATGGAGAAATGATAGGAACTGGATGTCGGCAAGCGCCTGGCCAAAAAGAGCTCATAAAAGTTTTTCTCCAGCAGATAGATGCATTGTATTCAAGTGTGCCCCAAAATGGTACATGCATATATGTATTGAGAGACTTGTTGAAATGAAGGGCATACATAAAAGTTCTTTTTGGAAGTGTGAAACAGTATACAATATTCTATCCATGCCTTATAGCAGATCAAACAGCAGATATACACTTTGTATTTACTTTACATAGGCATAGATTAGAAGTAGTTTATATTAGGTATATACGTATACTATGTACACAAAAAAGGAGTAGATATATAACTTCCTGTCTACAAAAACTTGGAGGGCTAAATAAAAACAAACTGTTCCCCAATGATACCACTTGTGTGCAATAGTGGTCATTTACATGTGAGCTCTGAATCTTTGAAGTGGGTGGCAAAAGTGTTGACTTTAGCTTCAGTTTTGCACTTATATATTAGAATTATTAAAATAATGATATAAGTAAGATAAACCAGCAAAACATAATATAGTTCTGTCCTAATATTCTGTATAGTAGTTGCCATTTCCAAATTCTTTATTGTCTGAAAGCTAATCACATATCAAATTTGTCTCTTGTGTTTTCAGATGAAGCCAGAATCATTTTTAAGACGTACGTGAATAAACTAGCGAATGTGAAGGTGGAAAATGTAAGCTGAATGAAATATTTCTTTGAATTAAATCATACACTTTTTTAGAACAATATGCTTTCACGAAATTTTTGCTTTCTACTCATCATTTAAAACGAATATTACGTATAGCACATAAGTACATGGAAAGTAATCCATGATTCATATTTTTGCATGTGTTTGATTTTATTATGCTTGATTTTTTTGTTTTGTTTTATCTTTTCTGTGTTGATGTGAACTCGACAATCACGCATTCTTTCGTTGCACTTCCTGACGATCTGCTTATCAATGTTTGTTTCACTATCTGCGCACCGTTCCCGTTTATCTTGTTACGTACATGCGACAACCTCAGGGGGAGAAATTCTTAGTACTGAAAAGACAATATTTCCCACCAATTGACGGAAACGGTAATAGTAGCTCGAGTGGCCTTCCTCCAATAAATTCTTCATACGCTAACAATCAATCTCATTATTCTCAACCAACGTATGGCCAAACTAGTTACTCGTCTTCGGGGTACAATCAGCAAAATTATAACACAACCAACAACTCCATAACCTCTCAATATCCAACAAATATGAATTCTGGAGGAGGAGGAGGAGGACTACCTCCTTATGGATATCCTCCACCCGTTACAAATAACCTTCGTCGACAAAATTCACAATCTCAATTACATGGTTCTCTCTATTCATTGAATTCAAACTACGCTGATCCATACTCTTCTCAGCAATTTAGTAGTAACATGCCTCTACAGCAATCTCAGTATTATCACCAACAACAAATGTCAGGATTGGGACAAAGTCATGGTGGCAGTACCTTCAGCCTTGCAAGCCAGTATACAACGGCAAGCAGTGCAGGTGTGCCCTCATATCATCAGCAGCAGCCGCCGTCCCAACCAATATATCATCAACAACAGGTTCCCATGCAAAATGCTCATCATCATCATCAACAACAACAACAGCATCATCATGTTCAACCTCAACTGCAGCGTACTTTGAGCCAGACTCAACAGTCGTATTCAATGCAGCAGCCATCATCAGTGTCACAATCACAAATCCAACAGTATTCTTTACAAACAGCCTTGCCAAAGAACAATTTTCGAGGTTATACGAACCAAACGACGGAATATCAGGGAGAATACGGGTTGCCACCAGTACCTTTGACAAATGCTAAGCAGCAGCAACAACAACAGCAACAGCAACCACCACCACATTCTCATCGCCACATAAGTCCACAAAATAGTGGGGGCAGTGGGAGTAGCAGTAGTGCTGCGCTTCGAGCACCTCCTCCATACAGACCTCCTCCACCTGCAGCAAATTTTGGCTCACCGACAGGGCCGCCACCGCCAACAGGGTATACTCAGCAACAACACATGAGAAGGAGTTCCCTAAGTTCTTCCAGTATGACTAGTGTGAATAATGTGCGCTTTAACCGGAGTCCGTCCGTTCCTGGACCGGTATCCCAGTTTACAACAGGATCCTCGCAAAACATTAACAGTGCCTATCATCCGGACTCTTACAATGGTCAACCTGTTGCTTTTCAGTATCAAAGGAGTGTTTCAGGTTCCGTTTTGTTTTTACCGTCTCTCTAACTTTAGTTTAATGCTTTCATTATTATTTGACAGTTTTGCTCGTTTTCAATCTCTTTCTCTGAACTTGCTTCTTTTTGTCTACTTGAGTGAATTATATTTTGCATGCTTCGTTTGATTATGCACCGTTCTTAACATCGTAAGTTACGTTACGATTCGTAACTCTCAAAAAAACCTTCCGTCTTGGATGATGTGAATTATTATTGTGAATGCAAATTGAATGTTCTCTTTGTTTGCACGTACATTGAAGCTCAAGAGTTTGCTTCAATCTGCTTACGTTTTCTCTCTTCACAAATCGTTCCACCTGTTGTGAATGGCGAACTTGACATTGAGTTTTCTTTAGGATTTATATTCATTGTTTCTCAAATTCCTGGAAACGTGACTTGCTGTAAATTGAATTTTGAAATGGGTATACATTATCACAAAGGAGCAAGAGGTTATTGGACGATGAAGTTTGTTGGCTTTTCATTATACAGCTCATTCATTCTTTCAATCCTCAATTTTTTTTCGGGCCATGACATCTCAACAAGTGTAAAGTAGAACACATATTCGCATAAAGCACACTTGATGTTCACCTGCCTATATGTAACGTATGTATTCTTTGTGTACTACTTTGACCACACTTGACACTTCAGCATTTCTAATTGGTATTCATCATTCGCATTACGAACACTTGAAGATTACAATTTTGCAATTTACAAGCAACAGGATTTTAAGGAGAGGTTTTTTTTCTAATACCTGTATCGCACCTCCCGTACCAAACCAACTTGTCTTTTAGGCACAAGTTGCAGTTACGTACTTATATTACGATGTTGTCTTTCTCAAGCTCATACATACTCCTCTCTACAGTTAACTTTGTTGTTGGAGCGAGCAAGGCAAAAAAAATGTCTGTGTTTAATGCAAATTCGAAGGAATAACAAAACATTAGCGCATATGGGAAATGTGGATGGATGATGGCAGGATTGAAGATGCCATACTTGCTTTTGTTAGGTCACAATAATGTAGGATCAAGCCAGCCAGTCATATTGTAAGCACGGTTCATTTTTGATATACCATGAAAGAAAAATGATAATGAGCCGATAAATCTGCGAATCTGCTCGTGATCAGTATTGTATGCACCCTCAATTTATATTTATGATCAGAGACGAGACGATGAGCATTTAAGTAGTTGTCTTGTTTAGAGATATACAGGTCAAAGGATTAAATGGGAAACCTGACAGCGCTTTAGAAATAAGCCATAATTTATTGAGTTTTGAGCTTATATCAGTACACGCCAACAAAAAAAACTTCTTTTAAGAGCCTGCATTATACGTTTCAGCACATCAGTTTTATAAAGACGACGATGGAATCAATCTTTAGGGCTACACGATCAGCGATACGGTTGAATGGATTGTTCTTTCGTAACGAATTTAGCATATAAAGTATGCGTGTACTGTGCATTTAAAAAAAAGTTTTGGTTGTTTTTAATAGTACAACCCCAGTTGTGGGCCCTATAATTATCTAGATATCCGTCGCAGTTTTGTTTTTATACCATAAAAAGTCGTGTTAGGTCTTTGCCCGAAGAAAATCAACTTGTTACTGCATTTTTTTCATTTAATTCGCAACATAAAAACCATACAGATTGACGGATTTCAGATGCCGTCAGGCTGTCCGGAGAGAATCAAGTGTCAGAGTCCGCTGTAGAAAGAAATGTAAAAAGTTTTTCGGCAAATTTGACAATAAAAAAGGTTGTTCCAGTTGATTGATTTTGAGCGCTGATTATATTTATCACTGGGAGGTCTTGACTTGACCTCAATAATAGTTTCATCACCCGAAGGGTTAAGTGCAAGCAGTAACAGTGACACATAATCACCACAATACAGTAGTTTAGTAGTTACAATTCTGATAACCCAATACAAAATGACGGATCACACATCCTGTAAGTCTAAGATAACATACATACATATTTTACGTATACGTATAAATACTTTGGATATAACGGTTCGGTTTCAGAAAACTCTTTTTCATGTGCATGCATTTCTCAAGTTTCCCGTTGCTTTGTTTTACTGGCTCTGGTCTGGTTTTGTTTGAGATAAATTAGAGTAAAAAAAACATTTTGTCACCAGTCACTCACAAGTCAAGTTAGCAGTATCGCTTCCATGCTGAGATGCAGGATTCTTTGATTCCAAGGAATTTATTAGCTGACGCATACTTTCATATAGATTTCAACGGCACGACGCTGCGATAGTTTTTTTGGATATATATTATAGCACACTAAAAAATTATAGCAGAAGCAGGCAAATAAACAAGGCAAGAATGCCAAACGGCAAGGATGAAGGTAGTGTACGTTTTCGACATTGGGATTGCGTGATTGCTAATAATATCACAATTTGCCGTCTCTAATGATTCACATGTAAATTGCATCCTGTATATTTGTCATATGCAATGCACACATATCCATGTGTTGTGCAAAATTAGTATATGTGCAAAGTACATACTTTTGGTACATTTGACACGAGGAACTTTATAGACCATGATTAAAGGATTTACGTTTTTTTGTGCAGATTCTGTATGGATGGACACGTTCGTCCAAAACAGAAAATTCCATGGTCTATATTGATAGATGATATAATACAAGTACTACTACCAAGTACAAGTATATGATGATGATGATGACAGCAAGACGCTATCTTGGTTTTGGTCTTCCATTCTCCATTCCATGAATGTTATGTGGTGGTGTGTGTTATGGAATGCATTGTAAATAAACTTCATCGTGCGTTACGTGTCCAATAAAAATACTGCGGACTGGCTGCCATATGATGATTAAGGTTATGATAACCTTCAGTCGAGAGTTGCGACTCATTCATTCATATTCATGGAGGAATGAATAATTGTATAATGATAGGCTTTTTTGTTTACACCCACCAACAGACATAATCATAACAGTCAATAGCTAAATTTGAACTTAAAGAACTAGCACGCAAAACAACATACCAACTTTCACACTATATAGCCAATTTCCATAAAGTGCAAATTACCCTAAAACAATTTGCCCATTTAGCGAAACATAAATTGAGCGAAAGTGTTTTTGTCTTTGATGGAGTAGTTAGTGGTCTGCCTGGAGCCACTCAAGGTGTTCCTGCGTCTGGACCAAACGTGCAACAACCACCCGATCAAGTAGGATACTCAAGTGATTTCTCTGGGAATCCCTTGACCTCCGGTGCAGCACCACCTCCTCCAGTACCTCCACGCTACAAACGTGGAGTGGAGCGATCACCCAGTGCTGTTAGTGGCAGTTCTAGCTCCTCCGGGTTTAAAAACAACATTCAACCTTCGTCTGCTCCACAAAACTTTGGGGGAAATCGGCACAATAACAGACGCAACATGGAGTTTGCAAACGGAAACAACAACTCTGCAGGTCTTACCAGCGCTGACTCTGCTATAAATGGAGGTAAAGTAACCTTGCAATAATAATACTAATATTTAATTTCCCCCACATGGCAAAATTTGATTTGTTACCAACATTACAAAAGCATTTTTTTCCATAAACGCTTACGTAAAAGCCAACTTCTGCGAACAGACAAAACCGCAACCAACTCTTTTCGAGCTCAAAGGAATGTCATGTCATGTATGAAGTTTGTAGCTCGCTGATATTACAATCAGAACGGATGACAGAATATTTTTATAGCTCATTCATGCTTATACCCAGAGTATTAGAGGTTATAATAGATACATTGTAGTTTGTATGCGGATGAATGGCACAGAATTTTTTTTTTTTGGATGCACGAAACTTTTCCTGCTCATGACTATCTTAACGTAACGTAATGTAGAGTATATAATGTAATGATTACATGTAATTTGCTATTTTGGCATGTTAACTTCACTGACAGGAATGGAAAACGATCATGAGAAAGAAAACATTAATCTTGTAAACGGGACCAATGGCAATTTCGAGGAGAGCAGTGGTAGTGATGGCCCAAATGATAATATGCAAAATGGGGATTCTGAAACTGAGCATAAGATCAGTGTGAAGGAACGCATGCAAAAGTTCAACCGTATTGCTTCGGAAAGTGAGCTAGCTGCTAGTAAAATGCCCTCAAATAGGAATAAAAAGGAAATCGCATCAAAGGTAAAAAAACAACATATTTTGCATAGTTAACAGAAGCCATTTGGTTTGCAAATTATTTCCAAACCAAAGTTCGTTTTTGTAACTCAATTCATTACAATATTGTGTAGAATTTACCAAACTGTGTTTGTACATTTTCAGCACGAATCTGTTGACTTCGACACAGCGTCTTTGTCCTCGGTAAGTTCTAAAATGGAATGTATAATTTAAAGCTTCTGGATTCGGTATTGATGGGGCAAAGTTAGCAACTTAATATTTAACTTTTTAACTTTATGATTTGCCGTGTGATCGTTAGTATGTACTTGTATGGCCAAAATCATTTTAATTTGCACTGAAGTAAATATAACGTTTTTTTGCACTACTGATTATTGGGGAATGAAAGATTAGAATATGTGGAAATGTGTCAATTAATGATTATTCGGTGGATTAGTAGAGTAGTTTTGCTGGGAACTTAAAAATTTACAGAGGTTGAAGTTTTAAAGGGATTTCGTTTTCATTCGGATTGAATTTGAATGTTATTATTACTAATGGCTAATATAGTTATGTTTTAGTTTGAACTGGGTGTATTGGTTTCTGCTTGTTGGTTGTCTAATCAGTATTGTGTGTTTTGTTTTTGTGCTTTGTTTTACTTTGGTTTTGGTGTTGCTTTGGTTCATGGGTCACCTCACGTCACCATCAAATTTGACACGAACTGAAAAATAGTATGGATATGGATATGGCTTTTCTCACACACAGTTGGAACCCCGAGCAAAGGAATGGATGTTAAAGTCTGCTCAGTGTGATTACCATGCGTTGCATAAAATGGCTCAAGAAAATCCAGCTCTAGTCAGAAGACGGGATATGAATGTAAGGAAATATGTTACAATACAAATTAGGACATTCACACAGTTGACGCGTTTATCTAATACTAATGAGTGGATTCTATTTTCTATATTGCTGTTAATACCTTTGGTTCTACCCTAAACTACAATTTCAGGGCGTAAGTGTTACATAATTTATCAGTTACTAATAATAATCATGTTGATTAGTAAGTACATAAACCAGAAATCAAAATTTTAATGTTCTTCCTCTTCTCTTTTCATGATTCTTTGGACATTTTAATTTTACCACGAACAGTATGTAAGTAAATGAAATGCATTATTTTGGACTTTAAAATTGAGCTTATGCGTTATTCATAGACGAAATTAATAATATGAACTTTTTGTGCTTTCTGTAGACATGTTTACATTGGGCAGCCAAGAAAGGACAAACAGAATTAGTCAAAATGTTAGCTGGAACGTATGGTTGTGATGTAAATGCAAAGTCAAATGGAGGTTACACGCCATTACATTTAGCAGCACAATTTTCAAGGCAGGATGTGTATGACTTGCTGGTGAAAGCGTACAGTAAGTGCTTGTAGTCTTTTAACATGACTGATACTTTGGGAGAGTAGTTTGGGACTTTGTGACTGACTGCTCTTTTGTTTCAATCCGTTTTGTGTAGATGCAGACGTAAATAATAGAGACCATAGTGGGAAGAAGCCAATGCAGTATTTGGTTAGACAAGATACCTCAGTGTCGATGGACACATTTAAAAGTGAGTCCATTAATAGTCCAACTCCTTCCGTGCCTGGCACTCGCGTACGCCGCCACTTTTCCACTGCTTCAAGTAATTACTACCATAACATCCGACGAGCTAGCTCAATACCTTTGGAAGTGTCACTACCCACTTGCAACTCTGCTTCAAGTACTCCTAACATTCCTTTAACCCCAGGTATTTTCCGAAGTCCTTCCTTATCTTCAACCAAAAATCCTGTGCAGTTGCTTTCTGTATCGCGCTTAGGCAAACAACGAAGTCCTTCATTTAGCATTTCCAGACATAGCATTTTCATCTTTCCCGATAAGCATAGAAGGTCTTGTAGTAATGATGAACTTGACAGTGCCAGTCCTGCTTACAAGCAGGAGCCAACGATTAG
The DNA here is from genome assembly GCA_964034955.1 of Orchesella flavescens. Classification (NCBI taxonomy): domain Eukaryota; kingdom Metazoa; phylum Arthropoda; class Collembola; order Entomobryomorpha; family Orchesellidae; genus Orchesella; species Orchesella flavescens. The sequence continues at coordinate 20,371,272 of OZ035955.1, forward strand.
TTCAAAAATTGTCACAAATAGGGAAGTACCCCGGAGCGAAAAACCGACTGGATTTCTTGGAGTTAGTTCTGCAAGACGGAGTTTCCGACAAGGCATGAAGTATTTGCTGAATAATGCTGTCCCAAAAAAGAATAAGCCTCAGCTACGTGTTAATAATAATATAGAAGAAGAAGAGGATCGTGATCAGTGAACTATAGTAGCTTTAAATTTGTTTTCTGTATTAGTTAGCGTTGTTACACGTGCGTACCTGATAAGTAGCCAAAAACAAAAACTAAGCCAAATATATATATTCCATAACATTCCATTATATTCAGTTACCCTCTGAAAACCAGTGACCAAATTAGAATTACAGTGTAATAATATGAGTTTATACCAAAGTACAAATAGTCTCTCTATAGCTAATACCCTAAGACAAGGCATCTATCTGTCTATTTTTATAAAAAATACATATTTTTTAAAAAGTATGTGGTACATAGTAGTAGGTTCATACTGCAAAAGCACAGAAAAAGCATCCGAAGGTAAACGCTTTTCTCATCACGCTTAATTAACAACACTCCTGCTGCTAATCTTTCACCTTTCACTCAACTGCACGTGCTGAATTTCCTTTTTCGCTTTAATACTGATGAAAGTTCTCAATTATTTTTTTGTTACCCAATCTGCTAGTGACAAAAGTTATTGTAACATTAACCGGAGTTTTATGTGTATGCATGAAATAATAAAGTAACGTTTGCATGTTTTATTCAATTTACTATATACACTTTCTCTCACGACAATTGCATGTTCTTTTTTGATTGACTTAAGCCTTTATGCACTCTAATTGCGTTTTTATTTGCACTATGCGTAATAATTTTCTAGCATGCGCCTGCATGTTTGCATGAACTGAACTTGCTGTGCGTAGACTAAAGTAAGGTTTTAAGGTGTGTTGTATTAAATTCGCAAAGCCTCATGCACTGCATGTATGCTCACATCCGCATGAATAATAATATGATTTTTTAAAGATGATTCTTGAATTGCTAAAAGTGGCACATTATTATTGCTAGTGAATAATTAATTTGGATTATGAAAGCATTTACAAGTGCGCTTTATCACCACATCTTCTTTTATGCTGCTCACTATATATAAATATTGCTGTAGACTCTAAGCACCCGAGGTTCTGGGATCTCCATCGGGTGCCGGTGTAAAAAATACATTCATACATGATGGGGTTGGTGACGGAAAGTACATTTCCCCTTTTCCACCGGTAAGGGACACACACTCAACTACACAAAATTGAGAAGTTGGCTTTATTATGAAAAATGCTTTCATGCAATGCAGATTCACAGCACCTCATTCACAAACGAAAGATTTTTTTCCACCTTAAGTTAGCGGACCAGCTTACATTTTGTAAGCCTATATGAAACGTTTTGTGTTTTCTAAACAGAAATCAAAGATAAACGGAGAAGTACGGAAATGCAAAGGGACAGGGACTCTAGTTTCTTAAGAATTGGTTCGTTAAACGTTAAAGTTAAAAGTACAAGAGAAGCCTTTGGATACCTATTAGGGAAATCTGCGTCTTCAAGTGGAATAGAAAGAATGTTACATAAAAACTGGGGTTCTGCTGACAACTTGCCAGAGGTTGAAGTGGTACGGTTCCAATATACAAGGATTTTCCAACAACATCTATGAAAGCACTATATTTGCAATGTGTACATGTATATAATTTTTTATAATTTTATGTTACCCGATAAATTAGAATGGAGATAAGGATAAACAAATGATGCCCCCACCCCCTATAATAAATCACACCAACTCCAACAAGAAAAAGAAAACACGTAGAGTCAACGAAGGATCCCCACCAATTAAAGAAACAAGATCTGACTCGGACTCGGATACAGCTTGTGGTTTCGGTTCAGAATGGAGTAGTCCGTAGACAGAAAGTCGTTGCTTCTGAAATCTGATAATACTCAAACTAGATCCTAGAATCCATACCAAACTTTGAACGTAAAGACCTTCTACTTTACCGTCACATAATACCTGTCTTCATAACACCACCCCATGAGACTTTACGCCATTTTATGCGATAATGATTAAAATTGCATTTAGATTTTCTCTTCGAAAAGCACGTACGATGTTATGTACCTGTGATGTAACTTTTTACTTATTATTAGTATATGGTTTACAAAATAAAATATATTTTATATCATACAGAATATGTAGGATTTCATTAATTTTATCTTATCATACTGCGATCATAATAAAATTATTTCATACCAATTATTATTCCTTAAAATTCAACAACTATTCTTCAAAGCTCTAACCTATTTCCTTAGATCTCTTTTTCTTTTTCTTACTAGGGGTTAACTGTTCTAACTTTGGTTCTATAAGCTCTTCTTCATCAATCTCGTTTCCCCATATATTTCTCACATAACGGCCAGAACGGTCTTCAGTAGGTTCCACTTCTGAATTGTCATTTCGTTTTGTTTTATTCTTTTTAGATTTCTTTTTCTTCTTAGGAGAAACAGGGTCAGGGTCTACAATGTCTTCAACCATAGTTTCATCTTCGAATCCAGTTGTAAAGGAAGTTTCAATATCCTCAGTAAACTGAGGTGCGAGGGAGCGCTTTCTCTTCTTGTCTTTAGGTGATTTCTTAAAATTAATTGGTTCTTGAATACTTTTTGCTCGTATAATCGGGCCTTTTCTCCGATGCTGGTACCAAGTTACTCTAAATTTGAGTTGATCCCCAACATTCCAGCCCTTCAACTGAAATTAAATGAAAATAGGGCATATAATTAAAAATATTAGCATAACATGACAAATGGCAATGGCAAGTACTTGATAATGAAACAGTGAGTAAACCCTTACCTCTGTTTCATCATTTGGGAAAACTGTAACAGTGAATACATCGAATACCATACAAATTGCTGCCTTTTCTCCTACTTTCTTGATTTCACCTATCGTAATAATAGTTTTAATTATCACAACACGTTTTTTACACCAAAGATTTTACAATTACAGTACATTTCTTGAAGTATACCTTTTAATTGTTGTCCGTTTTCCGGACTAAACGTATAAAATGTAGCACTGACATCAATATGCAACCATCTATGGTCTTCATTTATTGCTGCTGAATTGTTATAATTCCTTATATTTTCAGCATACACCACATACGCTTGTAATCTAAATCAAACGATATGATCATAGCAATTTATAATAAAAAACGTAAATCTAATTTCAGGAAATATATTAAGAACTTAATAAACTTTAAGACTGGAGTGTCTTACTTAGTATCCCATCTTCCAACCACTTTAGTGTTAATTTCTTCCATAACGCCGCTGCCTGTATCATTAATCCAACACGGCGCCACAGCGATATGTTGCTGATGATTTTCTATTACTTTTAGCAAGCCAGCGTCCACAGCAGCCTGTAGATCTTCTTTCGAAAACTCTACTTCGCTTTGAAATCTATCCGGCAAAATGGTGGTGTTCATCATGGTGGATTACGGGTTGGATTTGGATCCAAATCAATCACAGATTAGCAAATTTTGAGCTGCAAACTAAATTAAATGCGTAGCGTTGAACCACAAGTCACAACAGAGTTCTTTTCCTTGTAAGCACTAGTACGTAAGAAATATTTCTGGTGGCTCAAAAGCACGGTTGACTAAATTCATTTCATATCACGGGGACTTCTGAAACATTAACAAAGAAGATATTATCAATTATCAACAGTTTCTAACTCTTATCGTTCAAGGTCATTCATGTCCAATGTTTAATCCACAATAATCAATAATTATGATGAAAGCATCTAGTTTGGTTATCCAAACCAACGCCAAGTCCAACCTTTAGTCTAGCTTTCGGAAGTCCTTCATTGTCCATTATTAATCAACAATGGATGGCGAAAGTGCTTTTAACAGTACACCTTTTCAACATTCCACAAACACGTGTGAGCTGCAGCTGCGAACTATCAACCATTAGAATAAAAGTAGTCACAGCAGGCTCAAAGACAACGTAAAACACAACAAAAGTCACCAATCATAAAATTTAAAAAGCCTTTAAACTTTAAACAGAAGAAGTTAAAATTAAATGCGAATGGATGGATGTCAATTGTTATGCTACATCAATGTTCATACATCATAGCAAAAGCATGTGTGTGGTGGCTTCGCGGCGTTCGTAAAGAATCTGTTTTGCTATTTGACTAAAACATAGAAAGAAAGCAAATGCACGTTGGGAAAAGATATTGGGGCAACTTGCAAATGAAAATATTTCCAACTTTTTTTAAGCCAAAATCTAAACCAAAACAAAACAAGATTTTTTGTAGTTGTAGAAAGTTGGTGCAGCGCAGCGTTGAGAATAATTAATTGGTAAAAGTATTCAATTGTAATTGTGTTGTAGTGAATGCGTTTGTAATTGTCTGTATATCAAGGACGACAAAATGAAGGGTTATCTAACTGCTATAGCGCTTCGCTTTGCAGCCACTGATTCCTTACGAGGGCTCAAGAAGTTGACTGAATTAATGTTCCCGTTTCCTAAAGGTATGACTCATTATAAATTATATTGTAGAATTGTAGGTGTTGTATTATATGTAGTATTTGAGGCTGCTTCTACTACTGAGTTTTGTCTGATTGAGTCGATAATTTTTTTTAGGATTTCCTCCGGGTTTGGCAGTAGCTGGTACCGCACTACCAGCATTCCCGTCTATTTCAATGCCCAGTAACACCACCCCAGAGGACAAAAAAACAGAAGGGTTCGTTTGGGGAGTACCGAAAAGACGACGTACCGTTGAGAGGAGAATGACTCGAAAATTTGGAAGTCCAGAGTGGGGAATGAAACTTATAAAGTATAAGCATAATTTGTTGGTGTGTGACACTTGCGGTCATCATTATGAAGCAAAACGTTTATGTCGTAAGTATACACTTTACCTCGGCTTTTTATGGGGAGATTCATTCGATGCCGATTTTACATACATTTTTTGTCTATATTGTTGAATAGGAAACTGCTACGAGAAGACGCTTGAAGAGACAAAATTAATCAGGGAAGCAATGGATGCTAAGTTTGGACACTCAGCCGTCGACAAAGACGTGATCATTTTGTATGAATCTGACAGAGTAAAGGATTCTACAGACATGTCCCCTCTGAATGCGTCAAATAAATTAATTATAGAGATACCAAAAGCTCGCCCAACATTTTTTAGTCCAAATCTATTACAGAAAAGTACTGTTGGTGTGAATAGGAAAGTCAAAGAAGTTACTGCTATTGATCCAGTTCCAATTGTTCATAAAACACCTCCAGAGTAAGCTTAAGGTTTCTAATAAGTATATTATATAGATAGTCATACATATAGTACGTTTGTTTATTGATGACATATATTATGATGAATAAAGTATAAATCAAAAAAGAGTAAAGTTACAAGTACACTAGTGACAAGTAAACGCTAATATGATATCGCATAAAATAAAATATTGATACAGATTCTCATAAAAGTAATGATTACAAATATAAACTAGCCGCGAATACAATGTCCCGTTTAATTAATTTTACCCCCTCGCTGAACTTTTCTTCCAGCTCCTTGTTCCCTATAACCTTTGCAGCCAACGACATCTGACGAAGTAACTCTTCCAGCCTTCTCATACACCTAATAATTCCACCTAAAAAAAAAGATTTTTTATCACTAAACCGACAAAAAAGCACAATCACAGTACTGAAAAAATGTTTGGTTTGCAGCATTTACCTTCGAAAATATCAGTCATTTCACAAAGTTTTGAAAATGTTGCACCTTTACACCATTCATGAACCACATCCATTAGATGAGGCTTAAACTGGTCTACGTACTCATCTTCATCAATTTCCAGTTTTGACTCTTTGCTAACTTTAGCAATCTGACGTGCAATATCCTGAAACATGATCAATAATACAAAACATTAAAAAATACTACTCCATCAAATTGTTAATAGTTCTCCTTTTATGTACTAACCTGCATCATTTTAAGTGCACCTGAGAGTTCCTCAGATAACTTTGGAACCTCATTACTCCTTTCATCACAAACAATGCAGCTGAGAAGGGCCACGGCTCTCGGAACATCCAGACTGATAAACATCCCATTGAAAATCATTTCAGTCAAAAGCAATTCATCCCCACTGGTCAATTCACAGGCGACTCTACCCTTAATTTCTATAACATCATCCGCAGAGGCATACCCTAGCCGACGAAGCACACGTTTCCGACACTTCAATTCGTCCATTTGAAGAAGAGATTTTGCTTTTCGTAATTCAGCCTTCGCAGTGGCAACATTTTGATGAAGCTATAAAATTAAAGAATTGAGTTAGATATTTATGATTATATGAAAAAAGATTTAAAAAAACATTATAAAAAGTTTAAGTTCACTTACGTTGACTTTCTTTTCATAAAGTTCAAAGAGTGCTGGCGTTTCAGAATCTTTGTGCAGCGGATGAGATTCCATTCTTTCTTCAAACTTTTTGATGTTTTTAACTAACTCGTCAAATGTTCTATCCCTGATTTTCATGTCCTGAATTGGATCTAGAACAGGTACGCCATCCGGAAAACGTTTCTTTACTTCTACAATGCTCCTCAAAACTCTCATTCGGTTATCTATTGGTCTCAAATCATTCGACAGGTACAACCGCACTTGGCTAACTTTTTGAACAACATTGAGTGACAGAGGAATAACTTTCATTTCACCAGCTTCACCCTTAGCTGGGGGTTTGATTTGCATTGCTGTGCCCTGTAAATATGATAATGAGATTTTTTGAATTATTAGTTACATCTAAAATAAAAGTATATATCATTCTGAAAAGAGTGCACAAAAAAACTTACATCTGCACAGCTACCAGCTACATGAAGTAAAACATCGATAACATACACTGGTGTACTATTCGCAGGATTCTCTCTTGGATTTTCTTTCCGCTGGAAATTGACAACTGCTCCCCAATCAAAGTCCATATCCCCTTGCTTAATATACAGCAATCTTCCGGGTTGTAAAAATGGTACAATGTATTTGGGCTTTGTAATAAAACCTCGGAATTCAGAAGCAAACAAACGGAGTTGTTTTCGCAAATCGAAATAAGATGAAATTTCTTCTTCTCTAGGAACTTCTAATGTTTCATATTGTTTTTCAGCTTCAAGTAATTTTTCACAAATAGCAGGTATGGTGGAATAATTCTGAAACTGGTAAAAACTTCTTTCCATCATGTATTCCGGATTAATTTCTTCCACTCTCATTAAGTTCAACACCATGTTGTAGGTCAAGTGAAATGCTGAATTGATTGGATCGGCTGCGCCTTTAAAAAGAGCTCGACCAACACTGGGACTGATTTTCTCGTCAATCATTACAATTGAAACACCCTTGTCGTCTAATCCACGACGACCAGCTCTTCCCGACATTTGAATGTATTCACCAGAAGTGATCTAAGTCGTGACAACAAGTAAAAGATTATTCTTTTATATTTCCATTAAGGGTTAACCACTACATGATTAAACACCAAAAACAGTACAGTACTTACCCATCGATAGGTTTTTCCATCATACTTTCGCACATTAGTAAATAGGACTGTCCTTGCAGGCATGTTAAGTCCCATAGCAAACGTTTCAGTAGCAAACAAAACCTTTATAAGTCCTTCTGAGAACAATATTTCGATGGTTTCTTTCAACAGTGGCAACAAACCTTCAATAACCAAGAATTAATTAATAAATTAATAAAACTGCTATACTTAAAAAGTAAAAAACAAAAAGCACAATAGAAGTTTAACAGTACCTCCATGATGAATACCAATTCCACGTTTTAACAACGGTAACAGATTTACAACTTGTGGTAATTTTTGGTCCTCTTTGCTAAGTACATCGATTGCATTAACAAACACTTCTTCCACCAACTGCTTGTCTTCAGCTAAAACAAGCGAAAACAAACAACATTCGTGAAATATTTAATAATCGGACTAAATAGTTACAAGGTTATATACTTATAATAGTTACCCGTGTTAAAATCCATCTTTGACAGTTGGAGTGCATACTGTTCACAATCTTTTTTGCTAAAGCTGAATACTATGACAGGAGCCAAATCATGTTCCATTGCCATTTTGATTACTTTATGACAAGGCGAATCCTCCCCTTTCCTTTGTCCTTGTCGCATATTGTTTCTCCGACCTCCGCCGGAACCGCCTGGTCCAGCTGGCCCAGAACTGGACAACATAGACACTGCAGTATTGAACCCTTCCTCACGAAAAGTTCCCTACAATAAATTAACAGATTAATGTTAATGTACGTCGTAAAGAAACCTATGTAAACGTAAAGCCATAACACGTTAATAACTACAGGTAGAAAAAACTTGGCATACATACCGTTTGATCCACCACCAAATGTATTCCGTCACCACCCACAGGATAAAGATAATGATGAAGGGGAGTGGGACGATAGTCTGTATGGATGACGTTGCATGGTTGTTTGTGCAAATAACAAATCCACTCTGAGAACTGCATGGCGTTCGGAATAGTAGCAGATAGAAATACATAATGCGTATTTTTTGGCAACAAAATAATTGTTTCTTCCCAAACTACCCCTCTCTCTTTATCACGCATGTAATGGATTTCGTCAAAAATTACCCATCCCACTTCACGCATAATTTCAGATCCACGATAAAGCATGTTACGTAAGATCTACAACAATAAAAAAAATAGTTAAATTACATATGAATTAATTACGTGCACGAATTTTGTAAGAAATTGAGAATACTTAAAGGATTAAAATTAATCCATACCTCAGTGGTCATAATTAGACAACTTGCAGAAGGACTGATGGTCACATCACCAGTTATCAACCCAACATCTTTGAACTGTTCGTAAAATTCTCGGTACTTCTGATTACTCAATGCTTTGATAGGAGTGGTGTAAATTACACGTTGATTATCTTTAAGACCCTTAGCAATTGCATATCTGAAAAATAAATTCAGGTGTAAATTAAATATGTAATTAACTACACTCTTAATTGTACAAAGGGTTGGTTGAAACAATGCATCAATCAATCACATACTCAGCCACAACAGTTTTTCCAGCGGAAGTGTGTGCGGAGACAAGAACAGATTGATAATTATCAACACACGTAATTGCTCGCTCCTGAAAATTATCCAACTTGAATTTCCAAGTTTTAACAGGCTTCTCAATTGGATGAAGTGGTATGTAGTAAGCGTTGGAAGGTATTGCAACAACATGTGTGCAACCACCCCCGTCAGCGGTTTCCAAAGTTTTAACTTCAACTTGAGGCAGAAACCGTTGCAATGTAGCTATATCATTAGCAGATTTTTTTCCCGGCAACGTATCTTCTTCATCGTTATCTTCTTCTTCTTCTTTAACATCATCATCATCTTCTTTCCGTATCTTGGACGGCCGTTCTACACCTTAAAAACCAGAATAGCATCTTTAATCCAACACACAACTTTCAAAAGTTACAAAAATGAATTAAATGACATTTAAATGAAATACCTTTTGTTTCCTCTTCCTCTACTACTTCTTTGACTTCTTCTTCTACTTTTTCGTCTTCTTCAACACGACGCTTCACTGATTTTCGTTTTACTGTAGCATCAGTTTTCTTTTCGATTACTTCAACTTCAGTTATATCTTCATCGCTTTTAGTACCTTCAACTTCCATCTCTGTTTTAACAACCGAATTCCCTTCTGCAGACGACGGCTCTGTTGCAGGTTCCGGTTCCTTCGCATCTTTGCCGGGCACAGTAGGTTCTGCAGCTTCGAAAGGGATCTTCACAACAGCATTCCTGCAAATTGTAATAAAAAAAATTGTCAGCAATATATTCAAACAACAAAGTAACAAACCGCCATGAATAACTTGTCAGGTACTACATAAGCTTACACATCGAATTCCGAGTCGCTTTCATCAGAGCTGGATTCTGAATCACTAAATTCTGTCTTTTTAGAAGGTTTCGACTGCGTATTCACTCCACCACTAGCTTTCTCGAACACGTCGAAAGCTTCCCCAAAAATGTCATCCTCATCTGCCATGTTGAGTTCTTAAGAAATACTACCACAATCAACGATTAATACCGTTACTTAAAAACGTTGACTTTAAATTGACGCGATAAATTAATTATTGGAATATTATTTTAATTCACACAGTTGTCGCTCACTAACCGCTAATTCGATTTAATCGAATCGTTTATGCACCGCAGAGCTTGCCGTGTTCTAAGCATGCATTTTTATTATTGTGTTGGTAAATGATGCAGCTTCTCCCACAAAAACTCAATTTGAAAACAAATGAGTCCAACAATACCCCGTTGTCATTTCGGCAATGCAATTTTGCAAATCAGATGCCAAAAATGCTTTGAGACAATAATTTTGTACGAGTTTTTAGCAGGGTAGTACATAATGTATAAAGGCTTTACAAGTGTATTCAATTTAATACTAGTTTGTTAACATCACAGTTTTATTAATATTTAACGGTTTTCACCTCCATTTCACTTAAAAAATAGATTTATTTATGGATAACATCAATTTTGTGTTTGACAAAATTATGCTAATACGATGCTACAGGAAGCAAAGAGGAAGTTTGCATATTATCATCCTCATCATCACAGTCACCGTATTGCATGTTATGAGATCCAGCGAAGCCCTTGGACATTCTTAGTATTGAGTCCCTTAATTTAAGTCTTGACTTTTGGTGAGGTATTAACGCTGGGTTATGCTATTAGAAAATAATTAGTTTGTAATCATTATACTTTGAGTTTGTTTGAGGTGGATCGGTGGACGAATCTCTATTCGTTCATTATATCGACGGTGTGCTTTTAAAAGGATTTATCTATTTCGTTGTCGGTTGGGTTTTCGTATTTACCACTAATGCTAAATACTAACCGTCAAAAAATGAGATAAATCCTTTTAAAAGCACACCGTCGATATGTATTTTGGGCTGAAAAGATGTGTATTTTTACCTGAAGTGCTAAAAGGAAGTCCATCATGGTACCCTTGGCAGACATGAATCGAGAGTCTTTGTCGGGATATGTAGAAGCAACTTGTAGTGCTGCAAGTCTTTCCTTTTCATCAAAAGTTGGAAATGGGGCTGGAACTTGCATGACTACATCTGCCATTTTTGTCGTGTCAGATCTAAAAATTCAGACATTTCAATTTTCAAACAACAGTTTGACATACATGATGCTGATAATGGGGACGCTTTGCTTTTATGGCAAAGAACTATACTTACCCGTAGGCTTCATCGTACATGTGATATCCTTGGCGCAAATAAGGATTAGGATAAGGGACACCTATGGAATGTATTATGCGCTTATCACGCATCCTGAATGGACGTCTCTGCTGTATTATTGCGATAATGACATTTTTGATGTGGTCCTATATATTTTTATGAAAAAAGTTCGTTTCTATCAAGTGACAAAGTTATTCATACCAGCACCCATAATAATATTATTTAGGTAAATAAATAGAAAGTTACCTTTACGGCATTAACTGCATGTTCCGTTACACGCTGATTCACAACCTGGATGTTATAATCTGCCCATGCTTTTGTCAAAATGCGACCGTACAAGCTGCTGCCACTAGTTAAATATGGAGTTTTGTTGTCATTTGGAATCACAAAGTGTTGCTTCAGTTGAGGTTTCCTTTCGACTATATCTGAAATTGACAACAAATCAAAACATGAAAAACAAAATTCAAAGTTCATATTTCATACATTATCATACTTAATTTAATGATTATGCTTTTACCTCGCATGTTTAGTAGATGTGTAACGTTCGGAACCACATTCACTTCATGGGTATAGCTTTTCTTGTTGACGCGCTGATAGTCATGTGCAAACCATGGTGGAAATCGATTCTAAATTAGAATAAAATTAAAATCACAAGCTATTACAACCTTTCTATAATGAATGGGAACAAATACATATTATGTACGTTCTACAATTTCAAATGCTGGTACCTTCACGCTTGGACATTTCCCAACAGTCTCACCAGCTGGAAAAGTAATATGTACCGCATGAAGCCAATCACAATCAGTTGGAGGGTCCTGCTCCATCATATCAACAGCTCCTCTAGTTTCAATAGGTTCTACAGGATATTCCTGTGTATTTGGCGGATAAAGGAAAGGTTCTTCCCCCGGAATTGTGGGTATAATATACATGTAATCATCCTTCGCTTCATGACTTTGGTATTGTGCGTCTGAAACGCTGGAATTTGCACCGGTGGCTGAAGCTGCAGCTGTACCGTAAGGACCGGATGGTTGTGAAGCAAATTGTGGCTGCTGAGAAATAGATGCTGCCACCCCATCTCCCTTGCCACTGATGCCAGCCATGCAATGTAGCAAAATAGACTGGAGAAGTAAGTTATGCAGCTCCAAACACCTTTCATGGAGGAATGATGAGACTTCATAGTCAAACATGTGCTTTGTTAGCTGAAAGATACAAAATACAAGAGCTTAGTATTTATAGAAAAGGGAAAATCCAAGTCTCGCCCTGGTTAATTAACCCTTGAAATTATTAACTAATATGTAGTTCTAATACGGTTTGACTAACCCTTTGTCCAAACCATTCCCGAAATAGTCGCAGGTAGCTGAAAAGTATAATACAAAGTCATCAAAATTAGCATCAGCTAGCATTTTCGTTATGAGTTATCAAACGTAGATATCAAATCACATGCGAATTAACTTACCTGGCATAATTCTCTGGGCCCAGCTCTTGTTGCAGTTGCTGTTTAATCAGGGCTATTGGTAGATCACACATTTTGAATAGTGTTTATGCGTGCGTACTATTTCAGACTGACACAGCACAGTGATCAAGGAAGATTTAAAGTTCGGAAGCATATAAAAATAGCTTCATGAACAACGGCGTTGTATGACCTAGGGTCCAGACCAGAGTACCAAGTACCAACAACTGTTTCAAACAGGAATTTGGAAGCCCTGATTTCAGTTTTCAACACCAATCAAAGTCTCTAAACTTAATACACAAAAGGTAATGGTAAGGTTTGATTATTGGTACATACTACAAACAAATAAAAACAATTCAATGTTTCAATCACGATTGACGATAAATGATAAGTCAGCATTTTAAACTAAGAACATTGAATGAAGGCTGCAAAAACTTTTATACCTGAACTTTTTAAATATCGTCTAACAGTTTATCACCTAAATTCATGCTATAACACAACACATTTAGTATTTGCTAAACAAATTGGGATCATAAAATGCTTTTTAGAACAGTGTTTTTACTTTTTGCTGTCTGTTCTGTGTATACCTTTTTTGGCGATGTTTTCCTTCTTATGATCATAAATGCATTTGACCACGGGGGCATTTGGAGACCATTACCTATCTTGTGGTATGGTATGTAATGTAAGCACTTACAGAAGAGGAGGTTGTCGTTTGTATTCTAAAAAGATGAAAGGAGTATGAAATCCGTTCCTTCACTTTGAGTAAATTAACAGTATTTTGTTTCAAACAATTGTGTGGCCCTGTCTGTCTAAATATGAATTACGTTCGCATTAAATCACAATCTGAAGTTTAATGACAAATTAAGAAATGCGATTAATTAAGATCAGTCAGTAGCAAATCTGAAATTCCTATTCCTGAAATGCACTCGTGAATGTAAGGTTGCAACTTGTAATGCATTGCAATGATGAGATTGGAATGGGGGTAACGTGAATTAAGTAAAGTATTGGTAAACAGTCTAGTATAATTAATCGGAACCGGTGCACATTTCTATATTATGTTCAATGTTGTATGTGCGTATCATGTATGAATTAACTTTTTTTAATTTTATTTAATCCGGTTCCAGGTCAGTATGAGCAAAACCTAGTATTTTACGTTGCATATGGATCTAGTGGGGCTACTTGAAATGTAATCAGTTTTTTTCTTTGAACTTTTTTTAGTTATAAGAAGTTACAAATATTTCATTCATCTTTTTCTTATACATACATATAGCCATTTGCCATACTTTCCAAACTATGGCTTGCTTGTAGTAAGTTATTTAGTATATAGACTTTTAGCCTAACTTGACAAAAATAATCATACTCATCTGAATCTGGATTGAATATTGATCAACAAACAAAAAGCTGAAACCCAATAATGGCTAGTGCATAGCACTACTACCTTACATTTTCATTGGAACAACAATACACCTGCACGTCACACACGTGTATGAAAATTCTTATGCCATATTCTGTCCTAAACCTTCATTGTGTCCATTCATATCCATGCATGCTGTTTTCGCAATGCTATTTTCCCATATAGACAGCTTTGCTTGAGAGAGCTTTACATTGGTTTACATTCTTTTTATCAGCTGTATGTAAAACCTATCAACAACAGTGCAACTTTTGTATGTTCGGCTCAAGGATGTTTTTTGCAATTAATATTTTCACGAAAGGAAAACATCCTATTTCAGTATGCAGTCTAAAGTATACAGGCATACATGCAGTCCGATGTGTGGGTCTTGCCAAAATCAATGCTAATCTAGTAATCATATTTCGTTACAAAACTATAGCAAAGAATGTGATATGTTTTAGTATATTCATAGTGACTTGACTACTCTACTCATTTGAGATTTATATTGCTGAATAAATCGAACAGAATCAAGTACTTTATTCTACAGCTTTGTACCCTAATTTGGGGTTCTAATCTATAAGTGAGCAATTTATGTATATCACCGTTGCATTGCATTTCTGGACCGGATGCATAATAGTTTAAAGTTCAAATATGATGCAAAGATGCAGGTGAAAGTTTAACTCAATAATTTTTGTAATAATGAAAAATTGATTGACAGCCGGATATTGTGCATCGTTAGTTAGTGTGTGCAAAACCTTTTTGCGTAGAAGCCGCTGAAAATCATGTAAGATCTTATTTTCATGGTTTTGTTATCTGTATCTGTGAAGTTTACTTGGTAGAGACAATTTTTATAATACTTCTTTGACAGCTAGGGTGATTTGAAACTAATGATGGATGCCATGCCCTAGTTGGTTTTCATCAATTTTCTCCTAACACTGCTCATTTGAAAATATACTTACATAACTCGATATTCGTCTTCACGAACCTTTATCGCTAATATAATGTTTTCAATGTCCTAATTCCATCTAAACCTTGACTAAAGATTGAGTAGATTATGAAAGAACGGTCACTTCAAACAAGTATGGCATAATATTGATATACTTACTACATAACACGGTCCATATCTCAATAATGTGATAACAAAACAATTGTACCTGGGTGGTGGAGTAAAGCTTCTATGATCGGTTTGCTGATTATTTTATTTGTTATCTACTCGTGTCAGTTCTTTGAAGTGTTTCAATGTATTATTTGATTTTTTTGGCCGAATGTTTTGTCACCTGAAGTTTCTCATAATGCTATTTCAAATAATAAGGATGAAAATTTACTACGGTTATGTATCGTGAAGTGGTGATACTGTAAAGCAATTCAGATTTTAATGACATTCCATCCCACTTACAACCAGTAACTACTCCTACCATTGTCCTTCATATCCTTTTCAAGCATGACTCATAGAATACTACCAAACTACAAATAGGACTTGCTTAGTTTTTACTGCTGGACAAATTTGTAAGCAGCAAGTACTTTAAAGGCACATAGTACGCTCGTTGTTCGTATTTATTACCAGAGCTCCTATATCTATATAGCACACATTTTGGATGTTGGTTTGCGTGCGAGCAAAATCATGACGATTATTTGTAGTCGGTTAACTGAATGAATATATTCATATATGAAAGAATGAGAGTTTAAATTGACTATGCTATATACTTACATAAATGCAAAAGCACAAGATAGAGGTACAAAAAGAACCAAAACTTGAGTGATGTTCCCCAGATTGGAATTAACAGTAACAACGTTTTTTTGCAAGATGACCATTTCAAGGTCAGCTCGTGATGTGGATATGTTATTGTCTCATCCAACGTTTTTTTACGTGTAATCTTACATTACCTTCGTTCCCGTCAGCGTCACTTCTCGTGTGCTTCTCTACTATAAAGCACTCTCATACTTTTCATACAGTGCTTGGCTCATATTCTATATACTATCTCTCTACTGCAGCATATAATATGTATGATGAGTCAAAGAGTACGGAAATTATAACGTTTGAATCGATCGTGTTTATTCTTGTTTCCTTCAACGTTATGGTGGAGGACATTATCATGTTTTGCTATCATTTGTTTGTTGCGATTCTGTACGCGGTTGACATGATATAGGCAGGTGTGCAAACATACATTCATGTTGTGAAGCTTGATGAATTACCCATATCATTAGTTACAACATTGGACATAGACCTGAAAACGCTGCTTTGTAGATTCTGGTCTGATTTATTCAAACACCACAGTGCTTGATAGTGTATGCAATATATGAGTATTGCATGCTGCAATACTCTTTCAGATAATAGCTAGGCCGATCCCAAAGCTTTTAATGTCATACTCTTTGAAGTAATGAGAGTATATAATGCAAGCTGTTGGTACGAAAACGTTGATAGTCAGTCGGAAGAAAGTATGCATGGCAGACGCAGGCACTGACTAAATTAAATTAAAATCCTTACATGAATATCAGAATCTTTATGTGACATATACATACTAAATTTCATAACTAAGCATTTAAAGACTTTCACTTTATATAGAATCGAGAACTACTATATCCAGAATATATCCAGTTGAGATTTTACAATGGTGCGGATACGGGCGCGACAGGTGAAAGTGCCTGACCAGATTTTATCACCCGAACCAAAGCGGAAGAGAAAACTTGGAGATAATACAGTCAGTAACAACAACTCAAGTATAAGTCCATCTTCTGTGAATGGAAATGTGTCCATTCGTGCATCAAAAAGGTCTAGGACAACGCATCAGCCGTATCAATCTCCTGCATCTTTGGAGGCCCTGATTACAGTTACTGGAAGACGTAAAAAAGCTGCTGAAAATCAAGAAACGCCCAAATCAAAGGTTAAGTCGTCAATGACCAGTACACCGAGAAAGCCAGAGAAACCCATTAAACGACTACAAAAGAAGGTCAACAATGCAAAACAGCAAACCACCCCAAAGCAATCAGTTAGACGTAAACTGCTGGCAACTCCGGAACCACCAGCCAAACCCAAGGTGAAAGCTGTTACTTCAGTGACAACAAAGGCAAAGAAGAAAGTCGTACAAGCTAAGAAAGCACTCATAAAGCCAGCAAAGCAAAAGATCACAAAACCAAGTGTAGGTGTGAGAAAACGTAAAAGTACAAAGGGTCAAGCGGATGAGAATGAGCCAGTTGCAGAAAAAGAAGGGAAAAAGCCAAAATTGAAGAAAAGGAAGGGAAAGTTAAACCCCAAACCTGATTTGACAAACTACGAAAAGGATCCTACTTTCGAATCCCGTTTGGAAATCCCTTTTATTTCGACATTAGCCCACTCCCGACTTTTGATTCGTGCTGTTTTATTAAAGGATTTGAAGCTTTTAAAGAAATTGATCCAAGATGAGCCTCAAAAAATCTATACCATGTCCATGCAGAGGAGTGCCTTTATCGATGAAAGTGTACTCCATTACATTATCAAAACTGAAAACAAAGATGCCTTCAAACTTTTGTATGATATTCCCCTAAAAACGATTGAAAAGTTTGGGTCCTCTCCTAGCCTCTTGATTTCCCGTGAGCACACTGGACATGGTTCACACCGGATGTTTGGCCATGCTCTAAGACAAGTGAGTGTGGGACGTGGAGGAAAAGAAGGAAATGATGCGTTCCTTTACGATTCGAATGTTTATAACCTCCCAACAGCTCCTTCCTACCGGCCTGCCAGTGTACGGATTGCTTTACAAACAGGTATGCTTTAAGTAAAATCACTCAAAAAATACTTATTGCAAAGAGTTTTTCCATACTCACGCAATAATTCATTATATTTTAAAGGCGCATCTCAAAGCTTTGTTGAGTTTCTGCTGGAGAAACAACAGCTTCAAGATTGGGATTATACCGAGATTCATCTCCCATTACATAAAGGTCATCACATCCTGGCTGGGAAAGCCATCACCAAAGCATTAGAGCGGGGTGGCTATGGCTTTAACTTTCTGCATGGGGAGGCTTTAACTAAAACCACAAGCTCTTCCCTAACCCCCTTTAAGCCAGTTTCTGTAGTAAAGAAATGTACATATGATCCCCGATTCACTCCATTGCATTGTGCTGCCATAAATCCAAATGTGGAAATATTAACTGCCCTTCTCAGATCTATGCCAGATTATAATCTTGCCGATGGACAAGGCTGGACTGTTGGTCACTTTGCTGCTGTTTGCAGCAGTCCTGAACCATTAAAGTATCTACTCCAATTTGGTATATCTGTACATGCTGTTACATCAACTAAGCGAAACGGTGACGGTTTTACTTTGCTCCATGCTGCAGTTTCTGCAGGAAGAACAGACAATGTCAAAATCATTTTGGATCATGACAAGAATTCAGCTAAAGATAATGTTATTCCAGTAGACGATGAAGAGGAGGTACATTCTCGCAAGCCTAAAAATGGACTTTTACAAAATGACCTATTGTACAAGCCAACAACACAAGGGCAAAGTCCTTTGCATCAAGCATGTGAATTAGGGCATTTAGAAATTGTCAAGCTGCTTTTGGAAGCTGAGGTGGATTTGGATCGACCTACACTTGCAAAATTTGGAAGAGTGACCCCACTTATGATTGCATGTCAATATGGGCATCTAGACATTGTGAAAACGTTAGTGGATAGCAATCCCAAGCTGGAAGCGAAAGACAAAAGAGGACGAACGGCTGCTGCTCACGCTGCAATGAATGGGCATTGCCATGTTCTGTCATTTTTGTTGAGATTGGGAGTTAATTACATGGCAGTTGATAGTTCCGGTAATTCGTTATTGCATTACGCTACCGCTTACGGATGGTACTTTGCAACTATGCTTCTGTTGGAAGCTGGCTGTCCACCCAATCAGCCTAATCACTGGAAAATGACACCTGTCGCCATTTCATTTATGAAAGGCCATACGGGATTGATGGAAATTTTGATGAAACAGGAACAGGTGGACGTGAATGCCTCCATTGATGATTCTAGTGGTATGTGGATTCATTCACTTATTTTGCTCAGCTTAAGCCAACGAAGAAAGCTCACAAAAAATATTCACTAAACTATTCTTTCTTTCTTTCTTTCTTTCTTTCTTTCTTGGTTAAGGTCGAACTTTGCTGCTTGAGACTTGCCACAGAAGTACTGATTTAGGGAAATTGGAATTTCTTATTGAAAATCTGAAAGCTGATCCAAAATGTGAAGACTTTAACGGCAACAATGCGGTATGCATCCACTTTGATTAGAAAAAGCAATGCTTATGTTTTAGTGATGCAAAAACAGTAAAATGTATTTTATAGTTATACTTACATTTATATAGCTACATTACATGGCTGAAAAGGTGTTCTATGAATACAACCATGAGTCCATGCAGGTAATGATATTTTGTAATCTATTTTAATGATAAATTTGTTTCTTATTTTGACCATTGGTTCTCATTTTGGTCATTTTGTTTCTCATTTTCAGAAGTTAAAGCCATTCAATGAGTGTATAGCCTATTTGGTTCAAGAAGGCTGTGATCCTTACAAAAAGAACCAGGATGGCCAGTCTTCAATCTTGTTGGCTGCAAGAAAGAAAAACTTTCACTTTATTTCAAAGTTGTTACAAATCAACATCAAAATTCCATTTGAACAGGATGAATTTCAAAACACATTCCTTCATTATCTTGTTATGTACTGCATAGAGTCTAATACGATCTTTGAAGTGTTTAACAAATGCGTCACTGGAACAGCCGGCTTGACCGCTCTTTCAGAAATGTCAAAATCCTACAACAAGGAAGGATTAACCCCGTTTCTCCTACTGTTATGCAGACATTCTACAGTATCTGATACCGACAAGCAATCCAAACTGCTTAAAATGGCAGAAACGCTGCTGGGAAAGTTGGGATCCAACGTAAATGCAATAACACAAAACAAAACAGAGATGGCTGCCTTACACCTGGCGATTGGCTCAAGTTTCGCATTAGAAATCTTGCCCATTTTCTTAAAACACAAACCAAATTTAGACTGCCTGGACAAATCCGGTCAAACACCATTAGTAATTGCCGTTCTGAATGGTTCACAGTCCGTTGCAGATAAGTTGATTGCTGCTGGTGCGAATGTAAAGTTCAAAGTTGAAAAGGAGCATGGGGTCGGCCTCCTTTTACTTGCTGCAATGAAGGAATCAAAATCATTCTTTCTTATTCCAAAACTAATTTCAAAAGGTGCAGATCCACATGAAATTCAACCCAAGACAAAGAATTCACTTTTACACTACATAGCCCGGAAGCCAGCCTTACCCCATGCTCCAGAAGCCTTAAATGCTGTCCTCGGAGCTGGAGTGAACCCCAATCTTGTCAACTGTGATGGTCGCACTGCATTGCACTTGTCTGTGAATGCTAGGGGAAGTGAAACAGACGTATTTTATGATATTGAAGATTCATTAATTACGGCTGGTGCTAACTTAGCAATTAAAGATCATAGAGGCCGTATTCCCCTTCACTACGCATTTGTGAAAATTGGTGATCCAACTGCTACCTCATTTTTTGACCCAATTGAGCTCGTATCATCTTTGGTTACTGCGATGAAGAACGCTGGAGCTGATGCTGAGATTCATTCCACAGATGTATTTGGTTCTACCCCACTTCATTATGCTGCATTCCGAGGAGCAACAATTTGTTCCTCATATTTAATACAGTCCTTGCCACGTGGAGAAATTGACCGATGTGATAACAATGGAAATACACCATTTGGCCTTGCCGTAAGAAATTCACATGAAGGATGTGCCTTAAACTTTTACCAACAAGAAGCCGACTTTTTAAGACTAATCAATAATAATATAACACTCCAAGAAGTAAGAATGGAGACAGAGACAACCCTCCATTCTAAACCGTCATCAACTGAGCTGTGGCAATGGGATCACTTGGTCAAGTTAAAGGAGCAATCTAAGAAGCACAATGAAGAGCAGGCAAGATATCCAATACTTGAGCAAGTAGTCAAACTAAATTGGCAGGGATTGTTGTATCTTATGATTGGGCAACTCCAACGAACTGGAATCGGCTTTTCTACGGGTATTGCTACAGCCTTAAAAACACAAAGATTTAAACTTGCTTTGAAACTAGCTTTACGAGTAAAATCAAAGAAGGAACTGGCCCTGGAAGCTGGGACGCTTTTTCATACGCTGGCCAAATATTACAATGGCTCGGAAGAAGACCTGGTGAAGAAAATATGCGAATCATTCTGGAAGAATGGCTTGGATTCATTAGCAGTTGATGAGTTTGGCTCACAAGCTGTTATCTATGCATTAATTCACAAGCATACTAAACTCTGCGACATTTTATGCAGCAACATCAACGACTCAATGAAACATCTTGGTACAATGAAACCTGATCTATTTGGAAGAACCCCTTTCACCACTCTATTCTGGAATTCCATGCACGAAATTCCATTGCAACCTCACATTGAAACTTGGGCTAACCAACTGGTAGCTGCGGGGGCAAATCCTAATCAATTATGTGAATATCCAATTTCACTTTCTCCCTGCCCTGGCATTCGATTTACAACTAAGCTAACTGATATTATTCCATCAAATGGACCTAGATATCCTCCACTGACAATTGCTGTCATTTCAAAATGCTACAGAACTGTAAAGTGGTTGTTGAGCATTAACAGCGGAGCCATAAAAGTCAACATAAATGTGCAGGACTCAGAAGGAAGAACGGCTTTAATGCATGCCGTACGACTTAATGACGCCAGAATGGTAAAAGTTCTAGTTGATCCACAATCATATGACTACAACAAAGACATTGACGGCTCTAAAACCATTAAAATTAAATCTACTAAACTGGACCCAACTTTAAAAGATAAAAATGGAAGAACTTTGATGGACTACTTACTATTTTCAGCAGAGAAAGCATATTACTACAAGAATATTAAGGGGATAGTACACCCATTGCAACAAATTGGAGCATTGAACGGTCCTACTGCCATGGATAAAGCGGTGCTACATAGGAGGGCAGATATTGTGGAAATGCTGACAAAGTTTGGATCGATTCCACCCTCAAAAAGACCAACAGTACAACCTCATTATCTGGATTTTGCTCCAACATTTTCACAGGATATTACACTGACGCCCATCCAAGATTTTAAGACATCAGCAGATAAAATGGCGGATAAGATTATGGAGAAAGCACGGGAAAAGTTGAGAAAGGAAGGTGGTGATGAAGAAATGAAAATAAAGCCCGACCCACTATGTGGAATTGAAGATGGGCATGGAGAGGTGATGTTAGATGACAAACAAAATATTCCGTATGATTGCATGATGACAAAAGTCGACTTAAACTATGGAATCCATGGACTATACAACTTTTACAAACTGCAACTCGTGAAGCAAACAAAGGGTAAGGATTTAATCCTCTTGTTTACTCAATGGGGCCGTGTTGGAGAAGAAGGTCAGCACCAGAAAACCCCATTCGGGACAGAGGAAGACGCAGTCAAGGAATTCACAAAAATTTTCAAAGCAAAAAGTGGAAATGCATGGGAAGATGTCCAAAATTTCAATCCCATTCCTACCAAATATCGACTTGTTAAGAAAGATTTGCGAATTCTTAAACATTCCAGTCAAGTCAATGTTGACTTTGAAGAGGTGGAGAAAGCAGGTAAAAGTATTAGCAGTGGGGCACCCGGCAGCATTCTTCACTTGCTAAGAAGTTTATGTCTGGTTCATCGATCCGCTGGTGACACATACAAGAGCAATCGCTACTTTTACCACAGATTTAATTGCTCACCAGACTACTGCAACCTGCCACTCTTACCAATTGAAGTATTGAACAGAGGAGAATGCATTTTGAAGGAAATAGCCGACTTGATCGTTCTCAAACAGACGATGGAAAAGGACAAAGTAAAATACCCTGAGAAAGATCAAATTGAAGTGGTAACAAAGATTGCAACTCTCAGTGAATCTTTCTACACGCTCATACCAGTCTACGGATATTCTACAGAAAAGCTGGAGCCCATTTTCAATGAAGATGATCTTAGACAAAAACTACAAGCTATTGGCAATTTGGTACATTTGGAATTTGCAAAAACTTTGCTGCTAGCAGCACAGTACAACAGCACATTAGCACAAAATCCCTACGAGTATGTTTACCGGTGTTTGGGCCCCAAGATTCATTTGCTGGATCGTAAAATTTCGATGGATAGAGAAGAGGCGGAAATTATTTTGCAGTACATTCATAGCACTGGTGAAAGCGTTAAGGTACGTGGAATTTATCGTGTCCAGCGACAAAATGAAGATTTCAATTTAAATGCCACAAAAATTCACAACCGGCAACTCCTTTGGCATGGAACCAGCTCTGCAAATATGTTGTCCATTCTCCACCAAGGAATTAAAATTGCACCGTTGAATAGCCAAATAAGTGGACATTTGTTTGGCAAGGTATATAAACATTTACTTTCACTTTGTATATTAAAACCCTATGCATTTATACATCCCCTATATTTATTACTTTTTCATTGTTATCTTTTCAGGGAATTTATCTGGCGGATGTTTTTGCGAAAAGTCAAAAGTACTGCAGATCCATTGATGTCAATGGAAAAACCAGAAAGTTTATGCTATTATGTGAAGCAGCGTTGGGTAAAATATACGAAGTTAAGCTAGATGAAGCCAATGAGAAGCCGATGCCAAGCACCTTTAACAGCTTAAAAACTGCCGATTCAAGATACGAGCCCGATCCAGAGGCAACTATTGTCTGGAAAGGTAAATAAGATGATCCGAGTACTATATAATATGCATTTCGTTTTTCTTCGTTAAAAATTTTGTGACTCATTGTGATATCTTTATTTTTTTTAGGTCGAACCGTAGCTTTAGGTAAAACAAAGGAAAAGGTGGCCAAGAAGGATGACGAGTATTTTGGTCTGGATTATAACGAATATATAATTTTTGACACAAACCAAGTTGCATTGAGATACTTGATTGAATTTGAAGACTAACTGAGATGTGTAGTTGGTGCTGGCTTTACTTATTACTAGAATATTTATAATTTCACCATATGTGCTTAAACAGATCCTATCTAATGATACAATGAGATAATACAAATAAATAAGATGATTCGCAATTGCAATTGTGAGTGATGCCTTGATTCAAAGTTCACAAAGTATGTAAAAGCTGATGCAATGAAGATTAAAATATGATCAGCCATTAAAACACGGTTTACTTTTATTTGAATCGCAATGCTTTTCTTGTTTCACTCACGATATATTGCATTAAATGAATTCACATATTTTGTAATCATATGTTCATACATATAACTAAAGTAGCCTTATAACTTATGGCATATTACAGGAAAAGGCTAAAAGTAAATGCATTCTACAATGATGACCAGGTACATAATTACAAAACGAGTCATTTGTGTATAAAAGTATTATTTAAAATATTTTAAAATTATTCTCACTCAACCCAAATACTGCAGATTTATCATCCCCACCCAACTCTCATATTAAATCAGCCTCACAAATGTACATTTTGTTTAATAGAAACCGAATTATTAATGGTTTTACCTTTATGAAAAAAAAGATTATTACCACGCCTGTGCAAATCACAAACCCTTTTAGCTTCCTCTGTGACTTTCATTTGATTTCTAATAATTTCTTTTCCTTCAAGAAAAACGAGTGCCATCCCAGATAAGTTGTGCCAATCAATGTGACAATGGAAAGTCCACAATCCTGGGTTATCAGCAACAAATCTTATCACTGCCCAAGATTGCTCTTGAACCACAACTGTGTCTCGCTTTACCCCGTTGACGGTAAGGTTATGACGAGATGGGTCATAATCTCCGTCATACCATTCTCCCATCCCCATGATCCAAAAATGGTGCCCATGGAGGTGGAATGGGTGCGGTCCAAAAAATGGGTTGTTAATTACTAGCTGAACAACACTACCGACCTCAATTTTGAAAGGATACACATCTGCTATACTTTCTCCGTCAATCAGTTTCATCAAAAGTGGCTTGTCGTCTGGAAGCTTAAATGGGGTATAATTGAATGAACCTCTGCGAATGTTTTCATGATCTTCAAAAAAGGCTACTGAGACTGTGAATTCTTCATCTGTGTGTTCTGGGGCTGAGATCCCGTCTAATGGAGCTAACGCCATTTCGTCAAGGTAGATAAGTTCTTCAGAACCGGATCGGGGAGGAACTACATCATCGCATGTGTGTTGCTCTGTGGTGACAATAGCTCGACGAGCAAAATTACCCAGATCCTTATCAATACACTGGAGTACTGCTGTAACGTCACCCATCAATGCTTCCGGATATTCGTTGATGTTCCATCCTTCAATTAGCATGAGAGATTCCTTGCGCAAGTTAGCTCTAATTAGATACCGACTTCCGTTGATGGAATTTTCATTGCACCTCAATAGAAAAGAGTATCGCTCCCCAGCCGCGATGGGAACAATATCTGCCAAAATTGGCGTTCTCACGTCGATCCCGTCAACTTCAATGGTTTTTAAGCTGTGTTCATCAATGGTGAAATTGAACGTTGCCACTGCGGCTGCATTAAGCAATCGAAGGCGATATGTTTTATCCCGTTGTAATTGAAAAACTGGTCGCAATTGAAGATTAGTATCACATGGTCGCCTTTGAATTTCAGCGTAATAACATGGATACCGGCCTATTCCGTTAATGAGCCCTGTGTCTGGATAAGGTGGTACACCTCGAGATATTTTGGATAAATGCCACACTTCGTTTTCATGTGCAGTGCGGTGATACCAGTCACTCAAAGCAATAGTAATTTCGCCGTCATATTCGTATGCCTCTGAGGCTTTGCCATGAATCAACAATACACCAAACATGCCTTCAGTATATTGGCTGTTAACATGTGAGTGATACCTGAAACATACAATGAATGGGTTCAGATAAAAATGTTTAATTACTTTGTTGCATTGAAAACTTGTATTGGTCAATATTTCACAAAAAGGTCAAACGGCTTACCAGAAAGTCCCTGCTTGAGTGACATTGAAACGATAAAGTTGTGATTCTCCAGCTGGCAGCGGACATTGACCGATTTGACTAGTCCCATCTTCAAAAATTGAACCTTTTTGATGTATTCCATGCCAATGGATTGATGTATTTTGGCCGTCCTGAATGCTATTTATTAGCGTGATTTCCAGCGTATCTCCCACATCTGCTTCAATGGTTGGACCTGGAAATTGCCCATTGATTCCTAAAATCTTATCTTTGTGAATTCCATCGGGGGAGCCTGTGAAATATGCTACTTCAAGGCTGTACCTGACAACTTTAGCTTGTGTGACACATGACACTGCTAATATTAGCAAAAGTTGGGGCAACTTGAGAAACATTTTTATTTTACTTTAATATCGCTAATTTAAAGCAAATTGAAACACTGAGCAGTGTGTATTGAACCACGATATGCACATAGGAGAGGGGCAGAAACACATTATGAAATTTGCTCAGTTCATTCGCTCAATTTATACCAATGTTGAGGTCAAACTTAACAGTTTGAATGCTAATCTTGGTTAAGCTCAAAGTGCGTGAATGCATTGTCTAACTTTGTCAACATGTGAGCTGTCACTATAATGTTTATCTTAGTTTGGATGTAAAGATTGTTTAAGTGGAAATGTTTAGGTAATTGGCATTGTTTTCATATGACGTTTGCAAATCAACTACCAACAGGATGTAAAAGAGAAATGTGTGGTTTAGATTATTCCGCAATTTTAGGTATGATAATTGATTACGGGGGAAAATTATTCATGAATGATCGATAATCTTCATAAGCTTCGTATAAGCTTTTTATGTGTCCACGCTATAGTATATAAAATATCAAATTAATTTTACCTAATATACCGTAAAAGTTCTAATAAAAGAAAGTTCACAATATTTCCTACAAAAACTTGTAGCTCTTTATTTTGATTTCTCAGAACGCAGAACCAGGAAAGGATTTTGACATTTTGACAAGAAGTCTCCGATTTTGACACGGCATTTCAATTTAATGTCAATTTATAGCTTTGTATCCAAAAATATTAAATAGAACTCTATTTTATATCTATGATTGCGTCAGTCAGTAGTTTATACATACATCACATCAGTGTATCAGTAAATCAATTGAAACGGACTCTTTATTTGTTTATTGAGCTGCATCAATCACTGTCCTTATGATGGGCAAGTTCATGGTTAGGTTTGATGTTACTGATTCAGGATGCAGCTTACAGACAGATGGACAGGATTTGTAGGAATAATTTTCACAGAAGTGCATTTTGTGAACATCAAAAATCATATAATTCATGGTACTAGTAAATCAAATGAAGAAGTGCCATTCAAAAGATTGTGCACGTAGCCTTTCATTCATCAAGCACCAGAGCAATCTCCATTCCGTGACATACTTATACAGTATCATTATTCAAAACCCAAATTCTAAGAGTTTAATTTTACTGTGAACGCAATAATTGAGCTCCGAAGCCGGTGTTAAAGGATAAGCCATGGATTTCGCAGATTTTATCCAATGGTAATCGCTTTAAAACAATGAGTTCTTTGTGAAAGCACATTTACATCCCGTAATCCAGCTATTATAAATAAACAAACAAAGCTAATCTTTTAATAATCCTGTCAACCGTACAATGAACACATTTGCTTTACTATCGCATATACGTAGATATCAATAATTTGCGCAGGTTTTACTACGCACCTTAATATAAAAATTCATAATTAAAAAATTCATGATTATTAAATCTTGTGAAAGATACACAGCGTTAGATTCTGCGCCTACGAATACGTAAGTTTAGTACACAGTCCGACCGACAAACTGATTGTAATATTAATGTGACTTACCGTCATACTGTTCACTAGTACTTGGATCAAGTTTCTTCTAATATTGTCAGAGTGCATATGAAATTGTATACTTATGAAGTTACATACATTGCTGCAAGCACAATAGCAAACTTAAGTGGCTATTACAGTATCAGTTATTTTAAAGTTGTAGACATACATTTATGTTATCACAAGGAGACAACGTGATGGTCACGTTCAACTTCAGGCATTTGTGATGATACCATTATGTAATGGTATTGCTCATTTAACTGCATATGGATTCACTAATCGTATCATGGCTGCATGATTTTATATGATGTAATAATTTATTGGGGTCTCTGGTCGTGTGTATAGGAGGTTTCATTAATTGTTACGGAAGAGCTCATAGGTGAAAGTTGGTTGCAAACGGTGATTGAAAAGTAATTATTTACAACCATCCATCAATCTCAATGCAAATTTCAAGTGTCATTGACGTTAACAAACACGAACGGCGTGAATTGTAAATATTATGTTGAAAAGTAACTCACATTAATCCTTAACAAAATCAATCATTAAAGAATTTCCATTCAAACCATGCAACGCGTTTCAAGTACACAAGAAACCTTTTCCTTTCAAATTACAGAATATGTCTTGCGTTATGTGCAGCAATTGTAATACAAGTACATTATGCATTGTAAAATAGGGAAAAAAATATCAATGCGGCATGTTTAATACGATTTCTTGTCATTTGGACAGGGTAGAAGTTTAAAAAATAAAAATATCAAATTCATTACATCCATTCTGGTTTGCATTGCTAAAAGAAAAGCTGCTGGTGAGAAAATGTTAATTTTTTTTAGTTTTATTTCCACCTATAAAAGTCTACAAGAATGAATGGGGCAAAACATCCCATCATCTCACAACCAATAAAGTACAAAGTGAACACATATATATGGCTATATTCATATATGTACATTATCAATAATACGTTGTTTTGCGTGGTTTAAACATTCTTTACTTATAAAATATCATAAAACATTGACTTTCATGACGGATAGCTGAGACGAAGCATTACATTTATAATATGTAACATTCATGAAATGATATAGCCAACTGCATTTATATGTTGTGTCCAGTCCAGTTAGCTCGACTTTGCACAAAGACATATATGCAACAACCAACGCTTACGGCTTACGCAAGGAAAACAAACCATCCATATAATATATATCCCAGTGCATGTATATAAGTTTTTTCATGTAATCATTATACAAACTCAAAACTCAAGATGTTATATGAATTCTACGTAAGTCATTGGAGATGTAAGCTTTGTATAATATTATGGATTCCAGCTCAGCTGAGACTGGACACAGCATGGACTTGCATTATAGGTACATATATAGATAGAGCATGAGCATTATATTATGTGAATCTATCATGGATATTTTTTCTTGTTACTACTTCCGTTGCTTCAGTCAGCAAAAATACTCCCAATAGTCGTATCAACTCTTTTTTGTGCAAATTAGGCTGAAAAAATAAGACTCATTAATTGTCTTGTAGTCTGTGACATTTCTCAAAATTCCCCATGCATACATTCTGCATTGAATAAGAAACTAAAGTTTGATAGGCTGCATCCGTTCTGAGGTGACAATGAAGAATAAAGTAAAAGATATTTCTGAAAATCTCATGTAATATGCACGTCGTAATTGTCTCATGAAAACCCTAAGGTTCATGGAACCTTCAAGGATTCTTCAGCAAGAAAATGCAATCGTAAGAACGAACCTTTCAAAGCTGCATATATATGTCTTGACATTTTGTTTTTTCCTCGATTTAAAATATCTTATACGTTATAATCACATAAAAAATGTTTCAGAATCACGTTTGCCTTGATTATAGCCATATTTGGCTTAATTAATGGTATTGCAAAGTCACAATTACTGCCTAGAGATGAAGGGAGTATGGATGAAGATATGGTATTGGGGGTGGAGCCTAAAAACTGTACAATTTGGGGCCCCGGCTTAGCTCCTCACGTAATAGTTCTTCCTGCTCGATACTTCTTTATTCAATTGTTTGGACCCGGTGGCCATAAGTAAGTAATGAAGTGTAAATGCAAGTATAATGAGCGTGTGTATAATATAAGTCATACATATATGCAAACATTTTGTATTAAGGAAATGAATTAATTCTTCAATATAAGGGCAAAAACCTCACAACAAGTTCGGGACGCTCTCAAAGTTAGAATTGACTGTAATGGTGATCGTCAGGTCTGGACTCAAGTGCTTGACAGGAAGGACGGCAGCTTTATAGTACGTTATAAGCTATTCCAATCATGTCTTACTGGCTTCCGTATTATTGTCACGTTCCAAAAGAAGCATGTGGGCAAGTCACCTTATAGAATTCAAGGTTAAACTTTAAATTTTAAAATTACTTTTACCATCAATAAGCGTACAACTTGAAAGCAATGAGAAAGTTAGCATCTGCGTAATAATATCTGTATCCTTTTAGGTCCCGTTCATCCAGATCCGTGCTACTGCCCGAGTTATGAATTGTCTGCGTGGCTTCAACGAGCAAAGTGTCCAACTCCGTATGCACAAATCGAAAAGGATTTGAATCAATTTAGTAATGTAGATTTTGACGAAGTACTACGGAGTGCTATTGATAGATTTTATAATCCAGGAGCGCACAGCTTCTGCCACTATGTTGTGAAGAATAACGAGGTGACACAATTTAAACCAACTAACTTACTTATTCACATGAAGCCATAAACAATTTAGCATGCTAATATTGTGGCATTCTAGATTTATCGGAAATGTTATGGTCAACACGTTGGCTTCCATATTTTTCCTGACTCGATACTTCTTTCGCTAACTAGAAAAGTTTACCTTCCCGATTTGGAGTTTATAATGAATCTTGGAGATTGGCCCCTTGTTGATCTAACGAAGTCTAATAAGCCACCAATCCCTATATTTTCGTGGTGTAAAACAAACCACACTGCAGACATAGTGCTTCCAACCTATGAACTGATGGAAGCTTCTTTAGAGGCAATGGGAAGGTACTTTAAAACATACTGAAATGAGCACCCAATCTAGTTTTGCCTATTGAAATCGTTCCCATATAAAAAGCTGCATTATCATATTCTTTTACAGAGTGTCACTGGATATGATGACTGCTCAGACAAACACTGAAATGGAATGGAAAGATAAAATACCAAAGTTGTTTTGGAGAGGACGTGATTCCAGACGGGAACGATTGAACCTCATAACGCTGGCAAAGGAGCATCCGGATCTGATTAATGCATCACTGACAAACTTTTTTTTCTTCCGTGATGAAGAAGCAATTTATGGACCAAAAGCACCACATATCTCTTTCTTTAAATTTTTTGACGTGAGACTGTTTGTGAACTTGAAACAAATGTGGATTATTGAAACATAATATTGAGCTAATCTCGAGTTTTGTTTATGCTTTCTTTATAGTACAAGTATCAACTTAATATTGACGGCACAGTTGCTGCATACCGCTTTCCCTTTCTGCTAGCTGGAGATTCTGTCGTTCTGAAAGTTGATTCACCATACATTGAACATTTTTATGGTAACCTAAAGCCTTGGAGGCACTACATTCCTGTACATGGCAATTTAGAGGATCTAATAGAAAAAATTACGTGGGCCATGGACCATGATGAGCAGGCTAAAGTGATTGGAGACCATGGGAGAAAATTCGCGCAGGACAACTTAATGCCTTTAGACGTGCTCTGCTATCATTCTGCTGTTCTTATGGTATGCTCGTCCTAAAGTGAAAGTAAACTTTTTCAATGGAGCATAAATTATATATGATAAATCACACATGCTATTTTTTGTCAATTAGGAATGGTCAAAGAGGTTGAAGTATCCCGTGAAAGTTCGATCTGGTATGGAACTAGTCATCCAAACTGACAGAAATAAAAATACTGTTTGTGAATGCAAACCGTTGCCCCGTCAAATCAAGATGGTCCGTGATAAGAGGGAGTTATAGTGAATAGTTGCTACAACTAATTTTAGGGACAATGCATGCACATCTAACTTATATAAAGAGTTACCAACAAAAACCAATGATCGAGATTAATATTACGTATACACATGTAAAGCAAGCAAAATAGTCTTCTTAACAACACAAGGAAATACTTGTGTCACACCTTATACATAATGCATGATAACATGATGATCAGTAACTACCAATCAATGGATCTCAAAAATATGCCATGTAACATTTTACACAATATATTAACAACGACTTGAATACTTCAGCTAGAACTTGTGACTTTGTTGAAAACTTTCGATGATTAGCTCAAACCACAGCTGCCTGCGTAAACAAATATGTATCAACTCAAGCTCGCACATAGAGTTCTAATTAGCTCGTTTTTAACTTTTTAATCAATATGCTCGTCATTCGTACTTTTAGGAAGCCTTTGTAAAACAAACAAAAACAGGCATGTCTTCAATCTTCAATCACAAAATGAAGAGGCTTTTTATTGTTTCATGTTTAGTTATAGTTTAATTAGCCTTTTAGCAATCTCAACATTTATGAAAGGAGTCGCTCGAACTTACTTGAAAGAGCAGCAATTTAAAGTGCCGAAAGAGACACACTTGCAATAATATGGTTTAGGTATATCCGTCCGGTCCGGTTATACATGACTTTATTCTGACGGTTTAAAGAGCTGGCTAAAGATATAGATCTAATAAAACATCCATGATTTGCTGTATTAACTTGTAACATAATTTTATACAAAATTGTAGCAATAAAACAACGTCATCTTTGTCACATTATTACTACCCAACAGTTTCTATTCTGTTCTGGAGTCCATGATCGTATCGTCTTACTTTTTTTTGGCTTACTTAAATAGGCCGAAATATAATTTAACTTTTCAATTCAGATCTTCAAACTTCAGACTAAAATAAAAACGCAATCTATTGTGTTTGAATAACGCTCCGAGCTCCAAGTACAATGAAGCAAAGATTACATATAAAACATTAAAACTTAATTGGTCTGTTACTTAAATTATTAGTAAGATTATTACTAAAATGCAACATTCTCATATTGCCCCCAATGTACAAATATTAAGATGCTAGTTGTATTTTATGAATAAGATACAGGAATACGCTAATACGCAGTCCCAATCATGAATCATCCGTTAAACGAATATTACAAAATATGACTTGATGACTGGACTGTGAGTAAACAAAGCAAAATATTTGATGAGTTTTATGAATATAAAATTAAATACTTTAGTCGTTTCATCTATAAACTAGTCCTACGCAAACAGCATTTTTAAATAAATGATGAGTAAAATGTTTATAATGTTCTGAATGTTATGCAAAGTCGGTTGCAGATGCTTATTTAAATGATTTGGAATAAACTGCCTTACCTAAATACGTACAAACGTAATGAAACATTTATTCTAATGTGTAGTCTTAACCAAACAAGCACAGCGTTTGAGAGTCATTTTGCCTGATTTTGCATAAAAATCTGGCAAGAGAAGACAAAAGTCCCAAAAATGTTTTTTGCATAAAGGGAAGGGAAAGAAGCCAAGGAATCAAAACTATGATTTTAGTTTTGATTAATCGCAGAGATTTTAAGTTTTTTTATTATCCAGCATTTAACTCTATTGATTCATGATTTACATTGTGAAATGTGAGAAACAATTATTTTCAATTTTGCATTCTTTATTTCATCTTCATAAGAATTGAATGTTATCGGCATTAGGAAGAAAAAGACGTTGATCTGATGTTATATACATACAAGAGGAAGACCTACCTGTCAAACTCCTTCTCTCAAATATTGGCGGTGCGGCAAAATTGTAGATGTGTTGGAATATTGGGCTGCTGACGTGTTGAGGATTCCTAGCCAACTCTACTTTGTGTACACATTCTCCTCTCACGTTCTTGAGTAACGTCAGCCAAATAAATATTATGCTGAATGTATCTTCTTCCATTCAATTTGTATTGTATTTGTATATACCCTTCTCTCTCTCTCTCTCATTTTAATACATAAGCAACCTTATACCATAATATAGTCAAGTGTATTGTGCCGTTTGTTTGGTCGGCAAGAAGAAAATATTATATCCCATACATCCATATCGGTGAAGACAACCCTTTTGGTTGGATAGTAAGTAACGTAAGGTAAGGTTTAAGGTACATTTATATTTATATCTTTACATGCATAAGGAATTTCGGTAATATGCAAATGCAAACCAAATAATATATACTCGGTTTAGGTACATGAAAAAGAATACGCAGACAAAAAATTAGATATATATATGCTGTGTGTGGTGGAGGTGGTTGAAAATTACCGACACATCATCTGCAAAAGCTTCAACATCATCACAATAAGATATTGAAAACTAAAACAAGTTTTGTACTTATGTATTTTACTTTTAACACCAACCGTATCTTTTAGGCAAGTGAAGCAGGCATATTATAATCATCCTCTAAACTCAAATGTGAACCAAAACCAAAGGTACATCTCTCTCCTTTTCTTCTTGCTGTCTTGTCATCGTCAACATCCAACATCATCAACAACCATCAGCCACGTTTGTTGCTGAGATTAACGTGAAAGGACTCCTCATCATCAGTGGAACAGAACGCCAAGCACGGAGAGGTATGTACGATATATTTAACCATCTAATCTTTTTAAAGTGAATGTCACTTTTGTATGTATGTCTGTACTTGCATTGCAGTCAGTCAGTCGGTATCTGATCCTTATGCTCGGATACATTTTATTTTTGATGTGTTGTAATTTCGTTTAACTTTGAAAGGTAAGCCACTGAAATAATAGGGGATAGAAAAAGTATTATACGCAGCCAGCCAGTGAAAAAGTAGCATTTAGTCTTGGCATATTGCGACCCGTTACCTTTTACAAACCATTAACCATTCCGCATTTTGCCGTTCTTTGAGTGAGGCTGCTCTTTATCGCCTCTTGGCTTTATCGGCCTAATTCCAATTTAATTTTTTTAGTTTCATATTTAATTATAGTTAGAAATTTTACGAATGAAGATTCTCTAGCGTTTGACAAGTTAGTTTTTTAAAACGAAAGAATAGAGATAGCTTTATTTTATGTTTCTGGAAGAATAGAGCCTTTTGAACTAATATCCAATTTGTGATCCTTTTATTCTCAAGGTTAACTGTGCTAAATATTGACTGGTTGTCTGGAAGGAATCCTACTCCGGACGGAATTCAAGGTTTAAGTGACCGGCTGGACCGAATTAAGGCTTCAAGATGGGAAGTAAGTATCACAATATGGAATTCTTGTTTTTAACTTTAGTTTATACTTTCACGTAATTTTCATCCACATCAATCATCTTGAGCATTAGGGACTTGTAGCTTGGGAATAATTACGTAACAGATATCTTAATGAGAATTGAAGGCCTTCAGTTGAAAACTTAAAATTAGTGGTAGATTAAGATTTTATTTCCCCATTTATAATATATTCATTCTTAATTGTGTGTCATAACTTTCATACCTACAGCCATGTGACGCACATATGGTCTTAATTAACTTGGTCATTTAAATGGTATAATAAAGCGTTAGTCGGCTTGTTTTATCTATTTATTAATGGGAGGGTGATTCGTCGAATCCCATTATAGTTTTTAATTGGTCTTAGCAGCAAGTTCATGAAAGCCAAGATTTTAAATTTTTTAGTCGTTACATTAGTACTCATTGCCAGTACTCCTGCAAGGCTGCAAGCTTTTTCAAACTATCACCTCACTAGTATTTCAGGCGTTTGCTTCACATGTACTTCGTAAAATCATAGTTGGTAGCAGTCGGAAAATTTGACATTTATATTACTTTAAAAAATAACGTATAAAAAAATACAAGCGGAGTCAAATGACACGTAAGTTTCTTGCCTTTCATATTGACTATGTATATAAATAACATTAGGCAGGCTATGGCTACGCTCATCCCTGTAGGGCCTGTGGGCTCTGCTTCTTTAAACTTATTATCCGATCCCTTTTAAGTGGTCTTAATAAGTCAAAAAGTATGTAATTTTTATGGTATGGTATGGTGAGTGAGGAAGCGCATTCATCAGGCAGGAGCATGCAACATAGATACTGAATGCATACAACACAAAATGCTGACTACACACAGTATACTACTTATAGATAGTATTGTATGGGACCGTTTATTTTTTTACCTTGTGTTTAACAACATTATGCTTAAACTTACCTAAACTTTTGTTCTATTTACAGTCAAATTCCTGGAAGTTATCAAACCCTTCTGCAGTATATTACCTGAAATAGCAAAACCTGAAAGGAAGGTACGTAATTTGAAACACTTGTACTTATGTACTCAGATATAAAAATGTTTAATGTTATTTGCCATGCGCATGCAGTTTCTCATTTCCAACAATCTCATACATACTGATGGATATCAAATTTAACTAATTTCTTGAATTTTTTAATTACTTTTACAGATTCAGTTTAGAGAAAAAGTATTATGGACTGCTATCACCCTTTTTATTTTCTTAGTATGCTGTCAGGTAAGACAATGCTGTTTCCGTTTTCACATTATTAATTTATCTGAATATTTGGCTGGATATGTACTATAATAGAATAAATATTATTTGTTAATTATAGATTCCATTGTTCGGTATTATGAGTTCAGACTCAGCCGATCCCTTCTATTGGATTCGTGTCATTCTCGCATCAAACAGAGGTACTTTGATGGAATTGGGTATTTCACCAATTGTCACATCTGGTCTCATCATGCAGTTGCTGGCAGGAGCGAAAATCATTGAAGTTGGTGACACACCAAAGGACCGAGCTCTCTTTAATGGAGCTCAGAAATGTAAGAACTTATTTTATACCCCAACTAAACATTAAAGTGATGTATTGTGCTGTGATTAGTAATTTTTTTTAAATTCATATTCATTTCAGTATTCGGAATGGTTATTACCGTTGGACAAGCTATTGTATACGTACTTACTGGATTGTATGGTGACCCAGCTGACATTGGTGCTGGAGTATGTCTTTTGATCATCATTCAGTTGTTCGTTGCTGGCTTAATTGTCTTATTGTTGGACGAACTTCTTCAAAAGGGATATGGATTGGGTAAGCTCATATATTTTCATCTGAACTTTATATAGCTAATGCTATTATGAATGAAATATTAATTTTTACTATATTTCTTAGGATCTGGTATTTCTCTTTTCATTGCCACGAATGTGTGCGAAACCATTGTATGGAAGGCATTCAGTCCTGCTACTGTAAACACTGGACGTGGAACCGAATTTGAAGGAGCAGTCATTGCTCTATTCCACTTGTTGGCTACTCGTCAAGACAAAGTCCGAGCTCTCCGTGAAGCATTTTACCGACAGAACCTCCCCAACTTGATGAATCTTCTTGCAACTGTCTTGATTTTCGCTGTTGTTATATACTTCCAAGTAAGACTTAAAGAATTGAGCTCATAATAATAATGATATAATTGCCGTTTAAAAATGTACAGAGATGTAACAGTTACATATGTTTTGTACAAATAGGGATTCCGAGTCGATCTCCCCATCAAATCTGCCAGATACCGTGGACAATATAGCAGCTACCCAATCAAGCTCTTCTACACCTCAAATATACCTATCATCTTACAGTCTGCTCTTGTATCTAATCTCTACGTCATTTCTCAGATGCTCGCTGTCAAGTTTCATGTAAGTTTCTTATTTGCATGCATTCAAATGTTTCTTTTTGCGTTAGGAAGTGTTATATTTTGCTCAAAAACAATTTTTTTTATAACAGGGAAACTTCTTTGTTAACCTTCTTGGAGTTTGGGCTGACATTGGTGGAGGCGGCCCCGCTAGATCTTATCCGATAGGTGGTTTATGCTACTACCTGAGTCCTCCGGAGACATTAGGCCACATTGTAGAGGATCCTGTTCACGCTGTTTTATACATCTTCTTCATGCTTGGATCCTGTGCCTTCTTCTCCAAAACTTGGATTGATGTTTCTGGATCTTCTGCTAAGGACGTTGCCAAACAGTTGAAGGAACAACAAATGATCATGCGTGGACATCGTGACAAATCTATGATTCACGAGCTCAACAGGTACTAATAATACAAAATTTAAAACTTTTAAGCTCAAAGGTGGCATACTTTACTTGAGTTTGGAGCAAGCAAGGAGTAGCTCTCTCTTTTATATGCCTAGCTCCTTTAAGCTAAAAAGCTCAATGCTGCCATGTTAGCCACAGCGGTTTTAAGGATGTGAACTATACCTGAGATGTTGCAGGTATGGGTTCGAATCCCACCACCGCAAGTAGTAGTATACTCCACAAGAAGTTGAATCTACTTTCCCATAGTTGATTCACTTCTGCATCATTCGTGGTGCTTTGGAGTTATAGTAAAATGGTATTTCCACCTGCTTACATTATTGATATGTATAGCAGTACTAAGAGTGCCAGACACATTTTTTATTTTGTTTTAAATGCCTTCATGCCTTCAGTTGTTGTTTGAATTTGTATTTCTAAACAATATAATAATTTGATTCCAGATACATTCCAACTGCAGCAGCGTTCGGAGGATTGTGTATTGGAGCGCTATCCGTCCTGGCCGATTTCTTAGGAGCTATCGGTTCTGGAACTGGTATCCTCTTGGCTGTCACAATTATCTACCAGTACTTTGAAATCTTCGTCAAAGAACAAAGTGAAATGGGTGGAATGAGCACCCTGCTTTTCTAACTTCCATTACATCAATTTAGGGTTTTAGTCTTCGTGAGTGACCAAATAAGCAAGGATAGCAAACAAGACGAATGGTGCAAATTGCTTTCGAAGAACATGTACATATGTATGTATGCTAACTTCCTTGCATTAATGTAACTCTTAAAAATTGGCCGAAACTTAACAAAATTAGTAGATGAAGAGTCCTGTATTTTTTTCAAACTATTGATCATGATGTGTCGCAAGAAGTGTGTCATTGTGATTGGTTTTCCTGTAACACTCAAACTGACTGTTTTGGTTGATGATTGTTATTCACAATAGAAGTACTCATTAGGTTTTAGTTATAATTTATAAGATATATTCTTGTGTGAGAAACAAATGATTTCATATATATGCTATATGGGAATAAATCTCGTTGTTATAATAAAAAATAACTAACATATCCATCTCGCATTTATTCTTTTGCATTTTACTCAAGCTATACATAGTATAAATCAAGTATGTTTTGCTGTTTTTCGTAATGATAAACTTGTATGTAATGAAATAAAGCATATACACAAAACCGACAACAAGTATAGAAATATTATTATTATTCCTCGTCAACCACACTTTCATTATGGTTAGGATTTGGAACTGCATCGTCGTCATTAGCTGCTTCGGGATTTATTACTGGATTTTCATTAGCAGGTGAAAGTTCTGAAGTGTCAAAATCATCTCCATTCATTGCGTCTGGTTCGTCACAGTCTGGGGCTTTAGGCAGAAATTCTTCGTCAGGGTAAAGTGTGCCAAAGATACTTTTAGCTTTTGAAACATATTTTGATAATTCGGCAGATCCTATGCCACACGACATTATGTAGCTATTTGAGTTCTCTCTGCTCTTTCTATACAACTCACTGAATACGCTATCACAACTGTAAGTTAAGGTGAAATATGAACCGTAAATCACTTGTGGTTTCGCATTAGTTTGGTCCGTTGTTGCGCTAATATCCTCAGAACAGCATTCAGCACCATCAGAAGAACTAGTAGCTCCAATGGAATCATTTATACATTCTTCAGCCTCCTTTCGAAATTGCAAAAATGGCAACAAAAGAGTTTCAACAGTAGATCGACATGGTTGATTAACTTCTGTGTCCGAAATGATGGGGAAAGTTACTTGAAGTATTCCTATAATTAAACCACACTCTTTATTTTCTGACGTTCAATCTAATACAAGTAAGATTGTAAAAATAATAGTTACTCTGCGACTTACTGTAGTCTTTCGGAACTGCTTGACTGACGTGATTCATTTCAATGACCTCCATTCCTGAGAGTCTGTATACAAATATACCATCTCCTTTGGGCTTTGTTGAGCTTTCATCAGGAGCCTTGATACTTCCTCCCTTTGTAATCAGTACAGCTCTTCCCACAGTTATGGAGGCTTGCTCTTTTTTGCTTCGATCTTTCCCAACAATATCACATTGCATGTCTGGTCCTAAAATGATGTGCTTAACTTTAACTTCATCCTTCTCAGTTTGAACAACAAAGCCATCTTCTTTTGTCTCAATTCTGGACAAATGTCGTTTAAGGATAAATATTCCCCCGTATACTGCTGAGAGCCTACAGAACGCCTGACAAACTTCACCTACAAAAAAATATCCCTTCTCTGGTTAAAGTTCTTTAGAAGACATAAAAGTATTAACAAAATGTAACTCACAACTGTTGACTGAATGCACTTACTTATTCCGTAGATAGTCCACAAGAAAGGTGTCTGATTTCCGTAACGTCCTATAGAATTCAAAAAAAGGCGACAACGACTACAAAATTCCAGGTTGAACCCATCTGGAGAAAACCCATCTTCCAAAGTTGTAAACGAAGATTTAACCATATGTTTTAATTTGTCTGGTACTTTTGTCTTTTTAACAAGGTCTTCGAATGTTTCTGACACTGTTTCTCCCTCTTGGACAGTATCTGTTGGAGGCGGAGTATTATTATCATCCTGGACTGATGGGGTGGGTTGTAAGACAGCCTCTATAAGCTTCACAAGGCTTCTCTTTTCAACTAATGACAACGATTTTGATGTAAAAATATCAGCTCGAGAAAGTGGAATTGATTCTATCACATCCTCCTTTGGAGAAGGTAAGTTCGTGAGTAGCCTTGATATCTTAAGGAACTCTAGGTATCTGGACACGTTGGAAGTAATCAAGACTTGAATGATATCTTCTCTTGCTGCAATCAGCTATATAACAAAGAGGAAGAAAGAAATGTTTATGAAGTGTTTATATAAATGATACCTCTTCTACATTCATACTAATAAAATATTCATTTTCGTAAACCCGTAATATTGCCTACATACCTTCGGCATCAAATCAATGTTAAATCTTCGTTTCTGGCTCATCAGTTGATTTTTCGTTTCCTCATCCTTGCCATACCAAACTTGCTCGAATTGGTCCACATTATTCCTCCAGCTTAGTGTCCCCTTGCTATCTTCAAGATGTAAATCTGCTACAGTGGCTTCGGCAGGTTTTTCCAAAAAGGTTTTGGATGTCCACTGATCCAAACTAAATGTTGCCCAACTACCTCCATAATACTCTCGTGGGTCAAGATGAAGGACAGTGTGGCCGTTACGACTAACCGCTGCTGAGAGTATAGATTCAGTAACACCAGTCCCAATTATGAGCACGTCAAAAGTTTTTGGTAATCCGTCATCAGCACGTGGAGTCTCAGTTGAGTCTTCTGGAGCGTTGCTCCCCTCAACTTCAGGCTGGCTACTACTTTCAGATGCCATATGTATAACAAAAGATAATCAATGACAAAAGGAATTGAGTTAAGATTAATTGAGTTTAACTTAATACGAGTTTCACCACATGCTATATTGACTCTTTCCACTTTCACTATATTATGTGTCATCTATCTGTGTCTTAAGCTGTCCGTCTTTGTCGTATTATAAACTTAATAACATTTGTCCCGTGTTAATAGATTGGAGGAAATAAACACAAAATCAGCATTAAACTTGAAGTAGATGACTCATGTCAAGTTCTGATATTCTTTTGTTTTCAGTATTCAACAAAAATGAGTAAATGCACTTTTAGGAACAACAGCTGATCAAATTGAGTGCTCGCATCGCACTTCACCCACATGTTCGTCATCAGCAAGGAGCATCAGCAAAACCGTTCACTTGTTCTTAGGTATCGCATATGCTGGAAATGCTGGATGGACGAGATGGGATGCAGATGGGGCATTCGTGCACAATGCATTTACTGTGCTGTTTTCTTTTTCTCTGATTTTACGGAAAGGTTTGTGGTTCAGAAGAGAGAATAAATAGAAGTTTTACACAAGTGTCAGAGCGTCCCTTAGATAACGGTGAAAGTATGCTGGCCTAATCGAAGATGTCATCAGTTTGAGTTGACATGCAGATCGGGATCGGAAAACGAGGAAACTTATGAGATATGAGATCCGATATCTCATTGTGTCAATAGTGTATTGTATTATGTCATCATGACATGACATTTGTGGAGGCGTTCGCGTTGCTTTTTTGTATTATAGAAGATACATTGGATTCATAATTGAAGTTTTGCAGCAGAAGTCAAGTCAAGGAAGGTCGTAAATAGATGATATCCGAAATTCTGAAGTCCCAATTTTCACCTTTGATAAGTATCACAAATGCAGAGGTATGTACCATGCTTTTATTACAAAATTTGACGCTATTTGGAAATGAGAAACAATGGTATATTTTTAGTATTGTTAGAAATTGGAAAATTTCATGATATTTTGAGAAGGTAGGTGAGTTTTACTACATTGATAAGAATACTACAGTAGCATTCTTGTTGGCATTATCAGCGTGGCAAATGACATCATCACTTTCACAACTTTCACTTCTTTTGATTTTGTCAAATATCTTTGTTATGATAATACTTGTATGTATTACAGTTAGTAACACGCAAGGGAAGCAGTGTTAAATAGTTTGACTGTCCAATCTTTGGGGGAAAATTGTCTTGAGTCGTGCTTCTCTCCTTTATATTATGAGGTCAAGAAACTTGAAGAAATCAAGGTTTACATGCCAAAAATATTTTGAATGGCATTCGTTTTACATGCCAGAGACTTCTTGCTGATGCAAGTACTTTTTAGCAAACAAAATGTCGCCTACTTCCTGAAAGTCGTTTTGGCTGTGTAGTATCCTTGCTGGAGGCGTACACATTATGTCACTAACTGCTGGGCCAGCAGTCATTCAGAAGGGAACATATTCATTTCACCAGCACAGAATGTCATGTCACAGCTGAGTATAATGTAGTGTTGGGTCATTCCGTTCATGAAAAGGACACAGTTTCTCACCTTGAATATCATCTTGTTATCTGTGGCAGATGCCATATAAAATGTGAGTCAGCTCGACATGATGTAAGTAGGAAGGAAGAGAAGAAATTCTATAAGAAATGACTCGTCAAATTCAACGCTGTATTGTATAGTAGTTAGTACAGTACATGATATACCAGAGAAAGTAATATTTGGACTGTGTTACGTACGTACTCATGAATTTGCAAGATACTCCAGTACATTTGACGGTTTTTGTGTGAGGAAATCAAGGCTTAAATATACTTGAGTGAAGTACCTCATCAGAAGTTTTTGGCTTGAGAGGTCGGCTCGAATCAATGACTATAACCATAAATGCTAGTGCCATGAACATTTACACAGAAGATAGTTGGAAGGCTCTGTGCGGTAAATTTATAGTTGCATTAGTGTAGAACACTACAAAAATAGACTGGAACTAAAAACTGAACCATCAAAGTAGAAACTAAAAGCAGGTTTGCTGGACATAAGGACATCGTTTAGGTATATTCCCTAGTCCGTTCGTCCGTGTTACAAGCACGAATTTTATGGAGAAAGCTATAGCGTACAT
Organism: Orchesella flavescens; assembly: GCA_964034955.1. Classification (NCBI taxonomy): domain Eukaryota; kingdom Metazoa; phylum Arthropoda; class Collembola; order Entomobryomorpha; family Orchesellidae; genus Orchesella; species Orchesella flavescens. Next base: position 20,414,604 of record OZ035955.1, read on the forward strand.
CTGGGCTAATGAAAGTCAAATAAACAGCAAATAAAAAGTTAAAAGATAAAATGCAACCGTAAAACTACAAAAAAAGTACAGATGTACTATTTAAGCTCAATAAGATTTGGTATCATGAAGATACGGTTGGTTCGGTTGTCTGCTTCTCTACACACAAAGCCTTTCTCAACCAACAAACACTGCTTCGGAGATATAGGAAGATCCACTGTGGCATATATATAGCAACACCTAGTGTTTGATTACTTGTAGATAAAAATGGGCGAAATAACACATTAACAGAGAGACACAAAAAATGGTTTGTAATGACGGAAGCGGAGCCGTTATTTCTAAAGAGCTTCATGTGCCAACATAAGGTCCAGATTGAAAAGTATGTCGTTGGGCATTTACTTTCACAGAAAAACACTGCAAATCAAAACCTCCAAGAGTGTGTTCATGTAAGTAGCTCGGCTTCATTTCATGACCACCTCATAAGTGCTTTTTCGTTTTTTATTATCTAAAGCATCAGCATTTATAACTGTTGATGAAGTTTATCGAGCTGATGCATCTACACATTCGATATGACTCGTTGGAAATAATATTTGTTTATACATAACGTGAAATTCTACGTTTGAGGTAACAATTTCTAAAGTCCCGGATGTATTAAATTGTTCCGTCGTAAGTCGAAAATGTTTTGAAATGTTAGACCCTGAAGCATGACATTACTATGCATTTTATACTCCCAGCCCGACAATAAAATTGTCACTGAGCCTCTGCTTTAAAATGTAGGCTTGCGTATAAGCGATTGTCTAAAGTTTTAAATGTATATACGTCAAGGAAATCAACTATTTAAAACCTTGCATTTCGTTGCAAATCAGATTTTTATACATGTTTTATCAATTTCATAGATCGGTTTAGCCACTACTGAACAAAAAAAACTTCATTTTCATAGCTATAGTTCATAGTGTTAGTGAATTAACTTGGCTGCCTTTGGCGTTGATGGTTCTAGAGTTTATGTTCTTCGACTGTTGCATTGTCGAAACTTTACCGTTTCAACTCTCTATGGAGTCATTTTTAAAATTTTGACCTATGAAAAGGTAACTCTAGTACCGGAAATGCATAGTGCATTAGATAGGGCAAGGAATAGATCGAGTAAATAAGTTTTATAGGTTAGCAACTCGTTCCCATACACCATTCTTTACTACGTGCATACAATCATTTACAGGCACTCACAGATAATGATACAAAAGGTGCTCGTCTGTAAATGTACATAGGCGTAATGCTCAATTGTGTACTTGAAGAAAAAATGGTGAAAAAGTACATGAAAAGTATAAAAGAAGTAAGGACTCAAGTTGACGAGAAAGGCTAGACTCATCTTTTGCTTAAAAGCATCGAAAAATAGCAAAAACTGTTTGGGGAGTTTTTGAAGAGCTTTTTTATGTTCCATACTCATCCACTATTCTACGTGACTGTACTTGTTTCCAGCAAAAAAATAAAAGCCCACTGAATATATTCACTTTTTTGTCTAAAAGAAACTGTTTTCTAAATCCTTCTTTTCCGTTTCAGTATCCGTTCTTCTCTGAGTAAGAAGCCTTCAGCTCCGTTAGAGAACTTGAATGTGTTTTGTTGCCGATACTGTTACGGAATAAATAAAAAGGGACTTGAAGTATGTGAACAATGAAGTGGGTTGTCGAGCCGATGATGATTTTGTCAGCTTTTGTATAAACCCTTGCTCATAGTCCTTGTCCTTTGTATACAGCACTAACATGTAAGAAAAGCACTTTAATGTGTCGATTTGAGATGAGTTTGGATTTGCAGCTCGTTATGCTTGAAGTTCTACAGTTTCACATTTATAATTACCGTCTCATTTTTATATCAGCAATAATCCGCATATACGAACCGACATGTATACACACAAAATTTGTACCTAAATATGTGTGCAATAGTTTACAAAGTTTACTTTCACAGACATATATATATACATATTTTCAACTGTATTTTTCTTATTGCCTTTTTTCTTTCTCTTGAATTTACTTCAGTGTTTAAACAAACGTTACGTTTTTCCTGCCGTTGAGAACACAAAAAGTTACAATAGTTGATAGTGCAGTCAAAAGCATGCGAAACTTCATATAAGAATTGAAAATGGTTGTGTGTGAAGGGATGTTCAATCTTCTAGTTTTAGAATACGTAGTAGAGCTTCAAGGCAAACATATAAAGTGAAAGTAACGATTGAAGTATGAAACAAACTTACTGTAAAGTTTCTTTCAACCATATTTTTGTATTTTTATATTTTCATCAGTGAATTCGAAAGTATATATGTATTAAGTTAAGTTGAAAGTTAAACTAACGAGGAAAGTTCCTAGAGTTGAGTTATTCAATTTCAAAAATAGAAAACTATATAAAAATCATAGGGGCATTTATTTTCTTAATTTATGAATACTTGTATTTTAGTAGTTTGCTGCACATGTATGCATCTACGCTGCAGCAGTACTGCTTTCTGAAAGTCGTATAAGAATATGTATTTATTATTAGTAGTAAATAAAGACAGCTTAAAACCCGACCAACGAGTAAGATATGTTGTTTCCGTCCACCCTTCTGAAGTGAACAGGTTTTGTTGAAATGTCTACCAGTTGTAATTGCATTAGATTGTTTTAATTTACAAAAAGATTGCAATGAAAATCTCTATGCACGTCACATACATACCATGCTGCTTGTTCCAAATATTAAAAGCAACTTTAGAGTAATTATTGTCAAAAACACACTAAAAAACTTTCTTCTCTATATTACAAACAAACTTTCCTATGATTCACCCTCTTATTAATGATTATGCTTAACGTGGATCAAGGTTTTCTAAAATGTTGTGTTTCATTTAACTTTATGCTACTGAAAAAAACTCTTAGTGTGGGAAGATATTATTAAAACACAAACAATGGAAACCACATCCAACTTGGACTGAAGAATAGAATTATATAGTAGAATAAATCCGTAATTGTGATACCGTGATAAGAGTGACCGGTTTGGTGCATAATTCTATTTTGCTTATATTTGCAATATTTTTTTTTTTTTAAAGTCCTTCAGAACGAGCTATTTCTCGGAAAATAATGGAATAGGAATATAAAGGAAAGTTATCTTAACCACTCTGCGCTCAGACAATCTTTAATTTCCTCAGTTTTTTTAGCATGATTGTCACTGGCAGCTAGACGATTAAAATATGTTTTCAGTGTGTTTGACTTTACTGACAAAAGCTTCTAAAAGTGTCGTACAACCATGAAACATGCACGAATATAGAAGCCAGAAGATCCGTAACTTCTGCATCCTATATACTTTTCCATGTCGTACGGTTTTTGAATGAAAGCACAGGAGCAATCTTTTCCAAGAGATTATATACATAGAATAACCCATGTGCCATGTGGATTGAATAAAACTGTGTGTGCATACGTTTTTATCTGTGCACATTTTGTTTTTCTCAATTCTGAAGTTGGGAGATCTAAGTATACAGTATTGCATATATAAGTCATGTAGGTTTTCATGAAGAGAAATATTTCTTTGGGATTATTAACTAGCCACAAAAATGATGGTCCTTTTTCTTTCTTTCACTGTGACTTTCCAAGACATCTCTCTTTATCTCAGATCTTTGCATTCAACCAACCTGGAGATGAAAATGTTGCTTTTGCTTGCACATTTCTGCCGAATCCGGCCAAACCATAACCAAAGGAAAAATACTGTATTGCATGAGTTAAAATTAAGGATATGGCGTGACCCTTAGCTCTCACTAATCCTACTTGGTAGTGGGATTATTGTCAACATGCACTAAAGTTAAGAAGCTGAAATACATGTTCAGACAAAAAGTTTCAGAGAAAATCAAGGACAAAATAATGTATCTTTCATGTTGCACGAAGCCAAAAAATGCCGAGAATTTTTTTCGATGAATCTGATGAAGGCAGTTTAGTGTACTTTGTCACTTGTTGTCTACCTAAAAACGACAGCTTGAACTGAAAATCCAAGAGAAAGCACCTTGTTCATAATAAGTCATTCAGAATCCAGAATTTCCTACTTCTTTACTCTCAATTACTTTTCTTTCAGCATTCTCTTTAATGTCTAGAGGTTTAAGCTAGTAATATCTTTAATTATAAAAGTTTCTTGGTATTTATCGGAACAAAATTGCAGTGGTGAAGCAAGCCAACATATTATTTCATTCATCTGCAGCCTTCTTTCCATGCCTTTTATATTGACTTCCCAAAAACTTTCTCCACCCGTAAAATAGTCTTTTACACCACACCACTACTACTTAGCACAATTGTTTAATGGATAAAAATTGTTTTTGAGACGAGAGTTGACTAAATGTTTTATTATTAGGGCACAATATTTATATATATATATATATATATATATATATGTATTTTATATGTTATCAGTATGTTATCCAACATTAAAATGCATTCGGATGTGAACAAATTGAAACATTTGGAATTATTTTAAGACAATTCCTTATGTTATTTTACATATTAATTTGATTTTTGTTGCATAGTCATTTGACGAAGACTCGGTGTGGTGTTTTATAGCAAATAGATTTTTTGAATTGTAATACATAGCTATTTTAACTACATATTTAAATACAGATTTCTCCATTTTAACTACATAAATCTTTTGCCATTTTAACTACATTCACCCTCTCATTGTACATGTATTGTTGAGTCCTAGCCTAGCAATTAGTTTTGTTTTAATGTCGTATCGAAAGTGGCTGAAATTTAATTAGTAATAGTTGAAGTTGAAGCTTACAATGAAATTTAATTTGCTTAAGCGGAATTACTTGTGGGCTTAAATAGGTTTAGTAATAGGTATTTACGTATAAAAGATTTTTATTGAGTAGAAGTGCTTGTTAGAAGTTCAGGCGGCTTTCCTTCATATTGAAGGGTACAATACAAACAACTAATGTTATCACGATCTCTCCTATGTTGAAGTAAGTTGTTTAATTGTATATTAACAATAAGTAAAGCATCAAATAGAATTAATCTTACTTTAGCTTGTTGAACAAGGAAAGTGGAAACAAATGGGGCGAAGTAATAGTAATGCTGAATTAAAAATATAAGTGTACGTTTTACGCTACTAATAAGCAATTTACTTTTCATATAGATTACGTAATCATAGTATGTTTTGATGGTTGATAAACACACTTACCTTACTAATATTATGTTGCTTTTAATACTTTGCTATTAAAATTTTCGTTTGTGTAGCCCTCATAAGCCAAAGCCATTATGGAAATATTGATCCGCAAGTTTTCGCTTAAAGAAATTTACCTTTTGGTCTAACCTAGCCATCAAATTATATGAAATTAAACACAATATGAAATACAGGAATACTCAGAGGGACTGTACTCAATATTTTCTACTCAGGTCAGGAAGACGTGAAAAGGGTCGAATAAATGTATGTGTCATAATATAAATTCTGTCTTGAAAGCTAAGAATACAAAAAGCTGAGAATACAAAGAATATAATATGGATCTTGGATAAAGTTGAGATTTTCCCTTGTATAGCAATAAGCTGTTTCATGTCTGTGTATGTCAAGTCCTTAGAGAATTAAGTTTATAACAAAAATGACGTTTTCTTGCGAATCAGTCTCTATACTATAGAGTCTATACCATTTATGGTGATGATATTGTTTTTTAGGACACGCAAACCGGATTTCACAAGGGCTCCCAACCAGAACCTCTCGATGGTCCATAAGGATCAAAGTGAGTGAATGATAAAGTGTAGGGAAACAAAATCCAAGTCAAAATAAACTTCTACTTTCCGGATGGGATGTAACGTCAACCGGACTACATCCAGAAGCTGCTTTATATAGAAGAAAGCTTTTGAGGTCATATACATAAGCTCAACAGAACGGTTTTACTTGTACATGTTTACGTTACGGTACTTACCTCGGTGGTACCCAGCCATATCATCAACTTTGTGGGTCAATATAATAACATGCGGCGTGACTTTGACATGTTAAATGAAATGGTGATACTTATGGACCCCTACGATAATGAAATTCTCTTCGGATGCAACAAAAACTGGAGTTGTATAAACAAAGCGTTTTATCCTTTGGGGAGCTGCCCTTTGAAAGTTATTAAGTTTAGCATTCTTTCTCTTTGACAAGCTCAAATATTACTTCCTTTTCAAACGATAACGTATAAATAGAAACATGTGTGCCAGTCATGCATTTACAAATCTTTAAAAGATTGTATACATATTTCCTCATCCATATGACATTGAGTTCACCTCGACGGAAAAACTTTTGATCACTTAATCATAAAATCCACCCTTTTGCAGAAAGATAACACCTTTCAAAAGTGTGATAATGAGTAAAATGAGCTTTTGTAACATATATTTAGCTTTGTTTCTGCTTCATTACCTTCATCCACACTCGTGTTCTGGATAGAAGCAGGTGTAAATAAACTATTTCATGTGTGTGCTAAAACGGTAGGAGGTTAGATAGTTTTCCTGTTTTTGAAAAGTACAAAAGTTAAATAAAATGTTGTTTTTATTCATCCTGACATCACCTCTTGTTTACGCTAGTATTAACACTAGCACCTTTTCATCTCATCTTCAAAATCATTTCTCTGCTTTTTCAGACAGAACACAACCACTTCAGTACTTCTTGACACAAAAGCAATTTAAAATATGAGCATACTTGAAAGAAAAACATAAAAATTTCTTATGATGGCATAACTTTTTTTTATCCCCATGAATAAATTACGAAAACATCAACACTTTCACAATGATACCGTCATTCCTCTGAAAGCCTGTTTAAGTTAATACCTACATAAAATGTGTCATGTGCTTTCCTGTGCGAGTACACAAGAACACAAGATTTTAGGTAAAAGTAAAAACAGTTCGTGCTATGATTTTGGGAGACGTGATATGTTGTGCCTTATTATTAATGCTACGAATTCAAGTCTTGCAAAAATGTGTGCACTTTTGTACCCTTGATGGCAAACAATATTGTAGATGTCACACTGGCACCAAATCGAGGAAACAGAAAGTAGACGGGACAGGAGAACTAATCATCAGTATAAAAAATGCGTCACGTGATGACTTCATGATCCTAGTGGCATCAGTCATCATAATATCATATCGCACCATCTCCGGAATCATGTATGTTACTTCGAAGAAAGCATACATCTTACTTGATTGGACTTTTATCAAGACTGAAGATTTATACGCACCTCCATGCAATTACACAGGTAGATATATTTTCGGTATCCGCTCGAAATTGCCCAAGTTTTTGCAATACTAATATTTGTACAGAATTTTCACAAAAGAAATATGCACTGTATGAATACTAATGCTTCATCTATGATCTAGTATTAAGGGTTCACAAACATTTTTAACTGATTTGATGTAGTTACAAAATGGTGAATTAATTTAAATTGCTTAGTTTTTTGCGCAAGACAAAATTACTGGATGAATTGTTGTGTGTTCTGTCTATAAGCTTGTAATAAGCCATTCTAGTTAGAGCAACGTTTCCAATAATGACAAGTATACGAGGAACATACTGTTTTACATTGTAAATTCTGGATAAAGTAAGGTAAATGACATATGGCAGAAAAATCGTAAACACATTGTATGTACACACGTACTTGAATAGATTCCGGATGTCTTGTATGAGCATATAATCATTTATTTTTATCTTCTCTGTTCATGCGAATGATTCATAGGTTGCTTGTATTTCAAGATGAAAGAAAGGGCATCAAAAGCAGTCTAATGAGCAAACCTTAGAGTTTCTTAGGTCATGTAATTTTCCGACCGCTTCTAGATTTTTGTATTTTCTGCCTCGACTTCAATCGACTAAGCAAAAATAAATAGCAAGTTACGTATTTGTAAGTAGAAAATAGAGTAGATACTTTTCTGCATTGTCTATTTTAAAGCTATTTCTTCATGCTAAATTATTTATTATTATTACAAAAATGGAATATATCTTGTAACACTATAGTACACGATTGTATTTTTGATTAACAATATTAGTAATTAGCATAATTCAACAATAGCACTTTAGATTTATTTGATTTTAAATCAGTTTTCAATGCTAAAAGATGCTCCCGCTGCTTCTTTATGTTTTCGGCACTATTGTATGCAAGCAGTACAAAAAAAAGGATAGTACGCATATTATATTATTACGGCCTAGTTTGAATGATAAATGATTCAGAAGATTTTGAGCCCTTGTTACTACAACAGAAGCAAGCTGTAGCTGGTATGTTATATCTTGTTTTTGGTGTGGGTAGTTTTCTTTGTCTTTGCAAGCAGTCGTAAATGTCATCTCATTTGTTACATTCTGTGACACGTGCATAGTAAGTACGAGGTATGCATGAGACGATGCGCACGGCAAAAGTGAAGTGCAACAACATGGTTAGCATTTTCCCAATAAGAGCAGAGCTACTTTCCGAGAGTACTGTTTGTACTACTGAAAAATGCAAGAAAAATAAATAAATCATTATTATATTTGTATAACATTTTATTCAATAACTCCAGCCTCAGGTAACTTCAAATACATGTGTCACATCGAATAATATGTTTCTATGATTAGATTTAAGATTTAATAGTAGTATAGATCTTTCTCAATAATTTGTGTAGCACCGTTACAAACTACAAATTCTTACTAATTAATCAACAGTCTGGTAAAGTTTATTATTATTTATAATTTGCAACTAAGCATTTGAATCGCACACTGAAGCAAATAGTAGGTGTATGTACACAATAAAAATTGCATGAGCTGTATCAAATATTCAATAAGCACCTCATTTCATATCGTTACATAAGTACTTACTCGCATAAGCCTATTAGTATAACTTACTAACGTAAAATTTATATTTCTTTGCTTTATTTATGAAGAAACTTCACACCATTTTACAAGTGATACAATTAAGGCTTCATTTAAAGAACAAGAAAATTACACAAGCTATTTAATCGATTTATTCTCAATATTTCATTCTTCTCACAGTTAGAATGTGGTAATTAATTATAAATTAGGGAAAATTCGATAACAGAAACAAATTTTAATGAGGACGCTTAAAGTTACTTTTATGCAAGTTTTAAAACAACTTTTGCTATAACCGAAACTAAAATAATGAAAGCCAGTTCAATGAAATTCTTATTTTGATTTTAATCCATCACTCTATTCTAAAAAAAAAGTTTGTGTGGAAAACAAATAAAAAGAAATTTTCTGATTTCCTTTGAAGTTCTTTTGTGGAAGTAACCGTCACCACATGTGTACAAACTAGTTTCCATAAAACTAGCAATTCAATAAACATTTGGAAAAGAATTTCGCAGAAGAGTTCTTAATTAAAACAAGCAGATTTTTTTGCTTTGAAAAGTGTTAATGCTAGTTTTCTCTTCTTTGCGTTATTAGTCGGTCTACATCCTCTCAACAATGTATATAGTTTATACTTTGGAAAGCTTCTACTGTGTTGAATGAGTCCTGAGGCTGCAAGCTCTTCATTTGACAGCATAGAATACTGAATTGACAATGCACGCATCCTTCGTACAGGGAGAGTGCCTTAATAGACACATTTTCCTAAAAGTTTACGAACATCCTAAAATTTCGGCTTCACCGTTAGACAAACTAAAATTTTATGTTGAATCTCATTAATTAGCCTAATTTGTAAGCAGCCGAAACGAAGGTTGATGCTAGAAAATACGCAAACGTTTCTTTTCGAGAAATAAAGGAAAAGAAAGTAAAGAAAAATATGTTGTAGTTTGCAAACTTGTAATTTTTCGAGTGTCGCTTTATGCAAAAATATTTCTGCTTTCCTCAATGCGCAAACTTTCTCGAAAGATGAAAATTCATTGTTTTGCTTTAGATACTTTTTTCTATAATTTATTGTATCACTCACGCAGCGAAAGAAATAGTATAGTTTTCAGTAACAAACTTTAGTGTACTTTGCAAGGATTTCAACTGCGTATGTTTCTCAATTATCTAAACGTAATTAAAACTATTCCCTAAAATTCTTCATTACCCGACATGAAATTTACGCATTTCAGTGCGTTTAGCATAAACTTTCTCTTATAGAAATACGGCTAATTAACAGGGCTAAGTACTTCTTTATAGGATCTCTCATAAATAATATTTGTAGTCTTCTTATTCTAGTTTAAGCTTAAAGTTTACATTAGGACTGGACTTACGTCTAAATCAGAGATAAAAGTTTTTAGAATTCTGTGCTCTAAATGTCCTTTGCAATTTACCTGGACTCTCTAATAAAATATTAAACTTCCTTTGAATCTTTGTTTTGATTCTAAGTGTTTTTGAAGGTCTTCTTAAGTATGAGTTCATATAATATCAAGAGAAGTATATACTTACATGTTTTTTAAAGAAGCAAAGTAAAAGGAAATTCAAAATTATAGGTGTATAGCACAAACGAACGATTCCAAACGTTTCTGTTATTAATTCATTAAAGTATTAAGTATAGTATCGTGCAAAGAGGGAACAATGTTATTCATTTGTGCATACTCAAAAACGCGTTAAGGTAGATTTAACTGATCCACTGTAACCCACTGTATGAAAAAGCGAGGTAGCTTTGTGTAGTTATAGTTGGTTAGTTGGCTGGTCAAGGAATTCCAAATTTATACATAAAAGGTGTACTACGTAATTTTTCATATTTATTACAAAATTTAAATAGAGAATAGTTGATTGTTGCAACTTGTTAATCAGATTAACTTGCAAACTGACATATAGTAAGGGAAAGTCAAGAAATAGGGGAATAGACTCGCGAATCAAAAGTGTCTCAAGATGCCCTCATTATCCATCAAGTCGAACTGTACATGCATGACTACGGGACATTTTTCTGAAAGTTACAAAAAGGAGAAAAAGACATACATATATTTCTACCAAGGGAATGTGACCTCTCTATTCGTGTGCAGCGGATGTGAATTATGAATGAAATCAATAACATTCTTTGAAATGAGATACTGACTGAAAATCTGAAAATGACAGGAGCCATTTGTCATTATGCCTTTACATCTTTGTTTTTGCACATTTCCGCTTCTTGCTGGCTAAACTATGCCAGAATTTTTCGTACGTCAAGCTTGCAACTTAAGTAAATTTGAATTTTCTGTGTCATTGTGTGTAACATTACAAGCTTTATTACTAAATAGCAAGGCTGAAAGTTACTATATACATTCACCTGTTTTGTGTTTATATAGTTGAAACTTGAAACAAACATACAATTTCCAATTGTATTGCTTCCTATAATATTATGTTACAAGAAAAATCATATAATAGGAAAAGATTTAAGATGTTTGTGAAAAAATAATGGAAAGTGAATGCCCATGTAACGATAATTAAAGGGTGGACCCAAGCTCATTATAGTTTGCACATGACCCTTGCGTCAAAAGTTATGACAATGTCTTGAATTACATACTGAAACCAAGGGAGGGAGCTCTCATTTTGATTACACAACTTCTTTGCTTGAACTCAAATTTAAGAAAAGTTACATGGCCAAGTTACAAAGTTACAAAAACTTCCAATGGGATTAGCTTCATCAAAAGCATTAAAATAAATCCTTTGGTTTCGTATTTTCAGGGCAATAGTTCCGTTCCCTTTTTCCGTAAACCTTGCCTCATTTGCTTTTACTGCTCGTTTGCTGCTTGAGAAGTGAAACCATTAGTCGATTTAAAGGGATCATTACCATGAAATCTCTTACATGTCAGTTTGCCCATTATGCAAAAATATCAGATTTGCTGGTGCAGGGTGTTACATTTCATGTCTTACGGGATAGCTAGCACAAGTGCGTTGGAAAGGTTTATCATGTAAAGCTTACCAAGGAGAAGGCCAAAGAAATCAAAATATGCTATTAGTTTCATGCATGATATATTTTTTGGCAAGAGCAAGAGCGGAGACCGCAGTTTGACAAAAATGCAACTCCTGTTTATACATTGTTAGTTGGTTAACTTATATAATTTGTTTATATTTTTGTTTAGATTATTCTCAATTTTAACGGATAACCTAGCTTAATACAACATTCCTGTTTCTCTTTAATAAAATCTGTAATAATACGTATTAATAACACATTGTCACTCTTACTTTAAAATGGAAATTGGAAAGCCCAACTATTTATAGTAAACATTTATACACTTATTTTATACACTATAAATACACAAATTATATATATAACTCTTATTACAGTCTTCTGCCCAGTTGGATAGTCATAAAAATATGTGCTAACTACACCATGTTGCAGCATAAATGTATTTATTTCGTGGGTTATTATTATAGTTTTGCTCTATTACCTATGTATGTACATACGGATAAGTTTGTTTCATCCCTATAGAATTGACCTAAGGACCAAAGAGGAAAACTTCTTTCTACATATTAATTAACATGTCAAGTTGGAATCACTTTCTTGTTTCACTTATACCCAAGAACCTATAGGCAAATATGAAAACATAAATATTTTCGGACAACCATAATAATAATATCATGTTTAGCAGCCCGTAAATTAACTTAAGTTTAAACAGCAGTTCCAATATACGACATAGGTAGAGTGTTAGCGAGTTCAACATTATTATTTCCGTTTCTCCGCTGGAGCTCCCTTTCACCAGTGCCGATGCCACTAGTCTCATTTACACTTTCACTAACAGTGAAAGTTTGTAGCTTTGTGCCAACATCTTCCTCACATTTCGCTGAGTCACTTTTGGTTTGATCAGAATTGTCAGTGCAAGCAGCAGCCCAGTCTTTCTTTTCTTGTTCCTTTTCCTCTTCAACTGCTTCCTCATCTTGATCTGATGAAGCGATATGCTCTAAAGAAACGGAGATGATCATTTCATTTTCATCTTTAGAATTTGAACTAAAACTAGCTCCAGCACTGACTGTGTTTGACGCTGCTGTGTTGAAGGTGCGCACTCCTCTATAGGTAGCTAGAGCAGTGGCTGCAGCCGCAGCAGAGTTGGTTCTGTATGAAGTCAACGGGAGAATAGCTCCACAACTCATGTTCCGAGCATGTGGCCTATTTCTCGTGTAATGATGATGGTGATGCTGTTGATAGAGGTGTGAAGGCTGGTATACAGGCTCAAAATACTGATAAAATCTGGATGAAGGGCCAGCCCTTGGCTCACCATCAAAGCCATATCCATAAGGATATCCAACTGGGTTTGCCGAGCTGGAGCACGTGGAACTTCGTCGTAGATATCTGGGAGCAGCGTTTGTGCAAGTTGTGGTGGAACAACTGCTAGGAACCGGGATGGAAAGACCGGATACAGGATCCCTTTCCTCTGCATTATTAGCTATGGTCCCTGAGCTTCCCCCTGCACTGCTGAGGTTAGGATTTGATCTCCCTTTTGACTCGCCGTGTGGCGTTGTCATTAAAAGAGTCATGTTCACAGTCTCATTGGAATGGCTTCGACTACGATCACCACCCACGATGTTGGAAGCCCGTCGAAGGTAATGTCGATTTGGTCGATTGTAGCCGCCAACTCCAGACCCCATACCTGAAGTGGACGGTCCATCAGGGGATTTGATGGTGGGCAATATGACGCCATGTGCAGAAACTGTGGATGCTCTGTGAGGGTTTTGGAGGAGAGGATGAGAGACGTGATGAAATCTTGGCTCTTTAGCGGAATGAGTTCTGCTGGGTGACAGAACTTCTTCTGGCTCTATCATTGACATTTTCTCAATCATTTCTCTTATCTCCGTACGGAGTATGACCAAAAAACAAGTTTTTACAAAACCAATGATGCAAAAGCCAAGGATGAACATAATCCCTGAGACGTGATCCACCCACTCGACAAGTTTCACTCCACAACCTTGCCCATAAACATAAAGTCTCTTTTCTATTCCTGTTACACTACTGTTCCCGTTATTATTATTACTGCTGCCACTCTCATTGTTCTCGTTCCATTGATCATGGGAAGAAGGAGAAGGGGAAAGAATGGCCCTGTGTGGACTATTCACTTCTAAAAAGGACGGGGACGATGATGCACCAGATGATGATGACACTGGGAAAAAATACGACTCAGCTAAACCATCCGAGCCTTTCTCGCTTTCACCGTCTTCTTTAGAAGTGAAAGCTGAGCTGTGTGAGATGCCAAATGGATTTGATTGCAAAGTTGAATCAGAGTTATCCATATTCATCTCTGCATTTCTTTTTTGTCGTCGTCTCATCATTTTTTCACTGGTTGTACTCTTTTCTCCAGATGATGAAAAGGAAGTTAACTTGGAAGAATGGAGTACATCATCGCCAGAGCCAGTCATAATTCCCGGAGATGGCTGTGTTGCCATAAGGCTTTCCTCTTCTTGTCGTCTCTTTGTTGTTAGTTTCTCAATTTCGTTAGCTTCCACTTTCTCTGCACTTACTGCAAAAGTAAATTTACTCTGTATGACTATAGTAGTAGTAGGAGTTGATGCTTCTGCTGCTGCTGTTGAGGATGTCGTCCTTGTTGTTACCGGATATGGCCAAGATGCTGTTCCTACTCTTTTATTTGGTGATGTCTTTGCCCCTTGCTCGTCCTTTGTTGTTTTTCTTTGATCTAGCAAATCTTTTTTGTATGAACTGTGATGATTGAGTCCCTCGGGCTGTCCATGACAATCTATGCGCCTATGGATAATAGGAGTACTAACTGCTGGCACTTGGGTCACCGACAAAGCTCTAGTTTCTCTCTGCTTCCTCTGTAGTCGAACTGTAATGGACGGGAATGATTTGTTCGCCTTGTTATGACTTTCGTTTTGATGCAGTAATTCAGCATTACGTCGAACAACAGTTTCATCTTTCCTTATTATTACGGTACTAGCGGTGGGATGACTACCTTCAGTTATATTAATACTAGCACTACTACTGCTGCTGCCATTGCTACTTTCTCCAAAATTGTCATCTGCTGTAACATTCCTACTGCTTTCTGTGCTTAGCGTAGAACTTTTTGGAGTCTTCACTCCAATTAGGGATGATGAGGACTGCGATTTTCGATGAAGCTCATGGCGTACTTTGTGGGCGTGAGATGCTGTGTGTGATTTTATCTCACGCCTTTCTACCTCTGATGCAGAATAATAGTTATGATCAGGTAACTTTACCTTATGATTAGTTTGGATATGGTCAACAGGTACCACTAACTGCTCTGACTCTTGTGGGGGCGGCGGCTTATTCACATAGTCTACGTAAAAGTCTGTTTCTACCTCATCCTCACCAACATTATCGTAAAACACGTCAGTACGTGGCTCGTCATTTTTATGAGGTAAGTTTATAACAGTTCGACTGCGTCTTCCGCCCCCGGCAAAATCACTGGTGTAGTCATCATGTGGGAGGGCGGAGGCGTCCGGAGACTGGTCGCTGAATGGAGGGTGCTCCTCTTCAGAAGGATAATGAGAGACACGATAAGCCTGATCGAGACCAGCACCGCTACTACTGCTACTGCTGACAGTGGTAGGGACATAAATGAGTGTGCAACAAGATTGTGGCAATGACAAAAGTCCAGTCTCTACATCCACGATTAGGTGAGAATTTGCGGAGAAAGCAGATTGCTTTGAGTGATGGTGGTGTGAGTTTGAAAATTTTTCAAAGTCGAAAGGACCATCCACGCCACAACAGCGATCTTGGGATTGTAGTCTGTTCCATTTTATTGTGAATGACTCGTCCGTTGAGTATTTTTCAATGAATTCTTTGGTTAAATAGGGACGCAAGTTGATTTTCACCTTCTCCAAGTGAAACACCCAGTACAAGCCAACCCCAATGTCACCTAAAGTGAGAAGGAGGAGGAGAGTCCAGTAGAGACTCAGCAGTTTGTGCGATAAACGTTTTGCTCCGAGGCAACCTATCGTTTGTACCACTCCACATTGAAGGATCAAAGCCCCGTAAGCGTAGAGGAAGGTCGGGTGATAGAGCTCCACACCTCTGTAATTACAAAACACAATAAACAATTCTCATCAGTTCCAAAATCCAAGTATCTTTATCTTTACGTGCATCTATGTAGCTTAACTATCCTCTCTAGTAGCTTGATTGCAGCAAAGAGACAGTGTGTGACATAATTTATATTACGTGCATTGATCCTAGAAATAATGAATGTTCAATGTTGATGATGAGTTAAGCCATTTCATTCATCAGAAACAATGAACCTAATAACTAGAGTAATCAAAGTCCTTTCTGTCCATGCCATGATGGTAATTAGGCGCATGAGAAGATAGCAGATCATTTTACACGGTCGACTCATTTAAAATAAGATATAAAGCTTACATGGGTTTTATGGAGTGTTGCTGCATCTCCAGCTTTGTAGAACAGTAATACTACACATACATATATATAACCCATTAAATGACATGATTCAATGGTTTTTATCAGTGTATCAGATATGTATCTGCTATATACATCTCCAAAGGCGGTTCCGAAGACCTTTTCTCCTACTTGTTCACCTATTCTGACATTATATTTAGGCAAGGAAGGAAGAGTGTACTTTCATACCCAGTCAAATGTCGTTTCCTCTTTAAGAGGGAAAGTCGGCGAGGACGCAATTTACAAAGACATACAATGAATGTGTAAGGGCTAGAGTGAGAGCTACATTCCGTTCTCTTTACACGATTGACGCTGACGTTAACGAGGCGGAACGACCCGGCCCTCTCATCTCATCTATTACACTTCAAATACTCACTGCGCCAAGATTGCACTTACTCTTACTTTTTTTTGTAGAATGGCCGAAAGCAATCTTCTTTAATGACGCAACTCACCTAAGCATTTCTGTCTTTTCTACTTATAGAGTGGACCACCTATGGTCAGCTGTCATTAAGCTTGCTGACTGTTGCTCATTTTCTGTATACTCAATAGCCGACTGAGTTCTACTCGGTTCGCACAGTGAACAACAACAATTACTTGACAAATTACTTTCAAATCCGTATATGTACAGAGCATTCAGACTTCATTCTAGACAACCAACAAACAACATCGTAGACATAAGACATGCATATGTACGAGTAGCTACTTAAGAACTTTAGTTTGAATTCGAATGTTACTTTCTGAACTCGCATTTTACAAGGATTTTCCATCCATCCCATGGCTTAGCTACCAGCTTTCACTTTGTCGTTCTCAATGATGCGATACGATCAACATCATCCGTCTCATTGTGAACCGGTGCGTGACATGCCATGCCATTTCCAGTCGTCAGTTATTGATTTCAGGTGGATCAAACCCATTTTTGCCGCAATTGCCAATAGTGAATGCTATAATACTACGTCTAAAAGATTAAATTGATTTCTCATTAAAAACCAACCTAAGAGCCTCAACGACCATCTTGAATGTCTGTCAGAAAGAAGGCAACCTGCCATCATGTTCGGTGAATAGCAAAATTCATCAGTATCATCAAATATGATATACTGTACTGCAATTTGAAATGCCGATCAAGAAAGGGTGATTCGGGAGATGGTCTTATAGATATCAAGGCTGTCGTAAAAAAAGATTTGCCAAATACTTATGTACCTACTTCTATAATGCCATTTCGACTCCGTTGTGTCTTTGCTTTGCAATTTATTATCATCAGGTTCATCATCATATATATATAGAGAGACAGAAGAATTTCTAACCCACTTCGTTTTTGAATGCTTGTAGCAATAAAGAGAGGGGGAAATGTGGCTGAATCATGCAACATCATGTAGTCAATGTTAGACCAAGGAGACCAATCTATCTTTTTTGCTATCATCATATCACCGGAGAAAGTGGCTTCTTTTTTTGTACCTTTTCTACATTCATGGTCTCTGTTGTTCTCTTTGATTGTTCGGATTGAGTCTTCCTTTTTGAAAAGGGTCGTCAATCAACCGATGGTATCACATTATTACACTTGTGTGACTTTCATGCATCATCCTCTTTCGACTTGTGATAGATATTAACTGGTGTCTGGCCTGTCTGCTTGGTTCTTGATTTAAACTCACCTTGTGCGGAATAAAAAATTGGAGCTCTCAGAGTCAACATCGTCATTTCCATAATTCAGTCAATCATTCCCTAGTTCTAGTTGCTCAGTCGTATGAGTAAAAAAAATCTTACATGCACTCATTTACCTTTTTCCTTCTCAGAATTTCAAACTTGATGATCTGCAAGTCTGCAACCATCTTTACATTTCCACAGAAGAGGTGATTAAGAAAAGGGAGGGCAAAAAATTGAAAGGTTCAGACTAACGACTAGTTTATTATTTCTACCGAAGCTCTCAGAAAATTTCTCTTGTGTCCTGCTGCCCCAATGATTCCGCCTCTTTCTTCCGGTGCTTTATCTATCGCCTTTGAGACGCCATTTCACCACACTACACTCAATGTTGGATATTTGAGCTGGTAGCAAGAAGCGTAAGCAGACGAAGACGGATAGTCAGTTTCATTCTTGCTGAATTCAAGCAAAAAACTCTTTTTTTGCTCAATTTAAAACACGAAGCCTTTTACATTTAAATACTTCTTCACCAGCGTGTGTTCGTATTTACAAAGATTACTACTTGGGGGCTTTATCTATCTACTGATTTCAACACATTAATATGCTAGTTTAAGTCTATATATATTCAATTGTGTAGTGTAGGTGGCTTATTTTTGATTGTACCATTTTAAAGGAAAATTGAAAATTATTCAAAGCTAAAATATGTTTCCACACTTGCTCTCATAATTAAAATTTTATTCTTTCCTCACAAAGTGAACATTTTTATCTCATACAAATATCAATACAACATTATACATGGTTCGATCGTGTACTTTTGAAAATTATATTGAACCGTAGATTCGAGAAATAGATTTTTCATTTCTGAAAAGTAGAACAAAAAGTTACGGGGTCGTGAGTGGTTTTTTTTATTGCATAAGATTTAATTTGTAAACCTTCTTTTGATGGTTACAAAAGACTAGCTTCCATGCAGTTATTCCATAAAGACAGCTCTTCATAAAAAAGATAAGAATATACATACCTGGAATGGATAAATCATGCTTATGTATGTTTGTGGCATGAATGCAAACAAATTGAAAAAGCAAAAAAAAAATCAAAATATCGCAGAAACGTTTTTTAATATAATATTTTTTGATCTCTTTAATACAGGAATGCAAAAAAAATAGAAGACGAAGGCGGAGTGCCTGAAATTTTCTTCACTGCATGACCGAATTTCGGCTTTTTTCTGATTGATTTTCTATGTAGAGATAGCTTGATAGTTGAGAAATCATGGTGAAACGGGTGAAAGCGGAAAATCTTCTTTCTTATCAAGGCAAACCGTTGTTCGGTATGTTCCTATTGCTATAATGTTACGCTTTCATCTCTTATGCAAAAATGGAATTTCGAGATTAAATCAGTCAGGCACCTCCTACAGCTATATGCATATTCTTTAGATGTACGAAGCGGAAAATTCTTGTGAACATAGCCCATTAGATAAGACATTGGAGCATGATCGATGGCTGCTTATATACTACATATCTGTACTCGTGAACAATCCATTTGCCAAAGAACACGTATTTCCTTCTTTAAAAATACCATGACCTATTTCGTTTGGAAGAGGTATACGGGATGACAATACAGGGCCTTCCATACTTCCAGCCTGTGAAACAGACTGGAAGATTATATACCGTCGCCGACTATAATAATCAAGGGAAAGATAAAATGATCTTTCGCATAAGACATCAGGGCACGTGACAATCTCTTTTCCTTCTATTCCAGCTTCATTTTGCATATTTCTCTCATAAAGACGTACAATACGATGTCGGTAAGGGATAAAAGGATGACTTAAAGTTGTCATCGGAATGAATTTAGTATGTGTTGTATCTATTGAAAGAGATGAGGAAGGAAGAGACTAATATAGAACGAATTTTAGATACCGCACGATCGGTTACCGCGAATGAAAATGGGTGGATTGGTAATTACTGATGCGTATTACAGGAAAGGCAAAGATGTAAACTTTTAAAAGCTGTAAGTGCATGCACTTCTCGTAACTCACAATTTGTTGTTTTATGTCCACAATATAATGTGTTAAATACTAGTAAAATAGTAATACTTATATAAGACGAGGAAACGTAAAACGAAGACATAAATATTTGAAGCATGCTACTAAATTCATATTCGTAATTTATAGTTTCTTGACGATAAAAATGACACACAAATTGTATTGTAGCAGCCAAGAAGTTCCCTTTGCCAGTAAAGAACATAACGCCAAAAAATATGGAAGCAACAATAATATCATGATCAAAATTTTGTTTGCAAATATTTTTTATACACAAAAGTCGAGTCTCGTTTTATGAGTCAACCTATTGCACAATTATTATGAGCTACTTTATTCTGTTTTTGTAATATATCTATTTTATTCTACCATATATATTTTATTGTGAGCGTATGAGCAATTTATGATGAGGGAAAAGAAGGATAACTTACTCTAAAAGTGATAGACGCACATCAGCAACCACAAAAGCTGCAAAGATGATGAAAATGGCGGAAGTAAGACCCAAGACCACGTTGCAGGAGTAGATCCACAGCCGGTAGTATTGCATTGAATGGCGGATTTTCGTAGAGGAAGCCGTGTTGGAAACAAAAACCTTGTGTATAGTGGATGGCAATGCGAATGGAAACACTTTCTCCCGTCTCCCGTCTCCCGTCCCCCTATTCTCCTACGCCTTTCTTTTCTTTCTTCCTGGTATGAACTTTATATTCTTTGAATCTTTGGTAGTGCCAATATGTATTGTGACGAGAATATTATTTCACTTGGCTTTCAGAAACAATCTCTCAAACTTTTTTCCCCCTTCTTGCCACTTGGCACAACTTTATAGTGCTTTACAATGACGATGATGATTATCTCTCTGCTCTGCCCTAGTACAATGCATTCATATGTAGATAAATATATTCGTCCTTTGCATCGAAATAAATTTAGCTACAAGGGCAAACAACTGGTCACTGGGCAGCATTCTAGTTGCCCTGTAGCTGTGACTAAACTGATTTCTTAGTGTTTTTGTTGTTGTTGTACTCGTCTGCTTCTTGACCTACTGCCCAAGTAAATACTTTTGTTGTTGGTTGTACACTGCATCAATTCTTAGCAGAATATTGTCTGAGACAGCTAGATATATGGATGTACTCGTATATGGTGGAAGCTATTTTTTGTTCTTTCTTCGTTCGCCTGTGTGAGAGAAAAGTAATTTCATTAAAGCGTAGCTGCTTCTTTCCTTCATCAATAATTAATGGAACGTTAGTTATAAATCATTATTGCCATCAGGCGCTATACTACTTGGCAATAAACACTTTGCCACACTTTTTATCTCCCCACTTTATGGTTCTCGTAAAATATTCGTATAAATCAATTTTTCTACGGAGGAAGCTGATACAAGCTTTTCATTTTAGTGTAATTCATTAACTTAACAGTTTGTGACGGAACTAACTGAAAAGAATGGATGCGCTTTCCGCAAAATAACTGCCTGCCAAATGTAACTTTAACTTTCTTCCTGTCGTTCGTAAACAATATAAAAATGTTTGTAGTTATTGAGGTCTATATGTATAGACAGCTAAGTTTGTTTAGGGAGTGTGAAGTGAAAACCTTTCACACTACTTATTTTGATTCCAATACGACGTTCTTCATTCCATCAGAAATCGACTTGCAGATTTTTGTTTTAAGTGAATGTCAAATCAGTTCAGATCCGACATTTCAATTTATCATCTCTGTGTGACCTAGACTTATCTGTGTGGGATGTCAAGAAAAGTTGAAATCCAATTTTCAATTGACAATTCCACATCACATCACATCATAAAAATATTTCAGAAAAAAACAATCTCGTGACAGCCTATCATTGAAAATGGTTATTTTCACGGGAAATTTTGCTGACTCCAGCAAGTTATACGTAGGGTCACACAAAGTGAAAAAAAATATAATAACTCTCGAGTTTTCTCTTTCACAGTTTTTGTTGGGGGGTTATACAAGACTCACGATCATTTTCCCTTTTGATTTTCTGTATGCACGAAACGTGATGTTGCTCCTGGCAAGAGCAGGAGTTTAGTTTGGGATTGAAAGATCAAGTTTTTGTATAAAGTTGGTAATGTATATATGTATGTATACCCTAAAAAGGATGGAATTCGATCTTGTGCGTGCCTCGGCCGTACCAATGACGTCTTTAATATAATGTCCTTTGTGATGAGATGGGTATTTTTCTTCTTGTTTGGTCACACGCTCGATCGTGTACTACGTTGGTAATGGTTGGTGTGAAGTATTTTTTACTTCTCACATCTGCCCCAGCGACGAGACGAGAGCTGAAATTTTTTCAGTTTCATGTATATGATTATGTCGATGATAGGATTTGAAGTGGTTATACTGAAGCGCAAATAGTGTCCATTAGTTTTTTTTCGTCTGTGCAACAGCAAACTGCAAAGAGTGTACTACTTTAAACGAGTGTACACGTTTGTGGTACCCTGTTGGATTTAGAGGCACACATTACATATATATTACATATATAGTCTAGTAATGTACCGTACCAACCTCTAAATTATATTTAGGTCGAGAAACGCGTAGGATAGAATGTAGTTCATTTTTCAGCTCTTGACGGACACCGCCTGGGATTTGCTTTGAAGTGAGCGAGAGTCCAATAATAATGGCTACATATACCACACAAGAGTGAAGAGGTTGTTTCGTTTCTAGGTTTTCTCTAGATTTCTTGAAATTCCACACAACAATTTGAATAACTTGAGATAAGACTAGGATTAAAGATGTAGAGCTGAATCCATAGTGTTGTGATCCCCGTTACGGCATGGGTGAATCAATCTGAAAACTAAGCACGTTTGGATAAATGTCATTTGCATCTTCTGTTTATTTTTGCAAGTAGAAAATATGTAGTATCCCAATCAAGTCCTTTCTGGATGTGCATGTATTAACAGTCAAAAACTTTCTACATAAATCTATCGACTCAACAAACAGTACTCAATATCGTCCGCAAATAATGGAATAGAATGGAATACAAGGGACCACAATTAATGCCAAATCTGGCGAAAAAAAAATCATGAAGTTCTAACAAACACTCTTGTTCCGACTCCGAGCTCGACTTTATCCGTTTATTCTGTTGAGAGCCGTTTCCAGCGGAGAATTATGGGAAGAAAAGAGTTTTGTCTGTTGTCCAAAGGAACTCTTCAATGTGGCTACGCTTTGAATGAAATTGATTCCCAGAAGAGGAGGCGATGAATTTGTAAGGGAATAAATTGTCCGTTTCCCATGAGTAACACTAGTAGCTATACTTTTGTACAACAATGAACAGCAAAAGGATGCTCGGACCAAGTGGTGTGTTGGGGCAGGAAGTCTGAAGATGTTATTATTTATAAATATTTTGTGAGATGTAAAATTAGAAAAAGAGACGGATAGAAATGTACGTTAGGGTCTCATTAGTATTCCGTATATGTTAAATTAGACCTAAGTCCCGTATCCGTATCATGGATAAATTCTTACTGTCAAGGTTTAGAAAATATTTTATTGGCTCATTCGATGTATAATCGTACGTTACGTGTCCTGTTAACTTATCAAAATTTCTATTTAAATCGAACTTGGAGTTCAGCCTTATCAAACCTTATGCATGGGAGCAACACGTCAAGTAACCCGACAGCCTCATCATGTACGTAACTTCTTACCGTCGCCGTACCAACAAGTTGTAATGCTGATATTTGCGTTTTCTTGATTTCTGCCGCACGCTCGAGGTCATCTACTGGTGGATTTGGCGAGGATTGTTTTATTATTGTATTATCGATTATCGTGAAATGGTAGATTTTGTCTTGTAATCAAATTATGGTAAAAACGCTTTTACTGTGTCTAAATTGTATTTGAATTGTGTTAAAGTTATATCAAAATTGTAATAGTAGTCCAGTGGGTATTTCATTGCCTAATATTTATATAAATTACATTGCTAGATTTCTCCAGTCAGGAGCTTGTGAGTTGAACTAGAAAAGTGCTAGGTTCATCCAGATAGGGCTTGCAAGTATAATTAGCATTGTAGATACGTTTTCTTAGAAGGAGTAGTGCATTTAGTTTTTGAGCTATCGTAGGAAGTGCATTGCCCCTTCAAAGTGGTCCTTCGAACAAAACCTGAACAGCAAAATGGCAAATACAGACAATAACCAAACCCCTGGACAAGATAATATGAATCGGACAAGAGTGTCGAGCCGGGCGACTCATGGAGTTCCTCCGCGACGACTTGGAATCCCACATACACGGAATTATGAGGTACCTCCAGCAGAAAATTTGACATTCCTTGGAACAAGACAAAGCTTTTTTGAGAGAAGGCCGCCAGCTGTTCGTCCAGATGGGTCGTCAGCCTCGGTAGCAGCTTCTAATAGAGCGACAACACCTCCGTTGGAGTTGGAGGAAGATGATTTTGATGATGTGGTCTCGTTGAGACAAAGTTTTTGGAACGAAACCCGCACTGCGCCTTCTGAGAGATCTGTACGTAGTGGGAGCAGCAGAGCAAGTAACGCTAGAAGAGCAAGGCGCAGGATTGAAATAGCAGCAGTTGAAGGATTGGCAGCCATTGAGCTTCAGAAGCTGACGGTGAAAGAAAACTTGCTAAAGAGAACCACGGAGTTGCATTTGGAAGATGTGGATGAAGAATCTGATGACTCACAACGACTGAGTGAAGACGAAATTGATGGTTTTCCAGTAAATGTGAATCAACAGCAGCAGCCTCATCCACTTCGGACAATGGATCCAACACCTGTAAATGCACCGTGGAATGAAAAATCACCTCAGCCTGTGAATGCACCTTGGAATGAAAATGCACGCCAGCTTGTAAATGCACCTGTTGACGGGGTAACACAGTTGGCTGAAGCAATAACTCAAGCCATAAAGAAAACCAGTGCTCCAGCCAAGAATAATGCAGCCATGGCCCGATTGAAGATTGGCAAAGAGAAGATTCCAGCCTTTGATGGAAATCCATTGGAGTGGCCAGCCTTCATTAGCCAGTTCACGGAAACCACAACTGAGTGTGAATATTCTGACGCGGAGAACATAGTGCGACTGCGTAACTGCCTCAAGGATGAAGCTCGGGATTGCGTTCAGGCTCTGCTCGTGTCACCTGCAAATGTGAAAACCATTCTGGAAATCCTAAAGATGAATTATGGACGACCACGGATGATTGTGAAGAGCCTTATTGACAAGGCTAAGAAGATTGCTCCTGTGAGTGAAAACAAGTCTGAAGACATTCTGAAGTTTTCAAACATCGTGAGAAATTTGGTGGAGACTGTCAAGACGATGAAGTGTAATCAGCATCTACAGAATCCACAGCTATTAGACGAGTTAGCTGAGAAGTTGCCTTTCATGTTCAAGTTTCAGTGGACGGCACTTGTGAAGAATAATGACGACAGCACTCTGGAAGATTTCAGTATTTGGCTATCCAGCGTAGCGGAAACAGTCTCCCTGCTAAAGGACAGGTTACCTGTCTCTGGGGAGAACAAGAAAAAAGATCATTCCTTTGTATTGAAGGATGCAAAAGACTGCTATTGCTGTGGTGAGCCAGGACATTGGATATCAAGATGTGCGAAGTTCCTGTCACTGACGGTTGATAAACGTTGGAAAATGGTGACTGAGAAGAAGATATGCTATAGCTGCCTCATTCCTGGACACATGTCTATTCAATGCAGAAGGAAAACGGAATGCGCAGAGAGAGGTTGTAATCAGTTTCATCATAAATTATTACACAAAAGAGTTCCAGAAAATGAGGAAGAAGAAATTGAAAGCAACCATGCAATTGGCAGCAGTCACTGTGCATCCCTTCTTCCTATCATCCCAGTAGTTCTTTCAAATGGAAAGAAAGAAGTGAAGGTGTTTGCTTTACTTGATGAAGGCTCAACAGCCACATTGATGGACCGGTCTCTTGTAGAGGAGCTGGAGTTGAAAGGATCCAAAGACCCATTATCGTTGCAGCTAGTGCAAGACTCGAAACGTGAGGACAAGGACTCCGTGAGAGTGAATTTGAATATTCGAGGTGACTACCCAGAAGCGAAGCGGTTCCGGATTTCAGGAGCAAGAAGCGTGAAGAACATTGGCATATCATCCCAGAGTTTGGATTTTAAGAAGCTTTCTGCTGAGTTTAAGTATTTAGAAGATTTGCCAGTGCAGTCATACCACCAAGCAAGACCAAAGCTGATAATTGGACAAGCTGATAAGTTGCTTACTTTGGCTCGTCGATATCAACATGGAAAACGTAACAACCCTGTGGCGTACAAGACTTGGCTAGGATGGGTCATATGTGGAAGATTTCCAAAGGACAATGGTGATAGCGTTTCATCATATGCAATACAGGATGCAGTCGACTCAGACGAATCCTTTTCCACTGAATCTTTTGGAGTAAGTGTCAAAGAAGGAAACACCCGTTCCAGAGACGACCAAAAGGCACTAGTGATTATGGAGAAGACTACGCAGCGTGTTGAAGGTGCGTTTCAAACTGGCCTTCTCTGGAAAGATGACGAAGTTGTACTTCCGGAGAGTTACCAGAACGCCTTCTTCCGTCTGCGATGTCAGGAAAGAAAGATGGATAAAGATCCTGTCTTTGCTAAGCTGTATGAAGAAAAGATCATGGATTATATTGAAAAGGACTACATATGCAAGTTATCTGAAGACGAAATTCGCTGTGGAAGATATTTCATCGCCAACGAGCTCAGAAGAAAATATTGGATCATTGGAGTAGTCGCAGCCGTTAGAAAAGTCATCCTTAGATGTAAGCAATGTACAAGAAGGAATGTGAAACCGGTTTTGCCTGAGATGGAAAATATTCCAGCCTGTAAACTGGCAGTAGGACTACGCCCATTTACCTTTACTGGAGTCGACTGCTGGGGACCTATGGAAGTTATTAGTGGAAGATCAAGACACAAGCGTTGGAGTATGATTTTTACCTCATGTGTTATGGCGATTCTGAGGATGAAAGCAAGACAAGGCTGTCCAAAGGAAATTCATTCGGGTAACGGAACGAATCTCGTTGGTGCTAATCACGAAATAGCTACAGCTGTGGACATGTGGAAAAAAGAGGACTTGAACGCGAAGCTTTCGAAGCATGGGATTGTGTGGAAGTTTATTTCACCTGGTGCACCTCATATGGGAGGAAGCTGGGAACGATTTGTACGTTCTATGAAAACAACTATTAAGATTATCTTGAAGGAACAAGCACCAAAGGAGGAAGTGCAACTAACTGTGATGATTGAAGCAGAAGGAATTGTCAATAGCCAACCGTTGACTAAAGTACCCGTGGACCCCGGAGCTCCGTCTGCGCTAACGCCAAATCATTTTTTGATTGGACCAGATAATGTTTTGGATTTGGATTATGCACCAGAAGACTCGTTACAACTTCCAGTACACGATGGGAAATACCTGCGAAAACAATGGCTCACTTCTCAGTTCATATCGCAGCAGTTTTGGAAACGTTCTAGAACTGAGTACCTACCCACGTTGGCAAGAAGACAAAAGTGGAATGAGACTAGACGACCTATTGTGATTGGAGATCTGGTCATCATTGTGGAACCAATTGCGGACAGAAATCAATGGGCATTAGGACTGATTGTCGGAACTGTACCTGGAAAAGATGGAGTCGTTCGGATTGTGGATGTCAAGATTGTGAAGAACGGTGGAAAGCAAAATTTCAAAATTGTTCGTCGACCGGTATCCAGAAATGCTTGTTGGACAAAGCTGAGGATGTAGTACCTACATCGGGAGGAAGAATGTTGGGGCAGGAAGTCTGAAGATGTTATTATTTATAAATATTTTGTGAGATGTAAAATTAGAAAAAGAGACGGATAGAAATGTACGTTAGGGTCTCATTAGTATTCCGTATATGTTAAATTAGACCTAAGTCCCGTATCCGTATCATGGATAAATTCTTACTGTCAAGGTTTAGAAAATATTTTATTGGCTCATTCGATGTATAATCGTACGTTACGTGTCCTGTTAACTTATCAAAATTTCTATTTAAATCGAACTTGGAGTTCAGCCTTATCAAACCTTATGCATGGGAGCAACACGTCAAGTAACCCGACAGCCTCATCATGTACGTAACTTCTTACCGTCGCCGTACCAACAAGTTGTAATGCTGATATTTGCGTTTTCTTGATTTCTGCCGCACGCTCGAGGTCATCTACTGGTGGATTTGGCGAGGATTGTTTTATTATTGTATTATCGATTATCGTGAAATGGTAGATTTTGTCTTGTAATCAAATTATGGTAAAAACGCTTTTACTGTGTCTAAATTGTATTTGAATTGTGTTAAAGTTATATCAAAATTGTAATAGTAGTCCAGTGGGTATTTCATTGCCTAATATTTATATAAATTACATTGCTAGATTTCTCCAGTCAGGAGCTTGTGAGTTGAACTAGAAAAGTGCTAGGTTCATCCAGATAGGGCTTGCAAGTATAATTAGCATTGTAGATACGTTTTCTTAGAAGGAGTAGTGCATTTAGTTTTTGAGCTATCGTAGGAAGTGCATTGCCCCTTCATGGTGTGTTTGGTTAAATACACGTCTCGAGTTATTTACTGACTTCCTCCTGGGCAATGTATTCGTATCAGTTGTTGTATGGTCACCACGAGGCAATATTTTCCCTGTAACGCTTTGTGCACAAACAAGTCATTTATGAACAGGCATCCCATCACGTTTTCAGACGTACCAGCAAGGATTTCCCATGCTCTGCTGCTAGTGTTCACACAGTGATGTGATATACACTCTCTTAATCCTCACACACTGCTGGAATCCTTAAGTTCAGGTACTGTACTTGGTTTGCAACCAGTGTCCATGAATGATCATGTCCCAGCCACACTTGGATGATTCTGGAAGCATGAAAGAAAATTTAATAATACAGGACTCTGGACGAAGAGTTACTTAAATTAAGGGATGAACTTAATTACTTTTTTGGTTTTCAGCTATGATAAGCCCATCTAAAATAAAAGCCTACTTCAACTTGAGATTCTATAGGATAAAGAAGCACAGTAAATACCAAAAGAAGTGCTATTTATTTAAGATAAAGAACACATATTCTTTACATTTTTAATGGTGGAAACTTTCTCAGGAAAGTTATCTCAACAATATTTACCCTTTTTGTTGTTTACAAAATGTTTGCTATTTAATGGGAAGTATTAAGGCTAGCTTCAATAACTTTATTTCCTATCTCTAATTATAATCAAGTATGTACGCATTCTCATTTTATAAAAGTGCTACGACTCCTATCATTAGACTTATAAATCGTTTCAGTAGACAGTTTCTCTTGTTTGTAGTTGCTTAGTCCAACAAGCCGAGTGATAATTTAACTTTTTTATTCGCATTCATGAAGGCATCAAACAAAGCGTTACACCACGGCAAGGCGTAACAGACCGACTTGGCTAATAGCAGGCAGCAGGGTATAGCATATATTATGCGTTATTTAAGCACTACATGAATGTGATGCACAGCAACATCCATGAAATTTATATAACTAGAAAGGGAACTGGAGCGGAAATCGTGCTAAAGGCATCTTTGCCTCCGGAAGGATGAAAATTAAACAGCAATTCCAATGGTAGGAAATGTACACTACAAAACCTTTCATATGAACACGAAATAGAAAGTTCTTGCAAGAGTCTGCCTCTTCTTTTTTACTAATACATTGCGCTGCTTATACATTCGTTATATACTTGTTTACAACACAACGGAACCAGCTCATTATTATTCGAAGTACAGAGCAACACGATACAAGGTGCATCCTCATGCATTAAATATATCCCTGTCGGGAACGATGATACAAGTAAATGTAAGATGCATTTTTATTTATCTACTTTCACTTATTTTATTTTTTATCCTTACTCTCCTTTAAATTGAAGTTGTATGCGTATTTGTAACAAATGAGTTTAATTTTGGTAAGAATTGTATAATTTAAATATTTGCAAGTCCATACATTTTATATGTAATTTAGTTGCAGGCGCACGTACAAGTCTTAATGGTGCATTTGGCGAAGAGTTGGCTAATAATAGTGTAACTAGTATATATGTTATACAAGTTTGTTAGCAAAGGATAAACAGTCAACAGTTTTTCAAGTGGCCATATTTTTGCATAGACATTGATGGGAAGGCAGTTCGTTATATTTCATTTCCAAATGAAATGTACACGTACACAATGAATAAATGAATATTTCACGGCCGGAATGTTGCTCAATGGTTTCCATTCAAGGAAGCCAATTGTATATTTTCACAATAGACATTGAAACTGGCAACAAATTCAATATTTTAGTACCTTTCCTTTCAACATCATTATGTAACTTCTACTTTACCGCACCATCGGTACTTACTGAAAGAGTGCGTGGCCAATATATTTCATCATCATCGTTAAAAATTGTATGTAAATAAGATATATTAGTTGGTTCTAGGCCCCTTATCACCGCGGTCTCCAATCCCCCCAAGTACGCGAATCCCCTAAGACCTTATCTCCCCGTACCTGAATCCCACTAGGCTTTATTTCCTCCATGCCTGAATCCCTTAAGATCATTACCACTGCTGACTTACATCCAAAACTCGAAGTTAGTGCGAACTTGACGCGATGTTAGTCCGAACATGGTGCGACCAGTGCTAAGTTGGTGCAAAATTGATGGGAACTTCTCCCAACTTCGCCACAAGTTATAAAAAAGTTTTAACCTGACAAGAATTATATCTCACCAAATTATAAATGAAATGTTAGCTGGTGAGAATTATCTCACAAATACGGATGTTGGAATATCTCATGATGGACAGCTTTTAAATGTACTATTGATGTAATCCTGCTACTTAGGAAGCTATTGATGAGTTTATACTTGATGAGGACGTGTTCACTTTAGTGCAAATTTGGTGCAAAGTCAACGGGGGCTAATGATGTTGAGAGATTCAGGCATAGAGGGTTAAAAGCCTAGGGGATTCGGGTACCTGGGAGGGTTGGAGACCGGGTGATAAAGGCCAACAACGATGTGAGTTATTTGCAATTCATACTAATTCCCTTATTCGTATAAAAAATAAACGTTGACTAGTGCACATCTTCCCTTCAGCTCAAAAATATTGGAAAGTTTTAAAGAAAAAAAACAGTTTTCTATACCATAAAAAAGTAGTCAGTCGGTGAAAAAGAAAAGAACAGACAGGAATATCCGTTTTTTATATCAACTTGTATTGTGTATTTCTACCATATAGATAGATCCATGTGCAGGGACAAGAAAAAGAAGCTCTTACGTATGTTGATGAGGGAAACTTTTCTTTTATGTACATAGCAGCAGCAGAACGTGGTTACTCCAACAGCATTGAAAAGCATACAGAGCAAACTTTATCCATTACTGAAGCTGTAGCATATTATCATGGGATTCATTTGACTGGAAAGGATCCTTAGTATTGTTATAGTACTTATTAGTATTACTACTAGCATAAAAGCAAATATGGTTTTTCTCTCCGACTTACTTGTTGTTAGTTCAGTGTAAAGTTTATAAGAAACGTGGACCTAACCAACTTTCACTGTACTGTCGAAATAAGAATACCCTTATTCCTGTCTTAAGAGGATGCGAAAGTTAGTCAAATCAGTGAGTTTTGCCAACTCAACATGTTTCGATTGTATATAATTTAAGTTCAATAAATAAACATATAGTGTGTATGTATGTAATTCAAATAATTTATGCAAACGAAACAAAATAGGATTTTGGGTTTCTTAACCAGGGTTGAAAAATGTATAAACAATAATGCAAAACGAGACCAGTCTTGGTATTCTGACTCAATTTCTTTGAAAATGTCATAAAACTCGAAGACATTGAGACTTTGAGAAAAGCAAGTCAACAATAGCATCCAGTTACATTTATTACGTAGCTGAAGCGGAGCATTCAGCGAAGTAATGGTTTTACTAAGTTCGTCTGTCCGTCTGTCTGTCTGTCCGTGCGCACTCTCCTGGTCACATACATTGACCGATTTGGACGAAATTTGGTACACAGGTAGCACTACTCAAGAGGACCCCTGGGAATACTTTTCAGCCAAATCGGTCAAACGGTTCAAAAGTTATAGGCGTTAGAGTTCAGAAACTCATCGATTTGGCTGAAATGTATACGTATGCGTAAGAATTGCATAGCACCGTGTGAATGACCTTGCGCATACATCCGGAATCATGTGCTTGTACATAAATCTAGACTCCGGAATAGTGTTCAACAAGCAATGCTTATACTACGTTGGGAGAGGATCGCAGAGGTGGGTATAGAGAGAGAGGTGGTGGAGGAGATTTGTTGGACATGTGGGGAGGTGGTTTGGAGGTGATCACTCAACGCCTTGTTCAGCTACGTCTCTGGCCTGCTTACTAGCAGTTTATTTATTCTCCAGTTTTCCCAATTTTTTTGAGAGCATTCTTGTGTGCTTTTTTTCTTTTCATGGTATTTTGATTTGTAAAAAGCTATTTTCTCTAATAGTCCTCTCGTTATGAAATCTTACGTTTTTCATTTATTTTGGTAACTGACAAGCCATCCATGATAACCAACGTCGAAAGTGGAACAAAAGACAAAAACCGTCACTCAAACGCAGTCTCAAACCTCGTTTGCCCAACTATTTACAATGAGAAGAAAACGTCTAGCAATACTACATTTTTTTCTGCCAGTGCCAGAAACGCAAAATGTGTCTATTAAAAGTGAAAGCATTTTTAATAGTTTTAGGGCCTCATACAACATTAATAACAACGATGCGTTTGTGATCGAGGTGGGAGAAATTGGAAAGCAATGGAAAAATGGAGTTACAAAATATGTCAAGAAATTATAAGACAGATGTGACTTCTCAAATGTTTCGCACGCATAAACATCAAGGTTAAAGAAGCGAAAGAGGG
Source organism: Orchesella flavescens (assembly GCA_964034955.1). NCBI lineage: Eukaryota > Metazoa > Arthropoda > Collembola > Entomobryomorpha > Orchesellidae > Orchesella > Orchesella flavescens. The sequence goes on from OZ035955.1 coordinate 20,447,299, forward strand.
AGAAAGGGGAAAATATAAAGAAAACCTGAAACGTACCATTCGAACTAGTTTGGTAGGAAAAGGATGCTGCTTTCTCTGAGTGAATATATTTACTTGTAAGCTTCTTGGAAATTGTGAGTGACTTATGCAATGGTAAGAAGAAAGTCACTGGATGTAAAGAACCAACATGCGTGTATAAGAATGTAGGAGCAGGTGAAATAAGAAGTACTTAACCTATTTAACTTCAAACGTCCAAATATATTCTATATGCAAAAATGAAAATGCAAGGTGAGAATCGTAATGGTATTCTTGCCATACATCATTATCATATTGTCTACAAGCAAACACAATTCAGCTAATGCTAAAAACGCTGACTTTTACAGATCGAAATGGAGGGAAAGAAGACAAGCTCTTTGGAAGCAATGCGTGAGCAAGTCAAACTTTGCCAGTGCTTGCACATATATTTCCAAACATTTTCATGGACAATAGTCGCTTCATATGTACTCTCGTATTTCCATCCTCTGGCACACTTGCTTTAATATACCAAACATGTACAATAAAATGTATGCATGCATGCATTATGAACTCAGTTCATGTCTCCGGGGTATTTTTCGTGTCATTTCATACTTGCAAATAATATCAACTCTTTTGTTCTGTTCAATTTTTGTATGCTTAAAAACCAAACTAAATCCTAATCTAACTTGTATGTGCCTAGCATATGTATAGTTTGTAGGTTTGCTATTATTCGTTTCCTAATGTTTCCGTCAACTAAAGCAGCCTTTGGTTGTGTTCGTACTGTTCCTAGATAGGATTTCACAAAAAAAATGTCGCTTTCCATGCTATTTTCTTGATATATTATTTCATCCCGGTTTTGTTTACCCCCAAGAGTGAGTGCTATACGGTAGTATGGTACTTGCTTTGACTTGCTCGCATGTTACAATTACAATATGAAGATGGAAAACTTTCAACGCAACGCCTCATTGCTATGCATAGAACACAATATGGAAAATTGCGTTTCTCTGACGGACTCATTTCAAATGAGACTGATGAGAGCAAGTTCAACATCGTTTGCATCGGGATTTACATATAGAGTTAAGCATACAAACAGATGCAGCATAGAACCAACATATGGGAAACTTTTAAAAGACTATGTTCACTTTTTCTATATGCAAATATATATATGAAACATGATCAAATTATGATGTTTCTATGATTTTTGGCGGTTTTCCGTTATAAAAGCTATCATGCATGCAATGTTTCATCATCAAGTGCCCTCATGTGTTATTCTCATTTTCTGCATCCATTAACTCATCTTATATCGTTATTTATACACAGGTACATATTATAAACGTCATTTGATGTAGATAACATATATACATAAGCTGCAAAAAAGATGGGAAACATCAAACAGTCAATCTTTGTGAAAATGTTGATGTCACTCGACATCGGATGTATAAATTTCACCTTGGGTAGGGTATGATAGTGTGAAATGTAGAACCTTTTACACATTAATTCGTTGGCAATGTATTAAACTGTACTCTCCTGGCTCTTGACTGAAAGTTTGATACTCATCGTCTACTACAATGAGAATGGTGGTGGTATGTAATTAACAGATGGAATAATGTTTGTGGGAGCACGGGAGCTGGCAGGACATTTGTTATATTACGGAACATATATGATTTTATGACATAATATTATACATTAACAAGAAAACACAGATATACAATTTCCACCATTGAAGCAGTTTTATCACCATGCTGTGATTGAGATGTTTCAATGCCCTAGACAATGGTGCACGTATGTGCCATTAGGGATAACGCTTTGACGTGACTCATTTGCATGTGCTTAGCTACAAATCTTGACACTTCTTTTGTTAAATGAATGTTCCTTCCAGAACGATGTGGGATATATGGGGTGCAATCCCCAAAAGAACAAAAGGCATTTAATTTCTTATCAGTTCGTGAATTGAAACTGTTTTTCTTTTAACACGGTAACTTATAGATATAATTTCCGCAGTCATTTGTTTTATGGTAGTTGTAAGCAGTGTTTGCTGTGATTAAAATTATATCACCTAAAGACACTATACAGTCGGGTGAAGCTGAAAAAGTATGGATGTCATCGATTGCAGTCGAAGCAATTTGAGCATCATTTTCAAATTGTATTTAGCATAAAACTCATTTTCTCCATGAATAATTCAATATTACTTGCCACTGTTGACACAGACGGATGACAACCTGGTAGTAATTGATTCAAATATTCTGAAGAAAATGTCATAAAATTGTTTAAAAAATTCCTACAGAACTCCCTTTTTCCTGTATATAAGACTGTATGTAGGATGGTACTGATGGTAGTCATTCTTCATTTGGATTTTCTTCTTACATTTCATTTGAATTTCATCCGCAGGGCAAAAGCTACAACATCAACGTGTAGTATAAGCCGATAATAAATATACGTTCACAATTTCCTTTATACTGTCAGGAAAAGTTTTTGCTCTTTATGTACAAGTAAAAAGAAAAAAGAGGCGCCAGTAAGTATTTCGCTGAAGCATGTGCAGAGCATATATTTTTATTTTTTCCTCGTTATCAATATTCGGAGCTCGGTACAAGGTTCATGAATTCATGGGAATACCTATCTAAGTAATGATGTTCTGCTAGGGATATGTAAGTAAGTATATGTATCCAGAGTGAAAAAATCTAAAGACTTTGCCGTGTCAAAGCAAAGCCAGAAAAAAGTAGCACGGATTTATTGTGATGATAATTAAGAAATCCTGTTCAGGAGACTCCCAAGCTGGGGGATTAAATGTTGATGGATGAAGCTCTACGAAAAATGTAAAAGTTACTACGTGTAGACGAACATTTGTAGTGTAGTTCGTAGCACTAGTCTACTCACTAGCAACTTTCATTATATGTGCTTGCTTTGCTATTACTGACTCTGACTGCCATAGATAAATTTCTCTCGCGAGGGAGCACATTCCCAAAAACGAGCCAACCAAACCATTTTATGCAGCCTAAGAAGATAATTAGTAAATTTATTTTTGGCACTACTAGGTATAAATTACTGTAGTTTACTTTACAGCTTTCAAACTCCTCTAAAGTATTCATCAAACTGAGACTGACAATGGGAAAAATGTAAAATGCGTTCAAATAAATAATATATCAAGCTTCCAAGCAAAAGATTACCTGAGTGAATACAAAAAATCTAGCCACAAAATTATATTTGGGGAAAAGCAAGAATGTTATGAAATACAAACAAAATTGGTTATATTGCTCTCAAGAGTTTCAATTCACTAGATTCTACTTTACACATAGTATAGGATAGAACGAAGAGAAGCTATACAGTACCCATTTGCCCCTTTAGCCATACGGTTTCATCAAGTCAAGTCAATCAACCATTTACTTTACAGTGAAGGGCTGACGGCTGACAGTTACGCATTCCTACATAAGTATAACAGTTTCGCTTTCCATCGTCCTCAAGCCTGGCAACAGAATTCAATGTATTTCAACTTTCAACGCATGAAAAGGCTTCTTGAATAATTTAAGATATTGAAGACGAATTTATAAGGTTCTCCACTCATGTAGCAGCGTGTGATCTCTCAACCATACAACAAGTACATAGTTTCCACTGTTTTGGCGTTTACTGCGACGAATTCGTCGTAAATTAATTTTATTTATCAGGGAAACTAGCTCAGCCATGAAATTTGTGAATTGCCTCACAGTGGTCTTTTATAAAACTGTCGTACGTAGTCATGTGGGCCTTTTTGCCTTTAGGGTTATCAATAAGAAGTTGGGCAACAAAGTACTATTTAAGCAAGTCAGTCAGAAACTCTATAGTGGAGTGTAGTTGTGACTGCACTTGATTTTGGTAAGGGGAAAGAAGTGTATTAGAATAGCTCAAGCTAAACCAAAGAGATGTTTGATGGTTAAGTGTTTCCTTTGATCTTCCCCATCATAATATTGGTTTGATGTGCGTAGCCTTCAGTCAGTTTCTCTCCGAGCCATAAAGACAAATGGTACACAGACAGTTAATTTTATGTTTCTTAACACCACTAACCGTACTACCTACATGGCATTGTTTACCCCAATCCAAACTTTTTGAATGACTACACAGACGGCGTATGTGCACACAAAAAGTAGGTATGCATGCGTGCATGCCACTTTCGAAAATGACTAACAACTTTGGATGTGAATCTAGAGTAAAAAAAGTGGTGCAATTTTGTAACACTCCCAAAATAGTATAAATACCTCAAGCCATTTTATTGAGATTTTACATAGTCATCATATATGAAGGAAACATGGCAGCCTGAGATTGTTCCGTTTCCAGTCTTTCTTTATCTTTTCTGGATTCAGGATGGAGATTTTTTTGGGGAACTTGCTCACTATATAGAATGGCTATTATTGTAGATTTTGTGTGTGGTGAAAGTATTTCCACTACAATTTTTTAGCTAACAAGTCAGAAGGGATCACATCACATCTCTTCTCTGAGAAAACTTTTCCTTGCTGTTCTACTTTCTCTTCCTCCCTCCTCATCTCGTTTTCTTTTTCTCGTCATTACTTGCCAACTTGCCATGACTGTTAGCATTACTTAGCATGTATTGAGTTTTGAGATAAATCTGACTTGGACTTGTTCCTTTGCATGTGCAATGTTTTTATTCTTCCATTCTCATTTTATGCTTACTATCTAAGTAATACTACTACCAACTACATAGTTACTATATATGTGAGTGCGTGTAAGACGTAAGAGCACGGAAACAGACACAAGACACAACTCTCCTGAACAGCTTCTAGAGAGCACTTTAGGTGAAAACGAAAAAAATGGGAATAAAACGAAAGTTAGAAAAGCAATGGTGGAATGGTGATAAAGGATTTTTCACAACTTTCAGCATTTTTTTACAGAATTTATACAGCACGTCGTAATCTGGAACCATGCAACCTCTGAAATCCCAGCTTATAGCTGCTGGTCGCACATTTACTTTCACTTGTAGCTGCGAAGTGAGTTTTTTTTTCAGAGTACAAAGTTGCCCTTCAATTTGAATTTATATGTATGCAGGCGTATTATCATGTCGTTTCATATGAGTGTGACATTTCATAGATGGGTTGTTGACCCAGTGTTTTAGCTGTCACCCGTCAAGCCACAGTCATCGAGGTGCATATTATAAATGGTGATTTACTAATCTTGTGTAGAAATGTGCTTTCTGGAGATTTCATCAAGAATGTAATGAAATGTAAGCCTCGCGGATGATAACCTGGGGAAATGGTATCAAAACTTGAATGGATGCGGTTGTCTAAATTCTATTAAACTGAAAGATATGGGCACAGAATTGCATAATGGTGATGGGGAAAACATTTTTAGAATTTGTAAATACGGGAACATGTGGGTGTAACAGTAATATTCACATATATATATATACTAGACCGCATAGAATATTAGTTCAATCATCCGAACGTATCTTATTGAGAAGGTATCAAGGGTTCATACATATTCTGGTCATAAATTCATAAATTATTTATCGTGTTCGAGACTTTACACATGAGTATAGATGTGTGTTCGAATTGCAAAGTTGTGGTGACTTGGCGTGGGATTTCTAAATAATTCAAACGTCACATTCACTCTGACTGTTGAGTGGCATTAATTAATCAAATCATTCATGATAAGTTTCAATTTCGTTTGGGAGCACATGATTCTACAGATTTTCACTAGAACTGTTTTAGATCTTTGGAACCAGGACAAGTATCCCGCTGTGGGTGTATTTAGCATACATATATGCCTGCTCAAAAAATATATAGTTATATGGATGTACTTCGCAAAGTTGGCTTGATCTGTGTGTTTAATGCTGAACAGTTCCGGAAATTTCATTTCATTTCTATTCCACTGAGTTTCTGCGTAAGTGCTAGGAGTTCAAATCTCTTACCATTATGAGTTTCGAGCCAAACAGAGGGATCATGATGTCACACAAGTGATCGATTCCAATTTGTTCGGGGTATCACATTCCAGAAACAAAAATGCAATATCTCGGCTCGCTTCTGTTATAATAGCTAAACAAAACGGAATCTGGAACACAGAACACGCGTTTTATTGTTTGGGGCTCTCTATAGGGTCTCATCTCATCGTCCAATGTTAGAAATAGAGAAGAAAACGCTTGTATTATATTACATCTAAACAATTCCCACTGACATAATATGAAAACAAAAAAGTACATATTTTGATTCCCTACAGAACTGACATATTTTTTAAAAGGATTTATACTTGTTTATACTACCCCAATCACCAGCTTCGTTATCCATTCAGCTCTAATGCAGTACCCTTTGGAACTTGCAGAACTTGCATAAAAGGAATAAGAACCGAATTATATTCGATTTAGCACCATACTATCAGGTGCAGTTGTCCACTAAAGAATGGTACTCGTTTCGTACTTTTTGGTACTTTTCGTGAACCAGATTAGTACCAAATCCGTACCGAATGAGTACTGGCGCGCTTATGCTATAGTATGGATTGTGGAATGACGGTTGAGGTATGATGGTAGCATAAAGAAGCATATACTTCATTTAAATCCGAAGCAACATTTTTGTTGCTTCCATCATATGAAATTAACTAAATATGAAGCAACATTTTTGTTGCTTCCATAATCTAATACTATCTGACCATCTGACGTCTTCAGCATACCACAACAACACAAAAATTTATTCCTGCAAACACTACACGCATCACTTAGCTATCTTCAGAATAAAAGTTTATCCACCTGATTTGGAGTTAGCTGATTGCAGAACTGGCAAAAATGGCGAAGTTAAAGTAAGAACTATTAAACAACGATCACGACCATTTAAAACCTGAATTACAAATAGCTAACACCAACTTAACAGATGACTACTTACTTAATTACACTTGTTCTGCAACACAAGGTCTGAACTGACTGTCAACTGTGTTGTTGTCTAATACATGTAATAAGAGAAGCGATAAGAGAAAAATGTAGTTTATAAGTGGCGCGCGTTTTGAGGACTCGAAGGTCCGAATCATTCGGTACTCGTTTGGTGCCTACAGAACTCTCATGATTTTTCCCGTTGGAGAGATTTTTCAAGAATGCCAAATACGGTCAGTACTCTACAGGGTGGTTCTAATTTAGTACTACAAGTACCCGGTACTGCAAGGCCCAAAATAGTATTTTCTGGTACCGTTTAAGATGGGTTTAATCGAGTGGCTGGTGATTAGGGTACTTGCCACTCTCTGTCCAAGTTTTCTTTGGGACTTATTATTGTAGTGATTTCCTGATATTTGCCAGCATTCCATTAGTTAAACTGCGCACTACCAGAGCTTGATCATCAGCAACATCCCAACACAATTTCCGTGTTAGCATTTGTGTGTACTTTATTTGCTTACATTACTTTGTAGCTTTGTCTCGCCTGTTATTTTGAAACCTTTTTTTTTATTTTAAGCCATGAGGATGGAGCCTAGGGTTTTTAGTTTTTTAGGACTAGTAAACTTTTTATGTCAGGATATTACTTGCAGCGACTTTCTTAAATCCTGATAAGGAAGGAAGCAATGAACGAAAAATGTGTTTCCAAACATGTCGAAATCCTCAACTCTAATCTAATAGCAGGAAGAAGGGAAAGCATCCGTTTGCCATACAAAGCCATCGCAAATGGACATATGCATTAAGATGAGGATGTGCTTTATAATTGGATTTCTTTTGAAAGAGAAAGAAAAAATCTCTCTCGCCACTATCTTGACGGTTTCCCCCTAATAGATCCGGAAAAGATTGGTAGGCATGAGTGCGACATGGTTTCTACTACAAAATGAGAGTGTGCACGCATTTCAAATGGAATTCGCGTTTCACCCTCTTTTACTCAAAGGTTGTTAGAATCTACATTTCCACGAGTTGCATTTATTGCTATAGTTGGTAAGAGTAAGAGTAGTAGTGGAGCGTTGTGCTCTATGTCGTTTTATTTCCCACAAGGAAAGTTAAAACGGACCAAAGGACTCACAACAGCTGAGTTAAACTAACTCTCTAAAATTCAGCTTCAACAATCCTGGATGGATATGGGCGGAAGAATGGCGGATATGCAAGTTGGCAAAAAGGCACTGTGGATATGAAGGATATAAAATAAATGCAGGAAGCGGCAACGATTGTACAAGTAATCACAAAGTGTACATTTAGTTTATTACAAGTAAACGGAAAACTAAAAGCACGTCATAATGTGTAAGCCGAGAGCAAAAAGGAATATGAATTTTCTGTGGGGACTCGTCATCAAACTCAACTCTTGGATTTTAGTATTTTGACTCGCCCTCACCTACCATATTAATTGCTTTCTATCCAGATCCAGCTTTTTCATGCATGCATGCATGCATGTGACCCAACCACCGCGTTTCATTTCCCGTCCTTTTTAACAACATAAAATGTATTTGTAATTTTCTATTTTTATATTTAAATGCAGAGAAGGGCAGCACATAAAACTAGAAAATGCAAAGCACGAGCCACGACGAATGTATGGAGCTGCTTAACGAATGGAATGGAAGAGCGTAGATAAAAAGAGTCCTTCGTCTGCTCGTGTTCTCGTTATTTTTTAAGTATCTTCCCAATTACATGCCCTTTTGTTACGCAGACAAAATACTTACTTTCTGCGGGCGGACCACACTGAAGCTAACGAGTAATTCCAAGCTACTACTTACTTATATTCTTCTGGACAAGTGCATAACACTTGATATTACAACTATCGGGCTGCTATATCCGTTCCATTCATAGTTATTTCGTTGTGGGTGTAAACACACCAAAAAAATAAGTAGTTCATGTGTATTTCTTCACTTAAAATGCAAGCCGTTTTTGCTTGGCATTGACATAACAAATATACAACGCTATATATATGACCCTATATAGGGTCTTCAAGTATACAGCTTACACTTTGAATAATATTTAAGATGTACTTTGTGGCTTTCTTTGTCAGAAAAGATTCGCTATATATAAAATGGAGTGCTCAATGTAAGCTTTTATGTGCTCCTTGGGACATAAAAGCAAACACACATTCACATTGAGGGACTCTAGCATTTCCTACAACACTCGCTACCCATATTTCCGTGTAACCTCACCGGTATTAAAATCCTAGTATCTTTATATTATGCAGGTGTTATATATGCTTTTAAATCTGTAGGAGTGGGAACGAAAGACTAGCTCCTCCAATTCTTTTATCATCTCTGCGAGACTGTGTGTAGGTATACTGGAAGAGGATAATTTTCACAATGAATCATATAATACCTAGTCATCATCTCTTTAATTTCTGATGTGGTTGTACAGAGTTAGACCCCTTTACTCTTACATCCTCTCATCATCATCAGTGCCATCATTATTCTGCAAGAAATCACTGGGAAACCACCAACTGTAACCGCTGTGTGTGTGAGAGAGAGAGAGAGGTCTTGTACCCGCGTCTGCCCTTCATTGTGGTTTCCTCTGTAATGAATACATGTCAGTGTATTGCATGGTTGATGATGGTTGGTGGTGGTGGATGGAAGAGTAAGGTAAATAAAATCGCCTTGATGTTAAAGAGACCTTTTTAAGTGGTATACGAGCTATAGCTGTCTAATAGGGACTACGTCGAATATGGATGAACGATGTTGATTTCCGAGAATGAGACGCTAATGTTAAGTGTGGTGTGGACTGAGGTAAACTCTCCAATTCGCCATTCAATGGAAGAAGTATACCAAAGATTAAACCTCTTTAATAATAAAAAAGCCTCTTAACTGAAAATATGAAAGGAAACGCATGACTCTTCAAATGACAAGTTATGATGATAGCAAAATTGGTCGTTCTACTTTCCAAAATGATAATCCCTAGTTTTTTTTTCGCCCCTTATCAAAACAAGCTCGTGTAATATGTTCTACCTAGTTATGTAGGGTGGTCAAAAATTCTTTCAAGAGAATACTTAACACAAGAACTCAATTCATTTTGGTTAAGCCTAGCATACATACCATGGGGTAGCCAAATAACTGAGCTTGTAACAATGAAAGTAGTAAAGTAGTTAAGATAAACGAATCCTGTCAAGGAAAGTTCATATAAGGGATGCTGAAAAATGTGCAACATATAGAATCTATATATACCATATAAACACACGCTATGCCCAACACGTGCAAATTTTCAGGTAGCCGCGTCAGTGTTCTATAGACTGACTACATACCAAACCAAACTTTCACTGTTGCACTTTCCCTTCGTGGTATATTGAGAATTTTCACAGTAGTTGTTCTGTATATAGTAGTGTATGTATATTGAAATGGTGCCAAATAATATTGCTTTGTAACATGCAAGAATCCCCGGATAAAAATATCAAGAAAACTCCATTCTGTTTTTCTTTCTCCAACTACTTTTCTAGTACTTGCGTTTACTTTGGGAATTGAACTCAAGCATTGTTGTTAAGATCGAAAAGACAGAGAATCAAAATGTAAAGCTTCCTCTGAGTGAGTTAAGTTAAGCACATAAATAAATTCACATGTTTTATACACACTCTCCTCCTTTAACTTGTGCAATCTTTAGGGAAAATGGGTTGAAGCATCACAAAGATCATAGAATGGTGGATACAGTGTTCAATTGTAGTGGAAGATGCCATTTTCGATTATAAAATTATGAATTCTACAGGAATTCCTAATTCAATGGGTTGGAAAGCTGTTTTAAAAATGAAAAAGGAGGACAAGGCAGAATGTATAGAAGCTATTAGCCTTATGCAATCTCATTGTCATCCGTAATGGACATTTTTATAGGAAATGCAACAAAAAAACGTTATGTCTTTTTGTATATAGAGTAGGCGAGCATTCAAACATTTTACAGTGTCTGATGGAGTGTAAAAGGATGGAATGAGGCATAAACTTTCAATTCCCTTGAAAAAGAATAAATGAATGTAGATTGTAGGTGTTGTATAGATTCTATAATGTATTAACTTATATTTTTCGTACAAAGCTGTCTTAAAAGTTAATGGTTAGTATTTTTTCACCATGTTTTAAATCAAGTTAGTCAAGGGTTGTAAGCAGAATGGCTGAGTGGTAAAAACAACTAGTTTATTTGAAAATTTCAAAAGATGCAATCTGTTTAAGAGCATTTGTCGATGAGTGCAACTGGATGAAATTACGTTGTTGTTACAATGAAGCAAGTTTATTGAATTTTTCAGAGCTGCTTTGATGATGAAGAGATAAACTAATAACAATAATTTTGTTTTGTTAAGCTTACTTCAATAATCAAAGAAAGTGTGTTAGACTGATGTTTCGAAAACCGTTTCGACTTTCACCACCACCACACTTTTCTATAGCTTTTCAGTGTTGTGTGAAAGGCATGGTGTTTACTACTATCGTGGAATGTCTGTCAACCACTAGTTCCTATCATTGTACAGAGTATACAAATAGCATATGAGAACTGTCTAAAAGAAGCAGAGAGGAGAAAGAAGGCATACAGGTTCAAGCTGCAGCCATGTCTCCCGGTCTGACATATGAGTCGCGTTCAGTGGTACGCGAAAGCGATCGATTTCCTCAACAAATGTAATGTCCTAAACCTTGCTACCAATCCATTAGCTAACTTTTATATGTATGAGTTTGGAAACAGGAGAAAGGAGAACCCGTTTTAAATGCAATGAAGTTCCAATGTGGGGTATACATGTAAACATATCCCCTTTCTTGTTCAAACATCCTGCGAAAGTGTTCCAACAAACCGGATGATAAATAACGAAGTTAAATAACATGTTTAGTGGTAAAATATATTCTTTAGTGGGGGGATGATGAAAAGTCTATGAACTGAACCCGGCGGCTGGTATAACAAGAATGAATTATACTGGATAGACTAGTTCAATACCTATATGTTATTGAATTACTCACAAAATGAGCATGACTTTTGACAGGGTGTTATGTTGAGTACGTTGACTATGTGAGTTCTATGAAGTTCTTGGAAATATATACCAACCAAACTAAGATGATTTTGAAATGCTGATACAATAATATGTATTTTTTGCAAAACTACTTTTTAACAGCAACAATATGATAAAAGAAAGTTATAAAAAAGCAATAAACCCTGAAAATGAATCTCACTGGTATATGAACTGAACTGTGATGTTGTAACATCTAAAAATTGTGGACAAGAGCCGGTTCAGGGATTTAACACCTATTTTGGAATTGCATCTTCTTGCCACGAATGCATGTATGTACATTCACATATGTTCATGTTCTCGTTCTTACAACATTTTTTACTTTGTCGTGGGTAGCATCTCGGTTTCGAAGAATTTATTAAAAACTGGATATCGTGTCATGCAGATAAAAACCGGTTTGCTGACCAAATAATGGTGTCCCAGTCATAAATCCGAGTTTATTTGTTTTTCATATGGAATTTTCATGCAATTTGCAAACATGGCGTTGACAGAAATTTCAAGTTCATGAACAGCGTAGCCAAAGAGTATGGGGTACAAAAGCGCAACGCCAGTGCATGTTGACTTTTATTATTTTGAGAAAGTGATCTCAATGGGGTGAAATAATGCCTACATCGGCCATACTGGGTTTTTTTCTGAACAAATTCTGAATGGTTAAAAAATGATTTTAAGCATAGATACTCCATTCATGAATAGTTTTAGGCTAGCATAAACATTATTTGGTTTAAAATACACAAAAATGGGTTCCAAGTATTATTATTAAAGTGTTTCTGCCGTAATGTATATGTTTGTCTTTAATGCAACATATACGTGACGCGTATGTTGCGTTAAAGACGTACACGTAAATTACATAATTGGGTTACATAATTAACTGCGTTAATTTTATACACATATTACGTGTATGTAATTGTGCATTTATTTTTATTGCTTTCGTGTGTTGGGGTGATCTTATGTTTCTTGTAGGTGTACTTTCTAAATCTTTAAAAAACCACCCTATCTCAGTTCACTATCACTTGCAGCCACAAAGTATCCACAAGGGAGTGTCGTCGTCTCGTGAGGAGTTACATAAAAACAAATTTCAAGTTGAAACCGGCTAGCGATTCACTGACTGACAGCTCTTTCAGCGATTGCAATATTTTTCCTTCCAGTTATGATTTGCATTCCTTGCGAAATGTAGCTGCTCAATCAATCTGCAACGTTTCAATTTAGGAAACAAGACAAATTAGTTGGGATTTGCTTTAACATTTGGTTAATATGGGTTCTTTTACGGAGGACGAAATCCAAAAAATAGTTGAAGTAAGTGTTTACAATTTATGGTATATAACGGAATAAAACGGTCGGATTTAATAAAAAATTCTACTTTCAGCTCCGTGGAAAAGTTGAGGATCTATTGCAAGATGAGTACAGGAAGAGTGACTTGTTCCTAATCCGATGGCTTAGAGGCTAGTTTGCGTTTGCTCATGTATTAGTTACTTTGTCAAATTCAAATTTTATGGAGTTTTTAAAGTTAATACTATATGTATTTGTTCACATTTAAACAGCTAGGGACTTAAACTTGGAGGCAGCAGAAACAATGCTTCGGAATGTAAGAAAAATTAAATACTTTTATTTTTAAGTCTGCCATGATTTGTCATTGTAAACTCCTATAAACTACATGTAGCACTTCAAATGGAGAATTGAAAAAAATGTAGATTCTCTTCTACCTTGCTCGCCAGATAATTACTTCACAAAAAATTTTCCTCATTGGTTAAATGGCGTGGATGTTAAAGGTCGACCTGGTAAGAATACTTTTATGCTCAGTTATCAGCATGTAGTAAGGCAGGAAACCACATAATTACTAACCAATGTGCACTGTACAAATCTAACTATAGTACTATGTATTCCAATGGCGGACTGGGATATTCGTAAAGTTGTGGAGGATGACTGCGTGGCAGAATTTGAAGATTACATGAATCGAATTTATGAGAGAGTCATGGAATGTATTCAGAGATACAACGAAAAGCGAAAGCCGGATGAAGAGCCCATTACGCAGTTTACATGCATCGTTAATTGGGATCAATTCTCAGTGCGTCAAACAAGCAACATAACAGGTTAGCTGTGAATTCATTTTAAAGGATTAGTGCTAAGTAAAAAGATTGAGTCAACTCACCTGGGCCTAACTCTCTCTAATAAACTAAATCTTACAATTAATTCATTTTTGTTTTAGCTGTGCAAACAATTTTGGGATGTGTAGGTGTTTACGAGGCGCATTACCCAGAAATTCTGGCTCAAGCATTCTTCATAAACACGAATCCAGTTTTTCAATTCCTCTTTCAATTAATGAAACCCATCCTAGCTAAAAAGACTTTGTCCAAAATCCAATGCTATGGATGTGACAGAAATGATTGGGAACCAATCGTAAGAGCTGCTGTTGAGGAGCATCAAATCCCTCGCCAGTTTGGAGGTTAATGAATGTGTGTATTAATGTTAAGTCCATTTTTACCTAATATTTCATGAGTAACAATCGAGTAATTTTTTATACTTATTTTACTATTGTATTAACTTCTTGTTTTATGACAGTTTTTACAATAAAAGCTTCATAATTGGCAATAACACTTAGTACTTTGCTGCTATTTTTTTTACTTGATCAGCCACAAATACTTATAGCTGATAAATATTGGTATAAAACTTGAATAAAAATTCATACTACATTTCTCGTTTATTAATTTAGATTTCCATTCCTATTTTGTTATTCCGTAAAAAGCTTATTGGATACATTTATGCCTGCGTTTGCAAAGGTAACATGTATTTGTCTATCATCCCATCTACAAACCTAGTCCATCAAGAAGTTGCATTGCAGCTTTTCAGCAACAAAAAAATCTTTGCATGCATGCATATAGATGCTTTATTATAGTTTAAAATAAAATTCGTGCTGACATTTTGTACTGAAGTAAGTATTGGTTTATATAAAAAAAAAGTTGTCCTCTCCTCGACTCCTTACGGGTATTCATGAAAAAAACAATGTTGGTTATATTGTCTTGTTCGCTTTTATAGTCTGTCTTTATGTCGATGAACAGACTAATCAGAGTCTTGCGTGGTCAGAGAATGATCGTGATTTTTTCATGCGTGGACCAGATTGTTATGCAAGAAACAAGTAAGTTGTTCACCAAAGCCGGCAAATTGATAAGGAATGATTTTCATTTTCACACATTGATATACCTGTCATACTATCCCATCAACATTTCTTAACAACAGGGTTCATACCTTCAAGCATTTAATAGCATTTATTTGCTTGTACTTAATTTCACCAACTCCTCATAAAATCACAAGTCGTCTGCTTGCATGCAGTATTGTATGTGCCAATCTTTTCTGGGCCCCCAAAGAATTTTGCACGCAATAACAACTATAATCAGTAGGTACATTAACATTTTATGTACTTGCAAATGCATAAGTCTTGTAGTACTTAAATATTTTGCAGAGACCAAGTTTATTCCAGCTTTTAGAAAGAAGATATTTAGCTTTCATGAGATTAATTGCTTAGCATTAAAGTTGTGTTTGTGTCCTCAAGATAACTATTAAAGATGGACTTTACGGAAGAAGAGACACAACTACTAGAAAAGGTAAATAAGAATTGAGTCCAAAATCCAAATTCTCATACTTTCACGAATATGCAGTTGGCTTTTCTAACAATATTCAATTATTGTAATAAAATGCAGTTTAGAGCAAATATGGAGCCGTTTTTGCAGGATGACTACTCAAAGTCTGACAATTATTTGATACGTTGGTTAAGAGGTAGTTTTTGGTATTTTACACAGTAAAATTTTTGTGCTCGATGCAGGAATTTTATGCACATGACATAATGAAAGTACATTTTCTTTGTTCACAGCAAGAGATTTAAAGTTGGATGCTGCAGAGGAAATGCTAAAAAGTGTAAAGAAAACTCAGCACATTATCATCTAGTGCAACACTTATTCATGCTATATGAAAATGACTCAAAAGTCTTGATATTTTCAGCATCTCCAATGGCGGGAGGTAAACAAGATTGATGTCCTACTTCAAGGGTCTCCAGACAATTATTTTTCCAAGAACTATCCTTACTGGTTGAATGGGGTGGATGTGAAAGGGCAGCCGGGTAACGTGCAATTTTTATATAATCAAATACGTATAGCACAAACGTGTGTAACTGCCAACCGTTTTATGCATGTATACTTATGTAATTTAAAAACTTTCCCATACCCAGTTCTCTGCAGCCCCGTTGGTGATTGGGATATTAGAAAAATAGTGGAAGAGGATCGAATAAAAGAGTTTGAAGATTACGTTAACAGGATGTACGAAAGAGTTTTGGAGTGCATTCGTAGATATGATGAGCGAAGGTCACCTGATCAACCCTCCATAACCAAGTTTACTTTAATACTAAACTGGGAAAGATTTTCGGTTCGACAAACTGCAAATATGAAAGGTGAGTGTGCATTATTATATACATATGTTTTTACCAAGTAGTATGTACCTTTGCATACTTTTTCCAGACTATAAAAAGCACTTTTATTTGCTGTTTAGCTATCCAAACTCTACTCAACATAGCAGCCACTTACGAAGCTCATTATCCAGAAATTCTGAGCCAGGCCTTTTTCGTGAATACGAACCCATTTTTTCAAATCGTGTTTACTTTGATGAAACCTATACTCGCTCCAAAGACCTTATCGAAAATCATTTGTTATGGAACAGATAGAAGTGAATGGGAGCCAGTAGTGAGATCAGTTGTCGAGGAGCATCAAATCCCTAGACAGTTTGGTGGCTGAGTATACAATGGTTTTGCATTCAATCCATTTCACAAATTTCGCAAGTACCATACATACACATGGTTCCAGTTAATAAACTTTCATGATTAAAACCACAATGATTTGGCAATATCTTTAGGAGTTTATTCGGCCTACTTTAATGATTTTTCAACGATTTCGACATACATATCCAACTACTTATACCATAGGATGATCTCTGACAGATTGGAATAGATGCCACAACGAAATCCTTTAATTAATTGAACTGATCACTCAGTTTTATAAAACTTTCCCGTATCTCCGAAAACTTGTAACATATAGTAGTTGCATTAAACAACACTGTGCAAATATTTACAACTATCCGGACAAATCCTTCATCTGGCCATTTTTTGGTCACTAGAAATAGAAATGGAATTTCAAATTAAATATATGTTGTACTCTAAGAAGCATATTTGTCTTTATTTGATTTTCGTTTTCGACCAACTTTTGCTACGATTTTTACCAAGCTGTTGACAAATGACACATGTGTACTTGTAGTATATTTCAAGTTAGAGAAAGAATTTCATGAATGAGATGATATATAACGGTACGGAAGTAATATACTTGTTCCTTCCCTAAATTTCCTATGCCTTGAGGGTTATTAACATTCTTCTTGTTTGACTTCATATTTAATGAGGATCTTTTTGAGCTTTGTCTTCCATTTCAACTCTTGAAATGAAATGATGTAATTAGAGAGTTCCCATTTCCCTTTAATTTCGACGGTTATTCGGATGATACTCACATTGAAGCATGCACATATTGCAAAATATACCATGCAGAATTATCAGGAGATTACGCTATAAAATTCATACATCTCTCATGGGCACTTACTAATACCTAGATACTACATTAATGTAAGTATAAGGCTTATACATATCTATAATATATTGAGTGTAATGTAATACATACTGCAGAAACTTTTATTAATAAAACTGGTGGGTATTGTAGGTATGGAATATAAATATGTCAGAAATTTTTATTGAAACTCCAATCCCTGAGTTAATGAAATGCTACAACGAGAAGATTCGCTATAATTTGATTGCTGCTGCCCAGTTTTTTATTATATATTTGTGTGTCCGCCCGTTCATCGGAAATGGTTGAGCTACGTCACGTTTCAAAAAACTACACGCTTTCTAACTTGTAATAAAATATGTAATTTCATTTTCTACAACCGAACGTTTCCCAAATGGCTTGGAGAGCAATGTAACGAATTTATGAAGTAACAAAGGCTATAGGGAAGTTCATTGTCGGAAGCTGGAGCTTGTGTGGTTTGTGGAAAACTATTCTCCAATCTCACCAACTGTCTATGGCAGCGGCCACAACGTTGATTTTGGGCAGTGAGATTCGTGTTCACATCGAATGATAAGCAGTTTCACAGAGAGAGAGAAATTCTAGGAATGACAAAAACAAAAGGGAGGGAGATGGCAATGGCTGTTGTAGTGCTGTATGAGTGTGTGCGTGTATATGTGGTTGGTTAACAACGTTGCTGATGCCTCACAGAATAAAAGGAAAATGCTTCTTCTTTCCCACAGTTCTACGAGACCAGAGGTGATTTGATTAGATTCAGTGAAACGTTATTTGGTCAAGCCGAACAGAAAATTTTATTTCTAACGGAGAGAATCTCTTACGGCTATCTCTTGTGTATTCATCCTTGTAAGGATTGCTTAAAAACTCTAGAGGAAAAGCGATAATGTTAGGTAGCTTTTTACATTCAATGTGATGTGTCTATACACAAGAAGATTCTACACGTATTATACTTTCATTGCCATTTGTTCGTTCGTGTCACGTCAAGTACATTTGATAAGAATCTGAAGCGTATATATAGAAAATAGAATGTTCATACAACAGAATCTTATACACTTTGCATGCCTCTCATTTTATAGTTTGTAGTGGTGGTGGTGGTTGGTGGTTGTCCTTTCCCCATTTCAATGCTTTTCCTTTAGATTATGGCCCTCACATCTATTCAACATCTATTGAGAGTGAATTGATTGTAAGAAATTTCCTCCTATTCTTTCTCCTATTCTCTGCACATAACCTATCCTTTCTTTCCTCGACATTAGCAAATTCTCTAGTTTGCTCTCGTCACTATCTTCCTGAGACTTGAGTTGTAGTTTTGTAATGTAACGATATCAAGATAAGGATGGATGTAAGCATAGTAGTGGTAAAATGAACGTACTATATACCCTTTTCTCAGACAAAGTCCTAAATTTTTAAAGGGGTTTCAGTAAACTTAAATAAGATGCATGTCGTGCCGTTGCCATCATATATCTTTTATGCCTCTTTCCTGCTGCTCCTTCAAATTTTATTCAGAATTTTTCCGCAGGCTGAGCGTATCTAGCCAGAGTTGACCTTTTGTATGATAAAAAGGGACTGGGGCACACATAGCTTTAGTGTTCCATTCCTAAGATTTGTTCTAAAAATTCTGCTTTCTGCTTACTTGCTTACTTTTTCCACGCTTTTTTAAACTGTTGGTATACCCACATAGGGAGCCATTCAAGAAAAATTTTCACTCTCACATTTTCATCCTTAAACATTGTCATGAGTATATTTGTCTCAATTTGTATTGTACTCTGTGACGGCATTTACATATAATTTAGGATGGTGAGAAAGGTTTGAGTGGAGTAAGCAGTGTTAAAGGCTTCCCCTCAAAGTTGATTGTGGTAGAGGAAAATGGAACGGTTGGGAGATAAAAAATGTAATGGATGAGTCGTTCCATGGAAGAAAAATAATCTTTGACTGTGGGTGAGAAGGTAACCATTCACTCATTTCGTAGAGTGATGATTTGGCTTGATGCTCCAGAAAATGTACCTATACCTATGCATATTCTCCTTACTGACTGAAGACGAAACGGAGAACATGCATGTTTTCTAGTATTTCATGTAAAAAGTGCTCGTAGAAGAGTCACTTAAAACGCCTCTGAAGAAATTACAAGATATATTCGTCCCAAGTTGTAACCCCTAGACAGGAATAAAATTACAATTTTCTAGCTTATATGAAAATGAGATTTTTGATATTCTTTTGGGAGCAATGTTAACCTGGTTTTTGACTTTCTTCCATCTCTCCCTCTCTCTCTCGTTCGTATTTTTTTCTCTCTTATGAAATCTAACTTTGTCTTGTGTGCACTTTTTTCATACGCTCGTCACTGATACCACTGAAGTAGACAACATTCAGCATTTATTTCGAGTACAAGAAAGGCTTCTTCCTTGACAGTGAGTGGCTCATGTGTTGTATTGTATTGATCTTTCAGAAGACCTTCTTAGGCTGAAATGCAACTGCTACCTTATTATGTGACGGCAAATTATAGAAACAATATATTCCACTTTCCTATTACTGTACACAAAAGTATAGTGGGAGAGACAGCGGGGTAAAAGTACTCACATTTTATGCCTTGCCTTGCCACATTTGCAGTTAAAGTAGGGCAAAAAAAATTACGTAGATAATAAGACTGTGACGAAATCTTAAACCGTATTTGTTCGAGCTCATGAGATCAACATGGGAGCAACGAGGGAACAGATTTGGTAGAGCATAATAAAGTCATTATTACCAGGAAAAGACACGACACTGATCGGATTCACTCTTTTAGATGTCACGTTGCTTTACCTAACGAATCCATGTGCCGTCCCACCTTTTCCCTTACAAAAATAACTTTGCTACTTTTTTGGGTGTATTGCTGTAATAATGATAATATAATTCCAAATGTTGTCCCCAAGAAACGTACAACTGCGGGAATGACAATAAAAAGATAAGTTTTATGGTGCCTATATTATTACCCGCAGTAGTATCTTTTTACAAATTATCTTAATTGTCCGAAACCAATCTGTTTTCATGCTTTCTTTGATGTGTTTGCTCTTTGTGGATGTCTGTTTTTGCTGCAGACGTTCAATTTTTTTTTATTACGTTACTTAAGTATGCACGCCAGTGCGGCTATAAATCATTGTCTATAAATGTTAGCATTTCATAACTTGAATGAATCTATATATAAAGGCCATCGAATGAATGAATGTGAAAGTGGATTTTCCTCTCTTCTCCTCAACAACATGAATTCTCTAGCTCTTGGTTTGCTTGTGTTTTGGTTGTGAAACCAACCAAAACTGTTTGAGTAGTAGGAGGAGGACCGGAATATCGGAAATAAGTATTCAGCCATATTGTCAATATACATCAACTAATAACTCAGTGGTTGTTCTCAATATATCATTTTTGTATTGCCAATTGCAACACTTGCTTACTCTTAGTGGATGTGTGCGTGCGTGTGTGCTCCTTTTTGACGTTTCATTTCCATATAGAAAACTATAATATCACGATCAAGAGAGAGAGAGAGTCTCCGAGAATGAGACATGAGATCAGCAACGTAATTTATACACAAAACTTGCGCTCTCCCATGTATGACATTTGCAGAAATTGGCTTTTAAAAAGCTTCACATGATGAGATGGATTTATTGTGTAGAGGGATAGATTTGCATCTACTCTACTCCATCCACTTCCACTAGTGCTCAGCATGTTGTTGTAGTCACTTTTTTGCCAATTTCTAGGAAAAATACTTGAGATAAATATTATGTAGAATGAAGTGAAATCGAAAACTACTGTATATAGGATGTAGGAAAGGAAGTAAGCCGGCGGTAATATGAAACCCTAACGCAATAACAAAGTATCAACGTGAAGTTAAATTACAAATAATATGAAAGTGTTGATGATCATCATGATATCATAAATATTCATAGGATATAAGTGTGTCTCACCCTGAGTGACACTTATAAAAATACCACACATAAAATTGTATAGTGGAATCCCTATATCGACTGTTTCATTTCATGGTCGGCTCTGTACAGGATCCAATTAGCAAACCATGTATCTTAATACCTCTTGTGGCAGCATTTAAAACGGTTATTTCATGGATGCTTTGTAAACACAGTTTGCATGTGAAAACGGCTTTTAATGTTCAAAGAGTTTTGTCACTATATTTGCCTTGCTAATTGGAGCCTATTTATAAGCATTTGAATTGTAAAATGTGTGGGTTCAGTAAGTTGCATCGCAAGTAAATATAGGTCATAGTCATCGCCATAAAGCTGTTGCTTATTGGGTAGTGGTGAAACTCCCACACATACTGCCAATTTCATGGATTCTAATCAATTTTCGTTTTTGCACCACCTATTGATAAATCCATATATACATAGTACTTTTACGTAAGGTAGGCAATCAAAAGTAGGGTGTTGAAGAAAGCTTTTTGGCTCATTAAGTGGATGAACATTTTTGCAAAGAAAAATAGGGTAAAATATGTGACTAGAATGGTAGTGGGATTATACCTATAATTAATGATTGACAGTGACTTTGATGCTCGTTTATTAGAAATTGATGGAGTGAGGTGATAAAAGTTTCTGCTCTTGGTTGAATGCGTACAATATGAATGTTACTGTTCTACACAATTCCAAAACATTTACGTTAAGCTTTTGCTCCTCAGGACAAACTGCAACATATACAAATGACTTTCTCCACAAATGTTGAATGTGTAGGCAATGGAAAATGTATGACACACAGCTAGAGGGAGAGATTGAGAGAAAACTGCAGTCTGTACTGTGTGGTTTGGGGTGGTATATATTACGCCATAAAAAACAAGATGAATCGTTTGGTTTCACACTTGGTTTTCTTACAAAAATATGAAGCTCATGGAGGCTGTGCCATAACTTCATAAATCTTTTTTACAACTATCATTTTTCACAACAGAGAGTAGTCTACATTCTGCTCCTTTCTCTTACTTTCATTCTTTCTCTCTCGCTTCGTCATCATCACCATGATCCTTGTTTCTTCAGCTTTTGCAATAAGTACATGATATTATGATAGTATATGTGTATGTCATATAATTATATCTTCTACACGTTCATATCATAAACACGCCATTAATTTTTCAAAAAAAATATTTCGTCAGCCAGTGTTTATTGGTTACGCGATAGCGATAAGTATTATTGAAAAATATTGTTTTACAAAACAATTCAACTAATATAATAATAGAGTTTGTTATATAACAAGCCATTATCTCTCGATTCCAAAATGTAAAAGGGAGAACGTGCAGCTGGTGAAGTTTTGCGGTTTATAAAGAAGGATTACTTTTTGCTTCGACAGACTCCCAACAAAAGAGGATTATCGATTTGGAGCTGTTTTCTTTCATTTTTTTTATTCGGTACTGGGATAAGCAGATACGGGATGACATGTGAGGAGTTTACTAAACAACAAAACAATCTCGTCAGGGAGGATAGATATGATACGCTGATTGCTCGATTACGCGGTCCATACACTACTATTCATAATCAAAGGAAGGAGAAGACGAATGCCTACCATTTTTCATGAAGATCCATGTGCTTCCCATATTTTTTTTAGGAATCACTCAACTGAAAAGTTTGACAACGGGCACACGCCTTAGCTTTTTGTTGTTGTGAGTTATGAGTAATCAATTAGCTTTTTGGGGCTGGGAATACAAATACACACACACACACACACACACACTTCGTTAGGAGCTGACAGTGTCAAGCTTTAGTGTATTTCACTCCTTGTGCACTTTCTCCCAAGCGCTTTTGCATGTCAATCACGTTCCCTTTTAGTGATTCACTGCGCCCTTAACAGCTTTATCTTAGTGAGCAATATATTTTGTCGTCCTCTTCACCAAAAAAGCTATAACCGCACGTACGGACGTTATATAATGTAAAAGTACCTACGGTGATTCATATTATGGAATGAATCGAGTCAGGTTTCGTTACCTGAAACTCTGTGTCCTATCTTCTCACTCGTACATCACTTGAGTGAGAAAGTCGTAATCTTAGCAGCTCAAATGTTGCACCTTTACCAAAACGAAGCATGGTTTATCAACAGATACGTGATATACTTACCTTCTCACACTAATATGTCCATCGGGCAATGGCTATGCCCTGAGTGCAAACTAATTGCGTAGGCATTTTAGAAGAAAAACATGTACGGTTTTTTCCGCTTCCCAGAACTAAAAAGCTATTTTATGTAACAGTAACGACTCCCATTTCAGAAAACCGACGCAACTTTTATAAGCCAACAACCATGTCTTCGCAGTTCATTAAGAGTTTTAAAAGAAAACAGCCCAACATAAGTTTTTCCTTTTAAAATTATTGTCCATCTATTCTATTTTCCGCTAAAAACTTTGAGCTTCTTTCGTGTTAAAGTTTTAATAAAAAGTTTCGTAAAAAAATGCATATACATACTAATCGTACGTTTGCTCACAACTTTTTTTTTAAAAACAGACGTCTTCATGTGTGAATTGGGACTTTCACTCGGAAAACTTGTGTTTGTACATCTGCGTAGGAGTTTGCAACACCATGATGATGATCAACCATATATGAGCCACGTCAGTTATTGGTGAACCAAATATGAATATGAGAGGACAATAGGTTTAGTGAATTTGCGTGTTCAAAATATATGCACGTACCTACATAAATGTTTGTCTGCTGTGTTCTCGTACTTTCCATTTGTAAAAACGGATATGAGATTTAACGATGTATCCAGAAAGGGAAAACGCCCATTTCACTCCTGCACTCATTTTCTCCTGAGAGTTATTACTTGACAAATACAGACATCAAACTATCTCCTTGTGGTACCCAGATATGGCAATAATGATATAGATATAACAACTCCGCCACCACACAACATTCTACAAAAGCAAAGCCAAAACACATCAGTTGCAGCATTCCATACATATACTTGTGTGTGGGTGAGAGCAGCAACAGTCATAAAATTAAAAGAGAACAGTCATAAAATTAAAAGAGAAATCATAAACATAGCGTCCATCAAGCCAACAAGGGTTTTAGAGCTCTTGAGATTATTTTCACTTCTCATTACCCTGATTAGCTTGAAATGAAAGTTTTTACGGTTGATGCTATGATGGTCCTATGGTGTGGTGGCTGGTGGCCCATACACCTGTTATTTCATGTACTAAACTTCAGAAGCTAAATTCATGAGGCCTGATAGTGCTTCCATTTATTTTGCCGACTTATATAGCTATAGTATGAAACTTCATGTGCTGCTGGTGTTTATAGGTTTGAGAAGATGTTGATGAGAGTTTGTGTTGGTTGAGTTGAGATACACTTGTATGTATATTATTTATTCTTTCATTTTTTGTGCTCCCCTTCTGGGAGCTTTGACCTGTTCTAATTTGTATTATTCATATCGTCTGGGAAATCCCCATGATCCTAATTTGTTTGTTTGACTGTCGAATGAGGACTGATTCATGTTAATAATGATAAGCTACGATTTCTTATGAATACTTTAAAGGTTAATGCCGTGTCATTGCTCTGTTCTAATTCACTTCCTCGGTGCCTATAAAAGGCAACCGAACCATAATGTTAATGTCCATTATTCTTCTTACACTGGTCCATTTTTATTCTTCTATTGGTCCGTTACTATCGTCACACTTATCTAGAAAGATTCAGTAAAACCACAAGACTATGTCTTGGTAACCTTTGACTATTAATCTCACGTTTCCCCACTTCATTTCTCATATCATTTTATCACTCTCGTTTATAGCAAGGTATGCATTTCATTTCCATGCACAAGCCATTGGTAGGAAACATACAGCTAAGCTATTTCATCTCCAGCTCCAAGCATAGGCAAGGAGCGAGCCACACACAATTCAAATCATTTTACATGAGCCCAATGCTCATCACATCTCCCAGTTTTTTACCATCTTTTACTATTTTACTTTTCTGAACTATCGAAGATATCTTTTAACTTACACACTAACATTTTTGGTCCTTCTTTTCGAACCGTGATGTTTTAAACATCGGATTGAGCTAGTGACTATTGCTCACATGTTTTTAATTATCTACGCGCAAACTCTAATATATTAAAAAGGTTGCAAGTGAATGTTTAGTTTTGATTCCATCGTCAACATGACCACCCCACTTCAAAAAGCAGTTATCGACAGGACGACACTGGAGATGAAGATTGACATCATCGAGCGAAAGGTAGCAAGCCATGCCGCCATCCCGTTATCCAGTGGTTCCGTCGACCTCTTCATCAAGAAGACAGAAGCAGCTGTCACTGCACTCAATGAAATCCACCTTAGGATTGCCCACCTCGCTCCACCTGACATTGATGATCACTTAATTGTTTTTGTGGCATGGAATGAGAGGTTGGATGATGCAGCAACAGCCCTTCATGACATCAAGTTAGAAGCAGCAGCAGCAGCAGTGATAGCAGCACCACCGGTACCACTACCTCCACCTCGTCATCATCATCTCAAATTACCAGAAATCAAACTACCTGCATTTGATGGAAAGTATGAAGACTGGCCATCATTTGAAGACCTCTTCACAGCAACAATCGACAAAAACACCTCCCTTTCGGATGCTCAGAAACTACAATATTTGAAAACGTGCACCACTGGTGAGGCAAGTAATTTAATCAAATCCTTTACCGTCACCGACTGTAACTATGCAGAAGCATGGACGCTATTGTCCACTCGTTTTAACAATAAACGCGAGATTATTTATTCATTATGTAAGAAGATTTTATTTCAACAACATTTGAAGAATGAATCAGTTTTATCCCTTCAACAACTTCTCAACACCACCATGGAATGCGTACGATCCTTGCGAGTCTTGGGCCGACCCGTGGACACTTGGGATGACCTCCTGGTGGTAACTATTGTTGAGAAAATGGACCCTGACACCAAGTCAGAATGGGCTAAGTCATTATCAGGGACTGCAGCCACCAAACTCAAGGAACTGGAAGAATTCCTTGAGCGCCACATCAGATCACTCATCGCCAAAGGACCCATGACCAACAAGGTCAATCTATCATCCTCATCAGCAGGAAACTCATCAAGCAGAAACAATCATCAGCAGCCTCGCAGTTACGCTCGAAGCCACTTTGCAGGAGCACCACAGTGCAGTCTTTGCAAGGCCCCTCATTATCTGTTCCAGTGCACCAAGCTACTGGAAATGCAGCCCTCCATGCGGATGACAGCAGTTCGGAAGACAGTAGCATGCACCAACTGCCTCCGGGAAGGTCACAACTTTAAAAATTGCAGCAGCAAACACACTTGTAGAGTGTGCAACAGAAAGCATCATTCGCTTCTTCACGCCCCAGCTAGCCAAGCTACCACAAATGGGAATGGAAATCCTTCTAACGGTCAAGCCATTCCTCCTCAGCAACATGTGAATACGAACACAGCAAGTTCTGTTCAATCATCATCTTCCCAGGTTTTACTGAAAACAGCCATTGTTTCAGTCAAGAACAAGTTTGGAAGAAATCAGCCGTGTAGAGTGTTGTTGGATGATGGCTCGGAAGCATCATTCATAACAGAATCCTGTGCAAACAGTCTTGGTTTGCCACGTCACGTTACTAATATTTCTATTACAGGCATCTCAGCCAATGAAGCAGCTCATGTGAAGTGGAAGGCAACCGCCTCCCTACATTCATGCGTTGAAAATGCAGCAGTCGATGTGGAACTCCTCCTCCTACCAAAGGTCACAGGAACACTTCCCCGGGTGGAAGTCGATTCTACTCACTGGTCTCATTTGTCAACACTACAACTGGCAGATCCGTTGTACTATCGCCCTGGAGACGTGGACATTCTCCTTGGTGCTGATGTGGTCGCTTCAATTATGCGAGAAGGCAGAATTGAGGGTCCAGTCAATGCTCCCATTGCTCAGAATACAATATTCGGATGGGTTCTCTCTGGTCGGGTTAGTACACTGCAACAACAAATAATTCGTTCCAATTATGCAACATGTCGATTAGAAGAGTTAGTGGATAAATTTTGGAAGATTGAGGATTTACCAAACAGGAAGCCATTAACAAAAGAAGAATCAGCTTGTGAAGCCCACTTTGGACGCACGTTCACACGCAAACCTGATGGAAGATACGTTGTTCGTCTCCCATTTCGAAATCCTCACTCCGACATCAGTATTGGAGAAACCCGTGTGCTAGCAGAGCACAGACTGTTCCAGTTGGAGAAACGTTTTGCTCGGAACCCTGATCACCACCTGGAGTACAAAAAGTTTATGAGGCAGTACATCCAGATGGGCCATATGGAGTTAGCACCACCACTAACCTCTACAGCAAACGTTTACTACATCCCACACCATTTCGTGTTGAAGGAAGATAGCAGCACTACAAAGTTAAGAGTTGTATTCGATGCCTCCATGAAGTCCAAGCAAGGAATTTCCCTCAATGACGTTCTCATGGTGGGTCCAACTGTTCAAGATGACCTGTTCACCCTTCTAGTTCGGTGGAGATGTTTCCTCATCGCTCTCAAAGGAGACATTGAGAAAATGTTCCGTCAGTTTGAGGTGCACCCCGATGACCGTGACTTCCAGCGCATATTGTGGAGAGACGAGATAACACAACAAATCGTAGAATACATCTTAAATACTGTTACGTATGGAACCGGACCGGCCCCCTACTTGTCCACCCGTTGTCTCGAGCAGCTTGCGAAGGATGAAGCGGAGAGATTTCCTAAAGCAGCCAAGGTCATCAATTCAGATTTGTATGTAGATGATTTACTCAGTGGTGAGTCATCAACTTCAACAGCAATTTCCCTCACCAAGGAGATTATCGAGTTAGTCAAAGCTGGAGCAATGAGCATCAGAAAATGGTGTAGCAACGATCCAGAAGTGATGGAGTCCATTCCTGAGGAGCTGAGAGAGACTGGAGCATCCCTTACTTTCGATGAAGACGCTGCCATCAAGGCACTAGGAATCAGTTGGCAGCCAGCCACTGATAATTTCACATTTTATACGAAAACAAAGTCGTTTATCTCCACCAAGAGAGAGCTGTTATCCGAAATCAGCAAAACATTCGATCCATTAGGATGGTTATCCCCCTTCACCATATCAGCCAAAATCTTATTCCAAGACTTGTGGCAAGTTTCCAAAGACTGGGATGAACCAATCAATCAACATTTCCAATCGAGATGGTCAGAATACCAACAGCAACTTACCGAGTTATCTTCCCTCCAGATTCCGAGATGCATCACTTACGCAGGAGTAGTTGAACAACAATTGTTTGGTTTTTCTGACGCATCAGAGAAGGCATATGCAGCCGCCGTATATCTTCGTTCCGTTCTCCCCAATGGAGATATCAGATGTCACTTGATTGCAGCCCGAACCCGTGTTTCCCCCTTGTCATTTACTTCAATCCCACGGCTTGAGCTCTGTGGAACAGTTCTACTTTCCGAGCTCATTGATTCAGTGACTACAGCGTTACCATTTAAATGTTCTATTTACTGCTATACAGATTCAATGATTGTCCTCAAGTGGCTGTCATCATCATCACGGCGATGGAAAACGTACGTGGCAAACAGAGTAGCAGCCGTCCCAGCCGTAAGGAGTCAGGACAACCCAGCTGATCTCCCCAGTAGAGGAATACCATCCTCAGAACTAATCTCATCATCCTTGTGGTGGCATGGGCCAGCGTGGCTATGCACCGATTCCTTCCCAGTTAGCTGTGATCAACTCAACACGGAGGCTGTAGTTGAGGAAGAGAAAAATACACTACTTGTCCATGTAGCTACAGCATCCAAGGAACCAAGTTGGAGCTCATCCTACATTTCAAGATTTTCATCATTACGTAAGCTTGTCAATTCTACAGCAATACTTCAACTATTCATTAAATATTTACAAGAAAAACGGAAGCCAATCCAAGTCAAGTTTATCAGCCCAATACTGAAATCTCAAGCAACCGCCAGTCTCATCCTCCTCGTCCAGAAGGAAGCATTTCCCCAAGAAATGCAGCAGCTGAGAAGTAAACAAGAAGTCAAACCCAACAGCAAGTTGATATCACTCACCCCATTCCTTGACGCACAAGGAATAATTCGTTCAGCAGGAAGATTACAAAATGCACCTGTTCCAGATGATGTGAAGCACCCAGTCATCCTTCCCAAACACCATTATTTTTCTGGTTTAATCATTAATGATGCTCATATTCGTCATTTTCACAGTGGAGTCTCACTTACCCATGCAGCAATTCGTCAAGGATACTGGATATTAGGAGCCAAAGACATCATTCGTCACCATGTTCGGAAATGCATCAAGTGCAGAAGAGTAAAAGCAACAACAATGTCGCAACTCATGGGTCAACTTCCTGTAAATCGCGTTACAGCTCATCGCCCGTTCCTGCATTCTGGAGTCGACTTTGCTGGCCCCTTCAACATCAAAATGAGGAGAGGAAGAGGAGCAGCATCCGACAAATGCTATTTCGCCATTTTTGTTTGCCTATCAACCAAGGCTATACATCTGGAAGCAGTCACTTCCCTCACCACAGACGGATTTATTGCTTGCTTCCGCCGTTTCACATCCAGGAGAGGAATCTGCAGTCACATGTATTGTGACTGTGGAACGAACTTTGTCGGAGCCAACAAGGAGCTCCGTGAAGATTTGAAGAAAATTGAGTTATCTTCGCAACAGCAATTATCCCACCTTGGGACCACCTTCCACTTTAACCCACCAGCAGCGCCCCATCAAGGAGGACTCTGGGAAGCTGGTGTGAAGAGTGTTAAATTTCACATGAAGCGAGTAGTAGGAAGCAGCAATCTTACATTCGAGCAGTTCCAAACTCTACTCGGCAATATTGAAGCCTGTCTCAATAGCCGTCCCTTGTGTCCATTATCTGATGACCCTCAGGATTTCGGAGCCCTCACCCCTGGTCACTTTCTGATTGGAGAGCCACTAACCGCAGTTCCAGCCCTAGATTTGACTGACGTCAACCCCAATCGTTTGAGCTACTGGCAGGAGGTTCAGCAGCGGAGCCAACACTTTTGGACCAGATGGCAGTCGGAGTACATCACCACCTTGCAGCAGAGGCACAAATGGACCAGAAAAGGAGCCAACCCCACCGTAGGAGATTTGGTTGTCGTTCGAGAAGATAATCAACCCCCCACTCAGTGGAAGTTAGGTCGTATCATAGCCGTTTCGCCAGGAGCAGATGGTCTAGTTCGGAAAGCAGTCGTACGAGTCGTTATCAACCATAGGTCGAATCCAGTAAAGTATGGAGAGCTCACCCGCCCTATCACGAAGCTAAGTCCTTTGATTAACAGTGATGAAATGCAATAAGATTTCTTTGTTTTTTCTTTTATACAAAATTCTGGTTAAAGTTATATTGTTTGTTTCCAGGCGGAGGTCATCCTTTTGAAGCCATGCTCATCATCACATTCAGACACGGCCCCCAAAGGCTAGACAGTTCTGTCCCGTACCCGTCAAATCCCCTCGTGAGGATGCTGCATGGTGGATCAAGGACCCTCCACATGCCTGTTTCATTTATTTTTCAAGTCCAGTAGTTTGTATTATGTTGTATGAATCTTATGCAGAGTAGTTGCTGCAATATCTTGCAGGGCCGGGAGTGTTTATAGGTTTGAGAAGATGTTGATGAGAGTTTGTGTTGGTTGAGTTGAGATACACTTGTATGTATATTATTTATTCTTTCATTTTTTGTGCTCCCCTTCTGGGAGCTTTGACCTGTTCTAATTTGTATTATTCATATCGTCTGGGAAATCCCCATGATCCTAATTTGTTTGTTTGACTGTCGAATGAGGACTGATTCATGTTAATAATGATAAGCTACGATTTCTTATGAATACTTTAAAGGTTAATGCCGTGTCATTGCTCTGTTCTAATTCACTTCCTCGGTGCCTATAAAAGGCAACCGAACCATAATGTTAATGTCCATTATTCTTCTTACACTGGTCCAGTATTCTTCTTACACTTGTCCATTTTTATTCTTCTATTGGTCCGTTACTATCGTCACACTTATCTAGAAAGATTCAGTAAAACCACAAGACTATGTCTTGGTAACCTTTGACTATTAATCTCACGTTTCCCCACTTCATTTCTCATATCATTTTATCACTCTCGTTTATAGCAAGGTATGCATTTCATTTCCATGCACAAGCCATTGGTAGGAAACATACAGCTAAGCTATTTCATCTCCAGCTCCAAGCATAGGCAAGGAGCGAGCCACACACAATTCAAATCATTTTACATGAGCCCAATGCTCATCACATCTCCCAGTTTTTTACCATCTTTTACTATTTTACTTTTCTGAACTATCGAAGATATCTTTTAACTTACACACTAACAGCTGGTCTTATGGAAAGACGTTTGGAATTTTAGAATGATGCTGTAACATCATGATGTTTGTGCTACAAAGTTTACCGAATGAAGTGAAATGAAATGACCCTGATCTGCAAAACTCAAAACTTATACAGTATTAAATTATTAGTCAAAGGGAACGGGGTTCTTGTTTTTTTTATTTTAATGTTTAAAAAATAAGGTGCGCATGTTTTCCTTATGAAGTCTCAGTCGGTAGGTACAAGATTCCAAGTGACACTGACTTTCCGTTGGTGACTCTAAGACAAGGTATAAACTCTGCAAAGAAGGAAAATTCATGACTGATTTATGACCCCGTCTGTTTATTCTTTAGGGAATAGTAAAAAAATCTAACGGTTCTCTAAAGCCATCTAAACATCCAAAACTACCACTAAAATAAAAGCTGTTTGATATGTTTGCATATTTTAAAAGGTAAAGTTTGTTTTCAGAACTTTGTTTTCTTGTACAAGGTCGGTGTATGTTCTGTGGATCTACTGAAGCAAATCATGCACATGGTTAAAAATAACTAAAAAATTCAGCAATCGCTAATACACGTTATTATGTTTTCTAGAAACCTAGGTTCGTGTTGTACTGTTAAAATAAGCAAGTGTGAGAAAATGAAGTAAAATGTGCTTTTACAATACTGATCACAATTTGTATTGCGACATCTACATTGTTTCATACAAATTGGAGGAATATGATTGTTGGATACATTTAAGTAATGGGTTAACATGCCATGCCACGAGTCAAAAGTTGTCATTTATTTGCAGTTTTTGTGTACATGGAACAAGAATATTTGTCTGCATGGATGTGGAGGTAAATCAAAGCAGAACAAATGAATGGGAAAACTGAGCACGTTATCACCACAGATTTTATGATCAAATAAATAAGGGTCGAGCAGAATGAAAGAAGATTTACTTTCTCTTTGTTTCATGAATAACGGCTATGCATATACATAGGCTGATAAGGTTCTTTAATAAATGAATGAAAACTTTGGGTTTTGGGAACATGTTGGGGTACGTTCCTAGTAACGCTCTAGTCCTTTCCACGTTCGCTTGTTTTTTATTCACAATGAAGAGTAACGGAAAAGGGAAACACTAAAAAACATGAAAATAACATTGTACCTACTTAAAATTGCAGAAAAGCAAAGATGCAGGAAGACAGTCTTTTATTACAATTGAAGGCGTTCACATAAATCGGACTGAATTGCATTCTTTTAAGTCACTAAAGAAAGAGCAAATACTAAAAAAGAGTCTTAATGTGAAAGCGTGTTACAAACATTTCCAATCCGTATAAAACGCACGGGGGCACAAAAAATTGAAAACATATAGTATCTACACCACTTCCGGTTGTTTTCAGATGGAAATGGCCTCATCTATTTGGATGTCTATAGACTAGAAAATGGTAGGGAATTTCCTGTGATCCATTTGATACTTACGAGCTTGAAGAGCGTGCACAATTTTTTATTCTGGCTCCTACGACCTCACTAGCATAAATCAGTGAGGAAAGGAGCAGAAATTATCATAAGGGTAAAATGTTCCAATAAAACGGTTGTATTCTTCGCAATTCTTCTCAAATAACATGTAATGGTTTGATTTGTAAATGAAAAAGTATCTCATTATGCATTATACACTTGGGAAAGACGTTGGAGAAAGGGTATGGAAATATTTTATTTCTTTATAATGTACTTGATTCTACCTTAAGCAAATTGAATAGGTTTATACAGTTTCTAAAAATATTGCTTGATATAATATTACCAAGCTGTAAGAACATTTACATACTTGCTTTTAAAAGCATTTCAATTCCGCATGTGGTAGTTTCAGTGGAATGTTTGCTTGACGTCGGAATTCTAGGTAGATAATTAAGTGGGGGCAAGTTAAGACATACAATATATTTATTCCGCCTAGTCAACAGAGAAGAACATTTTAATCAAAAATCCCAACGGAACTCTAAATTATTTTGTGTGGTGGCTTCTTACACAAGCCTGTAATTTGTTCAGTTTTTAACCTCAAAACCATTAATGCAAATCTACAAGGAAGCGTGTGTGTCTCAAGCGTCTTTATTCAAACGTCCGTATTCCACGTTGAAAGTTTTCAAGATCCAAAAAAGTAGTAACTATTCGCATTTACAGAATGCCTGAAGCATTAGGATGAATGCGGTGAAGCTTCGGCTGACATTACTAACGATTATGAGCTGTGTATGTGGGAGTAAGTGTATGGGTTAGTGATAACAGCAGTATTTTATTCCAGAAAAAGAATGGGAACGAAAGCGAGGGGTTCGAACCACTTTCCCCATTCTACCATTCACGGCGGAAGGAGCTCAATCTACATCTACCTAACATAAAAATGGGAACAAGAATATGGTACTGAAAGCATATTTATGAAGAAGAAAACCAGACGAAGGGAGGAAACGGAATGTGCATTTGCAATCACACTTAGAAGGGGAAGGTTTCTGTATGCCTTTAGCTTATCGATTCCCAACTTTTTTTGACGATAGTGTTTTTTTATTTTTCGAGAAGTCACTTGTAGAATATTTTTGAATGCAAAAAGAAGGTATACTTGATTATGAATGAGTGAAAGTTTTACGTAATCAGGCACCTTTTCAGCTCCCCGACTGTACAAAAGCTATTGGAAATGGCTCCTGCTGCACTCAAGATTTAGCTAATAGCTCTATTGTATATTTTCACGGTTGACTTTCCAAAACTTGTACCAAAAAGAACCCACAAAATGAGATATTTCTAATATGAAAATGTGCCAATCTGGAACATGAAAACTTATGATTCAATCTATTGGCCGTCTCACCTGATTTTCACCATATTGACAATTTAGCTCATTTTGGTGCATTTGTTACATTCATGGTAGCATTCAAGTGATAAACAAAATGCAGTAATGGGAATCCGGCACACCAGACGGCGAATTCTTCGAAAGAGGCAACATGCCACGGCTTTCAGCTTAGCTAATTTGATGTCAAATATATATGGCATCTCGCTGCTGTGCGGAAATAAAAATGTCTAAAGGTCATACTATTGTGTGCGACAAAGCCTCAAAATATGTTTCGTGGAGACATTTCTGGTACGATTGATAAAAGCAGCTGAACACTTTTGTTGGCAAATTCAGTTGAGTGCACACATGGACCTAGCTGTGTATGTACACATTTCTAAATCAAAACGTTTAAATGAAACTCTTCTTTATCCCAAATCGTAGTCTATACACATCCTTCAAAAGCAGCAACTCATACTTATGTCAACACAGGACAAGAAAACGGTCACCGTAGAAGGAAGCTTAGTAAACAATATTTCCCCTTTATCCTAAAGACCTAAAAGGCAGTTGTTGCAACAGGACAGAAAGAGAAAAATGAAATGGTGAAAGTCTCTTTCAAATCTTTCATTTTTCACTACAGAAAATTTCTTTTCCCTTCGCTGAATGCATTTCGAAATGGTGTCTACGGATGGTTGTAATCGTCATTGGCTCCAAGAAAGCGAAAGGAAATAGAGGGATTTCGTGGATGGCTATAAACTAGTGTGAAGGGAATGTTGTGTATACCAATAACATCCGTTCTTACCAACAACAAATATTTCATCGTAAAGCAGGTCAGTCAATGATTTTCTGCGTGATTGCACATATGCACCTTTTGTGTGTGAATGGAACATGGAACACTCTCTTTCGTTTCACTTTCTCTCTCTCTTGCAATCTAGTCCATTTCAAAGGGAAGCCAAAATGGTTTTCAATGGAAAATTTCATTTACAAACGTAGAAATGATGGTGATGAAATGAAATTTCAAAGCAATTGTAGGTTTAAAAAGTTTGAATGGATCCTCACTATCCTTTACCTGGATTTCTTGTGAAATATTTGGAGACATTCCGTCGCTTGAATATGATAATTTATGTCAGTTTCTGTACTCTATTCTAATATTAAACTTTTTGAATAGCTCATATCATACATTGGCGAAGTCAAAAAAATACTGGACACTGTGCGTACAGTTTTTCGAATGATATCAAGTTTTAAACTGTTATAGAATATTTTTTTTGGTTCAATGATTTCAAGTTGGCGATGTAGCCTATCTAAAACCAAATCTATCTACTTGCTACATTGAGAAATTTAAATGGTTATCAATTGCCAAATATAGCTCATATTTTTATCAGTTTATTGGGGTTTTAATGGCAAAGTTATCAAATTTTTATTGCAAACGAGAACGAATCACCTTAAAGTCACCTTGGAATTGCCGTCATTCGAAAGTACATGTCTGTCACAACTATTAAACAATAATTATAGGCAGGACGAATTGGTCAGACTCAGGAAATTAACGTTTGATTTGATGTGAAACAAAAAGCTGTGCAAAGAGTAACTACATTTACTGTATATGTATGCAAGTTTTGCCCTGCATTGAGTATGACACACGTATTTGAGCCAATTATTATATTTAATTACCAAGTTTGTGCACATTTCGCAAACTACCATAATGTTTGCAGTTCTCATCATGCTGCTTTGTGCTACTTATTTTTATTAAACGAACGATTTTATGAAAAGATCAAGGGAAATTGGGTGAAAGCTAAAGAGAAACTCTTACCGACAACCGTTGGTGTTTGTTTATGATGAGGGAACAGATTTCATTTGTGGTTCTCTGAATTCATGGAAATGTAGCAGACGCAGCATCAGCATCCATTGAATCTACAGGCAAGAGTTTGAGTAGAGTTTGCAGAGGTGAAGGTGTGTACCCATATAACACATCAATGTTTCTAATTTATAGAAAAAGTCTACGAGTACTATTAGTTTTCCCCCTTCATAAAAAATGTTCCTTTATCATTCCTTGCACACTGCCAACCTTGTTGAAATGAAAGCCTACAAAAAAAGTTTTTCCTTCTGCCAGTGTCACTCAACAGAGTCACTACACTTCATAACGAGATCCTTTCAAGATTATTTTCCTCACTTTGCCGAAAATTAATTGAATTTTTTTATATAATGAAAATAATAATGCTTTCCACTTTACTTTTCCTCTCTATTAGTACAAAGTACATAACATAGCCAAATTCGAATCGACGACTAATATACGCATAAAATATAGAGCACTAGTGTCAAACAAAAGACAAAATACTTTTTGCAACATCAAATGAATAAAGGGGTAGCAAGCAGTAGCACCTTTTTGCGAATCAGACAAGTTTTTCTTTGGGACCAAAAAATTGTATTATTTTGCCCCTCATCCCAGGTTATCAGACAAGATTGACTTAAATGATAAATAAGTTCGTTCTTTGCCTTCCATGATGATTTATTTGGCTCACTTCTTTCTCTTCCAAACCCCACCAAAGGCTCACAGTGGTGGTGATGCCAGGAAACAGAAAAAACGCAACGGGAAAACCTTTTGGCTTGCTAACACCTGCTTTGACCTAAGAACACTCTGTTTACTCCCTTTCATAATTTATGTTGCAAACACGTAAGTATTAGATATACACATTTAATATATTTTCCCTTTTTGTTCGTTCGTATTTCTTGTGTTGTTTCTCCGTCAGTAGTTCACCCATGAAGCCTTCCAAATGCGGGCACACAGTAGGATAAAGATAATCATTTGAGAAAGATGTACCCAGCTGATAACTTTTACTCAGCATACAGTGTTTTTTCTTCCGGCTGCAACTCTTCTACATTTTAGTTGTGCAACGTCTTTAATCTCTTGTATTCAATTTTTCGCCTATATAAACATTAAATGACAACCCTTGTGTAACTGTGTACTTTAGCGGAATCTCTCACAGACGGTCAGAGTCACAAACAGAAAAAGAAGATGAAAAAGTTTTTTCCCTTTTTTTGTGTGGATATTTCTTTCAGTTCACAAAGAAGGGAAAAAACGCGTTGTCACGAAATACTTGTCACACATATGTATGCACGTTGTACACAATGAGGAACAAAATGAAGTTGTGTGAGAACGAGAGAAAACAAATAATGGCTCTCCTTTCACCACAGAATCATGTTACAGAATGAAAGCTGAGCTAGGCTCGCACAGGAAAGGAAAGGAGGAGGAAAAATGGAATAAAGTT
Source organism: Orchesella flavescens (assembly GCA_964034955.1). Classification (NCBI taxonomy): domain Eukaryota; kingdom Metazoa; phylum Arthropoda; class Collembola; order Entomobryomorpha; family Orchesellidae; genus Orchesella; species Orchesella flavescens. The sequence continues at coordinate 20,485,073 of OZ035955.1, forward strand.
AGCAAGTCTGTTTCTCCTACCATTTCGTCATGCACATAAAAAGATGCGATGCAATGGTCGTCGTCGTCGTCTGTATGATGATGGTGGGAGTATGGTAACTGAGCTCCTGTCTTTTCCATTCCTCTCTTGCTCTACTCTACTCTTGCTCGGTGTGTCGGGAGCAGCAGGAAAGCAACTTTTTTTTGTGTATATTCAGATGATAAGCCAACTGGCACTTTTACGAATGACTAGCTGTATATGCAACCAGCAACCTTTTACAATTCTTTTTGTATCGCTTATTCTTTGCGAGTTCAAATAAATGGTGAATTGGGACACATCTACATAAATAAATATACGATATTTATGCAACACCATCATATAAGAAGCAAATGTCAGGTTTTATTTTTGCAAAAGACATCATCATTGGCAAAAGGTTATAAATGCTTTTAGTTGGCAACCCGTACAAATCTTAAAAGAGAAAAGAAGGAATTGATAGGATTAACCCTTTACATTTTACTGGATTTTCCTCCTGTCGTTTTATCGGTGATGCCCAGTTTTTAAGTTGACCTTGTGTAAAAATGTATTTTGCAGGGATTCTGAACTAAAATCCTGTTTCATCTCCATCCACCAAAGTATAATCCCTATGTATTGTATGTAGTGTATGTAGACATATGTGAGCGAGAGCTAACACGCTTTTCACCTACATTTTCCAAGAAAATTGTGTACATCCACATGTTTTAACGACAGTACGGCTCACCAGAGTTAATAAAACTGCGTGTGTGTGTGTATGTAAAGGCTGTAGGTTGAAATGAAAGATAAAACAATAAAGTAAAGGATTGGAAAGACAATATTGCAGATGGATGCTGAGAACAAAAAGCTTTGACAGAGTGTGTGCTTAATGGAGACAAAAGGTATTCTTTTTTCGCCTTTTTGCTTTTGAAAGATGAAGGGAAAAGGAAAAGGGAACTAAAACATGCCTTCCCTTATCTGTCTGTGTTTTAGTCGGATGACAATATAAGTGTTCTTTTTTTTCTCTCTCTGCAATATGAGAGCATCTTTCTTTTACTCAGTCAGTCTTATGCTTTCTTCATGCTTCAGACAAAGCAAAAACATTTCAATTATGTATGATTCCATTTTATTCGCTATTGGAAGCTTTATTTACTTGACTGATGGATTGGATTCAGCCGATTAATGACAGAACATGATATTGTTACTTCTTTGTTTCTCCTTTTCTTTCTTTGGAAAATTATTGGAGTTGCAAGAAAACGGTTGTCTACAAACTACCCATCTTATGAAAGAAAACGAGATGGGGAAATAAAGAAATTGATTCTTATGAATAGGCCTTTTCCAGCTAAACATGCAAACAATCGTTACCAACTTACTTAGTTTTGAAACCTTTGATATTACGCAAACAAGCTTTCTCCTGATTACATTACTTTTATTGATGCTCCAGTTGTGAGCAACTGGAATGGAAATGTTTTGGAGAGCTATGCTTTTTCTCGACTTCCCCCTCTCTTTTCCCAAAAAATATATATTTGTGTGGATTCTTGGATTCACTCACTAACAGTCTTGTAGTTGAGAAATTGAGGTTCTGGTATGGTAGCTTCGTATATGGTAATATCATGTGATGAAGAAGTGGAAGAGTATGATGACGAGAAGAATGATTGTGAGCATAGTTTTCTTCAAGGGTAATGGTGGATGTAAAGAGAGGAAGAGAAGAGAATAATAATAACAAACAACTTAATCTAGGCACATTCTTCGAGGAGGTCTCAACCAGCGATCTCACTGAAACTACCATAGTCCTTATTTTACTCTGGCTTCAGCTCAGTTATTCTTCAACCCAAGATTTTCTGTTTGTTGTACAGAGGTTTCTCAAGCAAATAAGACAAGCGGAAGAAATGATTATTCCATACCATGTTTTTTCCATGCAAAGCTGTCGGACCGACTTAGTATTTCCAGCTCTACTACTATAAACACACTAGTTTTTTTTGTCAGTTTTTGAAGAATATGAAAAGGAAACCCAGTTTCTAGACAGGATCCTGACATTCTAGAGACTACAACCTAATGTGTGTCTATGTACCTATATACATGAAGGGTAGCAAAGAAAGAGAAAGCCTGCACACATTTGCGGGAAGGGAAAGGACTCAAAGCCTTAGTCATTCTTATTCAGTCCGAGGAGGAGACAGTCGAATTTGGATGGAATGTGTCAACTTTAGATATGCAAGACAAAAATTTTCAAAATATATAGAGAAACACATACAAAAGGAAGGAAAGTGAGGAATAAAATAAAATAACGGAGTGAAACAAAATCGTATAAGCTTGACAGTTACTTAAAGAAGGTTGTACCTTTGTGTACACTACATATGCTTTGCAGGGTGACGTTCCCCGTTTCCTTGCACAACAATATTACGGTAAAGAAATGTTGGGCAAGACATGATTGACGTAAATACCTTAAATCCTGTAAAAGCTTCCATAATATTCCATTGCTTCATTTCTTGGGATACATTTGGATGTCCGTCGGTTAGCTGAATATCTGACATGTCAATGTCGTGAGCTACTACATATGAATTCAATAAACAAAATTCCAATTTAGTATGCAAAGATTTTGAACAATAAAGAGATTAATGTGGGACACTTTCTCTTGTAAAGACAATATTTTGCAGGGTCAACTTTAACAACAGCAGTTTGCTGTGCACTTTGGTGTTCTGCCATTCCGCTGTCATTTTGGGGGTAATGGAGTTGGAACCTACTATATTATTGTACAAAGAAGGATATAAAATGCTATCATAATTTTGTTTGATCTAGCAAAACATGCAATAAAGAGCTACTTTATATATATTTTCTGAGTTATAATCCGACAGAGCGTGTACGTGGTCTTCCAGTAATGAGAGAGCACAAATGGGTTGGTTAGTTGTAATAATAATAATAACCGTCATATTTGCTTCTGGCTATTTGTTGAATAGAAGACAAACTCAAGGACTTTATGAATGTGATTGCGATGCTATAGGCATTCATATTTTTATATGGTCTAGACTCCTCCACATGTCAAAGTCAACTGTCATACGTATATATATACTTTTTATGAGGTACGTACCTATAAAACTTTGCATAGTAAAAGCATACATACGCAATGAATGGCAATAATGGCAAGCATAAGTGAATGAATAGGGAAACTGTTTGTAGCATGGGCATTTATAGTGAATATGTTCGTGGTTCATATTCACAAAGCAAATAGTCTTGACTTACTTTCACTCTATGTACTACTACTTGTTCAAACATTTCACCCCATTTTCTGTCGGAGAATAACAAGTGAAAAAAAATTCGTATTCTATGCTCAGCATATAATGGGGTATTCATGAATCTATTTTAAGTTGGATTTGAGTTCGAAACTAAATATTATAGAAAATGGTTGATGGTTTGTGAATTATGGCTTGAACATTAGAAGTGTACATACATATGTAGAAGGTATATAATGTAGTTTCCTGTCAAATCATCATTACTGATTCTATATATTATTACCCACAATTCTGTTCCATAAACCAGAATAATCATTAAGAAATTACACTTTTATTGTTTGTAATATTGTAATTTTACTTTTTATGTAGAAAATTGTGATTCCGAGGTTTTAGGATGTTTACATTATATATATGTACGGGGAAAGAAGTATATATATACATATACGCACTTAAGATGAATAATTTAGGTACCTCTTCCCACATGCTTTTCGAGTTTTCATGATAAACAGATTTTTTGTCATTTTTACTTCTCATGGACATTATATTATAGGTGAGGATGAGAAGTTCATATGGTATCATGGACTTTTAGAATGAATAGTTTTCATGTTCAGCCTCAAATATTGTTTAGTTAAAACCATCAATTTATTTCGATCATTTGCCTTAATATTTTTATGAAATAACAATGTATATGGTACACTATACTGTACGTGTATGTTTGCATATACTGTGTATAATATATATATGTATGTATCTGTTATAAACAAGAATGTTCATGAGCCGTTTCTATTTTTTAAACTTTTTTTGGGTAGGAAGCAGAAGTAGCTGTATAAAAGTAAATATATATAATATAGGTAGCCTTTTGAAGTCCAAATGATATACAGCGCCTTTTTATTTTTGGTCAAGGATTGTTTATTCATGGAATATTGCACCACAGATTACTTTAAAGCTATCAATAAATCTTCCTCAGAAACTGTATCTCCGTCTTTTACTCGAACCTCTGCAACTTCACCATCAGCATTGATTACGAGCTTATTCTGCATTTTCATTGCCTCTGCAAAAAGTATAATAAAATCATTTGTACAGAAAATTTATGCTGCTGGAATTTAAACGTACACTTGTACATTAAAAGTAATATAATTTGCCTTACCTATCACACAAACTTCTTGACCTTTAAAAACTTTGTCACCAACTTTAACGGAAACACCTTTCACTACGCCAGGCATGGGACTAAGCAGTTCCTTGGCTGTGTCACCCTATACAAGTAGAAATATGATTGTGACATACAGAACCGATCCGAGTTTTACAATCAATAGATATTTTTCTTTAAACTTACCAATTTTGGATCCGGCATAATATCCAAAAGTTTTTGAGTGTAGGGGCAAAGTAACTTAAAATCATAGGATGAGCCTTGAAAGCCAATTCTCCAAACTGGGCCATTTAGTCTTCCGTGCACTTGTATAGTAATTTCTTGCCCTTCTACATTTAGCGTTACAACTGGTTTAGTCAAGTCCCAGTTTGGAAGGGTAATTTCCTGTCCTTCAACATTTACCTAGTCATTTATAAAATTTTATTATGCATATTGGAATGTAAAACAGCAGGCTTTGTGAAAAATGATAAACCACAGACTACCAAAGCGAGCATTTACCTTGAAACCGTTATCTTCTTTCAAGATGTTCACTGATGCAGAATGTTCGCCATGTGACGCAACATAATCCCATGCGTCCACTTTTCGATGAAGCCTAAGACCCCTCTTTGCTTCCAGAACTCCTGAAATAGCTTCAAGTATGGCCAGATGGGACTTTGAAAGCTTTGGCAATGTGAATCCATCGGGATAAACACGAGGAAGGTAGTTTGTATCAGTGTCCCCTTTAACGTACGACTCCTGTATGTTTAATGTGAAAATCATTTTATCTTCTGTCAAAGAAAACTTTGCAGTAAAAAAAGTTGTTGCACATGCAAATTCTGCGGGCATATTACCTCACTTAAAATGTCTCGCAAAAGAGGTATATTATGTGAGACACCCTGTATGACATATGAATCTAAAGCTTGCTTTCCTCTTGAAATGGCTTCAGGTCTTGTGGCTCCATATGTAACTAACTTGCATATCATTGGATCATAATAAACTGAAATCTCTGAACCTTCTCTCACTCCTGAATCACATCGAACCCCTTGACCCGACGGCTCAACATATCTGCAATAAGAATTAGCATAAATCCATTGCACTTAAACCAGGTAAGAATAACGACCATCTTGCTTGGATTATCAGATATTACATAAACTCGCTTACTTGAAAAGTCGGCCGGTGGACGGAGTTCCAAAATTTCTTGTAGGATCTTCAGCATAAACTCTCATCTCAAGAGCCCAGCCGTTAAGTGGAATGTCAAATTGTTTAAACTTTAGTGGATGACCATATGCAACCCTGATCATTTCTTGGACTAAATCTACCCCAGTGATACATTCTGTTATTGGATGTTCCACTTGAAGACGAGTATTCATTTCTAGGAAGTAAAAGTTTTTTTGATTGTCTACAAGGAATTCAACTGTTCCGGCGGAGGTATAGCCAATTGCATTTGCTAGGTCTAAAGCTTGATTCCCCATCGCCTACAGAAATAGAGAAGTGACGAAATGAGTAATTATTTAAATTTGAAAAAGATAATAAAACTAGTCACAGTCACCTTTCTTAATTCGGGGTCAACAAATGGGCTAGGAGCTTCTTCGATAACTTTTTGATTTCTTCGTTGAATACTGCACTCTCTTTCATTCAAATAAACTCCATTTCCATGTGCATCACACAACACCTGAATCTCAATATGTCTTGGATTAACAACAAATTTTTCTATTAATATTCTGTCATCCCCGAAAGAAGCCTTTGCTTCATTTTTAGCCAGTTTAAAGCCTTCTACTGCCTCCTTTTCATTGTTTGCTATTCTCATCCCCTTTCCACCACCTCCCGCAGAAGCTTTGATCATCACAGGGTAGCCTATTGAATTTGAAATTTCCAGGCAGTGGTCCTCTCCATTGATTTCACCATCAAAGCCAGGGACCTAGAAACAAAGCATAATAATATTCTCTAGATTTATACTTTAAGTTTTAGTTACTTTGCCTAATCGAAATATCATACCGTGTTAACTCCAGCTTTAATTGCTAAGCGTTTTGATTCAAGTTTATCACCCATTCCACGAATGGCTTTGGCCGGTGGTCCCATGAATTTCACTTTCATCTCTTCCTGAACAGCAAAATGTTCAAATATATCAGGATTAGAACAGCTTCAATCATTCATAGTTTATTGGTATGCGTCTTTTGCTTGAGGTCGAGTTGTACCAGTTTTTGTACGAAGGATGCATTTTCAGATAAAAATCCATACCCTGGATGAACTGCCTCTGCACCAGTAACTTTGATTGCATCTAGAATTTTATCCATTACTAAATATGATTGAGCTGCCGGAGGATCTCCAATGCAAATAGCTTCATCAGCCATTTCCACGTGCATCTGCCATCACAATAGTAATTTTATATGACGCTATATTAAACTCAAACTCCAATCTATATTTTGTAAATGGAAATTGTACCGAGCGCGAATCTGCAGTGGAATAGACGGCAACGGTTTTGATTCCCATCTTTCTTGCTGAGCGTATGACTCTAACTGCAATTTCTCCACGATTTGCAATTAGAATTTTGCCAAAAGTAGGCTCTGATGGGTCAATTGGGTTTGTTGTATAAAACGAGTCCGTCCATGATGACAGTCCTGCCGGTTTACTTAACCCACTACTATAATACCTGTTGTTGGCAATGATTGTTCTTTGCAAGCATTTCGATGACCTCAAAACCCACCACATCTTTAAAACAAATTTGTTATCGGAGGATATACAAAAATAATGCTATTAAACACAACAAAGACTTTAAAGCTCAATCAACTATCAAATTTGATCTTCATGTTATTTGACAATCAGACAGATCTTCCTCCAGTCTTCATTACTCAAATACTTTTTCTGAGCACTTTTTCAGGATGTCTTTAACAAATCCCGATATATGCTTTGCTTTGCACTTCCAAGTGTTTTGGCACATGGTACATCTACAGATTGCAAGGCAGGCTACAAACAAGCTAGACAGATGAGCCAAAGCCAAGGCCATGTGCATTGGGACATTACAGGATATCATTCTCCGTTCCTTACATGGCGATGGGAACTATATGTGAGTATTGCATAAGAAGACTTTTAGTAAGGTTCATGCTGTATATTTATGCCAGGTAAAGCTGGAGGAATATCCAGAGTGTGTATAAGTTATCCACAGCATCATGATCAACAGTCATCCTACAACCAGTCTCCGCATATAATCTCAAATACATTCAACATTGAAAGTGAATGCATGAAATCAAAACGACTTGAGTAATATTATCCAATCCAGGGATAAGAGATTCATCCTGAATATGATATGCAGGTTGTTGATTGTAGTAAAAATGAAACTGATTCAGGTTTAGGCATGGGTTTCCTTACTGGAGAGTGGTCCATGCTGATATGTATTAGTAAAGCCTTTACGTAATTCTTTTTCCACTCGTCAATGCATTATGTAATACACATTGATGATATTTGCAAATAGAACCTTTGAAGCAAAAGGCAGACAGGCAGAGTTATCAATTCATTAGGATGTAATACGGAATAGAACGCCTTTTAAATTGCAACCAAGATGTATTTAAAGTCAACATATTTATTGCCCCAAAAAAGATGCATCGATGTCAAATGGTCACCTAAAGTCATAAAGCTAATAAATCATGCCATGAAGTACTTGTGGATTCATAATATATTATGTTTTATTTTTCGCAATTAACTTTTTACTAAAAGTTGTAAGGTGATCATGATATGATCAATATAATGTCAAGAACGCAATAGCATATTATATACTGGAAGCTGAAGCTGGGTTAGCTTTTAAGTAAGTATGCTTTTGCGACTGATAGTCTTCCTTCACCCCAATGTTAACCTAATAGGTGAAGTGAATATAGACTCAGATACCGGCTGCTGTGAAAAGAAGCTTTGGCTTGTTCTGTCAATGTAAACAAGTTGAAAGCTTTTATGTATTGTTTATACTATTGTTTGGATTTGGTTGTGTTGATTAGTTGAAGGTTAAAACTTTTTAATTTAGCATCCCAGTAATTGTTAACAGTTGAAGCACCAACAAATGATTATATAAATTCGACACGTGAGCACTCTGGAGACCTAATTGTTGACGGTGTGCTCCGCGAATCCAAATCCATTCATGGAAATCCAGTTGTCTTTACAACTTATGTGAAATACAAGGACTTATATAAGTCAACAATGACGACGCCAGCAATTCCTACGCCTACCAGCATCTCCGCACCGACACCAAATCCGTGTCAGCCGGACACTTATGATGAAGTCAGAGCGTTGATGAAGGAATTTACGGTAAATGCACTTTTAGAACCGTCAACCTTTCGGAGTTGAAGCTTTATGTGCCTTGTCTTTACCTTGTTTGATTGTTGGTGATTTAATATTATACAGGAGATCCGTGGAATCCAGTCTGCTTTCAATGCATTTATAGTGCATGATGACAACTATGCTGAAGAAGTTTTTAATACACTTCAATCAAAGTTGGCAAAGGTGTTTAGCGAAGGCAATAGCCCAGAGTCTGTAGAGCGTGGTATCAAGCATATTATATCCATCACTGGAATGCCTACGAATAATGATGAGACAGTTGAAATCTTAATGAAGATATTGGAAAAGTTGGTCAATTCAACGAATGTTAATGCTAGGTAAGATTTAAAACATGTAATAATAATATCTTGCGAATTATGCAACCTATTTAAATGAATTTTGTTTTTATACTGCCCTCTATTTCAGAATGGTATGCGAAGCTCTATTAGAAAGTGAGAGGTTGACCATCCGAAATTCCAAGTTTTGGATAAATAGCTTTGTCCTCATTAAGAAAATTATATCTGGAGTTGACTATAAAGGTGTACGGGAGATAATGAAGGTAAGAAAGGGTAAAGAATTTATGTAGTGGATCAATTTCCGGTAATAATTTGGTACTATAATGCTTCAATTTCTTTGTATGTACGTTTCCAGATATCCCTTGATAAAGCTGCGCTATTCCCGGAAAAAATTTTGCCCTCACAACTTCCTCAGTTGAACGCTGTTGTCAGACTCCTCCAATATATTTTCGACAGAAATACATGCTTACTTCCAGCTTACTTTATTGTAAACGAAATCTTAAAAAATTATCCAGAAAAGAGACAATTTCCTCATTGGAAGCTTAGCCAGTTGTTATCAGATTTTGTTGATAGTTTCCAGCCAATAGCACAAATGGTTACTGTAATTGGTAGATCTCGTATGTTGCCTGTGGTAGAACACTCTCATTCAGGGTACTCGTTGTTGAGCTGGAAGCTGGATCCAGTAACGCTTCGATTCGTTGTAAAAGGAAATTTGCCGTATGATAAGGATTTGCTGCAACCACAGGACAGGTTACTACGTTTCATTTTGGAGCAACCGTATTCCAGGGATATGGTTTGTGCAATTCTTGGACTGCAGAAGCAACTAAAGATTCGCTGCTCAACGCTTGAAGATCGACTTGTAGAGTTGGTAATCGTGGCAATGGAAAAGACAGAAGCAGAGCTGAATCTGAGCAATGATCCGCAATCTGGATGGGATGACATATCTGCTGCAACTTTGTGGTTGTGGCAGCACTTATCCACTCAACTCATTTTCTTCGTATTGTTCCAGTTGGCCAGTTTTCCTCATATTGTTATGAGCATCCATAATAAAGTAATCATTTACACAGCATTATCGTACTTTCAGAAAATTTATGTGATAACATGTATTACTTTGTGTTGTGTTACAGTTGTCAGAAATCAAATTATTCAAAGGACGTGACTTTCTCATGTGGGTTCTGTTACAGTTTATATCTGGTAGTATCCAGAAGAATTCAGTAAGTGTATTATAACTTTGCGTGGTAAAATGGGCTAAATCTGACTGAGTTGTAATTTATGTTTCAATTATTTTATCAACAGTTGGGCGATTTCCTACCAGTTCTTCGTCTTTATGATTTACTTTACCCGGAGAGGGATGCGCTTCCAGTTCCAGATATCTCAAAATCATATTGTGTCTCCCAAATGGCAGCAACCTGTATTTGGATCCATATTCTCAAAAAGGCCCAAACTGAGAACCAATTCCTCTGTCGACCTTTACCAACTGCTTTGAAGAAGCAGTACGAGTACCTGCAAAGCATAGCCGTTCAAAACAGTTCACAACCTTCACTTAACGTTTGTGATTTCAGAGTTGCTCTATTAGCCAATGCATTCTCCACAAACTCAGAATTGTTTTCCAGGTTCGCAAAAATAGAAAAATGATTATTATATTGATTGGCTTGGTCAATTTTCCTCGGCGTTATTATTATAATATTTGATAATGGTTACTATTTGAAACTTTAGACCGATGGGTGCATTGGTTGAAGCAATGCATGGAAGCACGACAAGTAGCGTGTCCTCACAAATTACAGTGGCTCCTCTTTCTGTTCAAATATTGGATTCTTTAACGGTCCATACCAAAATGAGTTTGATACACAATATCGTTACCCATATTATGAAAATATCAACCTCAAAGTCCGGTCAGAATCTAAACCCTGCTTTGGTTGAAACATATGCACGTCTTCTTGTATACTTGGAAATAGAGTCTTTAGGAATTAAAGGATTCATGTGTAAGATACCATTTGTGTTGGAGGTGAAATTTAGTAAACGTGACAAATTAACAAGGTTATTTATTCTCTATTTTTTAGCACAACTTCTTCCCAGTGTATTCAAGTCTCAAGCATGGGGAATTTTACATACCCTGTTGGAAATGTTTTGCTATAGGTATTATAATCTTTGTTTAGTTTTTTAATGTTTTTCCTTCTATTGTCTTTCGTTAGATTAAATTTACTTAATTTAAAATTTAATTTTTTTAAAATTTTTTAAATTTTTAATTAATTTTAATTAATTATTAATGCTCCAATTAAAATCAGGCTTCATCATATCCAGCCTCACTACCGTGTTCAGTTGTTATCACATTTGAATGCTTTGGCTAACAATGCGCATTCAAATTCTGCCCAACTTCATATGTGGTTAGTTTTAGCAGATTAGTCAATTTTGTCAGTTAAGTTACCGAAAGTTCCAATAATGTTAACTTTAATTATTACTTTCAGCGTGGAGACAACGGCTTTACGTCTTATTACAAGTTTTAACAGTATAGATGTGCATACCCAGTTTTCAAGGGTGGGAGGTGATTGCAAAACACTTGTTTCCTCAGAATCTGAAGAACTTAACAGGGCATTGGTATTAACTCTTGCTCGAGCTATTCATGTGACAGGTATTTTATAACAACACAGTAACAGCTCCGCCGGTTCTATCTATGTGTATTTTTGACCAACTTCGTTACGATGATTTATATGATCAATTTGTCTTCGCAGGCTCTGATACAATAGCTGGTTCTGCAGGCGCTAATTGGTATCGAGATATTTTGCAAGCCATAATGCAAAATACACCGCATAGTTGGTCAACGCATGTTTTGCAGGCCTTCCCTTCAGTTTTATTTGACTTTTTCCAACAAAATCAAGTTCCAAAAGAAAACAAGCAGCAACTAAAGGTGCTAATATACAACGGGCCGTAGCTGTAATTCTTTAATGTTCTGCCTTTTCAGTGCGTTTAATTTGTAAATACTGGAGTGTTTATCTGACTATAAAGTTTAAATTTTATCTTGTAGAATATGGTTGATGAAGAATATAGAAATTGGAATGCAATGATCTCAAACGAAAAGGAGTTAATTGAACACTTTGCTTCACAAGGAACACCACCTTTGTTCCTGTGTATTCTTTGGAAAATGGTTTTGGAGACAGATCGTGTGAATCCTGTTGCACCAAAAGTAATTGAAAGAATTGGACCGAAAGGATTATCAGCAAATTTGAGAAAGTTCTGTGATTATGTGGTTTGTGAATTTGCTAATGCAGGTAGGTGTGTTAACAAACTCTAATATTCATAATATGAAACTTTTTGTTACTTACGAAAATTTGGTTTCTTTAAAACAAATTCTTCAAAGGTGCAGGCCAGTATGTTAATAAATTAGCTGATGCTATCAGTGATCTAATTTGGAAGTTTAACATTATACCGTTCGATAGACTTTTACTATGTTTGGTAAGAATTTAAAAAAAACAATTTATCAACAAATTCAATCCTTTGCTAATCGTAAGTAGAAAAGAGGTGTTTCGATTTTATCATCTTGAATTTTGTTTCAAATCAAAATTGTAATACTATTTTTAGGCTTTGAGAAGTCATGAAGGAAATGAAGCACAAGTATGTTTCTTCATCATACATATGTTGCTGATCAAACCACTGGAATTTAAAAATCGAATCCAGGAGTTTGTTAGAGATAACTCCCCAGAACATTGGAAGCAAACAAGCTGGTACGTACCTATCAAGTTCAAGACATTTTTAAAGATTAAGGTAACTGTTTTGATTGATTGTGTCGTGTGTATAGGCATGAAAAACATAAAAGCTTTAATGCAAAGTATCCTGAAGTCTCCTACTTTGAAGGGCAGCAGCAAACTCCAATTCCCATGTACTTTGGAAATGTTTGTTTGAGATTCTTGCCGGTATGGTTAAAGCTTCTTCAGTATATTGTGTTGTCTAAATTAGGTATGTTCACCTAAGAATGAAATATGTTTTGAACAATGATCTTTAGGTCTTTGATATTATGATACATCGTTTTCTGGAAATGAACAATATTCAAAAAAGCCTAGAACTTATGCTGGAGCAAATGAGTCCTCTCTACAAATTTCACGGTAACTTACTTTTCTGTTCCCAAGTATTTGTCGGAAACAGCAAGTTTTTAGCGATCTAACATCCATTCCAATTCTAAATTTTGGTTTCAGATCGTCCTGTAACATATCTCTACAACACGTTACACTACTATGAGACGCGTCTTAGGGACAAGCCTTCACTTAAGAAAAAGTTGATTTCAGCAATACTTGGAGCTTTGAGGGAAGTTAAGCCCACTAATTGGGCTCTGTCAGACCAGTATCAAACGTTTTTGCAGGGAAGTAATGAGGATATTAACTGGACACCAGATATTGATTATTACGCGGGATTGATAAATAGATTTGTAGATGGCAAGTTTTAAGAAAAACGAAGCATCATTTATTTGAAATTTCATTTGCACTGATTTCTCATTTTTCTCAATTTCGGGTTTTCAACAGTAATCGAAGGACGTAGAAAGTTTTTCGCCCCTGTGGACTGGCGTTTTAATGAATTTCCAAATCCTCCAGCCCACGTACTTCATTCGACATGTGTAGAAATAATGGCCCTACCTGTTACACCTATCGTTGCTGCAAATGGAATTTTGGAAGTAATGATGTGCAGTAGAGCAGAAATGGATGCAAATGAAGCGAACATGGACGTAGAATCATGGTTCAATGCTACTGGTCTTGTTTTGGTGACACTTCCAGAATCATATTGGCTATTACTTCATGATAGAATAGTGACCACCATTGAAAAACTGACAACATGGTCTCATAAATACACCCCACTGCAGCTCTTTAACTTTAAAACAGTTAAAAATGGGTTTCTGTACAGTGAATACGCTAATCTTTTAGCTATTACACATGCTGTGTGGTATCATCTGGGAATTGGACACATGCACCACATTCAGACGTAAGTTAAACTGCATTCACTTTTGGTATTAAAATATCACACATGTAAAGCAAAACCATGGTGGTTTACCTTTGGATTCTTTGTTTGTCAACCTATTCCAGATTGATTACCGATAAGCTATCCTCCATTGTGCAAAATGAAATACAACTTTTGTTCATTGGACATCTTGTTGCACCGTTTTTACAAAGACTTAACACTGAAAGGCCAAATATGGTTTGCCGCCTTACAGTATTATTTTATGAACTTCTTGAAAAAGTAGACAAAAATATTTCAAAAGATGCCAGTTTAACCTATATGGATGTGTTTTGTGATCTTCTGTACCACATTAAGTATATGTACACTGGAGATGTAGTGAAAACTGAAGTTGAGCCAATTATAGGCAGGCTAAGACCAGCCTTACAGCTACGATTCAGATTTATAACACATCTAAACATTGAGGACATTTCTGTTGCAATCCCTGCACAAGGGGCAACAACACAAGTTCCAGGAGTTCCCACAAATCCAAATTTACAAAATATGCTTGGTATGCAAGGGATTAAGTACCACGAGTGAGCTCAAGATGTGTGGATTTTAATTAAGTACATTTTTACAAACACTCTGTGTGAAGTTTTATGACTGTATTTATTAATTCGGGATTTTGATAATATAAGTTTTATAAAACGTTAATTATATCATATATGGTTGGATATACGTTGACTGGTTGACTGACTTTGATACATGTTATGGAATTTCATTCTTTCTTTTATGAATCCTCATGTGTTTAAAATAATTTGGTTTCATTCGTATTGCCTTACCGCATATAGAACACTGGAATGGTTTCTCACCTAATAAATACTTGTTTCAGATCATCATCAATGGTTAGATAGAATGACATAACTTGCATTCAAAGTACTTGCTTGTACTTACCAGTGTGTGTTCGTTTGTGCTCTTCCAAATATGATCCTCTCTTGAACACTTTCCCACATACCGGACATGGAAAATTTCCTACTTCTTGATGGCTCACCATGTGGCTTTTCAATGCATAAACTGAATAGAAAGCTTTAGAACAAACGGGACACGCATGACTCTTTTCCCCTGTAGTGAAAGAGTTTTCTAGTTAAAAACTGTAACAATGTAACATATAATTTAATAGATTATTATGCTTTCAAATTTACCTTTGTGTCGAAGTAAATGAACTGATTTCGAAGACTGGGATTTTAAGATTTCTCCACAAACTTCACACTCAAATTTTTTAGTGTTCTATAAAAGTTAATAGTACAACATGAACATAGATTTCAAGGAATATTTTTGTTCGTGAACCCGTTGAGTTAATGAATATTTTTACCAAATGCACAGATTCCCTATGCTCTAGCAAAATTTCCTTTCGTTTGAATTGTTTTTGGCAGAGGTTACAACGCCAGGGCCTCTCTGAACCATGAACAGAATTGATGTGAGCGGTTAAACTACTCTTCAGCCTACGGAACAAAATAAAAAAATCAATCATTTCTCACATTTGTCCTTTAATGATTTTCAATAAGCTAAATAAACACTTAATAAGTTTCAATGAACATACCCCTTTCCACATAGGTGACAAACACTTGTATGTTCCTTATGCAGCGATGGCTCCAAGTGCACTCGCTTGTGAGTTTCTAGATGAGACTTTTTGAAGAAGGACTTATCACAGTTTTCATTACGACAAACAAAAATTTTCTCTTTAGCTCCATGAGCAGACTTTTTGTGAACCCACAGGCCTTTCGAACTGGGCAACTTCTTTGAGCAAAACGTACAACTAAACCAAAGAATAATTGAAAGAAATTGAAACATAATTACAATAACATAAAAACAATAATATTGTTGTTTTTCATAATAAACTGATGACACTACATACTCGTGTAAGAAAAAGTGTTGCAGCCAATGTTCTGAATAGCTTTGGGACAAAGCCGACGTGTCCTTTAGCGGATAGCCATTGCCACAAATATCACAAGGATATAACACATCATCTAAGGAATTTACTCCATGAAATTCATCAAAATGTTGAGCATAATCCTCCTTGGATCCTGAAAATTGAAAAAAATACAATTTTGAAAAAATGAAGCCACATATTTTAAGGCCAAGTACTAACCATCTATATGTGTTACCATGAATTGTAGAATTACACGTGTAGCAGAAAAACCCAACTACGTATGGTAATTCACATGCGTAAGGCTCCAAGCTTTTCAGTTTTCCAGACTTATATCCCACGATTGTGGACATGGATGAAAATATCTTGTCCCATATCTGAATAAAGTGCGATTTCAATCAATGAAAAACTACAACTGATACAACCATAATAATGATGAAAGTGATAAAAATGGAAAGCATAATACCCGGTCTGAAAGTCTTCTCAAGACCAAATGAGAGTACTGTGAATTCTGTACAATATTATTTGCTGTTACAATAGAAGCTGGATGACGATATATTTCTGTTTTTTGAAAATCCTTTTCACCCAGGGATGGTATAAAAGTAGGTGCTTTAGAGTCCTTTACCTATTGAAATTGAAATGGAGTATGAAATATTACTTTCTATACAAATTTCTATTCAATGAAACAAATTTATTTATCCCTAACCTGATGTAAAATTTGATTCAACTTGGTTTGTCCAATTGCAACCCGTTTACGGTAGACGGAAAAATTCATCAGCTCGTCATAACATTCCATACAAATTTTGTCCGGAAGACCATCATTAAATTTAACCTTATGCAACCAGTTTATAATCAGCACCAAATGACAATTTATATATAAATCCATACAAATAGTATACATTTAAAACAATATTTAATTCTTACGTCAATGTCCAAAAGCGTTTGAAGAGCTGCAAGAATGTTGAATCTATGAGAGGCATTTGGACCTCTAGTATTCTCAACCATACCGTTGGAGTCGATTGTTATGTCCTCAAAAATGGATGTCAAATTTTCTTTTACTAAAAGGCAAACTCTACACAAGCCTGGCTGACAGTAATACTTTTGTAACTGGAGAGATGTACCACTTGATCCTTCAACCCGTATCATTTCGGATTTACTGCTTGCAGACACATTGGTTTGATTTATTCCAACATTGTTTGATTGCTTGGTTGAGAATGCAACCGGTAGAGAAGCCTGCGCACTCAAAGCTGCCGTTACAGTTTGCTGAGCCACCGTTGCTGCTTCAATAATGGATGGTAACTGGGATTCCATGTTAAAGATTTGAAAGTCTGGGGAAATGATGAAACTTTTTACGCCATCGTTCCCGTTTGAGTCTTCAAAGTTTTCGTTCTCACATTGAAGAGTAGTAGAAGATAATGATGGGTCAGTCATGTTTGGAGTACTAGTATGCTCTAGTGCAAAACGCTTTCCGTCGATTGTCCGCAACACCATATCACTCACCAAGGACTTCATATCAGTAACGCTTCCTTGTACATTCGTGATAATCACATTTTTGAGCGCCGAGCCCGAGCTTGGCCCTGCAACGTTCTTTGTTGTTGAAGCTTTCATGGAATTCAGCCGCAAGACCTGTTTGGATCCGTGGTCATGTAAAATGTTACTTGCTGCCTGTAGTATGGCTTTAGAAATGTCATCTTCATTCTTCACTTGATTAACAACTAGTCTAGGCTCAGATCCGACCTCCCTCGTTGCGATTGTTGCTCCAGTAGTACTACTACTAGTGTTATCATTCTCACGTATTGTATCTGACACTTCCGACAGTGTTATAGGAACTTGTTCCAGTCCCTCTATCTCACACATCGTGGTCTCAACATTACTCTCATGGGAGCTGTTAATAGATTCCATATGAAACTGAATGTTGGGAGAGTAAATGAACTCAATATCTTCAGAATTAATATGACCCATGCTCATCAGCTCCTCTGTTGAAACTTCAATTGTGTTAATAAGCATTTCCCCTGAATTTCCCAAGGCGCAGGAGCCAATAACGGTTTCCCCAGGATTTCCATTTGCTTCCCCATTGTTGACTTTTCGGTGATTTGAAATTATGGTTTCATATTCAGAGGAAACATTTCCTAAAACTACGTTTGGTAAAATGACGGTCCCACTACCATGGGCTTCACTGGAAGGGCAATTGATGATTGATGCGCCCATCTCAGCCTTGATGAAAGAATTCATGATATATTCTTTAGTATCCTCTCCCTCGAAACATGTATAAAATTTCCCAAAAGCCTTTCCTCCACGCGATTCCTCGTTGGGATAATTTAGCCTGTCATTAAAAGGGGGCAAACGATACATTAAATTTATGAATCATAATGAAATTTCAGCTTTAATCCCATGTATTCAAATTCACTTCAACAACTTAGGACTCACCTGATAATCTGAAGTTGGAAGTCTACTTGTGACTAACTAGAGTATTATCATGATAACTATTCTAAATTCTGGAATTCCATAGGTGATAGAGTCCCTTCGAAAAAACACTTCTTCAAAAGGAACAAAGCCAAGGGTGCATTTATCATTTATAGTAACAAGTCCAAAAAACACATTTTTCAAACAAACTGAGATAAGTTGACCGAGAAGGAGTGAATAAAGTTGTACATGAAAGTACTCACAACAGCTCCTCCCACCTCCACAATCCTACTATACTTTTTACTATCTGCACAACATGTACTCAAATTTACCAAATAAGATTTTGGGTATTGTGACACTCGACACCTTCCTATAAACATCTGGCTGCACATGATATTGCACGTAAACAGATGCAGATGCTATAAACAATTTTATTGAGATGAGGATGTGGATGAGATCATAAAACTAATTAAACGTACTTTTTACTGATTGTTCAATATCTCAATATATTTATTTTAAGGGAATAATTAATCGAAACTACCAATCACAAATAAAGTGCTTATTCATCAGTCAGTAAAAGTTTTCTGTTTGTTGATTTGACTTATTCTCAAGTCACGAGCAAGTGATTTACGAACTTTTAATTTTTATTCTTCAGTGTTTTGGTAGTGCACTTTTGACTTTTCTGATAATTAGTAATTAAAAATGGCTGAGCGCCAAGCTGGTGGTTCTTCCAGACTTTTGATTAAGTTGCACGAAGCTGTTGAGGAGAAGAAATTTTATGAAGCTCATCAGTTACTAAAAACGCTCAGCTTTAGGTAAGTTTTTCCAATCAAAGTTTATAGCTGCTAATTGAATATTGTTAATTGTTCCATTGTGTCAGTGTTCGATGGAAATTTTTAATTTGAAATTTTCCTTTTTAACCAGGTACACTAGTAGTAAAAAGTATGATGAGTTGGAAGACTTGCTTGTTAAATATTCAGGATTCTTGCTCGATCATAAGCAGGTGAGTTTTATTTATAGAGTAATTACTTCATAATCAGATCTAGGTATATAGTCATAAGATTGAAGATGTTTTTTCCTTGTTAAATTTATTTAGCACGAAAGCGGTATGGATGTTGCGATCATGCTCTCCAAACTTTATGCTACTGCAGAGTGTCCAGTGACTGAAAAACGTATTTCAGATTCCGTTAGGTATGTCATAGCAAATATGAGAATGACAATGTGCTTGAAATTTGTGTCAGCATGCTGAAATTGAATGAAAATACATTTTTCGGAACTTGTTTAGCTTGTTGCAGAAAATGCCCAATAGTCCCGAAAGAATAAACTTTATTTCTGGGGTGGTTGAATGGGCACGAGATTCCGAACTGGTTGGAGAATTACATGCAACCGCGACCAAGCTCTATATTAATGGTAAGTTGTTATTCGTATTCATCAGTTCAGAAAGTTCATAATTTTACATTTTACTATGGAATGCTGACTAAGCTTCTATTTTTCTTTAGATCGGGATTTCGGGGATGCTTGGAGGCACATTATGAGAATAAATAATGGAGAGGAAGCAGCAACCCTAACTCTTCAGATTATTACGTTGATGAAAGGATTTCTTAGACTTTCAGAAGTTGATTTAGTAATCGGTCATTTAGTTATTGCTTTCCTTGTTGGAAAAAGAGTGGCTCATGCCGAAAGTGCTTTTATGAAGCTTGTGAAGGAGTCTCCTATTCAGGATAGGCCACCTTTGTTTAATGCATTACGATATTTAATCGAAGCTGCAAAAACGTAAGTGCAAATGTATAAAGGATTGAATTATATTGTATTTATGCGATGTGAATACGGTTTCAGTTCATGTTTTAATAAATAATTCTAAATTATTTTTAAAATTATTAAAATTATTTTTTTTACAGAAATGATGCTCAAGCTTTTAAAGCGATTCGAGATTTGTACGAGCCCAGCTTTTGCAGAGATCCAATGCTCAGAAAACTTGTAGCCAATGCTGGAAAATCGCTTTTTAATCTTCCTGACAGTAAAGTTGATCGACAGAGTGGAGGAGGGTTAATGCCCATGCTTTTGAATGCATTTTTAAGTCCAGGAGAATAGAAAGCTGGAATTATTATTTATTGCTGTCACCTAAAAGTGCCGCCGTTTAGTTATATGTTTGCAGTAACACCAGCTAAGCTAACCGTTTTGATCACAATAAATCATACTCTTTTTTAAATACAATTGCCAGTAAAAATTGTGATGTGAGGTGTGACTTTTTATTTAGTTTGTTATTAGGTTTACACATAAAAATTTAATCACCACAAGAAATAATAGTATGCATATTATGTCATGTTTTAAAAATCAGTTTAAAGTTAGATTTGTTTATATATGTACAAAACTCTTGGTTATGACTGGCGTTTATTGACGTAGTTTCAGTAGAGTTTTTTCAATCCATGGGTTTCGTGGTGTTGTCCATGATGTCCATGGTGGTAAGGTTCGACTGGAGGAACGACATGACCTTGTTTGTGCTCATGGTGGCCACTTTCATGATAAAAATGTACGGGTTGGCGAATATGACATCTGAAAGAAAGATAGTAAAAATACATTGAATAGGAATAAAGCAAGAAATGTTTTCTAATGGAATACAACTCATTTGATAACTTACGAGCATGCAATAGGCATTTTGAAAGTATCCACATGAAGACCCTCATGGTGGGTCCATGCGACTAAGCGAACAAAGTTGTGTTTTTGAATACAACTTGAGTGATAGTGAGAATCCACAAAACTGCAGGGAGCGTTAGGATAGCTGTAAAGATTTTCAGAGAAGTTACAAATTAAAAGTCAATTCCAACACTTACACATTCGATTACAAAGAGTGAGCCACTTCTTAAAACTTTATTCTTACATGCATTGTTCCAAGCGCAAAGTTTGGGTGTAGGATTTCTTATGTTCTTTGTATTCCCTCTTTTTAATGGCGTGAAGGTAACTATCGACTCCGTATTCAACGCCACCATGCCCGTGGTCTTTGCCATAACTGTCATGCCCGTGGTCTTTTCCATAACTGTCATGTCCATGGTCCTTTCCATGATCCTTTCCATAACCGTCATGTCCGTGTTCTTTTCCATAACTGTCATGTCCATGGTCCTTTCCATGATCCTTTCCATAACCGTCATGTCCGTGTTCTTTTCCATAGCCGTCATGTCCATGATCTTTTCCGTAACCGTCATGACCGTGATCCTTTCCATAACCGTCATGTCCGTGGTCTTTTCCATAACTTCCATGTCCATGCCCGTGGTCCGGAACATGATCAACGTTAACTATGACTTTCCATTTTCCGTAAGTATTCATCGCCCGTTTCTGATGAACAACAATAAGAACGAATTGAAACTCTCTGAAATCACGTACAATTTTTAAGAATAATAAACGATTCGAATTGAATCACGTACGGGTCTAGCATAGTAGATATCTGAAGGACAAATGTAACCTCCTTTCTTAAAATAGTCTGTGCTGTATGTGTATCCACTAAAAATCAATTGACAAATCAATTATTAGTTAAGCTTGACAATAATTGTATTGTGTCTCACAATGCCCCATGTTTCCTTTGAAGAGTTTACTTACTGATATGGTGGCTTATATTTGTCCAAATGCACGTTTTGGGCATGAGTTGCTCCAAAGTAATGTTTGTAAGTGTAGCCTTCTTCCACTGCTCTTGTCAGCCCAGTAACCAGATTGTCAGCAGACTGATAAGTCACATCACTTAAAAGTTTCTTGCTATGTGGTCCAGCGTCTTTAAGTGCCCATATAATGGTGTCACTGTAATTTAATGATTATTATGAATCTCTTACTTAAGAATAGGACATGAATATTACGCAAATATTTTCTTTAACCAAATGGTCTCTTACGTTGGATAATGGGGATCATCCAGACAGAAAGTAAGGTTGTAAATGTATTTGTTCTTATGAGCACATTCTGGTACTTTTCCTTGATCATAATAGTATGCTGGTTGTTGGTGAACTTTTTTACCCTGAAAACAATTAACATTGTTAAATAAATAGGATTTTATTAAGGATAACAAAGGAACTCGTGCATCTCATGGTCTGTTTGAAGCATAATTTACTACAAACATACATGTCGGTAAGCAGAAAAATCGCCGTGACCCTTCTCAATTACATGGGGCTCGTAGTGGTGGTGAGGGTGATGTGGACCCTGAAATTATAAAAATTAAAAATTTCATTGTTGATTGTGTACAAACATAATAATAAATATGAAGTACCTGTGTGACTCCAATACAATATACAATAACATGTAAATTGTCAATGCATATCCTCTCATTCTGTGTCTCCATTAAAGAATACAACATGAAACTAAGTTTACGCACCCTGCACATTCAGACTATCTTCGTGTTTAACAGAAAAATAAGAGTTGCTAATCTATTAAACTCGTATTAAATTATTGATACGTCTGCCAGTAAAATTTAAGGTAGGATTATTCGTAATAGCTTGCGTTAAGAAGCATAAAATTTTCGACACTAAACGCACCTAAATTGTCTAATAGCCAACAACACTTCTCTTTTACGGTGACTGCAATTATGACAAAATTTTTATTTTTGTCATTTTAGATCCAAATTTTAGCTATAAACCTCATACGCAGTCTTCAATTTGTTTCAGTTCCACAATGCCCCTACTTAAATGTGTTACTTGACGTTTCTCAGTAAACCATGACTCGATCGAGCCACTTGAAGTAGCTTTATCACTAGGAAGTACTTCAATCATTGAGATCGAAAACATAACCAATTCTTAATTATTAGTAACTATTATAACCACTAGAAAATATGGTTAAAAAATTAATGTTTGTTTTTCTGTTTATTGCTTTATGAGAAGAACATAGTACAGCATAATTTCTGAGCATCGACAATGACACCAAGTAGCTGATTTAATCATCCATTCAACCGCATATAAAAATGAGAGGAACAAAACATTTTAATGCACGAGTGAAACTTGGATTTTCATACATTTTTTTCGTGCAGGTATTTAGACATGCAGTTGGAAGTTGAGGGTGTAAAATAAATAAATTAAACATACAGTAGATATTAGAGTTAGGCTTAAATTTTATAGAATTTTGCACGGTCGACGAAATTACAAGCTATAATAGAAGATATTTCATTTTGATAGGTTTAGCCAATCAGCAAAAGTAAGTAATTTGTATAAATTGTAAGAAATTCGATGTGATGAGGAAATGTGCTTAGGTGCATGTGCAACGATGTGCGTTATGGACTAGTAGTAATAATAACTAGTTCGCTTGCATAATTAAATGTAAATCTACAAGAATGCTAAAAGTGGGTGTGTTGGCACAAGACATATATGTATTTGTATTGAAGGAGTGAGTACTGCATACCTCTAATTTTGTAATTTTATATTTTACACTAAATGAATTCCATCAATAATAGCCAGCCTCTGCAAATTGTTTGCATGCGTGTACGCACATTACGGCGTATTTATATGAATGACTGAATTCTGATTGGAGGGGGTAAATATGTACATTTGTTTTTTATACTTAGAGTCACAATGTTCTCAAGTTTCATTAGACCGTTACAACTAGCTTTATACATCTTTCTCGACAACAAGCCTTACTGAACAACTCATAAGAGCACAAACCGTGACAAGAGTAACATATTACAAGTACCCCCTCATCTCATACCTTACGCAAACCTCAAAAGGTCTCTATCAAACTGGGGATCACACAACTTATCTTGACGTATCTGGTGATTGATGAATGATGAATTATGCGTGATGAAACCAGAAATGTGCAACCGTAATGGAATATATTGGAACAAGACCACATAATTTTGTAGATTGAAGTAGCTGTACTTGAAAATAATTCAAAACTTTAGTACCTTTTCTCTGCTAAGATTATCCTTGTCAAGGGTTCTAATTTTATCATGATGATCGAACCGATCCTGTGGATCTCTGTAGACAACAGAAGGTTTCAGTGGCTTGGATTTCAATTTTTGTTGATGGTGATGAAATCCATGACCATAACCTGCTATAGAGTGGACAGAACAGATTAATTTTTAGTATCTCTGGAACACACAAAATTTTCTCCATAATACATAATATTATTTATGGCAAGCTTACCTGTATGTCCATCAATTTCATGGCCACCTAACTGCAATGGAATAGAAACTGGAGACGCTTGAACAAGTGGCAAAACACTTTGCTTCAAAACAACTGGACTATTCACGTGGTATTTCGCAGGACTCTCATATTCCAAGTTATACTTTGATTCATGAGGTGACTGTGGTGGTGAGTCAAATGCACCCGTCGGAGTTGGAAGGTTATGTTGCTTTTCACTATTTTGTTTACTCACAAAGATTTCACGAACTTTAGATATATCTGATCTTGGCTTGACATTATCATAGGAGATCCTACCCTTGGATGCAAAATCATCTTTGGTATCTTCCTTTGCAGAATTCTCATCATAATCTCCTTGAATGTACTGATCAACCCCTAAGGTACCAGTAGGGAATATATTAAACTGACTCTCAGATCCTTTCTGAGATTGTCCAGGAGCTTCTTCTGAAGTCTTATCTTCAATGACTTCCAACTGATATCCTTGGCTGGAGACTATTGCCTGTTTCTTAGCATTGTTGAGGCCCACTGGGTACTCTGTAATAATCTTCTGATTCACCCTACTTTCAGCGTTGCCACTATCAGAATTATTTATCGGTTCTGGGGTAGTGATAAATATCACTGGTTTTGAACTGTTAGACTCATCTGCTAATGAACCCACTACTACACAACCTATGACTAGCCCAATGGCCAGTAAACTCGGGATTTTAGACACACTCATTTTCATGAATTCTGCATAGCAGAATATTTATGACTTGAAATTTTTGCTTGGCAAGAGGTTACTCCTTGCCAAAAAAAAATATTTTAATGCTTGTTCTCGAGTATCTCAAAGAAATATGACAAGTGCTTTTGATAAGATGTAGAGTTATATATAGATTCATAAAGATTTGCATAACAGCAAATAGGTACATGTTCATAGTAATTATTGGGTGTAGGGGAAACATCGAAGCAATTGTAGACTCGAACAATTGGGTTCTTAAGTAAGAAAGTTATGCTTTGTGCTTGTTTTTTTAGTCTTTACATATCATATTATCATTATGCACTTATCAACAGAAGAAATATCAACAAAGGGATTAAAATAGCGTTGTGCCATACCTACATGTGAGCATATCATAAATATCATGCTGGGGGTATAGAGAAGGTATAACAAAGTCAAACTTAATAAAAACTGCATTGTGACTCAATAAGAAGCGATCAGCCCAATTTGTAAATGAAATTTTAAGGTATTTGATTTTGAAGAATTGTTGAGTGCATCTACTGTATTCACATTGTATTAGCAAGAGCACTTTTATGATAGAGCTCAAAGTACACAAATAATGGTGGTCGACTTGTGAGGAGTAGATGAACGGCATATATTAGCGTGTACAATATAATATTGTATAAGATGCATAGACAATTATTAGAAAATGAGTATAATGCAAAGGATACAGTTATATATAAATAAGCGCAAGCAATAAAACAATATAACTTATTTAGATCTTGCTTCAGAGTATTTTGTGACCCAACACCTTCCGCAGATTTGCCAAAAGTGTATCGTGGCAGTTAATCTGCTTGTTATAACTACCATAATGACATATTATTGTCCATCCTGCCTACAAAAGATCAAGATGGTACAATTTTAATGACTTGGTTTGAGCCGATGCGAATATGGATAGATAAAATATCAGAAAATAATTGGGACCACGTGTACAACAGGGATGGATGGATAAGTGTTTGGCTTGTTATTCATGAGTGGGACAAAACTTGCAAAATCTTCCATAAAAGAGTAATTACATGAAATTTTTTTTTACTACAATCATTTAAAACTATTAGCACCGTTTTGGTACTTTTATATCAGTTTATTACTAAATAAATAATGGATTAATATCAAGCGACAAAAAATGAGACTTGTGTTCGATTGCCATTTCAAGGGTCATAAAACCAAGAGTCCAAAATTATCTTATTTGCCCTTTAAAAATTAGTGTTCAGGTATGATCAGAATTTAGATACTAAAGTACTCACAAAATGTGGCAAGGCAAGTAGTACTAAGAATGATTATTACGATTAGTACTAAATTTGATGAGAACAAAAGTATCTGGTTGTAAAACGATAAATGAATAAGTACGGCTTAATTGGCCTTATTTCTCAATGCAAATGAGCAAAACAAAATATGAATTTTAATCAGCACGGGATACTTTGAAACAATGCAAATAATTTTATTTTTGCTAAACAAAAAGAAATTATTTATAAAAAATATGAAAATGATTAATATTCAAATTCATTGCGCTAACCCAACCAAGAAAAAGAAATACGCAGTGGAAGATTTGTTACAGTCAGCATCAAAATTATTTTGAAACTCCATTGTTTTCTCTCTCTCATCCGTACTTTCGAATTGCAGACAAACCATTATTCAACATCCTCCAGAAACAGAGCGAATAAATGTATGCAAATCCACCGGACTCAAGAAATAACGTTGTTTGTAAACTGCAGAGTGTGGGTAAAAATATATGATTTCAACATGCGTGCGTAAGGTTTCAGACTGCCGACGACGGAAGTTTTGCACATTGCGTGTAAATTAGATAAGTAACATCCAAATTATTAAGCTAAGTGACCTGCGTGAGCCGCCACTTTGATTTTCTAAGAAGCATTTTCAAAGTTGCCTCAATCGTATCGTGGCTTGTCTTAGGTGTTTACCGCACCTTAACCTTCCCAATGCAATTTTTCTCTGTGGATTTCCCTTAGCCATAAGTATTGTATACATTGTAAATCCAGTTAAGCGTTTTAGCATGAATATTGGCAGATGCGAATTGCAAATGTTTTTGTGATAATACATATTTCTAGGAATATATAGATATATAGATATTAAATTACAGTTTACATGTACTTTTTTTTGCAAACCGCAAGAGTATAGTGTACACAATAAAATGGATTTCATTAGTTTTCAGAATGTGTTTGCAATCTTTGGTAGCCGATTGTTTCACGGTGGACATTGAACCGTAACGAAACGAAAGTCTACTAGTCACATTGATGACTATTTATCATATATAATAAAAACACACGTGAATAGCGATGGGGCATAAAAAGCTAAATGAAATATGATTGGTGTTTGATAATGGTGTTGATTTTACCAGAATGTCTTAAATGAACCACGGTTAGGTATGCTGAAACATGTTGTGGAGTCTCATCTCTAATTGTAAAAAAAATCTCGGTATCTAAAGATGGTATGGTACATGCAAATATTGAATAAGATTTGCAAACTTTGCAGTTTGCTCAGCGCCTCATTAACAACTTCTTTTTAGACAACAATTTCTTGGAGCGATTCTCACACATTAATCAATGTGCCTTTGTGGTCGAATATTATTGAGCATTCCTAATTTGGGCAAAAATGTATGAAAAATCACAATTTGCGAATGATTGTCTTGATAGGGATGAAATAGCAATATATAAAACTGGAATATATGCACGAGTCTGGTCACGTCACACAATTAAATTAACTTATTGACTTGTTTTTCCATAGCATACAAAAAAAACTGGTCAAAATAATTTGTTTTATGACTACATTCACTCACGCATATTGGTATAGGGATGTGTCAGTAATGTCCAAATTATCATCGATGTTCGACGTGTGCCTACTTAAAGACCATCCCGTCAATGTGTGAACGTGATTATTGTGATTTTCTATTCATTAGGGCTCGACTCGGCCATTTCACATGGAAAATGGCAATGACTTTTACAAAAGAGACTCTCCTGCTCCTGGCGATTTCTTGCTCATTGAATACAATGCTGAGAAAACGATTGAACGTGAGATTACTGGGAGCTACATAAAGATGATGATGATGATGATGATGTTGCTGACTGGCATGAATTGTTGTAGGTGGTTAATAATAAGGAATGACGATATGCACGCAATAGAGACTGATGATGATGATGATGAGATGGACCATAGATATGCAAATTTAAAGTTTTCTTTGTTTGTGTTTGTAAGCATAATGCACAACAAGTAGTAAGTGTACAATGCACCCACATCAGTTTCTTCGTCTCTTCTTCTTCCGCAGGTACTCTAAGCTAAATGTCAATGTTCTGACAGCTAAGTTACTACTGCGCCAGGTACATACACACATAATAATATACAAAAATGCATGCAATTCACACGTAATACTGAACTAGGAAATGTACAGATATTTTGCAACCAAAACCGTATTCACGACCACGAAGACCGCTTGTAACGCGGACATCGGATCTTATTGGATGAAGTTTAAAGAATCTAATGAACATGGAAGGAAGTCAGTATCGGTATCAGGAGAGGAAGGATGTTGATATTTTTAAGTGGGCGTTTATTACTCAAACCTTTTTTTATTCACACAGACAAACATTTCCTATAGTTGGTTCTCAGTCTTCAAACAGGATTTTTATTATGTAATCTTGATTCTAGAGTGTGTACGCAGTTGACATCTTGAGCTTAATTTTTTTTGTGCTGGTAGTATCACTACTAAACATCACAACTAAAAGTAGTTTATTGGTTTACTGAGAATAATTGAAAATGGCCAAAAAGTATTCAAGAACATTTTTACTGCGCTTTTTACAGGTTCTAGCACTAATAATTGTATCCGTTATTGCCAATCCAATTAAGCAGAACGATGATTTAAATGATCAAAACGTGAGTTGTAAAATAATAATTATTATTTACAATCTAATTAAATATATGCCTGTCATTTGTAATAATAAAAAAGTTTATTCCTTCCTTATAGCTATCGTTTGAAGATCAAAGTTTTAAAAAATATGCTGAAGATCTATTACTAAACTTTCACTTCAAAAACTATTTCACTGCAATATTCCAAGATGAAACTACCCGAAATGATTTCACCAAGTTTTTGAATGAAGGACTCACGGATCAAGTGAAGGATGATCTTTCAGGATTGAGAATTTACAAGAAAGTGGGGGATGCAGAGGTGCCAGTAGTAATGTTCAGTTCTACGATGGATAACTGGCTAGGAATTTTGCCTCAGTGGAAGCGGACCAAAAGATTCTTTTTCAAGAAAATTGAGGAATATTTGTCAGTACATCCTGAGGTTCTTAATCGCTTGGATCATACGGTAAAACCATTATAGTTTGACTGTAATTTATCATTTATCATCCCAAACTTGTTTTGTTATGAACAAGCCGAATTTTATTAAGTCGTGCTCACTATTGTAATTATTAATATTGCAAAACTATCCAAAATATGCAAAGGCAACTTGTAATACACTTTACTGACAGACTAAAACTTTATTATACTCATATGTACTTTTTACCCCAAATGGTAATAAAACAAGTATGTGCTATAAACGAAAAAGATTAATGAATATTAATGATGCTTTATTACCCAAACCAAGATTTACGAAGATTCTTAATGCTTTCAATATTTATAAGATAAAGACAATTTATGTTTTGCATGCTCCTTCGCAGTGACGGTAGCATACTCGTTGGAGTTACCAGTGAGAGGACTCACATAAACGTCATCATCCGGATGAACAAAGTATACAATGGACTGGCGAGCCGTCCTTCTTTTTATCTCCATTTCTGGTATCATTACCCGGTGGTGCTGAGAAAAAAAGTTTTCTTAAAATAACTCTTCATATCCAGACGAGACTAATTTTCGTTTAAAGGAGCTTGATATATGTGGATACTTACAGTCGCTGGAAATTTACCACCTGACCAAAATTCCAACAAATCTCCAGTATTTAGTAAAATAGTTCCTGGAATAGGATTTGCTGGAACCCATTTTCCACTCACAGATTTAACCTTTTACATTTCAAGCATTAACTTTTATAGATATAGAAATACTCTGGCGAATGAAATAATTTTTTTAGCCCAATAAGTGTAGTTTTACCTCTAGTCCTCCCATGTCGTCTTGAAACAGAAGAGTTATGCTGCCGTAATCAGTATGATCTGCACATCTCACTGTACCAGGTGGAATGTTGTCACTAATTGGTGGATAATAGAGCGTTCTAAATGTTGAGCAACTCTCAACATTCGAATTATCAAGGCATTTTGATCGAGTCACAAAATAGTCTCGATCTTCAAGCTTCAAAGAGATTGCTAGTGTTCGTAGTAGATTCTTCACCAAAGGTTTGGAAGCCTTTTCTAAGGCCATTAAAGCAGGGCCAAATTCAATGCAATCCTTTGGATAGTAGCGTAGTTTTCCACAAAAATCATAACTTTCACGAATTTCAAAATTGGAGTCTTTGTTAAGCCTACAGATTTTATAAATTTAAATCATAAATTACAATTATCATTTACCATCACATAATTTAGTGTATAAGGTATTCATATTATAGTTGACTTGGTATACGTACAGTTCTTGTCCAGGCTTTGCATAACCGTCATAGCTCTTGGAAATGTCCTTCAGACTTTTGTCTTTAACTTCTTCTGGTAACTCAAAAAAATTGCGGCTAGCAAAGAATGCACGGTCAATCTACAATGAAACTTATAATCACATTTCATGTTTTGAAAGCAAATTGGAACCTATTGTTTTCTTACAATTTCACTGTTTATTCCATGGTTTGAGAGATAAGCAAATCCGATACCCGACAAAGCTTTAAATATTTCTTCGGCTGCTGCTGCCCATTCAGCATCGGTAATAGTATCATTTTTAGTAAGTTTAGATAAATCAACAACTGGAATGTACTCCATTCTCAATAATATCAACGATTTCAATTTTCTCTTCAAACATGAGCTCAAGTTACTTTGAGAGGGTTCTCGCATGTAAATCATTACTAGATTCTGTAGGTATTATAAAAAACGTATTTATAAAGGAAGGAGTCAGCTTTGTTGACGTTGTCAAACAGATAAGAAATTTATGATGAAATTGTTTTTCATATATGAGGATGAGTGCTTTATATTTCTTTATATAACCATGCATTAGCAATAGAGATCTATTGACCATGCTCATATCACTCAAAAACACGCTTGGATAATGCATCCTTTGGCTTTCCATCTTGTAGACTCGCATAGTATGTATATGTATGCGATGCAGATGTACATTTTTATTCAAACATGTTTTAGTCCTTCCTCTCATATGTAGCTTAAAACACGTGAACTTTAAGTATAAACAAAATATAACATTGAACATGCACCGTGTAGTCACTACATCTACTTATTACTTATGTACTTGAAATAGAAGGTGGATGGCAATCACTCTAAGAAGTCTATTAGGGCTGGGCCAAGGCTGGAATAACTCTATTTGCTCTCATTGTCGGAACTGATTTGACTAACTCTATCATAAATTATTTGAGGAGTGTCATAAAAGTACAATTTGGGTACAAGTTACCACCTGGATACTTTTTATTGAGCATTAACTTGCTTACATTACATGAAAAGAGCTTTTCCATGTTTTGGAAAATGATGCATAACCCAATTCAAAGGAGAGTAAAGCGTGCTGACAGCGTAATTGCAAAAGCAATATTTTGGACAACTATGTGCTTTAATCCGTCTTACTATCAGATTTAGTAAGATTTTACAGCTGCCAGCTTGGCTTTGGCAAAGTCTGAAGCTAGGATGGAATCAAAATGGTATTTCCCAATACGCTTGGAAATCAACGGCGATAAGTTTGTATTGGTATCCGGATGTAGGAAGTATACAATTGACTGGCGACTAGTTCTCCTTTGAATCTCTCGTTGGGGAATGAGAACACGATGTTTCTGCAGGCAAACGAAAAGAAACTTAACTTGCATACACTGTTACGTGAATAATGGGTTTTATGTTTATGTTTGCATGAATACAAATTACCGTAGCTCGCAAGTAACGCCCACTCCAAAATTCCAACAAATCTCCAATGTTCACAATTATTGACCCAGGAAGTGGTTCAGCCGTAATCCAATTTCCTTTTCTGTCTTGAACCTTAACAAATCCGAATCTCGTTTCAATATGTTACCAAAAATAGACTTTGAGACGGACTAAATGAATTTCAAATCACCTCCAGTCCCCCGACATCATCCACGAATAGTAAAGTTATGAATCCATAGTCCGAATGTTCCTTAACCCTAGCCTGCCCAGCAGGAATCTCTAAATTCTCCGGGATAGATGGATAATACAATGTTCTAAAAGTTTTGTAGCTTGTCGCATTGTCCCCTTGTAACCATTTCGACCGATGAATGAAATAGTCTTCATCATCCAGTTCCAATCCTATTCCAAGTAGCTTCATTAAATCCAAACATAATGGATGACAGGCAGTTTGTAAATCTTTCATTGAATCACAAAAATCCTTATCTATCTTGTTGGATGACGCTTCACTGGTGAAGTCAGAATCTCCGAAAAAGTCGAAACTTTCTCTGAAGTCAAATTTCCGTGACTGAACATCTTGTTGACTGATGTAATAACAAATAGTTTTGTTAATTGATAGATTATGATATTGCAAGGTTTATGCTATCTGTTCTTAATAGGAAGTTAATAAGCTTGTACCTAGAGAATTTATCATTTATAGCTGGTGAATTGTCCACATCTACTCCATAAGCCCCATGATAGCCTTCAGTTGCATTACTTTTACGGAATACCAACTTGTCCTTGAGAGGTCGCTCAAAAAACTTTTTACTTGCAGAAAATGCCACATTTATCTGAATGAATATTAAAAGCTTATTAATAAACATACTATGGGTTGACATGCATATTCACTTTGTATCGATTTTGGATTCAGACAAATATATGGATTTAATATTATGCTGAAGCTATAAAAGAGACTAGTGGCAGACCTTTGCTTCCGAAATTCCATGATTTACAAGATACACAAATCCAATATCGTGAAAAGCTTTTACTATTTCGTGGGCGACTAACTCCTGTCCTTGCCGAGATTGCAGTCCTTGCAAATCAATAACTGGTATTTGATTTGATGCATTCATAGTTTTGATTTAATAAGGCAATATGTTGTTTGTCTCAGCTTTACCAGTCACTAAAACAGTCCACTTGCCCACTGATTCAACGAATTTGCTTTGTGCACATCAACTAAATTGATTTAATCATGAAAGTAGGGCACGCTCAGAAGCATTAGTACAAATGTTTACAACATTGCAGCATGTAATATTCCCAGCCTCATACTGAGCTATGATGATAAATATAAAAAATACGAGCCTAATTAAGTGGTCCTCATTCTATCTCAACATCGTACGTAATAAAACATGCTCTTATGCTATAGTTGATCAAAAAGATGAAAGAAAATAAAAAGCAAACATCTCTGGTCGTGGTCAGTATTTGTTGTTGTCTTTGGATTAGAATTACTATGTAATGAGCTCAGTACAATTATATTGGCTCAATAAATGAGATTTTTCTTTTGATCATTGGAACTTGTGGAACCACGTCATTGTTATATGGAACAAAGTATGTATTAAATGGACTTTTCTTTACTATGTTAGTTTCGGTATTTGCAACAGGTGCTTCCAAAATTCCGTAACAAATTTGTCCGGTCACGAACGTTTCTATTTGCGTCATTTCTAGTTCATGCCGAGGGAGGATGATGAATAAATTGTTTACCTAATGAAGCAAAGTTTCCTCTCTCTCTCTCTCTCTCTCTCTCTGTGTGTGTTGTTCAGGCGAAATCTTTGGATCAATAAATGTTTGTGTGCTTATGTAAGTCGATCGGCTTAGTTAGTTATTTGACACAAACCAAATCCCATGTACCAACATTTTATCCTTAAAATATGCCACACACGGGGAATTCCCTGTGAGCAGTGAAAGCAGAGGAGCTACTGCAAGCGATAAACTACACAGAAATCTGGAGATTTGAGGAGCAAAAAAGTAACAACAGTATATACTTATTGTACATTAAGGGAATCACTCTCATTTATTTTTAAATGGAAACGTTTCAACTAATGCGATTTCAGCAAACCCAAGGGATACAAAGTTCTTTCCATCCGAATGTGCAACATTTTTCCAAGTGCATAATAAATTGACACTTTTCCTGTAATGCAATGTGGAATCTAGTTCTACATACATACATACATATACTCAGCATAAAAAAGAGTAATACTACTGGAAGCAACCTTTCCAACTTTCATACAACACATCACTTTATATGTATAATGCAGGCCCTGGCACACACACAGCAACACAAGGCATCGGAATGGATAAGAACTTTTATGTCTTGGATGTGCTCATATATCTTTGACTGTTGATAGTATGAACTATCTCCGGCGGATTCAGTGGTGTGATGGTCTATATTATATATATCCTTCGTTGCGTTCACTCTGTGTTAAATGTGTTTGTATTATGGATTTTTGTTGGGAATGAAATGAACAGGGTCGTGAATGGGATGACTGTGTGTGTACATAATAATAATGTGCACCTTCATATGGAACATAAATCGATCAGCTTGTGCAACATTTCTTAATGAAATAGATGTAAGTAGCAAGTGGTTTTTCATACAAGATTTTTATTTGGACTAACTTAATAAGACAAAATGCTAACGTGCACACTAAAATAGTCTATTTGTACTATAGACTGAGGTGTGGGACATTCTTTTGATTCTTAAAGAACAATGGAAGCCCAACATTAGGACAGGTAAGTATTTTTGTTGCTAATTTAATTTATACGCTTATTTGTACTACTGTGGCAAATGAAAAATTCCTATAACATTAATAAGTTCGGGTGATATGTGAGAATTAAAATTCGACAAGGTGGCTAGTGACTGCATGTTTTGAGCTTATCTTCTGTACCAACGAAAAAACATTTTTGCAAATTCAGATTTCGCAAATTGAATGCATACACATGTTTCTCATTAGCAAACGGATATCAGCAAGAGATACTTTTTGTGTAAGAATAAGAAAAAACTATTGAAAGTGAATGTGAACTTATTACGAGTAACAGTTTTGAGTACTTTGTTTTGCAGCAGCATTCGTTCATTTCACACAGAGATGATAGTAGTTTTCGAAGCATCTGATGGAATAACAATTTTTTTTCCATCTCTGTATTTCAAACGCATGTGGTGTTGGTTGTGGTATATCGTTTCATGGCCATTACTTATATAGCGTTACATGTAATAGTATATCCGGATTTCACAGCTGAAATGTGCCAAAAACCAAGTTTCCATTTTAATTTGGCTAGTGACTACTCTTCCGATTAGCTCTTTTTTCACATTGACTAGAATGCAGAAAAGCAAGTTATATTGGTGTGTAGGATTGATATCATGATATCCTCTCTACTTTTCAAATGTCCTCATTCCGAACCATTTACATCAACTCATAACAGGCCGATAAATACATGCCCAATGCCGTCACAAAACATTCAGAGAACAACATTTTTTTCCACAATAATTCTTTCACAAACAAGAAATATATATATGTGAGTTTTTGCAATATTTTACGTTGATCTTAACCTTGTCCTTTGTGAAATAACCAAACCATTGTCTTTACAACTTCTAATCAACCTCATGAGTGAAGCGTTGAGCAAGACTCTAAGAGTTTAGTTCTATTTTTAGTTTTTATGCTTTCAATTTTATGTAACTCGTTAATGGAGCCATATCATATAATGCATTTACGGGTATACATAATAGGAAGAGCGTCAAGCGCGGATAGAATGACGGAAAACATCAATAGGAGTAAATTGAGTATGTAACTATGTGCTAGAATGTATAAGAAAACGAACTAGAGTAATACCTCCATTCACCATGTAATAATGAGTGTGAAATGTGTGGATGAACCATTTCATTTCCAAGAAGCGTCAGTGAAATGTCGTTCTTAACTGCATTTGGAATCATTTCATTCAATTGATGCGTTTGCAAAGCTTAGCTCTCTCAATCATTGTGATAGAGTAATATATAGTCCGTATTATTATAGCTCATTGTTTTCTTCTTTTAGAGCAAGTGAAGACGGGTTAATACGACGTGTTTTCGGAGAACTCAAAAGCGATTAAAGGTTCAGTGGCTTATATGGTCACTTGTGGGTGTGTGGAGAGTTTTGCAATTTGCAAACAAATGTCTCTATTGATGAAGTCTTATGTTCAATTTGGAACGCCTCTCTGGCCCAAGTGTGACATTATGGGAAAAACTTGTGCCATACCTTAAATACTAGTTGCAAGCAGTATAACAATAAGGGGTAACTTGTGAATTTACTTGTTTCTGATCTAATCTCAACTTAAATAATAAATATATCAAACTCTATGAAAATGTTGTGGTTTCAATTTTAGCAATCAGATAACCCAGCCAATCTTTGTATACATATCATTATATAATCAACTATTGGTGCTCTCACAAAACCTGCCGAATTTGGTCCAATATTGCGTGACAATGTAATCCGTAATTGAGTCCCACTTGTAGTTAATAAAGTGGGAGTAGTCACTTTTTCACACAGGAGTCCTTCATGGTAATTTGAATTTAACTTAAATAGTAATAAAGTATTGGTGGAGTTATTAATTCAAGCATTAAAATGGATTTTCTTGATTTACCAATAGGTGTTATATTAATCAAGACTCAGCATAACATACAACATATATAGTCAAGCTTCATAAAAACTTATTAACAGAACTGTAACAATCATTAAGTTTATGATGGAAAAGAAGAAAGAAAAAGTCATCGGGCTTTCTACAGAAGAGGCATTTGATAGACTGTTTCAAGAGCTATCCACTAAACTTGCTTCGTATAAAAGTACAGTTGGGAGGTAAATGATTGATTGAAGAATACTTACAAATGTATGTATATAATCTTGCAGTAAACTAAACTTTATGTGGTGGATATTTCTTTTTAGCAACTGGCTTGAAGTAATTCTGTCTTCCATTTCAACACGTAGTCATCATGCCATAATAACTTGGACATCTCTACTTATACTGCTCGTTGAAAGCATAATTGTATTCTCTTTATTCTCTATTAATTATAGTCAAATGTAAGTTTGAAATTGAATCATTTTTTTTAAAAATGAGAATTAAAAGAATTATTGTGTTATTGTAACGTTTTCATATGTAACCTTTTCAGGTGGACAAAGCTTTTACCTGAGGCTATTACATTACTTTTCCTTTTTATATTTAACATATCAATTCTCGTCTTTGACAATTATAAAAGGGTCAATGAGTTGCCAGTCAAGTTAAATTTGATTTTAAATCAATTGAAAGGTAATGGTGGAATATTCATTACTTTATTATGTATTTGGATCTATAATAATTATTATTTTACTTAGATTATTAAAAAATGCTTAACAGATATATCATCGGAGGTTTCGTGGACCGAGAAAAATTATCCTGATCTCTGTATGCCAATATCTCCATGCATAACATTACAATGGTGCTTCAGGGACGGAAAATTAGTAAATTTACCTTGGGCTTTGTTGGTTCCGGGAGATGTGGTGGTACTTCAACCATCACAAAAAATTGTTGCAGAGTGCTGCTTACTGGAAGTAAGCTGAAATATATAGTCAGAATGGATCAAATGATTTAGTGTTGGTTTGATTTATGCTTATATATGCTTTCACAATTTATTATGTTTTCAGGAGCCCTCCATGAAATTTTTGATTGGCCAAATGTTTTCACCACTGCCATCAGCACAAACGGCTGGTTCTTCTCCTCCACGGTTGCATAATGCATTTCCCAAGAGTCTTGCTGTTGTGACAAAGGCTCCTTATATTGACATGGTGGACTTGTCACTGAAACATTTTCTTAGACGTCCACCCACTTTTTACAATAAAGAGCGACATACAATCGTTACTCGCACTATAGAGTGTATAGTGTTACCCTTTGCGATTATGAGTTTTGTAGCCCTTTGTTTGGTTAGAATGTTTTATTTACCACATTGGCTTGCTATAAGAGTTGCACCATGGGCTGATATAATTTTACTTCAACCAATGACTAATACATTCCCGTTGATACCGGTTTCACTTCCATTACTGTGGATTCTTTTGAATTGTGTTGGAAATGCAAAATTATGGGAAATGCTTGAGGTATGGAATGACAGCACTACTGTAAGTATAGTCTTTTTACCTCCCCCTTTCTTTTAAACAAGGCAGGGAGAGTTGATATTAAGTAAAGTTGAGAATGTTTTCACTTAAACAGCAACACTCGCCATCTGAAGGAACAGGAGGGATGGAGGAGAAAGTTGTACTAAATAAAAGAAAGCAGCAGTGTCGTGACAATGTTAAATTATGGCAAAGGATGAGAGAGTTCATGTTCAACAGGGAGGAAACTTTACACAGATCTCAAAAACTACTTCACGTTCTAGCATCAGTAACAGTAAGCTATAATAATATGCCTTATTATCATGCTTTCGAAATTTATAAAAACCTAATAACCCAATTTTAAAATGAGTAATTATAAAGGAAATTTATGTTTCAAATAGGCACTTTGCTGTGTTGACAAGAAAGGTATACTGAGCTGGCCCAACCCTACTCCTGACAAAATATTCTTTCTCCGCTCTGTGCCAACGGGTAGCAGTCTCGTTACACCAGAGTCCGAATCTCCGCAACAGAAAGAGCCCATAGTTGCCCTAAAAAAGAACCGTCGCAACTCATCAGTAACTTTCCCTGCAACGACCACAGTGGCAGAAGTCTTGGACATTACAATTGATAATAACAATGAGCTACATTTTGACGAGACAAACTGGGAACAGTATTTGCCAAATTTGAAACCATTGGGCTTGAACATACTACTCAATACTTGCAACGACAAAACAAGGCGCGTGTATGCCAACTTTTACTCCCATATTAGTCATGAACTGCGGTATAAGAATGCGGACAACAAGATGGATTTAGTTGTACCAGTTACTTCAAGACGGTATATGTCTAAAGTAATTTATGCATTTGTATCTCAAGATTTTTGTTAAAGCCCATTTCTCTCTGTTTTTACAGGTGCCTATGTGATGTTGCTCGAATGATCGGATTTGGGGATAAGGCAACTGAAGTATTTGATTTGGAACAACCTCTTTGTTCATTTCGTCACATTGTAAGAATACCTATTTGTGTTACGCGTTTTCACATAACGCTTTTGTTATAAAATCACTGAGAAATACGATTACATTTGACCTTTTTAGGAATCAGATCAGACGAGTAGAGATAAACTGACAAAAGCCAAAATAAAATTTCCTTTTCCACACATGATGAGTGTTATAGTGAAAGAGAGGGCTAGTGGAAGTTTACAACTTATGGCACAGGTAATAAAAACAACTGTTTAATGTAAAACGTGATTCATACAATTCTAAATAGTTACATAATACAGAATGATACATACATATAGGGAACTGGAGATCTTATTTTGGACACTTGTGAGGATTTCTGGGATGGAAAAGACCTTAAACCTTTAACAGACTACGAGAGAAAATTAATTATTGACTTTTACCAAAGAATGTCTCTGAGTTCCACCTGCACAGCATTTTCATATAAACCTGTAACTGCAAAGGTATTTAAACACACGTAAGATTAAAAATTAGCTATAGATAAACGTGACGAAGTACTTATTTGTGTTTGTTATGCAGGTAAATCAAACCATGTCTGATTCTTACATGGAGTTACCACCTTCTAAAGGTCTTCGATTCCTTCCTTATTATGCATTTGGAAACATCAGTGAGTTCATTAATGAAAGAGAGTCAGAGAAATGCTCGTATCACGGTGGGAAGGACTCTAGCATATCTCATGGTATATACTTTTGTTGCAAACCTCGATGTTTCATTAGCTTAGCATTTTCATCCAATTAAATGAATACTTCTTGTAATAATAGATTGTCTTCTAACGGACTCCAACAAGAATATAGAAGTGAGCGATTTATTGGGATGTCTTCAAGTTCAGACTGGCCAAATATTTATAGGAATGGTGACAATGCAATATCAAGCTTGCATGGACATGGTAAATTCACTAGATATATATTAGTTGTTTTAAAAATCTCAAAAGTTTTTCCTATATACATTTTAAAATTGGATTCGTATAATTTTAAAAGGTTCAGTTAATTGAGCAATTGGATCGAGCATGCATCCGTTTCGTCCATTTCTCAAAGGAAAATGAACTAAGATCTCGACTTTTCAGTGAGAAAATGGGATTAGAGTCTGGATGGAATTGCCATATAAGTCTAAGCGCTGGTGTGGAAGAGAATAGTGAGGCGACAGATAACTACGACGAGTCTAACGAAGGGAGCTACTCCAATGGAAATCAATCTAATGAAGAAAGTCGGCGTTTAATCAAGGGAAGTGCTACCGCTTCACACAAGTGTAAACCAAATAGACATTGTCAAAGTAATAGTTCAGCATGCCGAAGAACATCCACATCAGGCTTACCATCTGAAGACTCGCGTCTTCTTCCTCGATGCTCATCCTCAGTCCCTGAAATGGTCATGCTTTCTACAAAGATTAAGGAAGAAAGTGAAATCCCTGAAAGCACGGAGACAATCGAAGCAGAAAAACCTAAAGAAAAGTCTCCATCTGATGACATACAATCAATTGGGTTTGGATTTAGCAGTGACGAAGAAGAACATAGTCAATTATCAAGGGTTCGATTTGAAGACCCAATCAAAAGAAATTTTCTGGCACTGGACGTTCAAAATACTGAGCGTTCTCCCTGCTCTTCAGCTGTGATCTCACCAAATAACACTGACAGTTTTCAAGAGGTTTATGAGCTGGTGGAGCATCCTACTCCTTTAGGAATCGACATGTCTAATAGGGTATGCCATCACATGCAGTTATCTATTTTTTAATGCATGGGGGCAAATTGGGAATTGCAAAATCTTTTTTGGCACACAGGCAAAACTACCTATAGGAATTGAACAAGTTCGGCCGCACCTAGAAAGCGTTGATAATGTACCATTATTGGTGTCATTATTTA
Source organism: Orchesella flavescens (assembly GCA_964034955.1). Lineage (NCBI taxonomy): Eukaryota > Metazoa > Arthropoda > Collembola > Entomobryomorpha > Orchesellidae > Orchesella > Orchesella flavescens. The sequence goes on from OZ035955.1 coordinate 20,526,087, forward strand.
CTGATTGCACAGCAGAAAACACTCGAGAAATGATACACATTATGCAGGATTATGGAGAAGTGACATTACTGCTGGGCTCCAATTGCAATGCTGATAACAAAACAGTGTTTCTACAGGCTGACGCAAGGTATGAAAATGTGACTGAATTGAATGTTTTATTTTCTTCAAAAACTTTTGAGAGGGAGGAGTTGATTTTTGAACATTTGAAAAACATTTGTATATCATAGCATTGCTGTGGAGCCGATGTATCCTCAAAGCTGTCAAAAGACACCAGCTTTTTCGGATCCTTCTGGCGGTGTGTTGGCACCGTCAGATGTGTCCATGCTTTTAACATCCCTCCCATCATCTTTGACATTTCGAAGACGAGATTATATATCCTTTTATGATCTGATTGCCCAAGCTCGCCATTTCATGAATCGATGCGTGAGAAACTCCATGCAATATTGGTTATGCTGCAACATTGCAGTTACTGTTTTGGGATTGTTTACCTTACTCATGCTCCTTCCTCCACTGTTTGCTTTGGGCGATGCGATTTGGTTGAGTTGTGCCATAATTCCGATTCTCACCCTAGGGTTAGCTTTCTCTATAATGGAAAAATTGGATTATAACGTGATGATGAATGCAAGTTGGAAAAACCAGTGTCACGTAGATCGTCAGGTATATATAACGCACAAACCATGTATATTTTTACTATTGCTATCAATTCCGGATGTATGTATGTATCATCAATAGTTTTTCTTCTTATTTTTGTAGATGTTTATATACGCATTTTGGTTTTACGGGATGAAGTTTCTGCCATCAATACTTAACGTTGTATTTATGGCGTCTTTCAACTTGGTATGGATATGCCAAAACTTGCCAAATTCAACTTGCTCTTGGGTTTATCCCGTGTTTTCAACTCCTATTCCGCCTATACAAAATAATGTGGAGCAACCCAAAATCAACAAAGAAGCTGACCCAATTTCCGTCATGAAAACAAATTGTATTTCCACTTGGTCATGTGAAAATGCTGACAGGTTACTCTTTGTACAACAATTTAGTCTATTCTTCCTGGTGCTGTACTTTGGTAAGCCAAACCAATTTGATAAAAAAAAATTGATGCTGAAAGTCCGTGATAATAGTAATATATTATGACTTGTATATTTCATTTTGCAGTTACAATTTCAGCAGGATTTGTGTATCGTTCCAAATACATTTGGGTACTTAATCCTTTAGCGAATAAAATATGGGTGATAACTTCTATTTTTGTGTAAGTGTCAATGTCAATATAGCAATCATGTGAAGTAATGGGATGTGATATAAAAATTATGATCAATAATTTGCTCCTTGTTGTTTCTACATACAGACTTATATCGCAGTTCATGTATGGCTTCCTAAAAGTAAGTTTTTCCAAGTCAATAGATTACACATTGCTGCCAATAGTTAGTTACATTTGGGGATTTCTGTGGTCCCCTCTATTGCTGGCCTTAAATGAAATGCTACGCCGGCAAGAAATCAAGTAAGTCGATATTTTTTTGTATCTATAAAATGTAAGTGCACTTGTAAAGAAAGTAAGTTGCTAATTGGCAAGTTTTTAATCTTTTTAGGAGTAACATTCGATATGAAAAACGAGCAAGATTGGACTTTGGAACAAAACTTGGAATGAACTCTCCTTTCTAATAAGACTCTAATTTGTTTGCAACAAAAACACATTGTTTTATATAGTGGATAACAACAAAACAGTTTGTGTTCATCATCAAGTGAAGAATGGAGCATACAATGCAAAATACAAATTATTTTTTAAATCAGAGCTTTTATTGTGTAGACTAAGACTGAAATACAGCTATAGTGAGATATTATATCCTATAGTTTTTTTTATACCACATCAGTGCAGTATTATTCCTACTGTAGTTTGCATTGAAGCTAAAAACAAGCATAGTATATGTGCTAAAAGTAACAAACAAAATGTAAGTCAAAAAGAAACTATAAATATTACATAACAGATGTATGCAAGAAAAGAAACTATAAAAATTCTTAAAAAACAAATCCTTCTAAAAATTCTTTACTTTGCAACCTACACTCTTGTACTAATAATCATAATGATTTTAATATTACATACACATTACACACACACTATAACTAAGTAATGCTTGTGCATCACATAATTTCCATCACTAATTTACGAATATTTTTTCCAGCAGAATTTCGTACTTCCGTATTTACTAGTATTGTCCTACGCCACGGCGATTTTCAGAGTAGTTATTGATAAATATCTGATGCGAATAAATTTCGTTTTTCTTGTTCATCTCGAATGTACATTAGTTCAGATGAGTTTTCACGGACAGCCTTCACAAATTCAAATACTAATCGCTCCATGTAGTGAAACTTCCTACGGACGGGCAAAGCACCTTCTAGCCACCCCACTATAAAATCAATCATACTCTATAAGGAAGCATTCATAAAAGAAATCAGGGTCAAAATCATAATAACAAATTACAATGTCCTCCTCTGGATGTCACAATTAATGCCAGCTTGGATCGATCCTCTGTCGCTTCTTGTATTGGGAGATCTGACAAGAAATTTATTAATTGTTAGTACAAGTAGAAGTCGTTCATGCATAACTATCCATTTTACAATAGAATAATAACATACCATCTCCAGGTTGCATCGGATCATCACGAGCATTCAGCCCAATCACAGGAATGGAGAACTTTTGTATTTGAGGTGTTATCTTTGCAGCCTTGTAGTATTCCTCGTAAGACTCATAACCAAATTGAGGGGCAGTGAAATGGTGATCAAATTCCCTTAACGTTTTAGAACCAAGAATCTTATCAAAGTCCCAGCAGTCTCTAGATTCCAATACTGTGCGGTATCTAAACCAGTGCAAACACAATTCGTGCATAAGAGTTAATTTGTCACGCAGAACCCTTTTTAATTACAGACTATAATATTTGACCTTACTTGTTAGCCAAATTTTGCATGTTTGAGGTCAACGTGTAGTTTACAATGTATCTGTTCACAAAGGGTTTCTCAATGGATGCCGTTCCCACCTGTAAATTTTTTAATTTTAAACGTTGAGTATATATTATATACTTTTTAAAATTAAAAGAGTTTTTTTTAAAAATAACTGAACCATTGGATCCCAACAAATTGAGAGGACCATCACAGCCAAAAATGTGTTTTTGGCTTCTTCAGGGTGATTTATCAGGTACCTTCCGATTGTCATTCTGTAAGTGGAAAGGTTAAGTACTATCGTAAAATTTAGATTACATGCTTACATATTGAATTGAGAATGTGCATGTAGTGCATAGCAGATTTCTTACCCTCCAAGTGAAGCTCCAATAGCAATCATCTTATGATTCGGAAATGTTTTCTTGAGATGAGCGATTACTTCTCGAACATCCTCATGATTAGCTGCGCAGTAGGTTCTTGGAGTCTTGAGTGGAACGCCTAAGGAAAGAAATAAAGGAAATACAATTTTCAAGGCCATTTATTTATAACATAATAGAATCCAACAGCCCACCCAATTGTAATACCTCCAAGACCCCGGTTATTCAATACTGCCACGATAGCGCCAGCTTTCACGATTGACATCGAAAGCTGTAAAAGACGATCGTATACTGTATTTAATGTATTGGTCTGCTGAATAAATAAATAAATAAATAAATATTTGATGCATAAGTGATAGTTAACCGTTTTCACATATGAAGTATTAGAGGACGATGTTAAGCCGGGTAGCAAGAACACCAACAATCTGGAATTATATAAAACGACTTTATTAAGAATCTTGCATCCATGATCAAAAATTGGGGTAAGTAATGCATTAATATATAATATTAAGTACTTTTCATCCTCAACAACGTCTTTATTCTCATTTTCACCCAAAAAGTCAACTGCAAGCTGACCTCCATCTTTCAGTTCCAAAATCTCTCTTCTGTACGGAAGTGTCTCCGTACTTGAAATTCTCAGGTTAAGTCCCAAAGCGGACTGCATGCGACCCTCCCATGAATACCAAGAGGGCCAATATTTTTCTTTTAGACTAGGCATGTGATCATCAAGAAACTTTTGTAGTAAAAGATTCCCAGTGAAAATCTTTGGTTTCTGAACAAATGAAAAAGTGGGCAGGTTTAGGATTTAACTGCATACACTATTAAACTTATAGCGAATTATAAAAGTCTTTTTCTAAAACCTACCTGAGCAACATTGAAGATGTAATACACTGCTAGCATCGCCAATGATGTTGCTGCAGTGGTAAAGGTAAACAGGTTACCTTCCGCTGTAGTTCCGCTCTCCGACATGATTGTCCTTTTGCGTTTGTGTCGGAAAAAGCGAAACTTTTGTAGGAAACGGAATATCTTTAAGGAGTTATATGAGATTCGGTCAGTTAAGCTGTGCCGTAAAGGAATTCATTGAGTATTCAAATTAATGTCCGTTTTGTTCCTGAAATAGAAATTGGTAAATTACACACATTGTAAGTTTGAGTTTTGTGTAAAGCCTGAGAACCGGTATCTTAACTATAAACTTTATAAACTCATTAAATATAAAAGTCGTGACCACGTACAAGTACAATTATTCTAAACGTGTCTGTAACATGGCCGGTCAGTCGTCATAACCGCCTCATTACCATTATACACAACTTCACCGTGTCCGTAACCATTTTACTTAAATTAAATCCATCTCCTATACAAAATATATTGTGTTTTTAGAGTAAAACTGGACTTTAATAGAGTAATTTGAATAAAATAGAGCGTTCCACATCCGCTCTACTTAAAATTTGTATGTATACATGGAACGCTACTGAAACTAGCCTGCACTCTCACTGAACCGACGGAATCGGCTAAAACGAGTGCTTAAATTTTTATGGATCTGCAATATCATGGACACACTGGCACAGATTTCATATGCAATCTATTATATGCATGCAGAATTTTTTCTTGTGTATACAATATGCATGCAAATCCTGATGATCAAACAGAAATGGCATTGGCACAAGAAAAAAGATTACTCCGCGTGCAGAAAAAAGTATATTATGTATGTGTGTGTAAACTTATAAAAATGCATGAGAATTTGTTGGTATATATGGGTAGGGAGATCCATGAAATATTATATACGACTACGGCACGAGCAATTGACTATGTATATGTATATATATGTATCTATGAAACCCCTCGTCATGAATGATGTCATTCATCAGCGAGTTGTTTGCATTCCCAGAGTCCAGACTTTGACAGAAAGCAATTTAATACCTAATCTTTAACATGCTTATATGACTTTGGACTTTAGGCATACATACATACGTAGCAAAGTTTCTCAATTTTTTTATAATATCCTACCATGGACCAGAGCATATATCAATGAATGATGCTCTGCAAAATAATAGATCACTGATAGCCAGTGTGATATCAGGGAGGGTCTGCACTGCACATGATGGAGGATAAATATTTCTTTATTTGTGGTAATCATGCAAACTGTCTAATTAACAACTTCCTGATTTTACATATATATAATGATGATGTACTACAAGTACAAGTGACAAGGCAGAAGGACTCCAATTGTAGCTCATCACTTTTGATTTTTATCACACGCAACGGCAAACGGCATCTGCTTTACCTAATGTACAGTTTACACTGTGCCTAAGTAAGAGCTTGAAAGGTGTATACTTAAGGAAAGGACATTTTGTAGCAACTGGCAATTTTATCAGTTGCTCATGATGGGTCAGACCTTTAATGATAATGCACTATGATGCTGTTATAATAAAAACTTAATAAAAACTTGATAATAAAAACTTGATAATAATTATAATAGTATAACTTAATATTTATTAATGAGTGTGATATAATAATTATTATTACATCACACTCATTAATAATAACTGATATACGACAACGGACAAGGCTTCAGATTAAGATCGATAATAGCCGTTAATCAAAAATGAATCTGATATATGTCAAGGACTCTGTTCATCGCAAAGACGATTCTCATACAATCTCATTCATTTACTTTTGCATACAAATATCATTATTATGATTGCTTTCTGACACTTAAATCAAAGTGAACTGATTATTGATAGAATCGTATCAAAGTCTATAAAGACTTGGCTCAAAAGAAAATTCGTCTTGTAGGAACGAAGATTGAATTATCTAGAGAAGATTGAATATATGAGACATATGTGTAATTGAATAAGTTATTTCACAATTTCTATTAAAATCTTATGAGCAGTCAAAGGTTATGCATTCATCTTACTTGGATCCGTCTCAGTTTCACAGACCTTTCTCTTCACAAATACGATATCCTGAATTTTTGTCAGACTCCGATTATATGGATGTGTCTGATACTAGGCTAAAAAGTCACTTCACGTACTGTATTTATACTATATGCTATACCACGTTTGTGGTTTTACTTACTGATTAGCAATTACTGATACTACTGTGATCAGCCCACTTTAAGCACTGATTTAGTAAGTCAAAGGTAACGAGCCGATATCTCAAAAATGATACTAATTTGAAAATTTGTTTATCTAAACACAACAAGCGTTAACCAACCAAATGATATTCACGAAGGAGTTTTCAAAATTATGCAAACTTTTTACGAGGACAAACGACATAAAAGTTGTTGGCTAAAACCCTCCTCATTCATGGACGAAAGGTATGATAACATGAGCGAAGAGCCAACGTCAGGTCATTGACACATTGGATATGATATACTTTTATATTTATATCACTTCAAATATGTTACACATGCTTATGCGCTTGGACTGGTGTTTTATAGAAAGCAGCTGGCTAGCTCCTCCGAAGTGGAGTCGCAACTATCCGAATTTTATATATTTTATTAGCTCTGTCTGGAGTTGAAATTCTTTGTCCTCGTTTTGTACACTTACACTGAGTTTGCTTTGTGTAAAATATCGGCAACGTTTGGCTCTGGCTTCTCCTGGCACTTTGAACCAATATATATAAGCTTAGTTTGCATGACAGATTTTTTCACGTGCCTTTTCCTATACCGGAAGCCAACTTGATGGTGATATAATGGATACGGAGGATTTCGTGCCAAAAGACATTTGGGCTTAATTTCATGCTGTGAGTTTCAAATTGGAAACATGCAATTTGAATAGGGCAGTGTAGACCATGGATATATACTAAATAATAATTGATGTCACATTGAGCTATTCATGGTTGATTGCTTGACTTGTCCATATTCCTAATATGACAAATGAAAGGAAATGGAAACTCAATTTTTTGTACTTACTTAACAGTTTACGACACACGAAAGTCTTTATACTTTATTAGTGAAACCGAGCGAACCATTGTTTGGATAGCTTATTGTGCTTGGAACGCGCAGCTCATAGTGTTTTTTTTTAAATTAAAATTAAAGGGCAACTGAAGTGAAAACTCAATGAAAATGCAAAAATCATGGATTTGTAATTTATATGTCACGTCTTCTAAAAATCAAATTCGTTAAAAACTTACCTGTTGTTAAGCCGTAAAAACACAACTGACAGTCGTTTACGTTTTTATTTTTACACTTGACTAATACAAAGGTACAAGATGCACTCTGCACTCTATTTATGCATGTGCAGTCGATAAAGCAACCGTGATGTAGTGATAAGGTTAAACAGTACGCGTGAAACTGATAAAAAATGAATACAATGCGATTTTATTGCCCGGACTTTGAGCTTTCTTTGTTGCCACCTGGATTTGGATGAAACCAACGAGGCTTTAGATTGGCACGTGTGGTTTTTTCAGCTTGTAGGATAACGTTGAGTGTATTGATCAAGATCCGATCGTACACTGAACTGGAAGCGTTCAGTTCATCAGGACGAGTTTTTTAATAATATTGTTATTTCTTTTATCCTACTGGTGCATTATACTGTGTCACCTTCCGATGCACATGCACATTGCATGCAACATCTGGTGGTGCCTCCTATTTTCCACGGGTTTGTGGAAGGTGTTTTAAAACTCATGAAGAGTGTATCCCACCTACTAAGATACTACATATGCTCATTAATTCTGCCTTCATAGCATATCATGACTATCGGTCGATGATCTTCGCTAAAACACAAAGCACAATACTGGGCTAGGTTAGCATCGCAATGCTTCTGTGATTCTTTGAATGAATAGATTGAAATCTAGAAAGGACAAAGTCAAGGTAATTTTCTCCTTGCAGGCATTTATAAAGTGTTAGTTACCCGTGAATAACTTTCTGCCTTTTTTTGTAAACCATCAAATACACTGTACTTTACGTTTCCTAAATGTTAAAGTACACATGCATAGACTCGTTTCATATACAAGGTCGTTAGTCTTAAGTAGGGAATGGTAATATACATATATATATGCGTGTGAAAAAGTCTTCATATGTATTTACAGATGTCAACGAATAATAATAATATTTGTTTTTTTCAACCTACGCATTGTGAATGCTTGAAGAAAGGAAATGAGGAATTGCATGCAACGATGAATTATCATTACACTTTTGGTAACGATGAACCTGAACTAGTGAACTAGTTGAACTTGTATCATTAACATGAAAAACTCTGAACGACACATCAAAAATCCATTATTCAAATTAGTTTCAAAATAAAATATAAGGAGCTAATGATTTGGTAAATACTCTTAAAAATATTATTTAATCTACCTCCCTAGGCATATTTTAATTTTTGTCCATGATAAATATTGAATATACGATAAATCATTTCCTGTTATTGAGCATTCATGACATTTTATCTAAAAGGCATTAACATAGTTTCATCAAATTTGGTCTAAAATGTAAATACAAGTTAATACAACTCTGTTCCAACATTTAATGAGCCCACAAATCCATTCTTCACATCTCCAGTTAAATTTGCAACAGATCTGAAACCGTCAAGCCTAATAAACAACCAATCATCCTCATTGACAGCTCGTACTTCTTTCTGATTGGAATATGGCTTCACTTTAGAAACTTGGTCGGAAATATCTTCTGGGAAATACACTTCTCCAGTGTAAATATCCTCGGCGTTATAAAACACTTTGAAATGAATATGCAAAGCACGTTGAAGATACCAGCCTGGGTAGATGGTCATAAAGGTAACTTTTCCATTTTCATCCGTCTTTTGTATGCCTCGCAGGAAGGTAGAGGTGTCTGTAGGTTCCTCATGATTTCCCGTAATTTGCTTTGAACCTACAAAATAAATATTTCATCAATTAATTAATTTTTGTAGTTAAGGAATCACAATTTTATTCTTTAAAATACTGCTCAATTTTACCTGGTTTTCCCAATGGATAAAATCCCAAGTAGGCTGAGTATACTCCCAGAGCGTCAGGCTGCCAAATATGAACATCAGCGTCCACCACAGGTTTACACCCATTATTGAAGTCCATAAAGTTAAGTTCTAACTTTAGAGGGATGCCGTCTTTCCCCTCCGTAATATCACTTCTAACCGGCTGGCCAGGGACGTAAAATGGTCCCTCCATTGCGTGTGGAGTAGGGAAGCATTTCTGATAGCAATGCCCATTTTCGCAACCTTTCTTTGTGCCTGCCTTATTCTGCCCCCATTTGGCTATTACTGTAGTTGTGCAAATCAAGTTGAAGAAAATAATGCTGAACACTGCCAATAAATGCATTGCTTAATATAACCCAACAATGAATATTTAATAATTTAAAAGTAGTATTGCTCAAGCGTTTTTTGTCAGCTGTACCTACAAAAACAAAACTTCAATTTCTCCCTGGAATGTCCTTGCTTCTTTTGGTGAGAAGTATGAGAGCTTCGTTTTGCATGAAGAAGTTTTAAGCAAGAAGTTGTATTACAACCTTTTTATGCAGGTGCAACTGGCAATTACCTACAGGTTGAGTGGACTGGAGAAGAATGTACCATAGCATGCATGCGCATACCAACAAGAACGAAACCGCAAAGGGGCTATAAATGATAAAGCTAACAATGATGAGAAGCATTCAACCAGCAACCAACCATCTTATGTATGCTATAGCTTGCCAAATCGGAAACCGCATAAGACGATTCTATGGAGAAAAAAATCTTTCACAGGAAATCAAAGATGCTATCACTTTGTGGTAATTTTTCTCATGCCATGAAAATGTTTGATAATGTGTTGGTTTTTAGAAATATCGCAGTTTTATTGGATTTATTTCAAAAACAAATTAAAAACTTACTTGGCACATGATTATGTGGTCCGAACACGTTATATCTGAATTATGGTAACAGTGTTGTTTGAGACGAAGGTGAATGGATTGTAGTAAATTATACAAAAACAATTTTTGCATGAAGAAAGATATTATGTGGGATTCTCTTTGAAATTATGTTACAATATCCAATTTTACGCCTAAGTTGGCCTAAGCCAGGTAATAATAATAACCAAGTAGTAAACATTATTGTTGACCGCCTCCTCATGCCATTATTATCTCATGGTTGCTTGATAATGTAAATTGTTTGTGAACACCACTGTCAAGGACAATGCTTGGTTAAATTTTAATTTTTGAAAACAACATTTGCCAGCAAAGTCCAGCTCAATCAGCGTATAATTAAAGAATCCTGGAAAGCAAATTGTTTGCTACAAGGACAAACAAGTTTATATATAAGTTTGTTTGACGGTAGCTTCATATAAATTGGAATAGAATATTGCATGTTGTTTTTCGTCTTTTAATCAGAGCAAAAATGTTTTTTCACATTGATGGCAATTGTATATGCAATATTCGATGGTATATATACGTCACTGAACTGCAACCTGTATTTTCGGATTTTATCAGTAACTAGTTTTTGCATGAGCAACTATACCCTACAATGTGCGTCACAAATTTTGTACTTTTTCTTTACGTTTGCTCATGTGCACTTTCAAATATATGCATATGATGCATTCGCTCTATAATTTTCAGTCCAATTTTTATTTCTGACACGCTTATCACGATTCAAATATGACGTTTTGGGGATGATGACCCGGTCAAAATTATACTTAGTTTTGTGAATTTACAAAAAAACACCTACCATTTTCCGAAATTCAATATTTCATTCAGTCACGCTCTCCCGTCTAAAAATTACTGGAACGTGATAAACAGGATATAATTTTCTGAGACTCCAAATTCATCTTAAGACGTAAGATAGATATCTCCGGGATGTGCAATAGTAGTCATTCATCAGATTTACACGTCATGAATATGGGCTCGTAGCTAATTTGGGGTATTCTGCTTCCCTTGACGTTTCACACATTATTTTTTTTTATTACCACAATAGAAAAAAAGGTTGAAGGTGCTCCAATTACATGAAATAGACATGCTCATTTGAAGTTACTACACTGCTCTGGAATAATGGTAGGGTGTTTTTGTAATTTTTTGCTCACATTATCATGCACAATTCGTACCTATCGATCCGTACAGCAAGCCATTGTTGTTGTGGTCTACCACGGACAAATTAACATAAGGTTTCAAGGAGGCTAAACCTTGTAAACACCTACGCTTCTTGTATTGTATTGTATTGTATTGACTTTATTAGCGTGTTTACTTGTATCAGCCACATTGAGCTGTTCTCCCTACATAAACACAATTCATAAATATCGAAGAATAGGTAATTCCATAATACATAATCATTTCACAAAGCAGTATCAAGTCGTAACCAATTTACATTTAGAAATAAATATCATTTGTAAAATAAATATATGGAGCTTCTTTGCTCAACTAGGTAGTTCTTAACACTATTAACAAATGAGTCTTTAGTTAGTTCTTCGTCAAACACTACAATATTTTTCTTCACAAATTTGTTCCATTCATCAATTGTAAACCACTTAACAGAATTTACAAATAATGATTTACTGTGTGTGCTCACCTGAAACGTAGGATTATTATGTGAGCCACGGTAAGAATATTTATACCATTTACCAAATAAACTACCTCCACGATACCTATGGACAAAACGTAGTGCCATATAACGTTTCCTTTCCAAGATTGTTAATAAGTCTAACTTGACATACAATTCTGATATATCACTATTTTCATGCATTGATGACTTATAATGTCTTCTTTTAATACTACTGTAACAAAACGAAAAAAGAAAACGGTTAATCTTATTCTGAAGTTTATCAATTTCCGTAGCACCTTGTACACACCAAATTACTACTCCATAATCAATATTTGACAGAACAAAGGCACTCATAAAAACTTTCAAAACCTTTTCAGTAAGATTGCGTTTTAAACTATACATTCTGCTTAAGGTAGCATTTATCTTATTTTCTACATGGCGGAAGTGAAATTTGAATTTTAAGTCGCTAGATAAAAATAGACCTAGATACTTAAATGATTCTACAACTTCTATATCATGGCCATTTATTTTCGGTCTCCAAGGATTAACAGCACACTTTTCCTTGGAAGCCGTGTCAGATCCCTTGTAAAAATACATACATTTGGTCTTATCAATATTAATTACCATATTATTCTCTGTACACCATAATTCTAACATGGAAATTCCTTCCTGAATTGATTTGATACCTTCGTTAAAATCGGTACAGTCAACATAAAGTACAAGATCATCTGCAAAGAGCAAGTATGGTATACATAATAAATTTCCAACATCATTAATAAATAACGAAAACAACAATGGTCCTAATGAGGATCCAGGTAAACAACCATTGTCCAGTTTGAAGTATTTAGACGTATAACTACCATTAATAATTCTAAACTCTCTGTCTGTAAAGTATTCCACCAGAATTCGCACTAAATATGGAGGTAACATAAAATTTTTCATAAGTTTCAAAATGAGTTTTGATCTATTGACACTATCGAAAGCTTTTCTAAAATCTACAAAAACTGCTATCGCTTTCCCATTTGTTTTGTCGAGAATATTGTGTATGTCTTGAGTGAACGTGAATAATGCTGTTTCACAAGATTTGCCTCTTGTGAAACCATGTTGAAATTCACTAAGGAGAGAGTCACAAGTAAATAAGATTCTATTATAAAGTACTCTTTCGAAAATTTTTGTGACAATGTCAACATTAAATATGGCCCTATAAGATGAAGCATGTGAATATTTTCCCTTGCCTTTGTAAAGGGGGAAACAATCACATCGCTTCATAAAATCAGGGATAGAATGACGACTAAATAATTGAGTAAACAAAATCAGTAATGGAATGATAAGGTTGTCAGTAAAGGTTTTGAAAATGTATTTAGGAATATTATTATTGTCTGGTCGCACCTTCTTAACCTGAGATATTGCCTGACTAACTTCCTCTTTTGTTACCGTTGGTTTTTCATAATCAGAGAAATACTTATTGAAATCACTTTCATAATCTTCAACTACTGGAGATAGGTCCCTAACATCACTGATTGAATCACTAATTATATATTCACTAGCTATCAACTCAGATATTTTTTCTGGAGATTCCGTTATTCTTCCTGAGCCGTCCAGAAGCTTCGAAATTGGTAAACTTTGTTTGGACCTAAAGTTGGTTAGTTTATTAAATAGGTTCCAGATTCCACATGAGTCAGAAATAGAGTTGAATTGATTGCGAAAATATTCATTCTTGGCTGATCTTAAAGCAGCGTTAACATAGTTTCTGAGTTTGCGAAACTGTAGTTGCAACGAGGCACTGAATTGAAAATTTGTGTGGAGACTTAGTTTATTTCGTTCATTAATTTTGGAGAACAATTCGCTGGTAAACCAAGGCAACTTCCAACCTTTAACTAGTCTTCGTTTCTCTGGAGCGTGCTTCTCCACGAATGCCATGGTTTGTTTGATGAAGACTGTAAAATTGATGTTGATATTCGTGTTTGTTAGTAATGTTTTCCAATCCACTTTACTTAGATCCGCTTCAAAATCTTCAAACACAATTTTTTTTAGTGCACGCACCATAATAACCTGAGGACTACAAGTCACTTTACAATTTTTTATATAAACATAGGTTAATAAATGATCCGAACCACAATTTAAATTTGCTGCATGGAACTTTCTTTCTTTATTCACATATATGTGATCCAGGAGAGTTATGGAAGTACTGGTTCCTGTGACGCTGTTTCTTGTGCAGTTGTTTGTTTTACTTATTTGTAATAGATTCTTTTAAAGAGCTTTGTTTTGCACAGTAGTGGTCGCATACATTCCTAACACAGCATGGCGCAAAGTTTCGCTGAGTATAATGATTTTCAGTTTAGTTTTTAGCACACCTGGAAAATAGAAAAGACAGAATTTTTCAATCAAATGACATTATTCTTGTATCATTTTTATTATATGTGCTGGAGTTAGTCCGAGCGTAAAGTTATGGAATCGAATGCATGAATAATTGATTACACCCTGATAATAATAGACAACCTACGCCCATCGGGGTTCTTAAAAAAAGTTGTAGGTTCATGGCAAATTTTCTTATCAAATTTTCAAATCATTACTCTAGACTTGATAACTATTTTTGAGAGCATTAAAGAATAATTCCGAGTCTCACGTATTCCCGTTGATCATATCATTATCAACTCGATAATGAGGTCGCTCTTTTTCTGACGCAATACAAGATTTTATAGCTTATATTTGCCAGAAAAAACGACTGAAGGTAAATTTTTCACATTTACCTTGTTGTTGGCTGCAGACAAACCGGAGATAGCAGTACAATACAGCAATAATAGCGTCCGACTGAAGTTACAAGTTGAATGAAAGATCGAAGAGGTACCTGATATCTGATCTACTTAGCATCTAACCTAAGCATATCATCACACGCTTGTTGTCCGAACCTGCATGCATACATCAAAAAAACTGCACGTGCAAGATCAGACTATGCTTGGGAAAATTTGTTGCTAATCGGATTGTCTTACGAGTCATAGTAGTGTAGGTATTATATAATGTATTTAATATACATACTGCCTCCTTGCTTCTTATAGCATGTATGTCCGCCCGTAACTGAGCTTCTCCGTTTTTTGCCAATGCCAACAATGACTCGTTTCTGGACTAGTGTGACTTGGAAGAGGCAATATGAAGATAAACAACCACAAGAGATCATTATGCCAAAAAATCGTGCAATGTAATCCACACTGTTGGCATTGTTTCACCAGTTAGCGTACTCCTTAATGTTAATGGATGCATAGGGCAAGTCAAGCACTAGATTGGACTTATGTTTGACTCATCTCTTCTACGTACGTGCTCAATTCCGTGAATTTCAACGGAAACTCCACTTCAAAACTGGCCATCTACCAACAACATCATCTTTGGCCTATCAAACAACAATAATCCATGAAATCTCTTTGGGAATACAAGTGGTTTTCATACGTCATTGTTGCAAAATCAAATGAAAGGCGGAGTGAATACTTCTGACCATATAAAAGGTCCGCATCTCCAGAAGATCTTCACAGTCAAATAGTTTACTGGAAAGAGAAACAACAAGCTTCAAAAAGCTTTACCAACAAAGAATTTTTAACTTTTTATTCTCATCTCAAAACCAACGCCATTGTCATTTGCCAGTATGAAGACCATCACTCTTTTCCTTTTCGCAGCATGTGTCATTGCTGCAGCTTACGCCTTCCCATCTGAAGTTGAAGGTAAGAAACGAAAAGAGTTTAACTTAAATCATCCATAATATATGTCAACAGATATTAGTGAACAAAAATAAATGATGAATCTTTGACTTTTATAGAAAAGGCAGCTCATCCTCTGGAAGCAGCCGAAGATGTTGAAACTGATGGAGAAAGAGCAAAGAGATCGCCACAATACGGATATGGAGGTTATGGCAATTATGGCAGAGGTGGATACAACAATTACGGTGGATATGGAGGTGGCAGGGGATACAACAATTACGGGGGAGGATACGGGAGGGGATATAACAACTACGGGGGAGGATACGGAAATTACGGGGGAGGTTATGGCAATTACGGAAGGGGAGGCTATGGCAGAGGATACGGTGGTTATGGTGGTTACGGCAGATAAACGATTTCGATTTCTTCTTTTAACGATTGAGCATATATGCTAACTAACTAGCCTGAAAACCTTTTAAGTACACCGCCAATGTATTATAACAAAACGTTCATTTGACCTACTAAGTTATATTCATGTGAAAATGGAAAAATAAAATGCATTTAATACCCAAAACCAATCTGATGAGTTGTTTTATTCCATTAATTATCTTGTTTCTAGGCCTTATCAAAAGCAGAACATAATTTGATACATTTTTGCAAACATACTTTGGGGACATGAGCGTCTTGTTGCATGCATAGATAGCTAAAAACAAGCAACAGAGCATACACAGATGGATATAAACTTTTCGTGTGAATCAAACTTTATGTGTTGAAGCGTGATTGAAGTTGAAGCTTTTAGTTAGTTATGTTGATGTTGTTGTGGTGTAATTTTCCAACAAAATCTGAATAATTACAATGTTTTCAGTAAACAACTTACAACATTACTGCGCAATTGAATGTGTTCTACCCAGACATTGCGCTTCTTTTGAGTGTCCATTGTTCATGTGTCTCTGGATGACATTTGAGTATATCACGCACAAGGTTTTTTGTACGTATAACTTTTAATGCACTGGGAAGTAAAATGTGCTATTAAAGTAATCTAAATGTCATCCAATATCAAGAAAAGCATTCATTTTGGCACATACAATATGGTTCCAAATTGCCATAAGTTGTTATTTTGAATTAGTTACTGTCCTACTTGATTATAATAATTTACTAATGTTTTGAAATAAAAATTAAATTGCTTTATCATTGTTATTCACAAGGATTTCAACTACGTCCGGTTATGCCGGATATTTTAATGGGAACTACATATATATATATATCCTTGACCAACAACATGGGAAAATAATACACTGCACTGTCCAGTTTAGTATCTCCTTTTTACCCCATAAGCATGAATCTTGACTTAATTCCAGTGCCTAAAATATGTAAAAAGTCGGTACAACAGAGCTGGGAACTTGCATGAGGCTGTGTAATTTAAAGAAAACCGGTTGAGATGATTGCATAATAAAAATAACGATTCATTTTCATCCAAGATGATTGGATTAGTAGACTACTTCTTTGGAAGCTCTGATTATCAGTCATAATTGTTAATTCCACGAAAAAAAGTATAAATGGATAACCACGCAAGATCATGTGAAGCCGATGCAATATATGTATATGTGATTTGGGGAGACTAAATAAATAAATTAGAAGAATTTATTTATGTACTTTAATGCAATTAATGTACTGTTACAAGTCAGCTTAAATTAAGTTTTTTACTAAATGAGTAAATCTGCGCGAGTGAAAGATGAAAAATTTCATGCTTACGACTAATTCTTATTTTTTGCAAGTTTTCATTTAGCAGCAGACATAGCAATTGAGATGAACTACGTGCTACATATCATAGGTGATCATATACATTGTAGATATTTTTAGTTGTACACACGTGTACGATAACAGCCGTTACCGAGTAGTTCCAGACGGCTGGCTCATCATTAGGTACTTGGGCTTAATTTCCAGATTTCAGGTACAAACATAATAAAATTAACAATGTATTCCAAAAAGTTCATATTTTTGTTTCTTATCACTTCTTTGTATCTCTAAAAGTTAATAATTTAAAATTATTACTAACATCTGCCCACCTTAAATGGATTGTTGATACATTGGATTGGAGGTCAACCTTTAATCCTCACGACTGTACATATTGTTGTCACATTATCGTAAAAAGCTAGTCTGAAAAGCTTGTGGCATGCTTGGGATTTCCCAAATACTAAAAAGGCTTGTTTGGTTTTTCATATAAACAACAAGGAGATGAGTTTCTGCCATGCGCTTGCTTTGCAATTTGACAGAGGTTTTAAAAAAAAGGTACCCGAAAGTTGATTCGAGAAAAAGTTTTGACTGCTTGTTGACGTCATGATTTCATATAAGGGTGATTCATGTATCCATTTTAATAGTGGCTATCGAATTGCTTGCTTATAGGATATGGGCAGGGTAGGAACATGTAAAAACATATTATGGAAAAACAACATGGAGAAAACATGTATTTACATGGAGAAAAGAAAATTCTTTTCTCCATGGATAAATGTTTTTACATGGAAAAATGGATAAATGCTGCTGGACTAATCAAAAACTCAGAAATAACACTCTGGTGAGATACGACTTCACTTATTTTGTCGAGCGTTGTGTTCTCTCATATTTTCTATAGTTGAGAATATACATAATACTGCGTCAATACTCGCTGAAACTTATAGTTATCGTTAGTATAATTTAATCACCCTATCTTTGAAAATAAATTCGATTGGAAACTGCTAAAAGTTATGATGGAGTATCTTAAAAATCACTGAAAAGGAGTTCAGTCTTGCTACTCCGAGTATAAATGTGCATTTTAAAAGTATTATATCCATTGTAGAGTGTCTAAAACATGCGAACGGAGTTTTTCCATGTATACAAGTATTTCCATGTTTTTTCCATGTTTTTATTATTTTTTACATGGAAATATGGAGAAAAGCTTTTCTCCATGTTTTTATCCAACCCTGGATATGGGCTTCAGGCTGCAAGCAATTGCGTAGGGCAAGAAGCCGGTTGAACTTCACTAAAACAAAAAGTGGAAGTGTCTCATTTTATGCTATCCATTATACTACTGTGATGCAAGCCTCAAATATTGCATGAGAATCCTCTAGTTGCAATATACAATCTTTTGCAGATACTATTATTACTAAAAACTACATACGATGCTTGAAACGTATAAGGCTAGACTTTCTGAATGTTAACAAATAAAAAGCTTTAATTTGTAAGCCCAATGGGTCTTCTTACCGGTTATTTCTTCGTATCAGTCATTTTCATTTTATTACTTTGAAATGCAATCTACCTAAATGCACGAATATTGAGGAAGATCCTTAAATTTATGCGCATGTACAAGAAAAGCGTAATGCTTCATGTTTTAACCATCTACATCAAATGAGATCGGGGGATTTTCCCTTTTCTTTTGCAAATCTGATAATGTTTGGGTATATAAATTGAAGACTTAATGTTTCTTCTCAGAACCCAACACAGCTTTCAATCCGTAGCATCATAATATTGTCCTTGTCAGTACTTTTATTAAATTTATTATCAATCATGAGGTTAGCTATGTTAATTTTTGCAGGAGCATGTCTCTTGAGTGTTGCCCTTGCATTTCCAAATCCAAATGAAGTTTCAGGTACTGAAACCAGTTTTTTATTATAAAGGTACTTTTAAATTTTGGAACTTCAACACAATAATAAAAATTTCTTTATTTTGCAGATGGACAGTCGGGAATCCCTACAACATTGTTAGCTGAAGAAGATCAAAATACCAAACTGGATGACTTATCTCCATTGGCTCGTGAAAAGAGACACAAGAAAAAAGTTGTTGTTATAAATCAATACTATCCCGGAGGTGGAGGTGGGTATCATGGAGGTGGTGGATATGGCCACGGTGGAGGTGGGTATCATGGGGGACACGGGGGAAATTATGGAGGCAACTATGGGGGTGGATATGGGGGACACGGGGGAAACTATGGAGGCAACTATGGCGGCGGATGGGGAAACTATGGGAGTGGATATGGTGGAAACTATGGGGGAGGGCATGGTGGTCATTATGGAGGTGGACATCATCACGGAGGAAAAGGAAAATTTGGCAAACACGGTTAAACACAAGATGGATTATTATACCACCCGGAACAGAAGAAATTTCTGCATTATACCAATGACTGAAGTGTAATTTTTAAAATGTTTTTGCCAAAATAATGTTCATTTTTTCATCATCCAATGGAATAAAGTGATACTCATATGTACCTGCTGAATTAATTACTCAGCCCCCTCAAAATTGCTGTGTTCAAATTATGACGAAATACTGACATTGACTTTTGCGGTTTCGATAATGCTACGATGCTCATCTCATATATGGTTTGAACAAAATAAGTACATATTATGTGATATAGTACGGTCATGCAAGCACCATTTATGGTCCCTTTATCTGCAAAAAAAATTCCTCACATACAAACAAGGACGTTGGACAACCAGATGTTGGAGTATCAAAGGAAAGATATTGATTTTTTTTTGCAAATCTTTCCAGACATACTACTTCCGTAATGCTAATGTATATCATACGTTCAGCTGCAGTTGTAAGCATTCTATTCTATATGCTTCTACTTCATTATAGGCAGGTACCACTCAAACATTTTAACAAAACTCCACACTATTCCACAGGTCTGATAATATTAAACTCGAACGATAATTCAGCTTTAAACATTAATCATTCCGACACTTTGACTTGAGTTCAATTGACATTGGCTGTGTGAAAATGATACAATATTTAAGCACAGTCAAGATGTCAGGTAGTGGGTGCAAAAAGGAAAATAGGAATAAACGCATTTTATTGAGCATCTCACTAAAACCAACCGCTAACGATTTAGATCATTGTGGTCAAAACAAATTGGAAGGTACGGTCGAGGTTGAGTCAAAGGCGGATATCCTTGTTCATGGTACATAATAATTGCATTTCGCATAATAAATTCAACCAAGCGGAAACTAAAAACACAATACTTACATGCATGATGTACTTTAATAATAATAATAATTGTTTCCAGGAATCTTACTCAGTGTTCATGGCATCGTTCGGACAGAGATCCTTACGATACGCAAAGATGGGAAGCATAAGTACTCGTCAAATATACACGTTGAGTCATCCTATGTTTTTGGAAATGGTATTTGATAATGTATTCTTGGTACAAACGTCATACTTCATGTGAATGTTTACTATATAGACTATAATCTATTTTCTAATAACAAACAGGATCTGAGGAAACAATGCTGACACAAGGCAGACATAGCTTTCCATTCTCATTTTGTCTTGCACCTCACTTACCTTCTACATTTGACGGGGTTTATGGAATAATGAAATATTTGATCACAGCCCAGACTCATTCAAATAATGAAGGAAATGAAGAAGTCTTCAGTACTAGTCAACCCGTGCTAATTAAGCGTTATTTGGACTTGGCCAATGGATTTGCTTATGGGAAAGCAATATCTGTTCCTTCAAGAATCGAATGTCCACAGAAAGGCTTGAAAACAAAATATTGTTCGAGCCTAAAATACATTTTAAAGATTTATAAAACCGGATATGCGGCTGGGGAAACTATTCCATTCGTTATTGATTTGTCCAATCCAGAAAAACGAAAAATAGCATCCATTACTATTGCTATAATAAAGAAAACAGTTTATGGAGACCGAAAATACTCTACTGAAGTGATTGATGAACTGACAAAGGTTAGCACGACCGAAGTTAGTAACAAGAAAACTTCCATAACTTGGATGGGTAATCTCTTTGTTCCGGATTCTGCTGTTCCAACTCATTCAATTACAGTTGCCATCTCTAAAATGAAAAAGAAACCAATTTTGTCCCATCAGTATTCAGTTTACGTAAGAGCTACGACATGATATGAAAACAATGTTCCATGTTTGATTTACCATTGATTTAAATTTAATCAATTATTAGGTTAAACTTGTTCAATCGGTTGGAAATTGCATAGAAGGAGAATTGCCAATCATTATCGGAACTTCGAAATATGATTCACGAGCCTATCGAGACCTTCCACATTGCTCCATGTCACTTTCAAGATTTGAAATGATGGAAACGTCTGGAGAAATAAGTAGAGATTTAAGACGACAGCACAGCCTTCTTCCTTCATACTCTCAAGCGATTTATCAACCGGAAAGGAGAGCGTCGTTGGAAACACGTAATTACACCTTTTCTGTTCACTTTAAATATTTTAAATATTAAAGAACTAACGCTCAGCTAATATTTCATTCGTTTCAGTTCCACCACCTTACGAGGAAGCGATTGCAATGAGTTCATTAGCATTATCAAAAGAAACTAACTCAACTTTAAATACAACAAAATAACATGTAATTTATTCCGCTTCAGATGTCACATGCAATTTGATCATTTGTATGTCCAATACATTTCATAAATGTGTGATAAATAAACCCGACAATTCGAGATGTAATGATGTACGTTCCCTTCCATCGCTTCAACCCCCCTTCAATAAGGTCAAAGTTCACGCTGAGTTATCTGATGTATCACAAAAATATATCTGACCTTGACCTTTACCTAGTCCCGATTTGACCCATCTTCGAACTTGACCTTACCTTTTACCTAATATAGTGAAAACAAAATTTAAAAAAGTCAAACCGATTTTGAGTACATTTTTTATATACCTAAAACATAATATGCTTTTGCTCTCTGTAAAATATCCAAACTAAACAAAAACTTCTAAAAGTAACTGTTTGCACATTAAATGAAAGGATAATTTAATTTGAACAATTATTATGTACATACACAGCATACAATTCATTTCATGTATTTATTACCATCTGCACATGTTATTTGCTCTCTGTAAAAGGTGGTGGCCCTTAAAAGGGCCGTTGGTTTAAGTAATGATCTGGTCCAGTCTCTGCTTAAGTTCGTTCTCCACGGATACGTCTGGCCAATTGAATGTCCTTCGGCATGATGGTAACCCGCTTAGCATGGATAGCACACAAGTTAGTATCTTCAAAGAGTCCAACCAAATAGGCCTCCGAGGCTTCTTGAAGAGCCATAACAGCTGAGCTTTGGAATCGCAAGTCCGTCTTGAAATCTTGAGCAATTTCCCGTACGAGCCGTTGAAAAGGCAATTTCCTTAGAAGTAGCTCAGTACTTTTCTGATACCGTCTAATTTCTCGTAGTGCCACAGTTCCAGGACGATAACGATGTGGTTTCTTGACTCCCCCCGTTGCTGGCGCTGTTTTCCGAGCGGCCTTGGTTGCCAATTGCTTCCTTGGAGCCTTGCCTCCAGTTGACTTGCGAGCTGTCTGCTTGGTACGAGCCATGTCGAGATCTGCTACAGTGAGATGCTGAATATTACAATGTTGTGTGCTGCCGAGAGAACAAACAAAGAATGGTGCAAATGCTTAAAGAAATCTGTATTTATACCAAGTAGCGGAGTTGAAAACATCGTAGGCTGATGAGACGCAGATGAGTTACATGTTAGTCCGCTTTCATGTCATGTACTGAACACAAACTACTTTAAACCTAGCTAAAAAAAACTTGCCTATTTGTAATAATTTGACGTAACATGACCTAACAACTAGCACATGTATAGTTAATATCCTGACCCAAGTTTATTCAATAAACTTTAATGAGATAATCTAACTCAAGTGCAAATAGTAAAATTCCTACCCCATCTCGGTCACATTGATATCAGACAGCAGAGATCACACAAAAAAATTTCAACTCAACATTCAACTCAGCTCGGAGGTATATAACCCAGCTGGCCGTTTCTTTTGAATCATTTGTTCTTTTGCATCGGACTGAAAACAGCAACACACTCATCATCTCATCTTCAATCCATTTTATATTTCGGAATGGTGTCTGGACGTGGTAAAGGAGGAAAAGTGAAGGCGAAGGCAAAGTCTCGTTCCAGTCGTGCAGGACTTCAGTTTCCTGTTGGTCGCATCCATCGTCTATTGAGGAAGGGCAATTACGCTGAGCGAGTAGGAGCTGGAGCTCCGGTGTATCTTGCTGCCGTTATGGAGTATTTAGTTGCGGAAGTTTTGGAATTAGCTGGGAACGCAGCCAGAGACAACAAGAAGACTCGAATCATTCCTCGTCATCTCCAACTTGCCATCAGGAACGACGAAGAGCTCAACAGACTATTATCTGGTGTGACTATTGCCCAAGGAGGAGTGCTACCCAACATTCACGCTGTTCTTCTCCCCAAGAAAACTGAAAAGAAGACGGACTCTAAGTAAACCTTTTTACGCCTTACTAAACAACCCAACGGCCCTTTTAAGGGCCACCACCATTTTCGAAGAGCCATAACATAACCAATCTATTATAAAATGAGATTTCGACGGTTATACACCACACTCATACTAATTTTGATTACATACGTATATCATTATCATTGATATCAAAATTTCATCCCATGATAAGCCATAGCTTGAAATAGCCAGAGCCATTATTCATTTAGTTATGTAAATTATATATAACATAATTTTATCTTTAGCTGGTAGTACGACATGACTCAATTGAAGAAATGTATGCTAATTGATTTTTCCGGAGTTTCGAACATAACACACTCGAGGCTGACTCGTAAATCGAGTTACGAAATACCTTCAATCCGCCATGAAGTGTGTTACGATTACATTTATCCAATGTCTTAATTGGGTGTTAGATGAAGTAAAACCATTTCTTTAGTACTAGTACTGCCCTGATTTAATAGCCGTTACTTTTGTGTATGTGACTGACCAGAAGTGAATGCATGTGCCTTAACTAACGTCACAAATTAGTTTTGTATTTTTCTAAAGTAAAAGTTTCATGTCATTGTCTCATTTGTCAGCTGTTTCATATACGGACTGTTCTATTTTTTCTTGTTGTTATTAAAAACAAAGTTTTCGAAATATCAGAAATGTTCTTCGAATGCACGATCTTAAATGATGTGTTATGTTAGAGTATGAAAACCAGACATTGTATGATGAGATGATGACTGATACTCAGAAACAATAAAGTTTATTCATTCATTCATTCATTCATTCAGAGGGTAGAGTTTTGGGAAGCTACTTGAAAGGGGTGCCGTTTCTTCCTATTTACTAATTGCTGAAGTTTAATTTAAGCACAATACAATGAGCTTCAATTACATCAATGGTAAAAAATCAGCCAAACCGTGGTGATATGAATGTCACACCAGATGTAAATAGTAATTTTCAAACTTTTTTCGAGCATTTGATTTTTATGCTCGCAATAACAATATCGCCTCTGACTTATGCGAAAATCATTTTGGTAGTACGGACATAAAATGAATTAGCTGAGATGCTGTCGTGTAAATGATTTATGAGACTGTTTACTGTTGCAAATATCGAATCACAAAACCTACCAGGTCTACTCCAATAAATTTTGCTATCACAGGAGTTTCAATGCAAATGACTGATGTTTCATATGCGCTGTAGAATTTAAGTAAAATATTTAGCCGTAATATTTGATGTTCTCTTTTCAATTCGTCAAGTATTTGCTCTCTGGACAATATGGTGGCCCTTAAAAGGGCCGTTGGGTTTAAATCGTAATCAGGAGATGAAGCTGGGTTGTTTAGCGAGAAGAAGTGTATTTGGTGACAGCCTTTGTTCCTTCAGACACAGCATGCTTGGCCAGCTCACCAGGTAGAAGGAGGCGAACAGCTGTTTGGATTTCCCGAGAGGTGATGGTGGTCTTCTTGTTGTAGTGAGCCAAACGCGAGGCCTCGGAAGCAATCCGCTCGAAAAGATCGTTGACGAGGGAGTTCATGATGGACATGGCCTTGGACGATACTCCAGTATCAGGATGTACTTGCTTCAATACTTTGTAGATGTAGATCCCGTATGACTCTTTCCTCTTGTGCCTACGCTGCTTCTTTTCTCCCTTTCCCTTTGTTGGAATGGACTTCTGGGCCTTGCCCGCCTTCTTTGTAACCTTTCCACTAGCCTTAGGTGGCATGATGATAGTTGATTGTTAGATCGACTGGATAGTAGCTTGCTTGCAGATGTGTATGCTGATACTCTTCTCAGAATGCAGAATGAGAGCTGCACTTGCTTCGCTTCGGTATCTATATGAGCTCTGTGAGTTGAAAATTGAGTTGAATTTTTTTACGGTAAATGGGACCGAGATGGGGTAGATTGATTGTGTTGCAACATGCATACGGTTTGAGTTAGGCTGATTTATAAGGAAGAGCAAGGTTTATAACAATGCATGCTATATTTTATGATAGTTTTGGTTGATCAGAACCTACTCATTTTTGTGAAGCTTTCATTTATGTTATGGTTTTTCTAACGCGTAGAAGTATTCATATTGGGGTTGGCTTCTAATGTTACAGTATGTGTGTTAACTTACTAACCTCTAACCTATTTAACCATGTTGTAATCTAACGTAAAGAAGCCAACCCAGTTAAGGATACTCTCATCACTAAACATGTATCCCATATCCAGTTGATTGATTTCTGATGATTCAAAATTAATACCACATAGCCAACCATGCAAATGGTTCTTACTACGCGTAGCCGCTTCTCTTCATCAGGCACGTCCGCACTCTTGTATATAAGCAGAGTGAGAGAACCACTAAGTCTGCAATCTGCCATTCTTGCTGTTCTGATCTCAACATTTATTTCTCTCAAGTAAAAAGCAAAGTATCAACATGACTGGCCGTGGTAAAGGAGGAAAAGGACTTGGAAAGGGAGGTGCCAAGCGTCACAGGAAAATTTTGCGTGATAACATCCAAGGAATCACCAAGCCAGCCATCCGTCGTCTTGCTCGTCGTGGTGGAGTCAAGAGGATCTCTGGATTGATTTACGAAGAGACTCGTGGAGTTTTGAAAGTCTTTCTTGAGAACGTGATTAGGGATGCTGTCACCTACACTGAGCACGCCAAGAGGAAAACCGTCACTGCCATGGACGTTGTCTATGCTCTCAAGCGACAAGGAAGAACTCTCTACGGATTCGGAGGTTAATTAAACTCTCATAACTACACCTACTTTAAACCCAACGGCCCTTTTAAGGGCCACCACCTTTTACAGAGAGCAACAACTATGTAGATGGTAATAAATAATACATGAAACGTCTTGAAATGAATTGTATGCTGTGTATGTACATAATTATTGTTCAGCACTTCAACTATTCTTACATTTAATTCGCAAACAGTTATTTTAGAACGTTTTGTTTAGTTTGGGTATTTTGCAGAGAGCAATCGCATATTATTATGACGAGCAAGAAAACTTGATGATGATGCTGGTTAGAGTTTCTTACGTTAAAATTTATTGTAACCTTGAAGAGCGCATGAAATTCATTACACTTCGGAATAATCTGATAATATTCGATAATCTAACAAAGAATCGTGATTTATCATATATATGGGCATGTACATAATAAACAACGATCAAGTAATGATTTCGCGGTAACGGCAGATGACAATTACTGAAAATGCATTTATACCGCTCACGTCAGTAAACTGTAATTTGGTAAATTTACTCTAAATTGCGTAGTATCTGAAGTGATCACCACTCATTAACATATTTTGCGTGTTAATGCATTATGTGGATCTTTGTTGTCAATTGACTTTGTGTCCTACCATAAACAGGGTTAAACATAATACGGCTGATACGGAAAGACTGCATAACCGCTTGGTGATGACCAGGCACGTCCGCACTCTTTGTGGATTTTGGTACATAAAGCCAAATTGCAAACAGCCAGCTATATCTTTCGTGTGATATTTGTTCTGAGGACAATTCTACTTTCCTACAAACAACAACCTGCATTAATCATGGCTAATACCAAGCCAAAAGTAGTAGCCAAGTCTGAGGGAGAAAAGAAGCCAGCCACTCATCCATCTTCTGCTGAAATGGTTATTGAAGCCATCACCAAGCTGAGTGCCAAGGGAGGCTCTTCCCTCCAAGCCATCAAGAAGTACATTGCTGACGTGCACAAAGTGGATTTGCAGAAGCAAGGAACTTTCATCAAGACAGCTCTGAAAAGGGCGGTTGAGAGTGGAAAGCTGATTCAAACCACGGGAACGGGCGCAGCAGGGTCATTCAAGTTGGCAGTCAAGCCAAAACCAGCAAAGAAGCCAGCTACCAAGAAGAAATCTGCAGCTATCAAAACGAAGCCAACAGCTGAACCAAAGGCCGCTGCTAAGCCGAAGGAATCGAAGACAGTAGTTGCAGCCAATAAACCAACTTCTCCCATAGCGAAGCCAGCAGTCGCAAAGGGGAAGGCACCTAAGGTCAAATTCCAAAGACCACGAAAGCTAACGCCCCAACTAAACCCAAGGCAAAGAAGTAAGGATTTTGGACTTATCACTTCATTTGTAAACCAACGGCCATTTTAAGGGCCACCAATATTTTCAAAGAGCGATTAAAGTAAGAGAAATGGGATTGTTTCGTATTATGAATGAAGTTAGAACCTGAAACATCAATGTTTTTAACTGAAAGTGCAAATAGTATTGACTATCGATTGAACTTTGTGGCTGCATAAAATTATATGACGGAATGCAAGGTATATAAAAGTGACGGAATAGAATAAATTATGCATTTTCTGATTTATGACAATTCAAAGAAGTAATGATGCTTGCATGCCCTTCCTAATTTTAAGAATATTAACAAAGACTGACATGTCTGGGGTGGTCACTTCAGCTATGTATGTTGATGTTGATATCGTGATTGTGTGAAATAACCTGAATAAATTTCGAACCTTCGTTTCAATTTACGAAATTTTACTATAGCAAAAAAGGGGAGTTTTCTGTGTAAGATTTTGTTCCGTGTATCATAACCCATGCTTTGTCATTAAAATATATTTAACCTTGATCTTTGACCCAGTTGGCTTTGACCGAGTTTGCTACATAAAAATACTACTAGTAGGTATTATGTACGTATCAATACCATTGCATTGCTTATTTGTATCAGTCTGTTAAAATCATTAAATGTCCTTTATCGAAATTATTAGATTTCTTTAATATGTTAAGAGAAAGAGAATCGATAATGCTTGGATTGTCCGGTTTTCGTCTACGAGCGCAACAGCATAAGAAACTTCTTCTCTTCGTTTCATTTGTGTTATCTTTACTGTCCTGTTTCTGATGGATTATTTCATCATTATTCCTTTGTAATGGAGATTCATTTTCATACGCCATCTCAGACACTGTATTTGTCATTTCCAAAATTGCCTCGCAATCGCTCTCCACTTTGGAAACTGTATTCACGCCTTGCTCAAGTGGAAGCGTTTGTTGGGATATTTGTTCGAGAACCTTTTTGGAAAGAAACTTTATAGCATGACGAGCTGTTTTGAGGATAAGCTTTTGTAGTTGATCATCAATATTAGGTAAAATATTATTGACCCCTAGCTGAACTGCAATATCTCCAGAATTGGCAACTAAATTCACCCCACTTTCAATCGATTGTTTTTTATCTTTCTTGAAAAGGTAGACTGGGACACGAACTGCGGAATACAGCGCTCCGATTCCCGTAACATTTTTGATTTTGTCGTAGAAAATTCTTTCTCGTTGATCCTTACTCCCTTGAAGCTGCTCTATTTCACAAAAATACAGAATTATTTAGGGTTAATTAATCATTTTTCTTTTTAGAAATTGATTTAAAGTACAGACTTGGCTACAATGCCCGTGAAGACCCCTGCTGCAAGTGGTATCGACACCGGGGCTGTAACAACTCCCGCAGTAATAGCTGCTGTTTGTATAGCACCTTTTGCAGCGACAATCGCAGAAGTAGTTGCTTCTTTTTCATCCTTCTTCACGACATAAACAATACACCGAACTGTTCCATAAGTCACATTTACACCAGGAATGTGTTGTATGATTTCCCATAGTTGTTTCTCCGTTTGTTCGATGATTTCTGAATTAGAACTAGATGAATCAGACATTTTGAGAATGCAGATATCTTAGGGGCATTGTAAAGATAAAGTCCAACACAAATCAAATTAAATCAAACAAAAAAAACGCCAACTACGCCAATCAAGGATAATAACACAAAAATTCAGTTGATATCATCCTGTCGTGCACAATTTCAGTTTTGCAAAAGTATGAGTAAACATCCTGCCAAGTTAAGCATGCTAAATGGGAGATATTTTATTTACAATCACGTACTAATTCACTGTACTATACTCATCGTCTACTTTCGTACACCTGCTCATTATACATGTTTTATTCTATGAATCCGTTTTCATTACCTCACTATTTATTAGTGAATCACAGGAAGGATAATATGAAATCTTGTTTGCATGTTGAAAACTGTTCCAACCTCATACAAATAAAGCAAGCGTACACTAAAGAAATCCATGTAATAATTACAAGGCCAACTAGATTGAGTATAATAGCCTGGATCATTGTTTAGCTTGTATGCAAGTTCAGCCATAGCTAACTTGCGAGATTTAGTTGATACTCGTGCTTGTATTTATGCATGCGTCATATTGTTTTGTAACGTGTTTCATTGAATTTCACACCCACGCTAGATATGTGTGCACAAAAAACCTTTTTATTAGACTAATGAAAGTCTCAAATACAGATTATACATTCTTGTATCAACTTTAAGCACATAGTAAAGATTGTAATGTACAAAAAATATTCTTCCAATGTAAACCTAATTGGCTCTGGACTATATAGAAAATGTACAATCAATCGAATGAATGAGTGAAACGGACAAACATAATATCAAGAAGACTGCAAATGTTGGTACTGCTCTAGCGATATTAGCCAGTTAACTAGTTTAACGAATTGAAAATTTTCTCGAAAGGTGACTAACAAATTAAATCACTACACTGTTTGTTCGACGTAAAACGATATGAATGGAAAACATCTAGCAGCAGGTATGTATGAATGGATTAAATTATGCTTACTAAATACCAATATATCTACTATCTACTGAATTTGGTGATAATTTAATTTTATCGTTCATTGTTTTATCGTTTGTAATATTCTGCAGGGCAATCTTGTCCTGCGTTGATTCCAGAATCCTTGAGAATTTATGGCATGCGATTTTGCCCATACGTGCATCGAGCGTTACTAGTTGCTGTTGCAAAAGGAATACAGTAAGCTTTTAGAAATTTTGTGAAAAACTGCAAGGTGTTGAAATTTATAATTTCTCTTGTCTTAGATTTGACGTTGTGAACATTGACCTCGGCTCAAAACCTGACTACCTGTTTGCTAAAAACCCTGAGGGCAAAGTTCCAATTATTGAGACTAGTGATGGACGGATATTATACGAAAGTCTCATTGTTTGTGACTATATGGACGAGATTTTTAATAATTCTAATGCTAGAAGATTAAACCCATCAGATCCTTACCAAAAGGCTTTAGATCGCATTTGGGTTGAAAAGTTTACAAAGGTAAGCATTAAATGTAAATTATCAAAATCAGAAAGGACTGCCTGAGCATGAACCAATAGTTTGTTAATTCTAACAACGAACACAGATAGGCACCTTAGACTTCCAGTTGTACTTCCCAACCGATTTGCCTTCAGATCAGGCAGATTTGTTAATTACTAAGTTGGATGAGGAACTAAAACTTTTAGAAAAGGAATTGGAACGACGAGGTACCCAATTTTTTGCAGGTGAAATGAAAATCGGATTAAAGAAAACATAATTTTATTACTACAGTGCATAATACTCATACACTTATGTTTGCATTGTGGTTCATTCCATTCAATCCAGAGTTCTAGTTAACAATAAAAACTTGTACATTGTAGGGTCAGAGAAGCCAGGTATGTTGGATTACATGATTTGGCCATGGATAGAACGACTGCCGTCCATAGAACTACTTCAAAAAACACATGTTACAAATCTTAGAGAATGTCGACAGCGTCATCGGTTATTGGTAAGTATTTACTTAAATTTTGGCACTGTTACCGGCAATTAATTAATTGGAACCAACATTTTTAACTTTTTGGTCTAATTTTCTGCGTGGTAGTCTCAATGGGAGAAGGCAATGATGAACGATAATGCAGTACGCGAATGTTATCTTCCTCCCCAGGCTTGTGAAAAATATCGGAACATGAAGAGGAATGGTGGTCCAATTAATTTCTACTGCTTATAAGCTGCTTTGATTTTATTCTTTATAAAACACTTTTATACATGTGAATAAATATTATTAAAACTTAAACAGAAATCAGTGAAATACACTTCAAATTTTTATTACAGAGAGCATTTTTCATAGCATACGGACTACGTGTTGCCACATCAAAGTTCACTGTACAAATTTCTATGAATGAACATCATCCTTCTTAAGGTTTTTTAGCCTAATATTATAAATAGAATATCATTGGACTTGTGTGTTTATTTATTTACACGTAAAAAAGTAACAAAGTTACTGAAATTCAACGCGCATGTAGTTAGTATGTGTGATGGATATATATGCTTTTACTTTGTATCAAAACTTAGACCATACCATGCAATGCAAACGATAAATAAATAATGTAGCAAGCGAGAAAATTTTTTAACGATAAAGATGGACAAAGATGACCATGTGCTGGACATATCGTAAATGTAGTAGAGTGAGAACTCTATGCACAATTACATGGATACAAACAATCCCATTAAAAATGCTAACAAGAGTTAAGCCAGGGTTCCTTATATGTTGTGGTCGTGTTTGGTTGTTCTTGAGTTTTTCTCAAACATGTCAAGTTGACAACTGTAAACCAAATCATTTGCGTGCAATGATGTACGATTAATCAACTTGAACTTCTCTTCAGCTGTCCGGAACTACTAACAAATCAATCCACTACATTGTGCAGTTTTGTTTGGTCCAAATAAGAGAACATGAGTTCGAAACATTTAGCTGCAGGTATAAAGCATTTTTATTACACTTTCGCTTTCTTCAAGATTTCTATTATTGAGGACGGTCACGTTGCATACCAAAAATTGCTCATTCTTATAATGTTCAACAGGACAATCTTGTCCTCCCTTGGTTCCAGGGTCCTTGAGAATCTATAGCATGCGATTTTGTCCATACGCCCAACGAGCATTACTAGTTGCAGCCGCAAAATCAATAAAGTATGTAATCAAGAAGATTCAAGTTGTACATTTGCATTTTGTTCATTTGCAGTAGATTTTTTTTCATTTCTTCTTACTAGATACGACGTTGTAAATATCAACCTGATTTCCAAACCTGAGTTTATGTTTCCCAAGAATCCTGACGCCAAAGTTCCAACTATTGAGACTGGTGATGGGCGGGTGTTGTACGAGAGTCTTATAGTTTGTGATTTTATGGATGAAGCGTTCAATAAGCCTGATGCTAGTGGAGGCGATGTTGTACCTCGAGCACTAACTCCCTCAGATCCCTACCAAAAATATTTGGATCGCATCTGGATTGAAAAGTTTAACAAAGTATACTTTCTTACACTATTTTATTTTACAAAGGCACAAGCATACAATCAATAATGATATCCATATTATACAACCCTAGTCTAATCAAATTTTAAACACAGATCAGCAGCTTAGACTTTCAGTTATACTTCCCAACTGATTTGCAGCCGGATAAAATAGTGGAATTGATAAATAAATTAACTGACGAATTAAAAGTTTTCGAAAAGGAACTGGAGCGAAGAGGCGCCAAGTTTTTTGCAGGTACATTTGATGAAATTCAGCTTAGATAAATCTTAATCAAATCTAACAAATTAGCACATTTTATTTAGGTTCCGAGAAACCAGGTATGTTAGACTACATGATATGGCCATGGATGGAACGCTTGCCTAGTTTAGAGATAATTCATGAAGCTCATGAGTCTACTCTCAAGAGTGGTCGTCAGCGTCATCAGTTATTGGTATCGGTTCTAAAAACATCTCACATTGATATGACATTGACCTTGGCTAATGTTTTCACGATAAAATTTTAAAACTGTTTATCTAGACTCAATGGGAGAAAAGAATGTTAGACGATGCTGCAGTAAAAATAAGTTACCTTCCACCCAAAGTACACGCCAAATACAGGAACATGAAGCGGAGTGGACAGATAAATTACGACTTTTTATAATGTATGTATGTATATACATAGAAGAGATAACGTAAACTTCATGCAATCATTTGACATCTCTTCCAAAGGCGTTTTCAAGACGCACATACTTGAGTAAATATTTGTGTATAATGGAAATACATGTTTCTCTTCACACTCCACCCCATGGAGTGTACTGTTTAAAATGAGCAAATCCCAAAAAAACTGTGATGAGCTTTACATTAAAAAGTGAGTTGTCCTTCATACTTTTGCTCCTTTCCCTTTCTGCTGCATTTTTATACATTAACACAAATCAGCATTAGCACTAGAACCTAGAATGGCCCTGGCCGATTACTGTTGCAGTCATTATTTAAAACATTTTCTTATGCATTATGCAACATCTACCAAATCGCATTAAAGTTAGTGTAAAACAATTCAATTTGGTGTGTGAATGGAATGGATGCTCAAATCAAATCAGCAAAAATGGAGAGGCGATAGCCAACAAAGTATACTCTATACCTTCCATATATATAAAGGTAAGGTATATATTTCATTCTGACCCAAGTCGATATTGACGTGCATGTGCATAAGAACATATTATATCGGCATAGGCTATTGTTATCCAAATGCAAAGTTGTATACAATGTTCATACGCGGAATGCTTAGATATTGAGAATATTATTGAGATGTGGAGTGCAGTAAAGGTATCCGCCTCATCCTCATGATGTGGTGTGGTATAATATGACATCCTTTTGCTGACAACATATTGTGTGCGTGGTGATTTGTTGATCACATCAATGAGCCCTTTGCTACGGTTTTTATGCAGCTGATGTAAATATATACAATACGATAGGATTTAGTAATTATCTTCGGATGGTTCCACTTGCTTATTCCCTGTGAAATAACCACAACCATTAAGTGCATTATACATCCAAGTATATAATGTTTTTTGTGATTTGAGCATCAAAATTTTATGTTATTATCAACATTTTGTCGTGCCAGAAAGTGCTGACGTGTATAATCTGCCTGTCCAAGTCCAAGCATTCCACTCCAAGGAAAGCATCATCTAATTGTCAACAAAGTGAACATTTAACATTTACACTTGGGAGTAATTGAGTCTCTGTATACATGGTGCGTATTTACATTTTGTACTTGATACATTAGATGTTAATAATAGTGGCTTTGGGTGATTTTGTTTGGCCTGATTCTGATGAAAAAAGGGTAATCATTTGGCTACTCAGCTGAATGGTGGTAAAGTAACATCTTACCATCTGTTCAGACTTTGGAAATCGGGGGAAGATGGAAGTGGAAAAGGAAAAGAAGGATAAGCTAGCGGCGGCTCGGAAAAAGGTTTTATTAATGAAATAACGTAACATTTGACAAGGTATTAAATTAAACTGTGGCATTGAATATTCATACATTTTGTTTTTTAAATATAGCTAAATGAATATAAGATGAGCCGAACCGCTGGAAAGAGTACGACCTCGGAATCTAAGCCAGCGGATGTTCCACAGATTTACCAGAATTTAAATACGCAAGCTACCACATTCACCATTTTTAATCCGGCAGCAAGTGACAACAACAATGTTAGTACAACAGACTCTTATTTTGTGCAGCCGAACCATGGGTCGTCAGAAGGTGTAATTGCTTCAAATACTAATCAAGGATTTAGTCACTATGACCCGCAAACCTTGCGCGCACAATTACCGGCGTTTTCGCAGCAGAGTGCGTTTTCACCACTCAATGCAAGCCTGTTTTCTTCTCCTTCGTCAGTCATAAATTCACATCAAGAATCACCAACAGTATCGGTTCCAAGTAGTATTGCATTTGCGAATAGTGAACATGTTTTACCAGAGACCCCAACTTTGTTCCAGACTTCTCAATTTGGAGTAGCAGCAGAAAATCAGCCCAATGTTTTTGAAAATTTTGCTGGGATTACTCAACTTGATGTTGATACAGCTCTGTCTACAGAACAGCAAAAATCAGATTCATTTGCTGAGCCGACAATGATTGGGTTTGAAACACCACAACTGGTT
This sequence comes from Orchesella flavescens, assembly GCA_964034955.1. NCBI lineage: Eukaryota > Metazoa > Arthropoda > Collembola > Entomobryomorpha > Orchesellidae > Orchesella > Orchesella flavescens. The sequence continues at coordinate 20,561,490 of OZ035955.1, forward strand.
CCTGTAGATGAATCTGAAACTAAGGATTATTATGCTAGTGCCCCTCCTATGGAAAACTTGGGAGTACTTGAAACTGGAAATGTTCAAGAACTCGACAACCTTACAGAGAGCAACTATGTAAATCATCAGGAAGAGCTGAAAAGTGAGATTGAATGTCCTCCAGAAATGATCTTTGAAACACATACTGCTGCAAATATTCATACAGATCAGCATGAAGCCTCACATGTGTTTGCTAGCTCGCTTTTCAGTGGACCTGTGGTTAGGGATTTGGATACCGTGTTTTCATTTTGCGGTACCCAAGCACCTTCAAGCTCTGTAGTACAGGCTGATACATCTTTAGTTACGGACAGCTCCAATCCGTTAGTAATCCCAGCGACTCAGGAGCAGTCCATTTTTGAAGAAATACAGTCTCAAGTATCTTTTCAAGCTGAGAATGAGTCTACAGATAATAATGGACCGGATGATACCCCACTCGTAGCTGATGATAACGATATCAGAAATTTATATTCAGCAACAACAGCAGATTTTATTCAAGATGCTGAAATAAATACAATTAACGAGCCTCTAGCTTCTCAGCTAGTCGACAATGTATGGGAAAGTTCTGCAAGACCCTTAGATGAATTCCAAGATTCCTTTGTGAGTGAGCAAGAGCTTTCTGTTTCTGAACCCATAAATTCCAGCGTAGTTCATGAGCAACTGAATGGCCAAGTTTATGATCAGATGAAATCTATGCAAGAGGCTCTAGAACTGCAGATTGAAGAGTTGCGTCGTGAAAACACTTATTTATTGAACCGTCAGACAGATCTAACTTCAAAAATTGAAGATAGTGAGAAATTGGCTCATGAATTCAAATTAGAAAGGGATAGAATAAAGGAGGAGTCAATGAACGCATCTCAGGCAATGCGTGCCCGGATAAATTCGCTTTGTGAAGAAAACCAAAGGATTGTCAAAAATTCAACTGAAGTTGGAGTAGATTTAAGAGCAAAGTTAGAGGACAAGACTAGACAGCTGGAAGAAATGCAGAAAGCTGTAATTATTGTAGTGAGTATTTTATATACTTGATTAATTTTTAAACCCATACTTTTTGCAATAATTGTCACCATAATATAAATGATAAAAAATTTATTTTTCAGAGCCAGTCGAAAATGGATTTTGCAGGAAGGCTAGATCATGAACTTGAAAGTGTGAAAGAGCTTCAAAAATTACTTGCAGCAAAAGACGAAGAAATAAACTCATTAAGGTACAACACAACATACTTATATATATATCCGTAAAAATTATAATACAATGAGTGTACTAATTTTTTATGTGATTTAGGATTACAAACAGTGAGTTGGAAGAAAAATTGAAAAAGGAACAGCAAAAAGACGCTGTTATTCAACAGCTACAAGACCAAGCTCGTCATTACCAAGTTCAGTGTGAAACTCTTCAAAGAGAGTTGCATGGTTTTAGACGACAATTTAAGAATCCAGAAACAGAAAGCCAACGTGTTTCAGCAGTACCTAGTAACGCAGATCCAGTCGGACATCTTCATGACGAAGAACATCAAGGGACTCATCATGACCCTAATCATGATACCATCGAAAATCCCGCAGATTTATCGATAGATGCCACCCACCACCACTCTGAGGAATGTGATCATGACCATAAAGAGGGTCATCACGACCATGGACATGACGAGCATCATCACCACGATCATGGAGACCATGGACATGACGAACATCAGCACCACCACGATCATGGAGACCACAATGATAAGCATCAGCATCACCACCACCATGATCACGATGAGCATCATCATCACGATCATGTACATACAGATGAACATATAGAAGTTGTAGCTCGTCGAGGTCCTTCCGATGAAGTTACAGAGATGAAAAAGACCTTACATCGACTTGAATGGGAGAATTCTACTTTCAGAAATGAACTCGATGTTTTGGCAGTTGATGCTAAACAAAAGAAATCGTATGAAGAAAAGTGCCTTGCATTGCAAGACGAGAACGAGCATTTGAAGAAAGAGGTGGAACAATTGGAGCATGTCATTATACAGCTACAAGGCGAAAATGACACTATAGGTAATTCATATTGTTATTTATTATATATATTTTGTAATAAATACGGAGTGGGTATGAATAAATTCGATTTTTATCTCTTTAGGGGACTACATAACATTATATCAATCGCAAAAGTTGGCTCTTAAGGAATGTGCCAAGGAAAAGGACGTCCAACTCGAGCAGCTAGCCCGTGAGCGAGAAATGTTGCTTCGAAGACTTGCCGATTTAACAGCTTTGGTGAAGGATTTGCGAGATTCGAAATCTGAATCCGGATCACAGTGTGCAGACGATCACATAAACACCCTGGAAATACCGATACCGGTTGGGGGTAACAAGAAACAAATTGAAGGGAAAATTCGCGATCTTCTGACTGAAATTAGTTCTTCAACGTTAATAGAAAACTTTCATCCATGCGCAGTTTGCTCAGGCCGATTAATGACTGTGTAAGAATATTAGAATTACTTTATGATACCTACGCGTGCCTCCAGTGACAGTAATATAAGCTACCACGTCAAAACTCCAATAAATATAAGTCTTTTATCTAAAGTAGTAGTAATTTATAAAGTAGTAAGTAAATTAAGTACATCTGTACATTAAACAAAGACATTACTAATACTATAAAATAACGTAGTTGAAACTCAAGTTCATATAATTTATTAATATTAACTCGAGTCAAGTCATTTTGGTGCCTATAGTATTAGACTAGAACTGTGTGTACGTATATTATTTATGGTTTCGACTTTTGACCAAAGACAAAGAAGTAAAGGTGATTAAAGTTCATGCTCGATATTCATCAAAGGATTGATGAGTTTGGAATAATTTATTTTCGTTTGAAAGTTGTAAAAATTCAGGATTAAAATAATACTTGCGCTATGTTGTATCGCACAATGTAATTGTACTTTCTCTAATTCAATAGAAATGCGCAAGTTTAGAAATGCAATAAATTAGCAAGAAAAAACTTTATAAACTTCTTGAAATCACTGATTTTTTCGGAATGTTCACTTTCAGGTTTCTCGTTTCACAGTCTTCAATAACTGTTGAATGGATATTCTGGATGATCAGTTACTCTAAAATAATATTTTTTACAAACATTTAAAAGAATTTCAACATTCCTTAAAAGCCATTTGACTCAATGGCTCATTCATTTTGCTTTTACGTACCCCTTGAACGCTTTTGCTGTAAAAGATCTTCCTTCAAGACCTTTGTCAAGGTTTTGTAGAGCATTCATATCCTCGGTAGATAATTCAAAGTCAAAAATCTGTAAACAGAAATCGGTCAATTGTTTGCCCATGTTTTTACGGGTTTCGTATAGCCTGTATTTGTCACTCAAGTACCTCCAAGTTTTGTCGCAAGCGGTTTGGATTTGTGCTCTTTGGAATCACAATAACATCTTGCTGCACTAGAAATCGTAAGAGAACTTGAGAGGCTGTTTTGTTATGGTTTGTTGCAATTTCATTCACGACTGGATCTTGAAGAAGACCAAGCTCTTCAAATTTCCTAAGTAAAATAAAATGTAAAGTGGAGATAAAGGTCAGTAAGATTAACAGGTTAAAATGAGGTATTACATAATGTATTGTCGCAGATTATGTACTTACAGTCCCCGCTTTTCGAACAACGCTTTTCTACCTGGACTTCCCAGAGGGGCGTAAGCGCATAATTTAACGTTAAGCCGTTTACATGCTTCTTGCAAAGGTTTTTGTTGAAAATATGCATGTAGCTCTACCTAATATGACAGTAAGTTTTTGAAAATATTTCACAGAGCATGTGCATATATTATCATGAATCGTTCAGTATAAGAGCCAAAAAGTACCTGCAGATTTGCCGGTGGGATTCTAGCCATATTGACAATTCTCTCAAGCTGTGCAATATTATAATTTGAGACGCCTATGGATTTAGTTAAACCAGCGTCGACTTGAGCTTCCAAAGCCTTCCAAATGGCTTCAAGATCAGTTTTATTATCCAGCAATATCTCCCCATCTTTCATTGGGGTTAGCTCGGTGTCACTAACATACTGATAGCCAATTGGGGAATGTACCAGATACAAATCCACATAATCCAACTTGAGGTCATTCAAGGACTTTTTCAGAAAATATTCTACTCTCTCCGGTGTCATACCTAGCATAACATAGAGACATTAGGGAGTTAAAATAAAAAAATACGTAGTTGCATTTATGTATATGTTTTCCCCAATTCAAGTTTCAGCATTGTACAACAAAGACTAAAAACGATGACATGTTGCAACTGTAGTATGTAGAATATGTCATACCTATTCCAGGTAGCTGCAAAAATGAATTAGAAAATTGATATCAGCATGATAAACTTGCTCCCATTTCCAACATGATAACATATTTATTGAGCCTGTCAAATGGGTCAACATCACACCATACCTTGCTGGTGATGAACAAGTCATCCCGTTGAATTTTTCCGGATGATAACCATCTTTCCAATACCCTTCCAATAATAGCCTCATTGACATACAAGTAGGCCGTGTCAATTTGACGATAACCTGTAGAACAGATAGATATTTATTTCAGTGTTTACAGGTAGCAATCTGTTCAAGATTGTTCCTCCCACCCCTGACACTTTTACAGTAAATTAATCACTGCTAATCACCTGCTATTAGGGCTTCTTCCAATGCATTTTCTAACTCTGCTTCATCTGTCACTTGCCAGGTGCCTGATCACGGAGAAAAAAAGTGTAAAAATCAATGAGTCAAATTAAACATATATTCATGCAGATAAATCGCTTCCTCCTGTGTGAATAAAAAACATACCAAGACCGACCGCAGGCATCCTTTGTCCATTGTTCAATTCAATGAATTTTTGTGAGCTCATTGTAAGTTTGGTGTTGCCCCTAAGAATGTAATATACTAGAAATAAGTGTGCTACCAGCAAGACCAGTCGAGTAGTTGTTAAATGATTAACTAAAAGTGAAAAACAACGGGAAATCATTCTTCACCGCAACTACAGCCATGTGGTTGTGAATCCTTATTGTGTTTCTGTGCTTTCAGTTCAGTAGAGATTTGATGTCCTTGAAAAAGCGAACGAGTTTAATCAACCTACTGTCGGCTTGTCTTCTACACGTTCAGAGTTCTTGCTCTAAAAGCATTGTGGAAGTAGCTACTAATGCATCACCTGAACCTGTAGTATTGCTGTATACTTGCTATTTTGTTGATTTTTTTTGCAACTATTTGCATCACAACAACACATACTCTTTAAGAGACGTGTGGAATTGAATTGTGTAGTGTGATCAACAGGCAAACTGAGGAATAAAAATTGTACTTCATATTGAGGTAAGGTTAGCAAAAAAACGAAACCCATTGGTTGGTATAAAAGCGATAAGTTTGCAATGTCCAAATATTATGGAGTAGGCATAAAAATCTGCTGGAAATGGTGTCATTGTCATCAACATTCGCTTTATACATTCAACATTCTTTACTTTCATATCGCCACATCATTCATGATTCATCTGAAAACAATGATCTGATGTTTCTATCGTGCTTGGATGCTCTAGGCATATCTTACTTTTTTTGTTGGATGATTTCAGTTTTGTATTTGTATACAGTAGATGGCTTATGAACTTTTCAATGTATTTTGGGTAGCAAAAGAACTTTTAGCATGAATGCATAACGCAAAGTAATATGGATTTATGTGCTCGATACATAATGTATTGGGTCAATTTCCTTTCAAAGTTTGTTCAATCACTAATCCACAAGACACACATATGAATGTATTAATAATAATTTGCTGATTTGATATTTTAACTTCATAATAATGATGATGTAATGTATTGCATGTTTGACATGGATCAGAGTTTATCTGAGAACTGAAAATATGTATATGACATGACATTAATGTTAATACAAACGATTAAACTTTGTTATTTCAGATTCATTTTAATGAAGTTCTATGGGCCAGAAGGGATCCAAAAAGGTGCTCAAAGAAAACCTATAATACCAATATTCAAGTTGACCCTATTGTATCTATTTAAACTGATTCATGTGGATGCTTTCTTTTCTTGTGAACCTGTAAATGTTTAGGATAAAATGGCTAGCACATTGCCCCATCCCGACATTCCGGAAAAGCCTTTAACAATCGCTATTCTTGGAGCTGGAAATAGGTAACCAATCATTTAACTATGCTTTTTTAGTGCATTGGAGTCAAAGCTAAAGCCATTTGAAGCAGTTTTGAAAGCATTGTAAAATTGTAGGGGTCAAGTTTATGCATCATACGCTGAACGTTTTCCGAACTGGCTAAAAGTCGTGGCTGTGGTGGATCACCATGATTATAAGCGTCAGTCTTTGGCGAAGGTAGGTGGTCAATCAAAAGTCACTTGTCTTGTATGTATTGTAGGATTGTAATACTTCAAAATCTGAAGTTGACCTGGATAATTTATGATTGATTAAATTATTGCAGAAACATAATGTTCCACCGGAAAATGTATTTAAAAAGTGTAGTGAAGTAAGTTAAAAAAATAAATAGTAATTTCTACAAAGTTGTATTAAATTCCATATTAATAAAAAATATACTACTCCCCGTTTAAAAAAAATCAAGTTCATCCAAGCCCCCAAGCTTTGTGATGCTGTAGCGATTTGTACTACTGACCGAGAACATACTGAACCAGCCGTGGGTAAAAAAGCTGCACCATATTTATCCAAAAATTATATGTATAGATGTAAATTATATATGAAAATTGTTGCTTTTATTGTAAATTGTAGCATGTGCAAACTTAAAGTACCACATTTTGCTGGAGAAACCAATGTCAATTACTGTTGAGGAATGTGTCCAGATTCACCAAGCTGTTGTGAAAAACAATGTCATATTAGCAGTTGGTCACGTTTTGCGATATACTCCATATACGCAATCTTTGAAAAAGATATTGGATTCCAAAGCTCTTGGAGACATTGTCAATATTCAGCATCTGGAGCCCGTAGGATTTTGGCACTTTGCTCATTCCGTAAGTTCTATATTTAGGAAACAATAAAGAACAACATAAATGGTCCATAGAAATTTATAAACAATTTCTATGATATGAACAGTTTGTTCGGGGAAATTGGCACAATGAGGCAGAGTCAACATTCTCCCTACTTGCAAAAAGTTGTCATGATATTGATTTACTGGCATATTACATGGATTCTAAATTTAAGGTAAGAGTTTAACTAAAGTTTTGTAGCACGTAAGTACGCACGCACTGTTTACCTTTAAAATGTTGATGGATTTCAGAAAGTTTCTTCGTTTGGGAATCTGTTCCACTTTCGCAAGGAAAACAAGCCTGCAGCTGCTGGGAACGCTGTGTAAATTTGCATAACTTAACATACTACTACTGCACATAACTAAAATATTATGTAGCATTAAGACATGCGTAAATGAATAACATAGGAATTGCTTGGATTGTGCACATGAAGCCCAATGTCCTTATTCAGCTAAGAAGATATACATTGAACCACAACAGAGAGGTTGGGTTGGGTGGCCTATAGATGTGGTTCAACCAGTTGGAATCGTCGGTATGCTTTATAATGCTATTGGGTTTTGTTATAGATCTTTTACTATGTCTTTTCGTCGCAAAGTTAATTTGCAAGATCATTTTACATATATTTACAGATGTGGAAAATCTTACTGACGCACTACGAAAGGGAAACTATGGAAGATGCGTGTATGAAATGAAGAATGACGTATGTGACCATCAAGTCGTTAACATTGAATTTGAAAATGGATCAACTGCATCCTTTACCATGATTGCTTACACAAAGGAAATGTGCAATCGCAAGGTATACATCTTGGCTTTGCGTTAAAAGAAAACTTGCACTATATTCCTGTGAATGTTTATTAAACCTTGAACTACCGAATTTGGTTACAGACCAAAATTTTCGGCACAAAGGGTGAGTTGGAGGGAGACGGGGATGATACTCTTAAGCATTTCGATTTCTTAACACGTTCCACCCGAGTTGTTCACCCGAGTCAGGAGTTTGCTGAACAAGGGATATCTGCAAGTGGCCATGGTGGAGGAGATTATGGGTTGATGCGATCGTTTGTGAATGCCTGTTTAACCGGGAATCAAGACTATGTGGTGTCTGGTCCACATGAAACATTGGGTAAATGATTAGAAATGTAAAACCATTTAGTAATGTTTGTTTACAATTTATTGTAATGTTTTTTTTGTAGATTCTCATATCTATGTGTTTGCTGCTGAAACTGCGCGGAAAACTGGAAGTGTTATTGATATAGATGAATACAAGAAAACTCTATCATTCATGCTGTAAGAGACTGCGATTGAGGAAATTTGTTTAGGCTGATGGATTAATGCCTTAATTATTAAATCCAAAAGTCAAATCGCCTTAAATGTTCGGTACAATCTGCCATATAAATTAGATAAAATGCTAAATATTACATATTTTAAGAGAAACTTGCATAGATGGAAAACAAATGTTATACTAAAATTCAGAGGCAATTTTTTATGTCTATCTCCAGCAGCAAGTAGGCAACAACACGTTGATTTTGAGGAAAAATGTATCACTTGTAAAGATTGACGTTAACAGATTAACGGTTCAAGCATCTCACTCGAAGCCGACACTTCGTCAATCTCTGTGGCCCTCCAATTTATATCTTTCAACTTAATAAACATCAGTTTTGAATAAGGCTCAATCAGTGCTAATTGGCTAAATAAGCAGTGAAAATTTAATATAATGTCATAATGTCAATTTGTTCTCAACTTTCCCACACTTGAAAATTTTTGCTCATACCATATAGCATAGCTATCGTTGTGCCACACTATATATATGTATATGAGAAAATGTGCAGTCGAGTGAGTGCTGAATGGGTGTGCGAGAAAGCATCCCAAGTTGTATATACAATTATTGCTCTCCAGTAAATTGGTTTTGTTAGTATGTAGTTTGTGCCTATAGTATCCCAAACCAACATTCAATCTTCTGTCAACAAGTAAATCTTTCATTGAGAAGTGTGAGAATTGTAACATGTTGAGAATGCTCCATGACTTCATTTTCCAGACTGTGTCGAATGTTGATGTTAATATGTTATGTTTAAGTAAGTTAATAAAATTGAAGCTTAGCCTATTGTGATTGTATCGTTTCCACTTGTATACATAAGGATTACCCTTCTCATAAACTGACAGCGGCTTGTTTATTATGATTGAGCAATGCCTGTACTCAAACCCCATCGCACTGTCGATGGGAAAAAGCACATATACATTATTTACATCAGCCAGCTTCAAGCACACAACACCCACCCAACGACCAACCAACTGGAACGTACCACAGTTGAAGTCGGAACTAGAAATTATGCCGAGAGAATTATTACTATTTTTTTCTCATGTTTCTGGGTCTGTCACACACATGACAATGGCCCATCCGAACCCTCTTCTAGCTAAGGATGATTTGTCTCTGTCAATGTTCATGAAACCAATGATGAAAACAATGTAGGAGATGAAAAAAGGTTTCAGTTCAGACACATCTTGGTACGATAACTTTCTATGTGGTGTGATAACTTTTAACAAGTCACACTTTTGTCACCATCCGCTATACTTGCTATATTACTCCAATAAAGCCACAACAAAGAGGGGCTCTGAGAGGTTGCTGGGTACTTTCGTCAGCATCTTGGAAGATTTAATTTTTTTGCATCTTGTCAAATCGATAGTTCAGAGTGAATTTTTTTTGGCTTGAAAGTGCAATAACACTGTGAAGTGAATACAAAATGGATTTTAAAATATTCATCCAGTTAATCATTGCGTCTATTACAATAATGTAAGCTAATCAAGTTCAGCACGTTTTGCAAATCTATCCTAGATCAAACCACCTCCGACTAATTCTTTGATTTTACATACTTTTAAAGAGACACGGCAGCACAAAAGGCAAACAATCCAGAAGGGGCTATACTCGAACGAATAATTCCCAATTTTAACAAATTGGCTCGAGTTAGACCAGTTAGCAGAGAAAATATCTCAGGTGAACAAATAAATGACATTGACCTGATTTATCTTTGCTTATGCTGTTAAAATTTGGAACAAGGACATTTTTATTTTCTATTTTACAGCTCCCGTCTCTGTATCTGTGAACCTTTTCATTCGAAGTATTCGGATTTTGAATAATGACAATGTTAGCTAATTTTATGCATTTTAAATGAGCTACCGCAATTAGTTCACATTATTATTAGTGAATGTTTGTTTTACTTGTGAGTGTATTTTTTTTACAATTGATAGGAATATACTGTTCAACTCACTTTCAGACAAATTTGGAGGGACGAACGGTTAGGATATTCCTCTCAAGGTATTGTTTCGTGAAGTAACATTAAATATTACTTTATACTGAAACATCCCAAAAGTAACAATTGCAGTGTTTTATAGATAGCAATCAGCATGTGTCCCTAATCAACTCCAAAAATGACATCTGGCAACCAGACGCATTCTTCTCTAATGAGATTGATGGTAAAAAAAATTGCATTTTGAAAAATAAGTTTTGAGGACTAATTAAGATTTTTAATGTTGTAGGAAAATATCATGAACTGATGATGCGAAATGAGTTCATTCGTATATCACCAAACGGTCAAGTGATGAAGAGTGTGAGGTATGAAACGTGCAGCTACATTATTATTATTATGTGAATTAAACTCATGATTTAAAAACTAATAATTCTTCAAATTTCAGAATTTCTTTGCGTTTGCGTTGTCCCATGAATTACCGCAAGTTCCCATTTGACAGACAGATATGTTCAATTCGTTTAGCTAGTTGTAAGTAATCTACTGAAGCTTAATTTGTGGTTAGCAAAAGTTAGAAATTGCCATCTATACATTTATTGTCAATGTCAGATGGATATACAACCCGGGATTTGGTGTTCGTATGGGACCGTGAGAATCCTGTGCAACAAACACCTAACGACTATACCATGCCCACTTTTGTTATGGAAAAAGTAGATACAGATTATTGCGATTCTATAACAAAAACAGGCACTACAAAAATTCTATGAAAGAGTCATGTATTATGTTATTTCTTGGTTCATTTCTTAAATTTCATGGAATGTATTTCAGGAGCGTACAGCTGCCTTCGCGTTGACTTGACTTTTCAGCGACTTTTTATCCCATATTTAGTCCATGTCTATATACCCTGTTTGATGGTGGTGATCATTGCATGGCTCTCCTTCTGGCTCGACGCAAAAGCCATCACTGCACGCACCGTGCTTGGAACATTGGCATTATTCGTTCTCGCCATTCAAACTACCGAGGTTAACAAGATGTTTCCGCAGACTAGCTACACAAAAGCTGTAGACATGTGGACAGGAATTTGTCTCACTTTCGTATTTGCAGCACTTGTTGAATTCATAGTTGTACAATATCTTGAGCGAACTGGTGATAATGTCTCGTCTGCAACTGGTTCAAAGAACGGTGATAATGCTGCAACGGAATCAAATGATCGTGGTGGAGATGAAGAGCAAGAAATACCACTAAAGGACATGAACTCCAGTGACGGAAATAAAGAGGATCAAGGTCCAACCAAGAAACTTACTGAAAGAGCTCGTCAATTTGCTGAAAACTATGTTTCAAATTTCGACTCATTACCAGAGAAAATTGATGCTGTTAGTCGTGTTGTCTACCCAATTTGCTTTCTTCTTTTTAACATTTTGTACTGGCCAGTGTACTCTTTCTAGTAGTAGCCATCTATTATGTAACTCTAGATTCTGAAAATCAGCAAGATCAAACACTTTTAATATACCACACGTAAGTACACCTTATTTGTTGTAGGTAATAATAATTTTAATTACATATTCTTGTTGCTTTGTTCATAATGATTGAAGTAAAACGTAAAAAATTATGATTGATGATGAAAATAACTACTGGGGTCACAGAGTCGACCATTAACACCAAATTTATTCAAATATTTCGTCGAATTTGTCTAGTGAACTGTGAAAGTAATGGAATGATGTGAATGGGCTCAGTTCAGAAATAACGATTTTCTCACGTCACCCCAAGTTTTGCAAAAGACATCATATTTGTACATATTTGTATCATTTTATAGAAATCTAAAGAGGCTGAAACTGAATATCATGATACTACTACTGCAAATGACATTACAATCGAAGCATCAATTCATTTTGTACGACATCACTGTTTTATTAGGGATCAAAGAGCTTTACAAAAATTATATACATGGGATTATATGATACACACACACGTCTCCAGCCTCTTCTTAATCCTTTAGTTCTTCAAAGCCAATCCGTGAAATCTTCAAGTACACTGTAAAATAGCCTACTGCAAATGCAAGGAAAAGAATAGGATAGAAAAATACTAGGATTCTATCCACCACAAAAGAAGCGGATAGACATTTCGATTTTTGATGCAGGGCATATTGAGCCGCCAGATCTCCTGCTCTCTTCCTAGCTTCTAATGCCTGGATTCTTTCTGGAGGCATAGTTTTTGTGTGACCATGATTGGCCATGTAGGTTGCCAAAATCATCACGATAACAGACACAAAGATGAAGGCCAAACACATTCCCGTCCAAATATCAAAGGCTGTGGAGTAGGCTACTTTTGGCATAACGTGATGAAATTCCGAAATTCGGAGGTATGCTACAGACCATGTTCCGGCTACCAAAATTGCTCGTACAACTCCAGGAACTCCGGTAGCGTCTAGTAAGAAAGATAGCCAGCCTAGTATAACTAAGCAGGTGCAGGGAATATAGAGTTGCTTCCAGTAGTAGCCTTTGAGTCGATTAAACACGAAGCCTCCACTCAGACAGCTGTACACGCCTGTATAGAATCCACAAAAAAAACAAAAGCGATGCACTTTTTTTGACAATATTTTATTCAATGCTGAACAAATACGGCTATTGGCACTTAGTTGGACCTGTTTCAGTCTGAATATCTGATATATCATGTGTAACGGAATGGTATGATAGTCCAGGCATTAAGGCAAAGTCTGAATTCACATCGACCGGATTTCCTGGGTTCTTCCATTTCAGAATCACATCTTCCCTTGAAAAGGCCTCTGTTGCACAAGAAAGGAAAATTGTTGTTGAAACATGTTCCTTATATATATAATTGATACCGTACGTGGGTTGTTGAAACAAAGTAAAACATTATTGCTACTGACCACTTGCCATTTTGAAAGGACATTTTTGTGAGTCAAAAGGAAACAACCGAATGTTTACTGGACACGAAAGAGTTGCTGATACCCTAAAAAAATGTTGATAAATATAGAAGTAATGAGATACTTAAACTTTAAAATGGGATATAGAATGCCCCAAAAAGAATCTGTAGCTGAGAAAACTTGAATGAAAGCTCTTATACCTGGAAACAAATGACACCTTTCCATTTGGAGAAATTCTGGCGAAACTCCGATCCTGTTGACCATAAGACGTTGCTGTCGACTTTTCGTTAAAAAAGTATAAATCCGGACGCCAGATTTTCCGGGTATCCAATACGGTTATATATCTCAATCTCTCTGAAGGTTGAATTTTAGTGAATATCATTTTACAACAATTATTTTTTTGCATTAGAATCATCATACGTATGGATATGCCTACACATTTTCTTACTGGGTGGGTTGAGTTGAGCATACGCTAAGCGACTATCTTCCCACTCTTGGTGTATTAGCATCTGCACTTTGTATTCCTTCCAAATATGAATACAGGAAATTATTTTACGTCAAAAAGAGATTTAAATAATATTCTTGTATGGTATGAAATGAATTCTATTTGATACCATACATTTTTCAAAGGATCCAGAAATTCTAGACTACGAACTGCTATATGAACACTGACGTCAATAGGTTCTGTAAACCCAAATGAATTAGTAAACTATTTTTTTTGTTATGCTTGGATTTAATTATTATTTTTCCAATTTTATACTTTACCGGATACGTTTTTAACTGCTGGACGTACTGCAACATCGTACTGTTGATTGTTGCTGATGAGCCTGTCCAGTGTTTGCTTCTCATAATTTTGAAGATTATTTTGTGGGGTTGATTGATTTTGATTTCTACTAGAGTAGAAAAAATATCAGATGCAAATATTATTCAACAATTTTAATTAATGCAAAAGGAAAACTAAAACAATCAAACCTTTGTGGAACAACACAGGTAATCACTAAGCACAAGATTAGACCGGTGATAAGAAACGTATTATAAAACCGACGAGCTTTCCAATTCTCCGACATTTTTACTTAATTAAATTTGTAACTGGCTTTTCTATATTTATAAATATATTTAGAGCAGCCCTGAGCCGAGCTCACTATTATGTTTGTAAATGCATTAAAAATACAAGTGTGGATGTGGATTTAATGGCCAAGTGGAATCCGAAAGTAAGAATGCCTTTTCAAAAGCAAATGGAATACGTATTTTGCTTTATACTTACAAAAGGTCTTTATTAGAGAGCTAGAGGAAAGAGCAAATCTAGCAATGAAGTATTTAACACAAGTGTTTTGCGTAACCCCTTTATGTGGTCAATTGTTAAATGGGTATACTTGATTGTAACATCCTGCTTAATGCTCTATGATGATGACATGAGGGCATGAGGGATGGTATTTGATGATTTGTTTGTTTATATAAAGATCAAATGAAAAAAAATGATTGCAATATCGCATGACATAATCTAAAACCTTTGAGCTACTGTTTTACAAGTTTGCATCGTTTGCTTTGCAAAATAAAATAAAACATCAAAGCAGGAAGACATATAGCCACAGTTTTTTCAAGTCACTTTCCTTTGATAAAGAAACCACAGCAAAAGTTTTGAAAAACTTGTAAACTTTGAATATAAATGTAAATTTTTATTTTGACAAAAGAGAAGAATCGGGTCGGGAATAGAGCGCGACACGTTGCAAAATGTTACACATTTGTTTAAGTAATAAATATTGATTTCATTTTAATCAGCACCTTACATATTATATTACCACGTAAGTAGTGATTACATATATACATAGATTATCTTCCTAAAAGGCTAAGTATACGGAAAGGCCGTGTAAGTTTATTCATCACTTGTCGTACCTTGAAATTAAAAACTTCTCTAACAATTCGTTCACTTATCCTCTCAATTAAATTTCTTACAACTGCTTCAGGATCTATACATTCTGTCACCACTGCCGAGTAAACATAAGACGAATCCATGCATTGACATGTACCCTCCTTGCACGCTAATCCTCTATCCGCATTGCACATTTTCGGGCCACACTCTTCCCCATAGTTGATCAAACAGGTATTGGAGAAAGTTTTGCTGTAACCTTCACGGCACATACATCTCCCGATTTCACATTCCGAATTCCTTACGCATGCCGGAGTCCACTTTCCATTTCCATTACACGTGCTTCCTACTAGGGTCACACACTTTCCCAACGTTTCATCAAAAGTCCGATGTAGTGGAAACTCACAAACACACTGAAAAGGATTATGGATTCATTATGAAATGTGTCCTTTATACAACGAAGTAATCACGCAATTAATGAACATGAACATAATATGTAACTAATGGATTGATTACCTTTCCATCAATACATTCTAAAAACTTAGTTTGATCACAGTCCAAGTTGTTGGAACAAATACATCCAAAGTCACCCGCCACTGAGCAGGATGTGTCATTTGGAATTAATTCGTTGAAAATAGTTTTGCTTTCCGAGACATTCATTTCATGACAAAAATAGATTAAGATTATAACAACACCTGCAAGAAACTGCAAATAAAGTATTATATAATTACCCTTATAAAGTTTTGCCTTCATCCACGAGCGATTATTAATTTAGGATTTTATTGCAATGAAATTTACCTTTCGTGTATTAACATTTCGTCTCGTAAACATTCTCTGAAAATACTAATTACACACATGTTACACAAACTACTATGTCATATGAACAAACAAATCTATTTCGGTAGGTTTCGTTTGGCCTCATTACAACATCCTTGGAACAGTTAGCAAAATATTTAACAACTAACAAAATAAATGTGGTGGAAAAATGGATTGTTAAACGTTATAGTTAAAGCAGTTTTGTTTCTTAGTATATGATGCACAAATGCTGGAAATAAAATGGTTTATTTCAACCTCGAAAGACCTTGAAATGATGGGAACCAATTTTTATATCAAAATGTATGCCTTCCAGTCTTAGTAAGCCATTTCATTAGATATAAAGCTACTCAGAGTCACCCAGAAATTCACTTGCCTGTAGCTACGCCAAAGATCCAACGTATGAATTTGCTTTGGATATTGTGAGAACCTTTTTTCGTGTGCGTGCTTGATACAGCAGAATCTCTCATGTATAGAATTGCTAAAGCCCTACAGTAAACTAGTGCAAAATCTTACATCTGAATCACTTAAATTTCTCATGCAGAAAACTTTTAGCAACACATGCATGGGAAGTTGGTTGTTGCGATGCGTCAACCAACCTTAGTTCCTTTTAAGTCTTGAGTAAAACTCAATTACCCAAGCTTAGATTTAGATGTACAACAAAAAAATATCCAGTATGATTTGATATAAATGAATCGAAATGCAGTCGTGTATAAAATTGCCTAAGTATGCACAGTACAAACTATAGTAATTAACTATTCATAATCGGCCAAACTTTAACGCAACTGCTGCTGGCTAGGAGTGAACGCATTCATTGAGATTCAATCTAGAACAAGTTCAAAATCTTATGGACAAGTTGGGTCTTTAACCCTAAAAAATGAGCATCACAACATTGGAAAAATATTGGCTGAAATGGTCTAGTAGATGCTCAAAAAGACTTTTTTTTAGGTAGTATAGACCATCAATAATCCTCTCTTGAAGGATCTACTTAAATTCAAAATCCTTCTGTGTCACACGTGGGTACACAAACACATCCGTATATTAAAATGAAGGGGCATGCAGTTTAGCTTACGACAAAGAACGGAAATCACGTAACATAGAGTCGAAAGCCCCATATAGTGTTTCAAATATGTAACCAACCTTAAGAATACATATAATAAGTAAAATTGGACTTATGCATGTATCAATCCCAAGTTAATACCGGGGTCCTTTATTTGAGTAGTTTGGAGTGGGTGTATTATTATTAAAACGCATATATATATATTACGTATGATGTGTAATGTGAACACAATTAGATGGCTCCTGTTGAAATTTTTTGCATAATTTCTATATCTATTGACTCACCACTCTATTTTGCCTTTCAGTTTCTCCGAGAGTGAGCTGCTCACAGTGAGCATATCATATCAAGTAAACAAACGTAAGTGTACGAAGAATTGTTAGGCAGCTAGAGGAAATGGGACTATGCAATTTCTGTTCCTGGAAGCTAAAGCTTGGGAATACAAATGAGAATTATGTTTTAGGTAATTAGTTCATATGTAAATGAATAGTTTCATCATTCACACTTTCGTGGGTTCTTCTAACTTTTATTAATGAAAAACAAGAGTATAATGTGAATACATATTAATACAAAAGTTCCTACATCTTTCAGCTTCGATATTTGATATTTCTTCATTTTTCATGCGTGGAGGACATAGGAAGTACGCTTATGTGTATTCATACCTTTTAGCATAAATATTCATGATGTAAGTACTTAAAATATTTTCTGAACAAAATAATATAATTCTACCCAGCTATACATTAAGTAATTCCATGTTAATGTGTGCATTTCATATTTGAAAAGTTGAATGAAATATATGCATGTCTTGACATGCATGGAGGGATAAATTAGTAATTGTATTGTTTTACAATTCGTCCCATAATGTGATCATAAGCTGTAACAGGATCCTTAATGCTCTGATTTGCGTACTTGCTTCCACGTCGTATTTCATGTGGCCTTTTTTCCAAGTCCACAGGATGTATAACCGTGTCTTTATCGGGCCCATTAAAAAATACGACAGAGTATCGAGCTTTTCTCCGCTTAGCATCGTTGACATCTTCAGGGATGATAATTCTGTGGGGCTTTTTATGTAACAATGTCGGACATTTTATTAAAATATAACATATTATTGTATGTATCCATCTAGTAAATGTTAAAATGTATGTAACAATCCCATACCGTTGCAGGAAAAATCCCACACGTCCAAAATTCAGTGAGATCCCCCGTATTTAGTAAAATCGAGCCAGGAATTGGCTTCGCATGAACCCATTCTCCATTTACATTTTTTACCTAAAAGGTTTTTTATCTTATTTACATGAGCAATGCTTAACAAAGCATTAAGGTGAGTCGAATGATGAATAATAATAATATTGAGTTGATGCATAACATCTATAGTGTTGAAATGATAATAAAATCAAATTCATCAAAATACCTCCAATCCGCCCACATCATCCTGAAATAATAAAGTCAGAAAACCATAGTCCGAATGTTCCCCACATCGAACGGCCCCCATTGGTAAAGGCTCATCCTCGGCTATAGATGGATAAAGTATTAATCTAACATTGTAAAGGCCCTTGTAATTCTTGGGATCATCAAAATGACGACATGTCTTTAGGAAAAAATCGACATCATCCAGTTTGAGCCCGATAGCTAAAAGTTGCAAAAGCTTTTTTAAAAGCTTTTTACACTGTGCATCAAACTCTTGTATACTTGGCTCAAAATTGGGTAGCTCTTCTGCTGGGTACACACCAACTCCATTTAACCAGTCGAATGTTTCCTTAAGCTCGAATTTGGCATCTGGATGAAGTCTTCAGGGATCAAAATGAAATAGTTTCAATATGAACTGACTCAGATAAGACTGAGTCATCATCAATTTAAAAGAATTTTTGCCGAATCTCCCTAAATGTTTGCTACAAGAAAACTTCAAAAAATACATTTTTTTAACTTACTGCTCTCCTCCTGGTGGTTGGTAGCCAAAATAGTTGTCCATTTTGAATACTTCACTCTCATTGCTTGTGTTCTTCAAATATTTAAGCTTGATGTTGGAAGGCAAGTTGAAGAACTCCTGGCTTTGTGTGAAGACTTTAGAAACCTGTAAGGTAAAGAGTCAAGAGCATCTTATAACAGTCAAATGGAGATCATGTATTGTGCAGTCATCAATGGACTGGAAGTTTGTAAGCTGAAATTTTACAAATGAGTTCCCATCAAAGAAAGAGTGTTTTTGATGAGCTAATTAGAGAAAGTGATTCAACACAGTCTACAGAGCTACAGTATAAGTAACCTTCTTAGTCTTCAAATTGTCATTTTTATACATTACAATGAAAACGTGCGTTTCCCATCCGATCTTGCTATTACATACCGTTTCCTCTGGAATTCCGTGATTGACCAAGTAAAGGAATCCCACTGCACCCAACCCCTCTCTAACTCTTTCTGCAATGGATTTGCATTGTAGATCCTCAGCTATATTTTCGACATCTTTAAGTTGTGCCAAGTCTACTATGGGAATAGTTTCTGTCTCCATTGTAATTCCAATCCAATATTGAAAGATTGAAAAGAAGAGATTGGAATTGGTAATGTAACAATAAAGATTTCCACACAATAAAATTTCTGTCAGATGCAGGATCAACAAGAAAGTGTGTTTTGTATTGACTATCTGATGATAAAACGTGGTTGGGTACGTAGCATCTTTGTGCCCATATCCATGCAGCCATAGCTTCACGAAGAGTCGTATTATCTGTTTTGTGTTTTTGAAGATAAAAATTCCCATTCCAAATTTTACTAAATGCATACATACCACACATATTGTGGTAGTAGCAAAAACAAAGATTGCATGACTCATTTGTTTATTTGTCAAGTTCTTACATTTCAACTCAAGTATGCAAATTATATTTTATCCTATTCCGTGCTTGACTTAACTTCTTTGGTATCATCATAGAACTACTTACTCTATAATACCTATTCACTCAAACCTACAGCTACTTATAAACATGGATGGGATTCGGAATGTACATTTTACATTTGTGGATGGCTCAAGTACAAATGAAAACCTTCTGTGAATAAGTTCCTTTTCACATAGAATTCTTCACTATATTCAATTCAGGTGCTTCAGGTTACATGTATATTATTATTTGAAGCATTTTCTCCATCCATATATGTATGCAAAAGATACCTATTATTACTTGAGTTTTATTCCAGCCATCTTACTATTTCTTTGAATTTATATATCTGCATGCACAGGCAATTATCCTAATCTACACTGGGTTATCGTGTAAGGTTTCCAAAATAAAAACGACTATCAAACAACATGTTATTCTACAACGTAACAGCTTAAGTAGAACCGACGAGAGTTGTTAGCATTTAATTTGTAAATTGAAGGGAATAATAGGATTATGAGTTGAAATGGTAGGTGGATACGTTCGGCGTATCCTTTAGAATATTATTGGATTAAGAACCTACAACATCAAAGATGTTTATACCTGGAATGCTATTCAATTTATATCATAATCATCTTTTCAACGATGCACTAGGTATTCTGTAATAATAAATGCAATACGTTGTAATCTTTCCACAGTACCCTTACATCGTAAATCTCCTTACAACCTCTCAAATTAATGGAAGCTGTAGGAGTAGAAAATTTTATTAAAATAATAATGGTAGGCGGCTATGGATTTTATGATGGGTCACACTGTCTGGAGTTGAGTGTTGAAGCTCTAACGTTGACCGTGTTGGAGTTGGTAAACGAGAATGCCATAGGAGAATGCATTTTCATAGACCTTGAAACAGCTTCTACTTTTCACCCATTACGTAATAATGTTCAACACGCTTGAAGTAAAAGCAAACTTAATTTATATTATACCCACACAGAAAATGTTGACTTTCTTCAGCACAATGCGGTTTGCCTAAATGAATGGGAACCAAAATTCTTTGCTTTTCAAGTTTCAATAGGGATGGCATTAATCGCATTGTTTAATCTAAAATGTTGGTGTATGCATCTGGCGGAGAGTAGTAGTGGTGAGTTGCCACACATAGTTTGTTCCACCACTTTACACCAAGTCTATCTCTATTTTGCGTATAGGATTCCGTGCATGAATTCATGGGTGAAATTGTCCTTTTTCTACTCTAGTTCCACTTGAGGAAGAAACTGTCCCAATGGGATATTCGATCGAGTACACTTTTAAGACTGGAGATGCAAATGGGCATGTATGGGAGCTTGCCAGGTTTACAATGTCCGGCAGCAACTTCCATTCCTTTCCTTTGACTGGAAATCAGTTTACTAGTGTGTATATACTTTTGAGACAATTCTAATGTGCCGTAGGAGTAACAGAACATATCGATAAGCTTGCAGAGAAGGATGCTTGTAAAATGAAATTGGTCCATACAAAGAATCTCATCTCAAACTTTCTTGATTCTGAAAAAGGATGGCGATATATATGGCATCTAATCTTGGAATGTGTATATGCATGTTTATATATATGTCTATTAAACTTAATACAGACAGGGAAAAAGTATTGTTGGATTTTCTCAGAATTTCATTCCAATCAATCCAACAAGCAGAGAACCATATTAGGATGACTAATAAATAACAGGCACTACATCGCAGTGGCATGAATTCTCAACTCATCAAGTTGTGTCCCGAATTAAAGTTTCATCAATTTACTCGGGACAACTTGTGATTGTTTGGTTTGTAGTTCGTATAGATGCTCTTACATGCAAAGCAGGTGAACAATAGGTATTTCTTTGCAGATTTTCTGAATGGATTCCTGCAGATTACTAAGTACGTATTAAATTGAGCGCGAACAATAATATAGCTTTCCTACGTTATGAATTACAATGACTGTAAGCATGAATAAGAGTGTCGTTTCTTCTACAATAAGCATCCATTTCCTTATTTTTTAAAGGCAATCTATTTCAATTGAAGGTAGGTGGGTTTTTATTTATGTGGCTCCTGTCCAACATCCAGCAGCGTGGTTGTATAGTTCCGAGAATTGATCCAATTTTTAGCGGTTATAGTTTCAACTTTTCAAGGACCAAAAAAACATTTCTTCTGTATTTCTGTATACTTTCTTTTCATTAGTTGAGTGCACTGCAGTAAAATATATACTGATCGTATCCAAAAATAGTTTACATTTTTCTATTCATGTGACTGCTGATCACAATTGCTCCAAAAATTATTAGTTTCATAGTGTAGTATTCCTTATATACCGTTTATAATTGCTTAATTTATGAAGAAGAAACAGGATGCATGCCAGATGCGTTGCAGAAAATGTGGTAGTGCAAATGATAAAACTTTTTGTAAAATTTATTATTTCTTTCATAAGTTTTCTCTGTATTAAGTATAAATTCTTTACGGTAAAATATAATATTATTTCTTTGCAAACTTATAAGAAAATTTTTAGCATGAAAGGAGTCAGCTTCTAAACAAAATTTTATCATGACGAAGAGGAAACAACAAGCAACTATTTTGATGAAGGGAACTCCCAGGATGCACAATCAGTAAACTCTGGTTTCTCACAATCAGATTCATATATTTCTCTCTCTGTGTCAATGTAAAAGATTTGAACACTTATATACCAGAGAGTAGAGTAAAGCATATACACGTCGGGAAAAGGAAACGCGTGCCCTCACACAGACAAAAAAAAAGGCATAGCCAAAGAAGTGTAGGTACTGACTAATGGAGTCTGATGCTGATTCCCTGCTTTTAGATAAAAGGATAAGTAAACTATAGGAAAATGTTTGATATCAGTTTGAGTGAAAGTACAGGGCTAGCTTTGGTTTGGAGAGCAGATCGTCTGTGTGACGGCTTTTCCCTCATGTTTTCTCAAGTTTTGCTGCATTCTTGTTCCGGTCGCTGGCTGGAGAATACACACACGCCTTGTTCCATAGTAAAAACCATTCCGTTCATTACAGATACCTTACAATTTGTGGGTGCTTTCTGAATGCCTGAAACTATGCAGTCAAGATTTAGAACTGAGGTTTGCTTCCTATTCCGAGTGAACAACAAGCAGACTCATTTTCACTTCTCCCAAAGTTCTATTTTATCTATTCTATCACTACTCAAGGGGAAAACTGAGCGAGAGCTTTGAGTAATAAAAATTAAAGTGCTTAAATATAGATTCGCATGAAGCGCATTTACAGTATGCTTGGTAGTCTGTTTGCAAAACATTATCGTACACGTCAACCATCTATAATAACTAGATCTTCGGGTGACGCGATGTCGACTGCTACGACTTCTGTTGTGAGTAAAAACACGAGGAGTAATAAGTTCAAGGGGAAATGTGATGAGTTTGGTGACACCCATTCACATCATTCACAGAGCTCTGCGGATGACGAGTCCAGTTTAGTGTCGGTGAAGTCTGGAATCTCAAAGTGTTGTAAACAGGGTAGTTCTGCGTTGAGGAAGTGGCAAATGTTCCAAATGATTATTTTGCCGTTTATTCCAATCACAGCTTTGGTTGTGCAAAATTCGACCATGTTGTCCAATGTAGTTGTTAACTTGCAGGAAGCGTGGGAAATGAAGCAACAGGTTGGTCATTATTACGCTTTTAAATAGTTAACTAATTTGCATTCACTTTCCATTTAAGCCTATATAAACGGATGCGTGTATTATAAAACTTGCGTGCGTGCTTCTAGAGGCTAGAGTAAAAGGAAATTGGGGGCTTATATGTATATATAGTTTTGCATAAATTGGACCGGTCTTAATTTCCCACTTCCCACATCAAAAATACTCGATTTCCTTTGACATAACGCAAAATAAATTATTATATGTAGGTCTAGGTACAAGTTTACATGGCTGAAATTCAAGTATGTTAGTCTATATATTTGTAACAGCAGTTGAGTATTTTTGTTGACTTGTCTACCCTTAAATGCATGATATATGATAATATGTAGGATGAAACATGCAGTTACGCTTATTCTAGTATCCCCAACATTATGTATTATTTCCATTGCTGTCCTTCTATAGATTAATCCTAGCGTAAAGTTCAAGCAGAATAAGATTCAATCCTTTTCATGTCAATAGCTTTAAATTTTTGCTCATTGAAGGCCAACTTTGGTCTAGTAATATTCGCATAGGATTACTAAAAATGGATTGCTAGGATTCGGAAAACCTTTTAATGTCAAAGTGGACACGGTATCACGGAGTAAAACACTATTACTATAAATATTCCATGCCACACACAAATCCCTAGTACCACATCATCAATACCTTTTATTTCACCCAGCTTATTTTTGTAGCGTGTACCCAAAGTTTGGAAATAAAAATATTTAGCTTTCGCCCCCATATGGAAAGTTTTCTTGTCAAAGGATGTTACCTCAGATAAACTGGTTTGCAGTTTTTTCTACATCTCTGTCCTCTGCCATTTCCCATTACTCGATCTCATTTAAATGCCACATCTCTGCATGTGTCACGTCTCTGCACCTCGTCTCATTCTCATTCATGAAGCGATGCAATATTCGTCCTTCAACTGTAGATCCTGTCCCACTTATGTACATGGGACATATAGGCATGCTCACGTTTTGTATACATTCCTCTTATCGTCAGTTTGATTTATTATAGGACTACTTTCACAGTAAATATTTGAATGCTTCACGGAGAAAACATTTTTCATACAAAATGACTCAGTAACTTGCTAAATGTACAAAATTCTAAAAAAAAAATGTTCCCTCGCCATTCCCAATTTTCACCTTTTTTGAGCAGTGCGAGTAAACAAATTGGATAAGGAAGAACTATCCGGGGTTTTGAGACGAGAAACCTTAGATGTTCTCCAACCATTGTAGGAAATAGTTCATATGTTGGCCCTTTTTCAAGCTAAAGATTGACTTTGTTATCAAAGGAACTTATTATCCATATATGTAGTTTCACGATTCCCCATTCCTTCTGAGGTACATACATTAGTATAATAGGCAATAATGCCTGTACATGGTTACATTATGCTTACATTATATGAAATCGATCCAGAGGTAAAGGGGTACAATTCATTTCAACAAATTAGGACTCCTACCTTTACCTACACGTTGCGAAACCATTGCGCAACACTAATAAAATCATGCATCTATCTATCATCGACTCAACTTTGTAATTTGATCCCTGACGACTTGATCATTTCGTATTGATATTGAATATCATCATATCAGTGCTACCACTAGCTTTGACAGTAATAAGCAAGAATATGTTTCATAGCGCACCGCTTTCTGTTTTGTCATTCGCTTATGTCTTTTTCAAGTCTTCAAGATGAAATAAATATGCAAGAGAAATAATTGTTCAATGTCTAAATTGTAATTAGAAATTAAATTAAGGTTGGGTAACTTAGTCATTTAATCTTTTGATATTCCTTCAGCCTCATTATTACTAAGACATGCCTCTTTATTTACATAACTTTTGTGCATCTAACTCCCACAGATTAATACTATCGTCCAAATAGGGAAATTGTTGACGGAGCTGCAACAGGAGAGAGCTGAGCTTGGCTATTGTCTATTCACAGATGCCCCAACGTAAGTTACAAACCAAAATGATTGCCAACCAAAATAATGAGATAACTCGTTATAAATAATATTCGTAATTCTAGAAAGCATGCTTTGGCATCTGCTTTTATACGTTAGTTATGATTTAATACGTCATTAAAATTTGATATCCCACTTCCTTTATCTGTTCTCATTCCTTTATGTATGCCTAAAAACAGTAAATGTTGCTACTTGCCTTTCCTCGCTTTATGGCTCTATGCAGTATCATCAACACATCATCATCATCTTTATGCTTTCACTTAATTGGTTTCATTCCAATCCCTTGCATAATACACGAGCACAAGACAAGTACGCATGAAAAGTGAAAGAAAAAGAAAAGAGAAAGCATTTTTTTGTAGTAATGTTGACCTTACAGCTAAGCAAACACTGCACACACAACAAAACTTGTTATATACATATTTATGCCAATGAATGCAACTTACTAACTACCCACGACGTCTTTGTTAGAACTTTGAATCCCTCATGGTTGACTGTATATCCTTTCTGAGTAGCATCTCAGAGTGTTTGCTTAGCTACCTGCTATTTTCCTGTTTCATTATTCACAACAACGAAAACGATTCCGCTTATTTATCGACAGACTGGCTCTGATCTGTTTTTCTTGCTTATTTATTGACATGCATTTTTGTGTGTTCCGAACGAGGAAACCTCGCATTTAGCTTGTCTCCGATACTTTGGAAATTATTGCTTTTGAAAATCTTTGGAAAGACGGATTTAACCGTTTTTTTTGTTTGTTTAAGGTAGTAATAATCCATTATCACTTTTTTCGAATTCGTTTTTTTTTGCATCCATATACATATATACCAATGCCAAACACATATTTTTGGTTTTCAATTTCCACCTCACGCCAAAGGTGGCCGGTGTGACCTAATATTACAAAGTGACCATTGTAAGGTATACAGAATAATAAATATCAGTAATCCCAAAAATCGGAGACCAACTAACTATTACATTCCCTTGTCATATGAATCCAAAATAATGTGTATTGCGTATTACATCCATCATTACATGCATGTGATTTTAGTTTTAATGATTTCCTTCCAACTTTATATAATACCTAATACCTATCTATTTCAGGCGTCTGTCTATTTGATATGAGTATGACAGTTCAGCAACGCATATACTTATATTTTTTTCTAATATTGCTATTATTATTACGCATGAAAACTGAGACTGTGATTCGTAAACTGATCTGTTACCGCACAGCATGTTTCTAGTGCTCGCAATGTAACTTTTATTTGTGTTAATGATGTTTGTTTTATTCGTATAGATGTATACGTAAGTGTTCGTGAAGATAAATGTAAATTTTTTAGTTGAAATATGAGTAGTTTGGCCTTTGGAATCAATTTCAATGTTTTAGATTTTTTAACTTTTTTACTTACTGTTTATTTTTTCCAATTTTGATAATAAAGTCAGTAATATTTTGTAGTTGTCTCCAGGCTGTAGAAAATGCTATATTATTAGGTAATCAGTCAAAGAAACCTTTTCAACCTTTTTTTAAACAAAATTAAATAATAGTCATAGCCAAACTATTGGCCTATCACGTAGCGTTTATACTTCAACTCCTCATCCTTCAACAATAATCACAGCCACGAGTTCAGCTGTCGCTTCGCATAGATCCTCAGAAGCAGTAAAAAGTAGTCCCACCTCATCATCAACTCTGCATAGGAAAGCTGACACAATACATTGGGATAAAAGTAAAATTTCCATATGTAGGGGATCACTACAAGGAAGATTTGAAAAGACGGAAAGAGTTATTCATAACTTGTCCACCTATGTTGCAACCCATGTGCCAACTGTTGCCTCCCTGAGGTATTTTTAAACTTTCTTTTCATGGATTAAAATTCTGCAGTGATTTTTATGACCATGGATGAAATTAATTTTAACGACATTATGTATACTGATTTTCTATCGACTCCCAAAGGGCCAAACGGGAACGGATTTTCCAGCTAACGTAAGCTATTTACTTGAATGAAATGTTTAAAAAAAAGTATTCCAGTTTATTACCACTTGAGCACGGATTCCTTGTAATATGGTTGCTCTCAACTGATTTTTATCCTTTTATATTTGACTTAATATGCATAATGATGAAACGATGCCATTTTCCCTAATATTTTTCAAGTAGGGGCAAGAATGATTCGACGGTGGACACAGCTTTAGATGAACTCCTTTGGTATAATGTGGCTAATGATGTAATCTTGGATCTACTCTCTGCTCAGATTCGTAAAACAACCACATCTGGTGTATGGAAGTGAGTTATGGAACCCATTGTTTCTTTTATGTGTGGCAATTTACCCACGTCAAGTTAATCTTTTGTCCATCCGCTTCGCTTGCTCCATTCAAGAATCAAATCATCCAGTAACATATATCATATTCCTTTTGCTGAGCAAACAAATGATCATCCGTCCTTTTCTTAGAATCTATTTAATTTTAGGGAATGAGCATAAAAGGCATAGTCTATGCATAAACAAAAGAGGCTCTTTCATTTTCGTAGCACATTTTCTTCGTAGTCATCCAATTTTTTTGGTAAGTTTAAGCCTTACTTGCTATGTTTTATCTTGGCTAGTTACGAAAGAGTGAGACATGTGAAAGTCTAAGCTTTTATGTGTACTTTTTCTAAGTCATATGTATATATTTCCCCAAGTCAGAATATATGTAAACTTGGTGAATAGGAGACTTGCCTTTTTCCTTTCATTACATTTCATGGCATAATGTTTTTGACGTTTTTGACCTCTTTCAGAGTGCTAATTGCATACAAGAATATAATTCGATGCATAGAGAACTACAGCATCTCAATGATTTATGGACTCTACTATTTTGGCAAAGGAAAGCTGTCTCAGAGCTCTTATAACAAATATATACAGTACGATTCGCTGGCTGCAGACTACTTGAATGCTACAAAATCATTCTCCCCAGAAGTCACAGTTTTGTGGGATCGACTTATTGGGCAACATTGGAAAGGAGGCTTCATGAATCTCGCACAAAGGTAAAAAAAAATGTTGGTGGAGTGTGTGGTGTAACCACACGTCAAGGTTTTATGTTTTCTGATTTGATTCCTTGGCCATTCAAACAGTTCGTATATTTGCCATATTATGAATATTTATTGTTAATTAATGCTTAAGTGGTCTATGGTCTTCCATTGATGTTCCACATGAACACACTTGAACCAACATTTCGTTGGAAAACTTAAATATTTGCTTTACGTTATGGCATGGCATGTCATATAAAATATTCTTATTAAGTGAAATTTACATGAATTTATCAAGCAGGCGCGCAGTGATATATCGAAACGACCGTGGTGAAACAGGAGCCAATGACTCGGAGGCAAGAACTTACTTTGCAAATATGACGACTTACATTGATGAGCTGAGAAAGTTTCAAAGGCACTTGAAAGTTTTGATTGAGTACGTGATAGAACGTTGGAAATCTTCAATAAAACAATTAATTTTAAGTAGCTATAAACGATATGATACACAGCTCTTCAATTTATTGGTTTTTTAGCAACCAAGTCATGGATGAAATGCTCGCAGCCAAATTGAAGAAAGTTATCACAGCCACTTTGCTTGTGCTTGTGATGCTAATTTCACCAGTAATAATATTCCTTGTGAGAAATGTGACAACGACTATTCAAGTGAGAGAAATGCGTACTTGAATTTAGTGGTGTCGAGGGACGGAAATGTTTGAAATTAATTCATATTGTGTTCCCTCTTAATTACATTCGGGGAATCCAGTCGTATTCCGTGATGCTGAGCTCTAAAACATCAGATCTGAAGCGTGAAAAGAGAAGGTCGGATCGGTTACTTTCACAAATGCTTCCGGCAGAAGTCATCAAACAACTTCGAGCAAAGAAACAAGTTCCAGCAGAGAGTTTTGAGTCCGTTACTATTTACTTCAGTGACATTGTCAGCTTCACCGCAATATCAGCTGCATCCTCTCCAATGGAGGTGAAATTTATTGAGTGTTTCATGTCATCACGCTTAACTTGTTACAACTCTTATTTATCATTGCAATGTTTGGTATTTCAGATTGTCATTATGTTGAACAGCTTGTACAAAATGTTTGATTCTAAAATTGAGAACTATGACGTTTACAAAGTTGAAACGATAGGTAAGAACATAATATACATACGAAGCACTTTTACTGAATACTTAAATGTTTAATAATGTGTGAAATGTGACATTTGTAACATGAAGGTGATGCATACATGGTGGTTTCGGGACTCCCATTGCGAAATGGAAATTTGCATGCCCGAGAAATCTGTACCATGGCACTTGATTTAGTGAATGGTAAAACTAAATGGACATTTTGGGGTGTCTTTCTAAATAAACGGAAAATGAAATTCTCTAAGTAAAATTAAATCTTGCTATGTAGGCATCAGACATTTCGAAATTCCACATCGTCCGGGTGTAGGACTAGAAATCCGAGTGGGAGTCAATACTGGATGCTGCGTGGCAGGTGTTGTAGGCACAAAAATGCCAAGATATTGCCTTTTCGGGGATACCATAAACGTTGCAAGTCGCATGGAAAGTTCAGGAGAGCGTGAGTATATTTATTTTTGTTTTATTTTGCAATTATGTTGACGTGTTGGGACAATTTTTCTTTGAGAATTGTTTACAAATTGAAACTTTATTTTTCTATTTTCGCATTGTGTATAGCCATGAAAATTCACATAACGGATTCTACAAAGGCAGTTCTTGATGAGATTGGGGGTTTCGTTACAGAGGACAGAGGCGTTTTGGATATTAAGGTTGGAAAAATAAAAAAAATAAAAAATATTCCTATACGTAGTATTTTGGTTTTAATGATGGATGTTTGACATTTTTGCTTTATATTGTAATAACAGGGCAAAGGAAGTATGTCAACATATTGGTTGGTAGATAAAATTGGAGGCATTCCTCGATCATTGGAAATGATAACTCCTGGATTCTTCAAGTCAGCTCCGGCAACTCATACACCCGAGTTCCTCAAAGACATTTTTGGGAAGGAGGACAGTGAGGAAGATGGAATGGATTCAGGATCTGTACAAATCAATGTTGGAAAACTTTTGTCATTATCAACTACACGAACCCATGTTGAGCACTCAGGGGGAAGAAGTTCACCAAATCGTGATTCCTCTTTTATAACCACAAGGTATGATATATATACATTAATTAATATTAGTAATGAAACACTGTATAAAAATTATGTAATAGTTTATCTTACTTGTAGGTATCACAGCTGCAAGCCTTCCTAAGGAATTGGTGCAGTTTGAATCGACACAGCAATCTTATCACGCCGTGATTCGATAAAATTGATCATATACAAATTGTAAAGATATGAATGTATTTTGAAATATATGTCGATAGTTTTTAAAAATAGGAACTTGATATGATTTACGACATCACCAATATCGTAAATAAGCACAGGTTATTATAATACGACTTAGATGAGATGAAAACGTGTTAAATGCGAAAACATATTATATCCTTCCATATAGAGTATAGATGTAATTTATATGTAAATCTTACAGTTTACAAGTTTATCATGCCTGATTTAAATAGTTAAATTATCATTAGTTTAACAGGTACAGTTACTGAGCACGCACATAATAATTTAAGTTCAAGTGATTGTCTACCTGTACCTTTGAGTAAGTTGTGGAATGAATATAATTTATTGTTAATTGTGCTACTACACCTTAACAATGTTGTTCCTGATCTCGTGATATAGACCATGATACATTTATAATATATATGTATTCTTAAAAGTATACGATTTTCCATTGAGTAAAACAATGTAACCACTAACTAAAAATGTTTTCAATAATTTTTAAAATATAGGGTGCATTTGTGTTAGCAGGCTACAGAGGTAACTGAAATGGTATTTACTAGTGTAATGTATTGTAACATATAGAGTAGAGTATTTTTGAGCCACATAACGATTCCTGCTGTTGGTACAATGATGCTCATCACAGGGTATTCGTGTGATTTATGTGTGTGAAGAGGTTTTTCTTTTCGTTTTAAGACAAATGTTTAAGGCGAATCCACCTTTATAAACAACCTGAAAATCGAACTTATTTGGAACAATAACTCGTAAGTTAATATTTGGAAGCCCGAGCTAAGTAGAGTTGAGGGCTGAACTGAGGGGCTATTAGACCAGAGCATGTCAACGTTCGTATTTTATATGTACAACAATGCATATCCAACAAAAATTGTATGCTCTAAAAATAATAAATTATTAACATTGAGTATAACAATCCAGGGTAAAATACATAATTTATCTTATTCAAATACTTGCGTATGTGTATGATATAGTTATTCACAACTAATTCAGAGTTTTACTACTAGAAATTGTACTTAATTTGTTTGCAACCGCAATTTATATTAAATTCAATGCATTTTCTTTATCCTGTAAAACGTTTGCGGGACCTATTTTTAAATTTAATAACTGCTTCACCGATAACGCATTCAGCCTTCTTAATCAGTCATTCTTCTTCTTCATAGCCTTGAGTGGCGTAACTATCATTTTCGATCATAATGTACTGGCAAGTGATGCCTTGCAAATTATTAGAACCTCTTCCATGAATGAAATAAATTGATGAACATGAATCAAGAAAGTAATACCGCGATAACAAACTTGATATAGATTATATCATAATGGGCTATAAATATGCGAGTGTTTAATAGCTTTGTATCATATATTTCTATTGCATAACCACATCGCATCTTCCAATGACATAATACGAAATTGTTGCTACGTTACTTTATACATATATTATTAGGCGTAAACTAATTACGGATTTATGATTGTACTTTATATAATTGATATAATTTATGTCGCACTTAACCCCCCAAATATGCCAACTAATTCGGCAGCCCATTTGTTTCGCTGAACGTTAGTCTATAGTTCTAATTTAATCAATAATTTAAAGTAGCATGTAATAATCAACCGTTCTTTGTGTATTTTTTGTTGTTGTATTATATAATGCAGTTAATTCGCTTAAAAATGTTTCATTTCGGATATAGATTTTCTAACATATTTAGTTTTCTCTTGGGGGCTGTGCTCACCAGTATCATTTGTCTTATTCTTTTGCCCACCATCAAGCTATCCGGAACAAGGGATCTTGCCGCATCTGTTGTAAATTTGCACCAAAATTTGCA
The DNA here is from genome assembly GCA_964034955.1 of Orchesella flavescens. Taxonomy (NCBI): domain Eukaryota; kingdom Metazoa; phylum Arthropoda; class Collembola; order Entomobryomorpha; family Orchesellidae; genus Orchesella; species Orchesella flavescens. The sequence continues at coordinate 20,594,004 of OZ035955.1, forward strand.
AAAATCGTATGATATCATGATAATTTTAAAAAAAATATGTGGGCCTTTAAGGGCTAAATTCTATTCTCTAGTTCGCTCTGCTACTAAATTTTTTATATTAATATTAGATTTCATCATCTCGAGAACACAATCATTGTCAATCAGTCAAATCGTGAAACATTAATGCAAGAAAAATTGCTTGCTCAGAAATTGAAAAAAATTCGGATACTGTGTTGGATTATGACTGGGCCATCAAATCACAAGAAAAAGGCGATTCATGTGAAAAATACGTGGGGACGTCGTTGTGATAAATTAATTTTTATTAGTTCGCAAAACGGTACGGGTAGTCAGCTTACATTTTGAGTTTTCCTCGTTACAATAATTAAATTTATATTCCATATCAAACGTCCATATTATTAGATTCTACACTTCCTGCAATATCACTTCCTGGAACACGGGAGGGCCGCCAAGGACTCTGGTCAAAGACCCGATTAGCATTTCAGTTAATCTATGATAAATATTTAAATGAGTTTGATTTCTTCTTGAAGGCGGATGACGATACGTAATTTTTTAAATTTAATTAATGAATTAAAAATTAATTTTTTTAAGAGGTTTTTTGTTTTATATTATTCACGATCTTATTCTTCTCCTCCGTAATAATATTGCCGTTTGGTTGTTTTAGGTACGTCATTCTTGAGAATTTAAAGTACATGCTGCAGAGTTATGACACCTCAAAACCATATTATTTTGGGTGCTACTTTCAGGTAACATGGTGGAGACAAAAAGTTCGATACCACAGTGGTGGCGCAGGTTGGTATTTTCTTCAAAATAAAATGCTAATACAAGTCCTTTGACTATTGAAAAGGCTAATACTACTTTAACAGGTTATGTTTTAAGTAAGGCTGCCGTGAAGCTGTTAGTAGAAAAAGGGTATAGCAATACCAAGCGATGTGCGAAAGCAGATAAAGGGGGCGCGGAAGATGTTAATATTGGTAACATTATGAATTTAAAACTAAAATCTGCATTTGCTTGAATAGTTAATTGGAGATAGACTTAACGCTTTGGATTACTTATTATAGGTCAGTGCCTAGCAGCTGTCAACGTCACGTTTGTGGATACAAGGGATAAGCACGGGCGTTACAGATTTTTATCATATCCTCCTAGGAATCATCTTATCCCAGGTCGGACAGCAGCCTGGTGGAAAGCTTATGTCAAATATCCCCCAAAAAAGGTATGCATGAATCGACTTAAATGTTTTAATCATCCCCAATCATTTTCCTGTAACTAGAATGAAAAAATTTATTAGGTCAACTAATCATTTCGTATATCTAATGAAAATGATTACCAATCATCAATCAAAAGTTAGGTTGAATCCGTCTCTACAATAATACTCGTAATGGGGTCTCTTACTACATTAAAAACATTTCGCACAATATGCCACCTCAACAGTAAACTCGTCAGTGGAGATAAAGGTTTATGTATCCGTTACAAGTGAAATGCTTATGCAGCAATTACGAAATAATTTATAATTTTTCTCACAAAAACTTCATTTCCGTTTCTTCTGCCAATGAAGTATTTTATCATCATATTGAATGGAATCGCTTTTTAAATAGAATATGTGTTTGAGGCTATGACTTCAGAGCTTCTGTATATATTATGATTTTCGTAATTAAATGATATATTATTTTGTAATTTGAGAGTTGATTAACATTTGTTATTTTAGGGTATTGATTGCTGCTCTGATTTAGCCATCTCCTTTCACTACATATCTCCATCTGACATGTATGTTTACGAGTACATGCTATACTACTTACGCCCTTATGGAGTTCACGACTTTGGAGGCGAAGACGATGACCACAATCGAACTTTGAGAATTGAACCCAAACTGTGAAGCTAAAAATAAATGTGCTAAAAATAGATTTGTTGGGAATCAAAAAGTATATTTGCTGAAAGGCCAATACCCTATATTCTCACAAAATAGTTTATATCAATAATGGAAAGTGTTACTTGAAATAAAACTGATTATCGTTCACATTCAAGTCTTAAATATTTAAAAGAATGGAAAAGATTGTTTTTTTTGTTCTCATAATACTGTCTCATTGTAATTCATGATCATCAATCAAACCTCACGAAATCGTACACGTGCCTATAACTTTCAAAGGTTCCCATTATAATTAGGCTACTTTTGTTTCACGTGTCAAAAACGTGTGTTGTCAACTGTAAAAAATACTTTCCTTCTCTGCTCTTGTTTTAGCCATTGTTGATTTTGTTAAGCTTAAGCTTCATAGGCACATGTCATCTCACAGTAAACAGTACCTGAAGCAAATAAGCTTGATGTCACAGATAAACTTCATAGAAAAATAAGATCAATGTGCCATTTGCCGTAGCAGAACTAGTGACTTAATACACTAACCTAGAGAAGTAGCTTATATGAAACTACGAGACAGAACTTTTGTTTATGTCGACTAATTTTTATTTCTGAATGTTTTCTTTGCCTGTGTCGCTCTGAAAGGAAGGAAACTACGAGAACAGAAGATATAATCAAGTTGAAGATCGACAAAGGTATGTAAAGTGTATCCTGTACTTTTGCATTTAAAACATGGTATTTTGATTCACAATTTGCATGAAAAAAATCAGCAAGCGTGCACAAAAAAAACTATGTGGGATTAGATTAGGTACAGGTAAGAAAACATGAATGCCTATATAATGTAATTAGTTTGGTTACTTACATTCATAAAAATTGCAAAAGCCGCACGAGTTTAATTGTACAATGATGATTACCTTTGATTATGCACGGCAATGAGCAAGAGAACAGAAAAAACATTGCAGTTTGTAGTGTATAGCATTATATATCATAATATTTGCTGCATCGCTTTGAATTCATTGCTCCATATCCCTTTCCTCTTGCTATAAATAACAATAAAATCTCACTTTAGCATCAGTATCAGTATATACATATATGTAAAATGAGATCTATTCGTGTTTAATGCACATATGCTTATATACAATAATAGCTCACCCCAGAGCTTGGATACCTCGGTATTTTCAAGGTATTTAGGTACAAGGTATAGGTATAAGGTATTACCTATACCTATACCTAATACCTTATCAAAATCTGAAAATACCTAATACCTATACCTAATACCTTAGAAAAAATTGAAAATACCTGATACCTATACCTAATACCTTAACAAAAATCGAAAATACCTAATACCTATACCTGATACCTTAAATATTTAGAAGTAACAAGTTTGAGTGAATTTTAACGTAATTTTACCCTTTCAACAACAGCTTTATCTCATTTAAAGCAATTTTAGCAATAAAAGACATATATTCGTTTGAAATTACATTAAAATGACTTAAAATAACCCAAAAAATATCGGATATTGGTACCTAATACCTATACCTAATACCTTTGCAAAATTCGAAAATACCTAATACCTATACCTAATACCTTATTGAAATCTGAAAATACCTAATACCTATACCTAATACCTTATCAAAATTTGGAAATACCTAATTCCTATACCTAATACCTTGGTAAAGTCTGAAAATACCTAATACCTAATACCTTATTGAAATACCTTTCCAAGCTCTGGCTCACCCATGTTTTTGACGTTTGAATGTGTGCATGGCGTAGTACATGCGGTATGCGGTGCAGTAGAAGCGGATCATATCTAGAGTTTTATGCGAAATCTTTACACGCTTTTTTAGAAGGGTACGCATGTATCCCTTCCTGTAAACTAGTATATACTACTTATATACTTTATGATAATATATATGAGACAAGAAACAAACGGCTTAAAGTGATCTTCATGCAATTTATATGCATTTTAAACACATGTACCCTTTTTCTGCTTATTAAAGTAACGACGAGCATATTTTTGCAACTACTCTAGTGTGAACTCCTAGCTTTCTCTATCTTTAAATGGGTTTTGCGTTATTCTCATGAATTAAAAAAACTCTTGAGTAGGCATCCAGATGTAATAATTTTGGCAAGAGTCTCACATTTGCTGTCATGTTGTGAACAGCTTGAGAACGTTTGTTTTCTGAAGAAGTTTACCTCAAAGAAATAAAAAAAGCTTACTGCTTTGATAGTTGAAATAGATAAAGTGTTTTACACTCATCCCGTTTTGTCGGTGCAGACTGTCAATATAGTTACCAGAACTGTCATTCAAGATGGACAGAAAAGCGGTGTTTCTTTCAGTGGTTATATTTGCACTGGGTTGTAGTCATGTTGGATCTCAGTTTACGATAAAGGGTATGTCATAGAAAATCACTGGAGTTTTAGAAAATCATAATTTATTTTAAGCATGACTTGAATATTTTTTTGTAGGCAAACCCCAGTTTCGCATTCGTAATTTGGATGACCTTATCTCAGTGGGAATCGAGTCACTATTTCCCGAAGAAGTTCTCAGCGATGACCAAATGCGTGAAACTATCAAGTTCAGACTTTACTCTGATCTCAAGTAAATACAAAACCAGAAATCTATGCAATTTTGCATGGGATGATAAGCGACATAAAAACCCTAATGTTTTCTTTTTCATTTTTAAAAAAATTAGAAACGTAAGCAATTACCAAGTTATCAACCTTGCAGAGATTGGTAAAGACTCTTCATACCTTTTGAAGGCTAATGCACCAACAAAAATATTTGTTCACGGCTATCTTGCCCATTGTGACAAGTGGTTGTTCCCCAAAAGTCTGATTCAGGGTAAGTTACGCAACAAAAATATGCATTCAAGAAAACATTATTATAAACATGCAATTAAGCTTTGACATTAAGGAAGTAAGTTTTAATTAGGGTTGTAGAGGTAGATATTTGTACTTTATATGCACGTATGTCTCTATCTGCATGTAATGTTAAATTGCATTACAAATCGCAAGTCCTATTGACCATTTTTTAAAGAGCATTACCAGATGTATATATAAAGTGTAGAATAGAACTTTATTTTTAAGAGGCTATCATGAATGATTATAATGAGTAATGATGTTGGTTGTGGGTGTTAAGATACTTTTTAATATAAAAATAGTCATTACTATATTGTGCACATGGCACATATTGGTCAAAAGCATTTGCGGCAAGAAGTTAGCTTTGCGTGAAGAATGCCGAACGATGTGGTATATGAGTGAGTACTCATTACTCACTCGTGTACCTCAACTACAACTACCTCTTGTACAGGAACTAAAGTGACGCATCCTGACCAAAATATAAATGATCACAATCCTTTCGTTTCATGTGTGCATGGCATTATTTTTGTATTTACAAGAAAAGTATAACAAGTAGGTACATGTTTTAAGAAGTTTATATATTATGCCTTATCAAATTCCCCAAAAAACTGACTTTGCTATGATAGTATTCACGTTTTTTGCCAACTTTCCCTTTTCATTTCAAATGTTTTTATTCGTGAGAGTAGTCTTCGCTTTTGATCGTATCTCGCTACATTTTGTGGTTCCTTCCGTTATTACCAAAAATGAGTATGATCATGCATTCTGTAATGTTTTACCATGCTATTAACGACTCTTTAAGCATGCTTTCAAAGTCAAAGTGAGGCTTCATTGCATTGATGTGAAAAATGAGCATATTAAATACATTCTAGTGCTTACATTACACACGTATTTATATTTATATTATCTTTTGCTATGATCATGAAGATGATGAAATGAAATGCTAGAATCCAACTCTATATACTATAATGAATCATCGTTAATGAAACATACATTATATTTTTAATTGGTTTGATGGGTAGCTTACTTTACTCAAATGGAGGAGGACAAAACTGAAATGAATTTGATATGCCTGGACTGGGGAGAACTTGCCAATCCAAGTGCAATCCCTAACCCACTTTTGTATGGAGAAGTTGTAAAGCAGATCCCTATGGTTGGAGAGAAGTTGGCAGAATTGTTGGCTACTCTATACCAAACTGAAATTGTTCGTGATTTCGCTGATGTTCACATTCTTGGGCTCAGCCTTGGGGCTCATGCTGCTGGTACAGCAGGTCACCTTTTGAAATCAAATTGGGGTATCAATTCCAAGATTGGTCGCATTACTGGTAAAACTTTATTTTGAATAATGATTGAACATTTTTTTTTAAAGAATTGTGACTGTTGGGTGAAATATTAGTTTTTGGTATTTATGAACTCACTCGTTCTTATTAATAGGAATGGATCCTGCGGGCTTATTGTTTAGAGGTGATAAGAAACCAAGTTCTGAGAAACTTGATGCTGAAGATGCTGAGTTTGTCGAAGTAATTCATACAAATATGGGACAGCTAGGCTTGGAGGGTCAAATTGGCCATGCAGATTTTTATCCAGTACGTAAACATAAGCATATACATTCAGCCGTGAATGAGAATAAGATGTTTGATAATGAACCATGAATATTTCCATTTTTTAGAATGGAGGAAAATTCCAGCACCGGTGCTACGAAGCACATCCATTAGCTATGATTGCTGAGCAGGTATGCTAAAAACTATAAAAAAAATTGATGTTATGCCAGATTTACGGATGAATTTAATGCAATGTCGTTGTGAACATCATCCTCGTTAGGTATCAGGCAAATGCAGTCACTTGATCTCCGCAACCTACTACAGAGAATCCCTTTCTCATGGAAAGAATATTACAGCCTGCAAAGCTGATAGTTGGGATCACTTCAAATCTCTGACTAGATCGACAGGATGCACAGAACGTATACCTTTTGGAGCAGAGTGCCCTTCAACGTAATATAAAATTCCCCTATTTACAGACACAAATAATATATGCGTAGGCGGCTGATTATTTTGTTGGCTGCATTGCAAGTTGCAACCTTTCGTATCCTTATCGTTTCATTATCATAATTTTGATATTTCGATTCTCTCAACAGGGCTAGAGGACAATATTACCTGATGATGTAAGCCAACGAACGAGTTATTGTTACGTCCAGAATAGAGCTCATAATTTTCTACAAGTTATTTTTTTACACGCATCTATATATTTAAGTCATTCATCACGGCTTTTGTTTATTCATTTGAAGAGTGCAAAATATTTTTTAAAATGATACGTATTTTTCCTACATGGACATATTTCTGTTGTATGTATGCATGGCGTAAGGTCTATTAAGATCACAAAATAAACAAACCCAATTAGCACAGTTGCGAATGAATATTTTCTAAACAAATCTACAACGGAATCTTAATAGTTTTACAAGGCCTTGCTTAATCTGCCGCTGACTAATTCAGAATACCTGACTAGCATGAACTCATCTTTCATCCTTACCTCTAGTTAGCAATATTCAAGGAAGAAGAAAAAACTCATTTGCTTACTTCATCTTCACTGTTCATAGTTAAATTCATGCTCAATGGCGTGGCATGTCATGCATTTTGGAAGTCTTTCATAAAAGGGCGAACCATAAAAAACGAACGGCTTAAATCTGTAGTTATTTTAGAGTGATATTTTTGTTATTGTGGGGCATTGTTGAGACATTATTCTGGTTTATTGAATATTTTAATTCACATACAATTTAAAAATTATGTCGGTATTAACACAGTTATCTCATATTGGCCTTATTGGAGCACTAGCAGTTATCACAGTGTGCTGTGCATCTACTCCATGTCCACCTTTAACAATTCTACCAGTAAGTGTTGCAAAAATTAAAACAAAAAGAAATTTCGAACACATTCCTTCTAAGGAAGATTTATTCACTTTAGGGGACTGATGTTCATTGCGAATTTCCTGCCGAAAATCGGACAATTAACTGTCTGGACGCCAACAGTACAATACCAAAAGGAACCATTGCAAGATATAAATGTGAAAGGGATGCCAATTTCACTGAAAACTATATCAAATGTAAATGCAAAGGACGATGGGGAGGATTACGACGATTCAATGATTTCATGTCCAATTGCAATATATGTGCGTTTACAATTTAATCACGTTAAAATATTTATTTCTAAGCTGCATTTTTCAAGTTGAACTTATTAATGTATGTTAAATCATTGCTTGCATAGCTGACTATTCAATTGATGGACCTCAAGAGCTAAATTTAACTGATGCAGAAATATATCAATTGGCCCCTGGAGATCCTCGACAAGTTAAAGGTTTAAGGAAATAACTATACATAAACACATACTTATTTCAAGATTTGATATTAAATTAATGACCAATATTATGTATATTATGCAGATTTCCAGGAGGATGGTTTAGCGTATCATAATTTGTACAGACAAATTCATCATTCGCCTTCCTTGAAATTAAATAAGACTGTGAGAATTTTTATTATTCAAATTGTGAAAAAACCCAATTCTATTAAGAAGCACTGAATTATGTTTTTGAGCTTTAGCTTTCCGATGCTGCACAAAAATGGGCAGAAATGGAAGCGGACAAGGTAACTCTACGAACACAAGACTGGTCGGATCGTTGGTATTCCCAGAACATATACCGTATTTTAAGCACAACGGTCGATGCCCGTGAAGCGGCCAGGCTTGCAGTGGCCGCCTGGTATCAAGGAGCGTATCGCTACGACTGGGAAGATCCAACAGGTCAATCAGCGTTCACCCAGGTGGTGTGGAAATCAACTAGCGATCTTGGCATTGGTGTTGCAAGGAAAGGAAACTACACTATGGTAGTAGCGAATTACTGGCCACCTGGAAATATTGTTGTAGAAAACGGAGACGTTTCTGCTCGATGGGCATGGTTTAAAGAAAATGTGCTTCCTCCAAATGCTCTCAACGAAACGCTGATAACAACAACAACAACAACAACAACTGTTTCATCCGTATCAAGCTCATCCGCATCATCATCAAGTTCATCCGCTGCTCCAAATGTGGCTGATACTACTCCACCACAAGCACATAATCTAACCAATGACCAATGATAATTATTTGTAAGTTGAAAAGAACTTGAAAATGGATAAGTGTGCACCTGAGGACTTGATGAGAAGATAATTCAATTTGTAATATTAATTCCGAAAATCCATTAAACCCTTCATTTCATTAGTTCAAAAACCGAAATTTCATACTTAACAGCTTTTTGGATCCAATTGACAGTAATTTAAGCATATTGAATCAAATATTTTGCTTTACATTGCTTTGTGATATTTCATCCTAACATCGACCATCTTTTTCTTTGTATAAGGTAATGTGAAATAGGAATCTGTTTCATATTTTCTGTAGGTCTATGATCTAATTAATAAAATCACGAATTAGGTGAGCCCCCAACTGAGTAAATATTTGAAATCTTCCATTTTTGTTGTTACAACCTATCATATACGCCATACTGCATGATATTTCACGGTGCATTTGAGTTTGCATAATCCCTTGCATATTAATCATTGAGCAACCAATCACCCAATGATGTCATTGGGACCTTAATGAAACGACTTGAATGAAATTTGAAGTATGCGTAATTTCATTAGCGTGATGTTAATAAGCTTTATACATACACATTCATAAATCAGCGTATATAGTACTACACAAACGTTTCTTTGATTTCTGCCTAGTCAGCAGGTTTCATACTGTTGAAGAAAAAACAAAATTATGTCACGATGAACAAGCTAACAGGTAGAACCCTTATGGGGTGAGATGCATTCTGTGATAAGAGTACATCATGATTAATTGCACAATTAATTGCAAATTTCAAAACACTACACATATTAAATCTCGTACTGAGTGAGTATCATTAAAACCGTGCTGATTTGGCAGGGGACACTGGGCTGAAAAAAATGCACATTCAACATAGATGATAATATATAATAATTTTGAACTCGAATTACATTGTAATGTGCTATGAATGGAGCTGAGCTGAAAGAGTTTATCATTGCAACTGATTCAAGATTGAAATTCTTGGAGGCAGATCCATATCAGTAGTGAGACTATAAAATTGACGCGACATCTTCTCGGCTTCTTTAGTGCTGATCGAGCTTCATTTTGTAGTAGGAATGACGAATTACTAACTTACCGACTGTGACTTTTTGAATTCATCAATTGATATCTCTGTAGATATAAATATTAACTAAACATTTCGCAATTTTCATATTTTAATTCAGAATCTGATAATCAAATCGAAAGTCGGAGTTTACTACAAAAAATTGAGTGATGTTCTTAAATTTAGCAACTTGAAAAGAAGCATTGCTACTCAAATTTACAGACTACTTTTTACTTTTTTGCCAAAAGTTCATGAAATTCTATTGAAGTTCCATTGACATTTTTTAACCAATTTGATTAATGTGTAAAAGTTTGAGTTCGTGCTCTATCGCTCGTTTCTCTCAAATAAAGTTTCCATTAATTAAAATTAATTCTCAAAAGCATTATTTCTAGTTACTTCATATTGTGGAAGTTCCAGTAAAGTTTCTCAGTACCGAACGGGTGCAACGAACGAGTCCTTGCTCCATTGTGTAATATAACTTTAGACTCATAGGAGGCAGTAGTCAGGCATAAGCAGAATCTTGGAAGCTATATACGATCACAGCAATAATAGCACTTTCATTTTCTTTGTCCGTTATACTTGGTTGGTACATTATCTCATTAATTTTTTTGCTACGGATCTTGTGGAAGATGAAATGTTTCATGGTAAGTTAAGTAAGGATTACTTTTAATAACAATGTATTATAAGTTCATAAAAAGGACTAAAATTTCGTGTCATTGCATCATCTTTCAATACCATTACTAACGAGCAACATAAAAATTGTACGTGTTTAATATCCTTGGATTTTGCAATTCCTGAGCCTGTACATGCTTTCCAGCTTTTATAAAAGTACAGTCTTGAAAAGAAGCTTGTCTTCCTTTTTAAGGAATTACTAATGATTAGGTAGTAAGCACCTTGTCAGTTGGATTGCAACTTATGTTGAACTAGAATAATACAGTAGTTGTTTGAATTAGAAAAGTGGCAACTTTGCTTGCAAGTGGCAGCAAAACAATATGTTTTTCTAGCATTACTCTTCTATAAATATTGTGAACATCTATCAAATATAAAGACTCCAATCAAACATCAATCATTACCATTAATATTTTTCCCCTAAAAGCTTGAGAATTCATGATACACAGTCGTTTCATTTCTTACTCTTGGTCTTTACTACCTAATCGGATTTCAGCGGATGAAATTCGATTGTTACTTTTTATGCATACCCACTTGCCGTAACTAAAAATAGATTGCACAGTCTTTAGAAATATTGTATTATTTTTTGAAAATATTCACCCTTTTCATAGTATTCATATGAGTAAATAAAAGTTAGGTTCATATGTGGATATTGCATGGCATAAAGTTTTTATGCATGAAACAGACTCAACTGAAAATTACAGTAACGTACACTTAACTTTCTAGATAACCTTCCAGCTTTTATTTATAATGGCGATTTATGGCTGTACTCCCGCACATGGAAGTGGATATTCATCATCTGACCAATCTTCACAGGGAGGATATCAAAATCGAGGCAGCTCTGTGAGTATTACTGGGCGTATTATTATTTGCAAAAAGTTTATTAGTGTGTCAAAAGAAATTTATTGTCAAGGAGGTTTGGAGAACGAACGAAGTTATTACGATACTGCTACATATTTACACCATTTCAAAGGTTTTATATAATGGTAGTAATTTTGGTGCGTGAAAATTGTAGAGTCCTGCTAATTACAAGTTTGAGTACGGCGTGGATGATGGGGCTGCCGGACCACAATTCGGCCACGAAGAGGAAAGAAATGGTCACCAGACACGCGGACAATACCGTGTGCTACTTCCCGATGGAAGAATGCAGATCGTGACATACACAGCCGATGAGAATGGATATAAAGCTGACGTAACCTATGAAAACGCAGCTAGCGGCACTAGCAGCAGTTCCAGTCGGCCAAGTTATGGCACTGGAAATAGTAATGGGGAAGGAGGGGATGGAAGTTCTTCACCAGCAACATCATACGGGCCACCGTCACCATCTACGAATGGTGGTTATTCGTCTGGAGGAGGTTATAGTAATAGTAATAGAGGTGGGTCCTTTGGTTCGCGTAACTCCAGGTCATTCGTTAAACTGCGAAACACAGTTGACGGAAGAATGTATAATTATGCTTATTAAATCTTGAAATATTATTGCCAATACCAATGTATTTCAATCATTTATTAACAAGTATTGAATAATAAATTCCATATAGTTTTATCAAAAACTACATATTAATTGTATTATATTCTGTCGTCATAAACCAATACCAACGAGATGGTGCAATCATATTTCATAATCGAGCAGTTTATACCAAGCAGCAGCTATTTTCAGCCAAGATTGAATCTTTTATAAGTGTTTATCAAATACAGCAACAAAAAAAGTTACATTAGTTTCACGGATGATAGAATTTCCATTCAAGTAAGCGATTATCAAAGCTTCGGCCTTTTGAATAAAATATAAACATATGCATACATGATTTCCGGTTTCTAATATTGGGTATTAAAATAGAAATCATATTCTAAAAAAATATATGTATCGGAAAAATGTATTTGCATTTATGTATGCAAACCACACAGCGAAAAACATCTGTCTGTTTCTCAGATTAAAATGTACTTGTTCACAAAGTTGCTAGTCAGCAAGTATTCAATTTGACAAAGATGAAAGCATCCGGAATGGAAAATGGTATTGTATCATTTCTCATCTTTCTGAGTGAATGTTAAACAAAAATTTACGTATTGCGCATCATCTTTGATCAACCTGCTGGTTCTTTGAATTCGAGAATAAGCAAATGAAGCCGTATTTTTACGGTTCAATGTACGTCCCTTTGTGCATTTACTTACACCGCCTAAAACATGTTACGAAACCTATTTACATTTTGTTTTTTGTTTCTCTGAATTATACTATTTACTCCATTACACCACACAGTTGACAACATGTAATACTGTATTTCAAGCTTCATGAATTTAAAACTTGTTAAAACGTTGCAAGTAGTGCATATGCATGTACAGAAATTCGAGATGTAATGATGAACCTTTGTGAGTATACACATCCTGAGTGATCCCTTCCAATCCCCCTTAAATAAGGCCAAAGTTCACGCTGGGTTATGTGAGAATTTGAGAGCAACATTTATGAACTATTATTTTCAGTCGTCTCATTAATCCATACCTTACTATTATAAAAGTATCTGACCTTGGCCTTTGACCCAGTCCCCATGAGACGATTTGGCCACTCTCATAACTCGATTTTACTTTTAACCTAAGATATTGTTTGCATAAGGTACCTAATAATATACGTTTGCTTGTAAAATATCTAAACTAAACAAAAAGCTTCTAAAAGCAACTGTTTGTGCATTAATTGAAATGATTAGTTGAAATTGAACAATAACTTTGCACATACAATTCATTTCAAGACATTTCATATATATTACCAACTATCCATGACCTATTAATTGCTCTCTGTAAAAGGTGGTGGCCCTTAAAAGGGCCGTTGGGTTTATAGCAGGTGTAGTTGTGAGAGTTTAATTAACCTCCGAATCCGTAGAGAGTTCTTCCTTGTCGCTTGAGAGCATAGACAACGTCCATGGCAGTGACGGTTTTCCTTTTGGCGTGCTCAGTGTAGGTGACCGCATCCCTGATCACATTGTCAAGAAAGACTTTCAATACTCCACGAGTCTCTTCGTAAATCAAACCAGAGATCCTCTTGACTCCACCACGACGAGCGAGACGACGGATGGCAGGCTTGGTGATTCCTTGGATGTTATCACGCAAAATTTTCCTGTGTCGCTTTGCACCTCCCTTTCCAAGTCCTTTTCCTCCTTTACCACGGCCAGTCATGTTGATACTTTGCGTTTTACTTGAAAGAGTCAATGTTGAGATCAGAACAGCAAAATTGGCAGAATGAAGGTATAGTGGTTCTCTCACTCTGCTTATATACAAGAGTGCGGACGTGCCTGATGAAGACAAACGGCTACGTGAATTACGAACCAAGATCTTTATATTTGCTGTGTGTTTGGTTGGCTATGGGGTATTATTTGTGAAGCATCAGAAAACAATCAACTGGATATGGGATACATGTTTAGTGATGAGAGTATCCTTAACTGGGTTGGCTTCTTTACGTTAGATTACAACATGGTTAAATATGTTAGGTTAGTAAAAGTTAACGCACATACTGTAACATGAGAAGCCAACCCTGATATGGTTACTTAAACCCAGTTTTATGCAATCTTTCTTCAAACCAGCAAAATATGTGTTTTTCTAATTTCAGAAAAACGTAATTGCACTAATTTGCAGCAGCATTTGCATTACCAGTTTGCTATGCAAGGTAAATTAAATAATATGCATGAGTCTTGAGCAATCAGTTGAATGGTTAGAGTAGTAATCTTAGAGCATTCGATGTTTTATAGATTACACATTTCAACATCTTCATTTTTATTATACAATATGCTCACAACTAAAATAGTTAAAATGTATTCGCTCTTGGGAAATTGTGGTGGCCCTTAAAAGGGCCGTTGGGTTTTAAAGATTTAGTCGGGTGTCTGCCTAAGTTCGTTCTCCACGGATACGTCTGGCCAATTGAATATCCTTCGGCATAATGGTAACCCGCTTAGCATGGATGGCACACAAGTTAGTATCTTCAAAGAGTCCAACCAAATAGGCCTCCGAGGCTTCCTGAAGAGCCATAACAGCTGAGCTTTGGAATCGCAAGTCCGTCTTGAAATCCTGAGCAATTTCCCTTACGAGCCGTTGGAATGGTAGCTTGCGAAGGAGGAGTTCAGTGCTTTTCTGATAGCGCCGAATTTCTCTAAGTGCCACAGTTCCAGGGCGATAGCGATGTGGTTTCTTGACTCCCCCCGTTGCTGGTGCAGTTTTCCGAGCGGCCTTGGTTGCTAGTTGTTTCCTTGGAGCCTTGCCTCCTGTTGACTTACGAGCGGTCTGCTTAGTACGAGCCATGTCGAGATCTGCTACAGCAATGAGATGATGAATATCACAATGTAATGGGCTGCCGAGAGATCAAACAAAGAATGGTGCAAATGAAGAATGAAATCTGTATTTATACCAAGTAGCTGAGTTGAACATCTGAGGCTGATGAGACGCAGATGAGTTACATGTTAGTCTGCTTTCATGTCATGTAATAGAACACAAACTACCTTAAACCTAACTAAAAAAAACTTGCCTATTTGTAATAATTTGATGTAACATGACCTAAGAACTAGCATATGTATAGTTAATATCCTGACCCAAGTTTATTAAATAAACTTTAATCAGGCAATACAAAAACTCAAGTGCAAATAGTAAATTTCCTACCCCATCTCGGTCACATTGATATCAGACAGCAGAGATCACACAAAAAAATTTCAACTCAACATTCAACTCAGCTCTGAGGTATATAAGCCAGCTCGCCTTTTTCATTCGTATCATTTGTTCTATCGCATCGGACTGAAAACAACTACAGATCAACACATTCGTCATCTTATCTTCAATCCATTTTATATTTCGGAATGGTGTCTGGACGTGGTAAAGGAGGAAAAGTGAAGGCGAAGGCCAAGACTCGTTCAAGCCAGGCAGGTCTTCAATTTCCTGTTGGCCGTATCCATCGTCTATTGAGGAAGGGCAATTATGCTGAGCGACTAGGAGCTGGAGCTCCGGTGCATACTTGCAATACGTATGTGCACGTGAATAATAAGATATTGTGTTCTTTGTAGATAAGTACCAGCCAAGTAACAGGGTGAGCTACCAAACTGATGTCGTGAACCGCAATTAAACTGCTCATCACTTAAGGTGTAACTGGAACGTCTATACGCCGTAACCCTAACGACGAAAGTTTTGACTTTTAAAACAACAACAATTCAACAATAACGAGAGACCGGCAGGGCATTTCATCCTCCATCTAAGGTAATGTTTTTGATTAATATTCATTCCTGTTTTTTTTCACTATCTTGCATACTACGGCGTTTTACCGAACTTTAGAAAACAAGGATACGTCTAGAAGAACCGCTAGCCTTACAATAAAATCTCTAATCGAAACCGGGAATATTAGTCGGGTTTTGGGGTGTGGAATTAGATATTGACTTTTTACGCATGTACGTGTTCATTCTGTCTGCAGCAGATGTTGTCCTGACGGCCTGATTACTCGTTGAAGATGTACTTGAATGAACCACCAGTTTTACCCTTACTGTTTAAGCATTTAGCAAAGTAGTCAAATGAAGTGGTAAATAAATTAGTTTTTAACGGTGCTGCATTGTTTGGTAACTAACGGACTTTTGTTTTGGATTCTTACATAATGACGTTCTTGAGGAGATTTTTTGCGATTTTTCAGCGAAAGTTTGCAATCTAGTAGAATCCCTTGAGATATATATCTCCAACGTCAGCCAATTCGGACGTTCACTTGTCTGAGCATACACTCGTTAGCTTGATCTATCTGGATCTTGATTCTCGAGCTTGAATACAACAATACTCGTTTTCTACTACAATCGCGTTTGGGACGAAAATGGATCTGGCTAGGCTTCTAAAAAAATAAAAAGAACATAAGGCTGCTGCGGTAATGTACACGCATAAATTTAATGTGCAAGAGGGATGCAGATCTATACAATTACTTACCACTCAAAAAAACCTTCGAATTATCATAATGAATCCCACATTTTACTTTTGCATTGTTGATGTAAGTAAGGTGGGTGTTTGGATGACGAGAAACTGTATTTCAATAAATGTTCTATTGAACAGAAAGATGGATTGTATGCGAAGCACTATGTTCTTTTCGCTTGGCTCACACGTTATTGTCATTGTCCCAAAACCCTAACCAGACAGAAATTTGTTAGTGATGGCTTCATTACCTTTAACTTCACGAGAGGAAGAAAACTAGAAAAACAACTACTGAAAATCGTATAAGCAAAAGTAAAGAGTATCCTATAACATTCCACGTTCTAACGAGTGTCATATTTTTTGTTCACTGCCCTATTTATGTGTTTTGTTTCAAGTTTTTGCAACTAAGACGAATTGTCGTTTTTGAAAAAAGATTTTTTTCGTTTGATATTTGCCTAGGGGTAGGTACCAAAAACTTAAAAGCTTTCGATGAAAATACAACGCTCGTACTTTTTTTCTTCTTTTAAATTAAATTTTCTAGAAGTGGATTAAGTCAAGGTTCACGAGGAGACGTCCTTAGTACTCAGTTTATTTTTTAAAATCAAATGGTTGTCGCCACAAAAACTTCAATTAAACTTATCAGGTGTGACTATGCATTTCGCACAACAACAACAATAAAACAAATAAAACAAAACAAAATCAATAATGCAGGAGCCGGAAATTGGAAATCGTTAGCACTCTCGTAAATACTTTTTCCTTGCCGAATGAAAGTAAATCATGTTTGACTTTACTTTCCTTTTATTGTTTCATTCAATCATAAACGTAAACACTCACATAACAAATATAATGTATTAGAAAACACAGTTTTAGGGATGACTGATACAATGAAGTAATAATTTATAAGAACATGGAATTCTACGATGGTGATGATTACGAAGATGTTTAATAGTTCTCTTTTTTCCCTTTAATGGTATGGACTTCTGGGCCTTGCCCGCCTTCTTGGTAACCTTTCCACTAGCCTTAGGTGGCATGATGATAGTTGATTGTTAGATCGACTGGATAGTAGTTTGCTTGCAGATGTGTATGCTGATACTCTTCTCAGAATGCAGAATGAAAGCTTCACTTGCTCCGTTTCTGTATTTATATGAGCTCTGTGAGTTGAAAATTGAGTTGAAAGTTTTTATGGTGAATGCGACCGAGATGGGGTAGATTGATTGTTGTGTTTCAAGATGCATACGGTTTGAGTAAGGCTGATTTATAAGAAAGGTGAAGGGCAATAACAAGGCATGCTATATTTTATGATAATTTTGGTTCATCATAACCTATTCATGTTTTTGAAATTTTCATTTATGTTATGGTTTTTCTAATGGTTAGAAGTAACCATCTAGGGTTGTTAGCTTATTATGTTACAGTATCTGTGGTGACTTTTACTAACCTAACCTATTTAAGCATGTTGTAATCTAATTTGCTATAACGTAAAGAAGCCAACCCAGATATGGATGCTCGTATACCACTAACAGTTACTGAAAACGCATTTATACCGCTCACGTCACTAAACTGTAATTTGATACACATAACCTGAAGAAGTGATCACCCCTCATATTATCTTTTAATTTTGCGTGTTAATGCATTATGTGGATCTTTGTTGTCAATTGACTTTGTGTCCTACCATAAACAGGGTTAAACATAATACGGCTGATACGGAAAGACTGCATAACCGCTTGGTGATGACCAGGCACGTCCGCACTCTTTGTGGATTTTGGTACATAAAGCCAAATTGCAAACAGCCAGCTATATCTTTCGTGTGATATTTGTTTTGAGGACAATTCTACTTTCCTACAAACAACAACCTGCATTAATCATGGCTAATACCAAGCCTAAAGTAGTAGCCAAGTCTGAGGGAGAAAAGAAGCCAGCCAGTCATCCATCTTCTGCTGAAACGGTTATTGAAGCCATCACCAAGCTGAGTGCCAAGGGAGGCTCTTCCCTCCAAGCCATCAAGAAGTACATTGCTGAGGTGTACAAAGTGGATTTGCAGAAGCAAGGAACTTTCATCAAGACAGCTCTGAAAAGGGCGGTTGAGAGTGGAAAGCTGATTCAAACTACGGGAACGGGAGCAGCAGGGTCATTCAAGTTGGCAGTCAAGCCAAGTCCAGCTACCAAGAAGAAAACTGCTGCTGCTACTTCTCCAGCCAAAAAATCCGCAGCTACAAAAACGAAGCCATCAGCAGAACCAAAGGCCGCTGCTAAGCCGAAGGGACCGAAGATACCAGCTGCAATCAATAAACCAACGGTGCCTAAAGCGAAGCCAACAGTGGTAAAGGGGAAGGCACCTAACATCAAGCTTCCGAAGACCACGAAAGCTAACGCCCCAACTAAACCCAAGGCGAAGAAATAAGGCTTTTGGGATTATCACTCCATTTTTAAACCAACGGCCCTTTTAAGGGCCACCAAAACTTTCAAAGAGTGATTAAAATGAGAGAAATAGGATTGTTTCGTTTTATGAATGAGGTTAGAACCTGAAACATCCATGTTTCTAATTAAAAGTACAAAATGGATTGGCGATCGATTGAAGTGAGTGATGACTTGGTTGGTGGCTGCATTTAATTATATGACGGAATGGTGGTGGCCCATGAATAAATTATGCATTTTCTGATTGACGTCTGATGCATAGTTAGGTTTTCTGTATTCATAAATATTCAATCAATCTCTCTTACAATGACGTATTTAAATTAAAGTAATGGTATGTATTGAGTCTGTGACCTGACGAGAGTGACGATACAAAACGTATGCATTTGTATTTACTTGCATACTCGATTCGTGTGTTAATTTATAGTCTAGAACATCGTCACCGTGTCATGTCACGTTGCGTTGCAATGGTTAATGGAGGGTTTACGCATAAAATTCATTTACTCATTTTATCATCGTCATTGTCGTGTTACTACTTCCAGCAAGGATGTCGACTTACATTTATGCATTAACGAGTTTTCAAGGTATTTCATCGAGACCTGTCCTGTACCTTTTCACTCACTCAGTTTATTACGCAAAAGAGAAATACAGACAGGCGACAGACGTCACTAAGCTTCCTGCTCCTATTCCCCTATGAGATCATCAATAGCGATAGCCTATACAATTCAGCAAATAATAGTCCAGTTTACAGAGGGCATACATTCATCATGCATGCATCTAATATTTAATCTCATGTGCCATCAGCTATCACGTTGTATGTCATTCTAAGCCCCATGGGGAACAGGAGAATATGCGATGAGCATATTTCTTGCAGTGACCAATGAGCCAGTAATTCGGCAAACTATTTTGTAGTAGAATTGAAGTTCAATAATTACTTACGTCAGGTAATAAGGTAGAGATATTTTGGCTAACACTTTAGACCTATTTGGTAATTTGGTGTTACAAAAATTTCTTAATAATAAGAATTAAACAATTCCCTAAGTAGTAGGTCCATAAGCATTTTGTAAAGCTGAATATATGCTATTTCGTCGATGCTAAAGGCAAAACAATTTATGGTAATTAGAAACCATCAAAAGCTACAGTTGCAGTAGTTGTATTCGTTTATAGCCACAAAAGCAAGCAGTTTTAGCTTGCATAATAATACAATGATTAATTCATGGCATTAGGAGGCAGGAGGACTATATAAACTATACATCCTCCTATTAGATGACACATTTAATACCATTACATGCTGTGACTTGTGAAGTGTCGTTTACATACAGTAAATATGTGTACACAATGTCACACTGACGGGAGAAAGTAATTGTCATGCTGAAGACTACACAAAGGAAAATCAAATGCTCTTCACAAATGGAGTAAACATTATTTCACTTTTGAGACCCTCTTTATTCCACATGTTTGTGGTTGTGGTAGCTTTCTTGCGACATTTGATCAACTAAAGTATGGTGAAACCAAGGGTCTTTGAATTTTCGCAGTACCCCATGTTTGACATTTGATTCTGAATGTGAAGTGAGATACAACAAGAAATTCTAACCCCCAGTTCCTTTGGATTTATGTAATAGTAATGGTTATATCGATCGTGGATAGTAGTGCATGGTTTTGTGACACGTGTGATGATGGTCCTTTCTCTTTCAACAAATTTTCTTTTCGTCAAGCATCCACTCAATCTCTTCTCATACGTAGCATTCGTATAACTTACTATAAACCTGAGAATACTCAATAAAACGCATGTCTATGAATGCAGGAAATTTTATCAGAACATAAAAAAATACATCTGTTACATGTCCTAAGATAAGCCATGTCATATAATGATTCGATAACTGCTGCTCAATTTTCTTCCAGAGTAAGCCCGTGTTTCCTCGCTCATGCTTATGCGAGAACATGAAAAATATGTACATATTGTACGAATTTTGTGTTTTGTACTACTAAACGAAAGTACGTGCTGTGAAAAATGCTTGCTCAAGCTTTCTCGTCTTCTTCTTCTAGTCTAAAATGTGTAATAAGGTTATATTGACATTTGAAAGAAAGTAAAACTTGAGCTTGAAAAGGAAATGTCTGTCCCTAACAGTTCCAAGTAGTGACATATAGCAAAACATGCGTCAGTTAACAGAGATGCATGATTGAGCGAAAGAAACAAGATTAATTTCCGTCTTCTCCTAATAAGCTGCTTGTGCACAAGATTAAAAAACTGTTTAGATGATTTTGGGCGTAGACAAGAGGTCATTATGAAAACAGAGTGTATTGTGATTAGCATGAGCATCTAGAATGCAATGTTGAATGTACTGACTGGTAAAAATGCTTCGCAAAGCAAACATAATAATCGACTCAATCAACGTATGTTGGCATGAAAAAATGAGCTCATGCTTAAAAAACACTAGCATGATGTTCTATAATAGCATCAGCAACGTTTCGTATGCCTTTCTAAGGTTGTTGCGAAGACTTTGGGATGTAAAATGTGCTGGTGCTGAGTCATCGTTTCAGTTATTGCTGGGAGCAAACATGCAGAATAAACTTAAGAATATAGGAACCCCAGGGTAGTGCAATGGCATTGAAATGCATACCTCCCACGTAGCTTACATTGGCACCTTTATTACGTAGCTGAAGCGAGAGCATTCAGCGAAGTAATGGTTTTACTAAAACTGTCTGTCCGTCTGTCTGTGCGCACTCTCCTGGTCACATACATTGACCGATTTGGCTCAAATTTGGTACACAGGTAGTACTACTCAAGAGGACCTCTTGGAATACTTTTCAGCCAAATCGGTCAAACGGTTCGAAAGTTATAGGCGGATGAGTTCAGTAACTCATCGATTTGGCTGAAATGTATACGTATACGTAAGAATTGCATAGCATCCGTGTGGATGAG
This sequence comes from Orchesella flavescens, assembly GCA_964034955.1. Classification (NCBI taxonomy): domain Eukaryota; kingdom Metazoa; phylum Arthropoda; class Collembola; order Entomobryomorpha; family Orchesellidae; genus Orchesella; species Orchesella flavescens. The sequence continues at coordinate 20,615,786 of OZ035955.1, forward strand.
CTTGTGCATACATCCGGAATCATGTCCTTGTGCATAAAGCCAGAATCCGGAATGGAATTATGCGTTTACTAAGTTGAGAGAAGATCGCAGAGGTGGGTTTAGAGAGAGGGGTGGTGGAGGAGATTTGGTGGACATGGGAGGAGGGGGTTTGGAGGTGATCACTCAGCGCCTTCTTCAGCTACGACTCTGGCCTGCTTACTAGCAGTTTATTACTATAAAAACTGACCTAAAGAGGATTTCAGAAGATTTTCAACCCCAAAATAAGCTGCACTTAATATGTGCCAGGAGTAGAGTTATTTCATACCAAAATACTTAGCCTGGATGTACTAAATTTCCAGAATTTGTTATTATAAACCTACGAAAATTAATATTTCACTTACTTTGACTTATTAGTTAAAACAAGATACATTATTTAACAAGCCTACAAATGTCTGGGTTGCTTTAGCTAAAAATCTTGCCCTCGGAAGAAAGTAGGAAGTCACTTATAATAAAATACGAAAACTTGGTTTTTTCTTATTGCAATGTTTTATGTATGCCTATGTATAAAAGCTGTGTTTATATTTTTAGGTTGAAAAGGCACGTGCGTGTTTTATATGAAAGCTTTGGTCTATTGGGATTGGGAGGCTTGCTGTATACCTAAGCGGAATAAAATGTTTCCGTTTGAGGTAGACAAAATGAAATGGAAAAAGAATGAGAAAGAAATTTGCAAATCTATAAGATTTTAGATCTCCAAAAAACATTTTCCACTTGGTTTATTCTTGTCTGTTGGGCAATCATTTTCATGTCCCTTGGGTTTCTTTCCAATACAATTCAGTGAAATCGGTTGACCCTTGTTCTCGGAGGCAAAATCATGTTGATCTCAAGCCCGTTACCGGCCCTTATCACTAGGCTTTATTATCCCTCCGCACTTGAATCCCCCGAATATGAAGCACTTAATATCATTACATCTATTGATGTCGCACTGGGCGCATCAACTTTGCACTAAACTCGCACAAACTTTTCGCTAACTTTCCACTAGGTTCGCACTAAGCTCAAACCAACTTTGCACTAACTTCTTACCGACTTCATACTAAGCCCGCATTAATTTAAGGTCAACAGTGGTAATGATCTTGAGGGATTCAGGTACGGAAGGTCAAGAGCGTTGGGGGATTGGAAACTGGGGTGATAAGGGCCTAGATATAGTTTTATGTTGGATATTGGCCAAGCATTGGCCCGTCCATTCCCATTTACGTATGAATGTACTTTTTAAATCACCGATTCAACTGCTAAAGTTCAAGAATAGAACATGATCAGTTCGATTAAGTTTACAAAATCCATCGCCAACCTAAAGCAATGTTATTGCTGCTTCTGAGAATGAAGAATTGAAAAATGTGATAGGGAACAAAATCAGCATACAAGCGTAAATGGAAGCGTGGAATATAAACAATAACAGTACGTATTTTCACTTGCTTTTATAATTGCAAAATATGCCTAATTAACAGATTTACATGTAAACTATATCATCATGAAAATCAATCTGCTACGAAAAAGAGTGTACACTTTCATTAATAAACTGCCCATGCTTTAGTATGTAACTAACAACAATGCTAACACTAACATAGTATTATCGAATGAAGAGGCAAGTGAGCTACTTTTTGTAAACAATTCCCAGAACAATAAAGTGGGCAAAATCAACTGAAGCACATCAAAAAATCGGCTTACTTAACCTAGATTGTGTGTATTTTAGAGCAGAGATCAAAAAGTTGTAGCGTAGGTTGTACAATTTTGATAGGAAGAAACGTATCTTTTATTTCTGCACAACTCTTCCCATCAACATCTCATACCATCCAAAATTCTCATTCCAATAGGCTTGAGGCTATCACTAAACGTCAACATAGTGAGTTGGCTGCCACCCATGTTTATTCTTTGTCAGCTCCACACGGTTCACTGCTAATTAGCAACTCACTAAGCCTGTTGTTGCGCTTAATTTACTCAAAATGGTTACTAGCTGTTCTAGGTTAAGGAGATTTAGCTTCAAATCGGTGTGTTGTCAAAGGGTATTATGCTCCAGCTTAATAGTAAGGTAGCAAAAATCCTTTCCTAAGCCCATGCAGCATATAATAACAAATCCATATATGGAAATGGAACTAGGCTTACATTAACATTGCACACACAAATTCACGAAAGAAACATAAATGACTACTTTCCCTGCCTAAACATAATTGCACATTGCATAAAGATTATTATTACGTAAGTCGGTTGTAAGTTGATATTATTTTCATTTAGCAGGATTCTGGAAAAAGGAGATTAGTAGCTGTGTAGTCGATGGTTGCTTAACGTAACAAACCGAGGAACGAGGAACAAAATAGGTCTGCATATTAGACTACGTAATCTGTTAGTAGGAAAAGGGAATAATTAGGAATGTCAACGCTTTGAAATCTATTATCCATTCAAAGTAAATGATGTGTAGCAAGAGTACGAGGAACTTTCTACCTAAATAAATATATGTACTTCTTGTAAGTATTATCTACTTCCTTTGAAGTAGTCAAGAACATAACCTTTTCATGGACTCTTGTCAATGATTGGGAACTGTTGCTTGTGCCCGTTAAATACAGAACAAAGCACAATAAACATTGTTCTATTCTCTCTGATGAACGCAACAGCTAATTAGGAGATGTAAAGCTATATGCTTGATGTCATGTGCAGGCAGAAAAAGAAGAGCAGCAGCAATAAGAACATGTTTGTATGAAATGGTCCTCAAATCCTTTTCCTTTCAGTTATTTGCACTGTTTGTGTTTGTTGGCCATACTGTTGCTGAAAGATAGGAAAGATAAACTTGATAAGAAGGTAACGTCTAATGACTTTATTATACACCCACATGCTACTAGTTTTTGTTTTGACAAAATTCACTACATGAGAGTATTCCTTCATTCAGGTATATTGTTCATTTATTCCCTCATTTTCAAATAACCTATACTAATTTTCGATTTTGTTTGAATGTAGTAGTCAGTAAAGTAATGTGTGGCTGGGACGTATGCACTCGAGTAAACCATCATTCGCTTTCAAATCCCGACTCAACTTGTATTCAGCAGAAAACCAGAGATGACAATCAAAGTATCAATATGCGTGACAAACGAAGATATTAGCAATTAAGGCGAACATTTCTGGTTGAGTAGGCATTGAGTATTAAAAGCCTACTATGATACCAATTCTACTAGTGGGCCAAAACAACAATCATCCTATGTTGTTAAGATTGAAACCAATATTCTGAAGCAGAACACAAATGGTGTCTGTACAAAAACAAGTTCACTTGAATGAAATTGAAAACACTGTTTTCGATTATCATAAAAACAGTATTTCATGTTTCCCAATTTTCCAACGTTCAGTTCTTCTTGTCGGAACTGAATCTGATAAACACTTCAAAATTCTCCATGAAACCATGTAGTTTGTTGTATATGATCCGTCTAATTCTCATAAATTCAAGTCACGCCTTCCCTTTCAGTTTGTTTGCTTGCAAAACATGCAAGTGCCAAATCGCCATTTATGTCATAATCAGTGTCAGAAATGCTATACTATGTCGATTTGGTTGTGTGCTCTTCATAATACGAGTTCATAAGAATGTTATAGTTTTGTTATATGAATATAGTACGGGTTTACTTTACTACTTTAGTCTCCACTTTGTTTGTTTACAATAAAGAGTGGAACATGATATACAAACATGAGACATCGAGGTTTATACCAAGGCTATCAGGAATTAAGTAACTCACAATCGGATGAAATTGTTAGAACATGTTTTACTATTTAACTTGGCTGAGAACATCCTATACTTTGCTGTATAGCAATAAGAAATACCCAAGCACGAATCCCACTATCCGTCTTTCTGATAGTCATATGTATATGTAAATCATTCTGCATATATATTATGAACATATAAAGCTTTCACCCAACTGCATCACTTTGGTTCTGTGGTGCAAAGCTGTTCAGCTGGAATGAAATTGATGTACTTGGCTTTTGCTGAAATTTCTCATCTGCCATTCACAATTGAAGTAATAAGCACATGAAGGTTGGGCAGAGCATGCTAAGGCCATAGTATAAATTATGAATAATAGATTATTCCAACTGATATCAGTTATTTATGTAGGTGATTTTTCTTCTTGGCGAGTTGGGAGGAGAAGGGAACATCACCTCGATGTTTTGCGAGCAATTTTGTTCCGACACGGTGAGGGAAGAGTTCGCCTTTTCTCACATTTTTTCCCTTGTTCTTCTGAGCTGTAGTTGTGAAACTAGGTATTTTTGTTCACGTTCTGAAGCTAGGACTGACAATGAGCTACTTGAATGTTAATACATAAGTTATGTACTCAAAAAGTTCTGTACTGTCTAAAGCTCCGACCTGCTACATGATATATAGGAGCACCCGCAACAAATTAAAGTTGAATACCGTTTCTGGTGCACATACGATTTGGAGACCAATAATCCAATTTTGCCACGTTTTCATGTAGTATTAATGTGTATCTATATACAGAGAAGAAAGTAGCACAAGCACATACATCGCTTCACCCCTCACACGAAGTTATTTAGTGTAGTTGATAATGTTGTTTATTTGGAGCAGTGTATAAACACCTAATTTCATAATTTTTTCATGATGACGACTTGATGACCATGAAACTAGAACGGGAGCAGAGTGGTGCTTCCCTTTGTGACTTTCAAGCTCTGACTCTTCTTCTTCTTCTTCTTCGAAATGCAAGGAAATGGTGAAAGAACCAAGTTTTGGTTTCAGTTTGGTTGAAGGAGAGGCTTCTTTTTTTTCGTGATTTGATTGCCAGCTTCGCTTCGCTCCATTTCATGGTTGGTTTAGCATCAACACGCAACCAGGAAATTCCTTCATAAATTTTACAAGTATGTGGCATAACTTCTGGCGTGGTTTGACAGAATAAGGAAATACATTTTTCAAAGTTAGACATTTATAAAAAAAAGTTTTTAATTTCCCAATGAAATATTGGTATAGATATCTAGCTATCAAGAATACAAAAGGCTGTCTAACTATGTCAAGGGTTCGAGAGGTGAGGCGTGCCGTATCAAATATTCTTTATTCTTTTTGTAAAAGGAAAAGCACTCTGTCATGTAATACTCACAATTATTACTCTGCCACTGACTCTGGTATTTATTGCATCATCACCATCGACTTTAAGGTTTTTCTGCAATTTGCAATATTTTTATTATCAACCTTCAAGTTCGTGACAATTATTGGAAAGAGGTACATACGACAGGTGCAGCAGTATGATTTTTTATGTGGTTAGGAAAAATATGATTTGTTCAAACAAAGGTTATACTGTTCTACTTGTATATGCGATATAAAACTCCGAAAAATGAAAGCCAATTAAGGGAGAAGAGCTTATTAGCTAGTCTATCTTATTGAGCAAACATAATATACTACGTTATGGGAGGAATTACACAGGTAGAACTCATGTACGCTGAATTATTCGTCAAAGACTTGGAAAGGCTGATGGAATGGATTAGGCAATGGGAACAAAATTATTCACTGAAGAAAATGTAACGATTTTTGAGTAGAGGTAGAAAATCACTTTCAAAAAAGAGGCTTACAACTTAAACAAACCCCATTAATGTAACCAATAACTCATGTCTTTTCCTCTTTCAATGATGCTTTACTTACATTTATCCCTGCATCCCCAACAGAAGACCCTTGATTGGATGCTTAGTGGAATATTACGAGTAGAACAGAATCTATATAGTAGTAGCTGGGTAATAATAATGGGTATAAAAATCCTGTTTCCCAAGAAGACGTGGTTAGGGGCAAATTTCAGAATTACCTTTCTCTTCTTACTCTCTCTCTCTCTTCTTTCTCTGCCTTGTTTCTATTTGCTGTTTTGTTAACTCATTCATTTTGTCGGCGAGACAGATGGATTGAATGTTAGAATGCATGTGAAACGTACATAAAAAGCAGCATTACATGTGCAAAGGCAATATCAACTACCATACCAGGTAGTATACATATATTATCGCGAACTACGAAATGGGGAATTGGTGGGCTAAAAGGAACCAGAGTAGTATATTTGATAAAGAAAGGCAATAGGTGAAAAAACGGTACGAAGAATGAAAACGTGTACGTAATATACTTATTGGGATGTGTAAGCCTTCTTAGAAACTCTCTATGCTATGATCATGATGATGCCGCAACCACTGCTGCTCCTTTTCACCTTGTTTTTTTTCTCTTTTATCCTGACTGAGCATCCCTTTTCCCCCCTTTGCAGTTTACTTACTACTTATTTCTACAGAGCTCAAACTGCAAGTTTCCAACAGCAAAAAATTGGTCTCAGTCATAAGGCATAGCAAAAAGGCATTATCACTTTTGTAAGTAGAAAGCCAGTTGGAACCAACTGGTTTGTTGGCATTGCTTGGGCTCTCTCTCTCTCTCTTCTGCTCGCAGTGAAAACGGAACGACAGCAACCAAATAATATGTATGTATATTGCATGTACTCATTGGTGCTGCTGGTGGTGGTGGTGATGTGATGTTTGCTTCTCCTACTTCCAGCGTTTGTAACTGCTTCCCTTTCACTGCTTATGCCGCTGCTAACCTAAAACATCCTTTTACCTCCTCTAATATTGTTGTGCTACGTAAAGTATGAAAGAAGTGTGTCTATATCGCTCCTCCGACACTGACTGCCAATTCTTCCATGTTGTTCAGTTCAGTCTGTCACTTTTTACTTTATAACTAGAGCTTCTGAACGACTCACCGTCTAGTGCTATCTCAGTGACGGACGATACTGTTCAGTTTCCATTTGACTTTAGTTTTCAGTCGACCACGGCCGCGTGTCATGTATATTCATATATACGATACGTATCATATATTATTAGGACACACGTCATCATTGTCAACTTTTTCCGTCTGGACTGAATCCACAGAAACATGTGCTACATCTACTAACCAACATTCACTCCTACATACATATACTCATGTATGCCTATAATATATAAACGACAAACAACATTGCGCACATTCAAAATCAAACAAACCGTTTACATATGCAAGAGCACATGCACACACATCATGGAGAATAAAGTTGATGATACACCTTTGATATACACACCTGATTTATCATTTCCACTCTAATCAAGCTCGACAACTCAATTCAATGACAGTGGTCTGTTAGGTCGTAAAAGTGAAGGAGAAAGAAAAAGTCACAGCTGAAATTGACTGATTTAAGTTTGTGTACTGTGAAGTTCGGCCCAGAAAAAGAGCTGCTGTGAGCTGTGGCAGTTGGCAGTCATTCTTCCTAATGCATCCATCCTTCAACCATTGCCATTGCCATTGTTGTGATGTGATGTGATGGGGTTGCTTTCTCCGGATCACAAACAGCAACAGTAACCCTAGAGGACTTGAGGTAAAAGCCCATAACACTTTTCCTACGCAGTATAAAAGTATTCAATTACGTGAGCAAACAACCTTTTTGAAACTTCTCTGCATAAATAAACCTTACTTTACATTACATTACCACGCAATTTGTGCTGTGCTCCTGATCCACGACGTCAGTCGTTATAAATTACAAAACTACCAATGGGATTGAGAATAATAATAAAAAACACAAAGGCAAAGTAGTGAGTAACGACCATGAAAACACAGAGCAACTCAACAACAAATCTAAATTAGATATATCATGCAGTTTGAGCAGAGTGTGTGTTGTTCCCAAAGATGTGTGTTGTTTTCTTTCCCAGTTTATCTTCCAAAGGGGCTCTGAGCACAAATAAAAGAGCACTAGTGTACTTATTATAGTCAGTATAAAAAAAACCTAGCTAAACTGTGTTGTGTGTGATCTGATAATACACACGTGGAAATCAAACGAATCCAAAAGAGTTAAAAGGTGAATGAGCATCTGACTTGTCAGTCGGATTATCCTCTTTTCATATTCTCTGAGGACAACTTGGAATTTCTCCTGGCAGGCAACCTCTGAGTTAAGGTAAAAATATAGTAATAATAATTATATTACTTAAGTATTATAGTTTTTCGTTATCTACTGTCTCCTTAAAGCTACCAATAATGATGGAATAAATGGAATGCATATTGTGTGTGGTTACTTGTCGAAAGATATTATTAAGACGAAGGAGAGGAGAAAGCACGTTGATCCTCTAAATGTGTGTGGGTCGCGTGTGCATGTATTATGGATAGTTGGAAGTGGAAATAATGGAGCAAGGTTAGAAGAAGCGCTCTTATTTCTTATACTCCATTTCATTTCCTAGAAGACACTAAATGTAACATAGGGATTGTTCATGAATGTATCGGGTTTATAAAGAGTTAAACTATATGTTTGTAAAGGTATGTAGACATATTGGAATCTTGTAGTAGGTCTGACGAAATGAATAAATAATGCGTAATAGTCTTTTGGGCTCCCGGATATAATGTATGAACTGTGTTGCAAAATAGGATGAACGTAGAGTTAGAAAGTCGAAGAAGGCAAAAGTTACATGCTTTATTACATTTCCAGAAAACTATATGCGCGATGGCGGTAGTAAACACGTACCTACACGTAAAAACAATTGTTATGTCTGTCATTGAAGATGGGAATTAGTAACGGTGAGCTTCATGTGTTTCCTTTGTGTCACAATTTGAGGAGTCAAGGTTAAATAAAAGTTTAATATTGTATAGTTGTGGAGGTATCGTTGATTGTTTTGTTAGCGTTATGGCAGACGATAATATGTACATTTGCTGAGAATATAAAATGATGCCGTGTTGATAGATTTTAGAACGTATGGGAATACAAACAAGGCATATTATCCTAGCTTATATAAGACACAAAGAGGGAAGAGAAAGTATCTAGAATTGTACCTTGGAGTACCGTTTTCAAGAGCTGTAGAAATTTGATGTTTGTGAGTATAATATATTTAGCACTATTTGCAGACACTAGATTCAGAAATGAAGTTGTCTGGCTTATAGAAAAAAATTACACAATTGAGTACCTAGTATGGTTAACCTTAAACTATGACTAAAGAAGAAAGTAGAAGCAATAGTTGGTGAAAGTGGTAACGATTTTAGCCAAAGAGCTTAAACAGAAGTGGTTTTACCGTGAAAACCCAAACAAGTTTTGGATGGTATAGTTGCATCATTGAGAAAAATGCAAATGCTTGGATAGCTACCTATGAATGGTTTTCAGAGTGGAAGTTTCAGTAGTCCTGTTAGTCAACTAACCCCTGTATTAACACCTGGTTCTTAAGTTCAATAAAATTGTAGATTAATAATGGCATAATTTGGTCATAACTGTTTATCCTATTATGTAGTATGTGATTATAGCCTTGGAAAGATTAAATAATTTCTCTGAATAACCGACAGTAGTGGCATTAAGAATATATAATCTGGTGATGTGGTGTCATTTACTTTAAGAAAACAACTTTCTTGATTGTTGGAATTGCTTCCAATTTGAATGTTTCCGATTGCGACTAGTGAGTACAACGACAAATAATACCTTATTAAATTAAATGACTACACATATACAATTGAACACATATTTGATTCATAAATACGTTATATATTTATATACCTACTGGCGACAAGCCAGGCAAACCTTTAAAAAAAATTGCATTGGACCTCCTTAAGCACAAATAAAATTACAAGGTATGAGGGGTAGCTATGAAAAGAATGCCTTCAAATTCATTAAAAATAAAAAGTTAAGTGAGTCAGATGACGGGAACTGGCCCACTTTTTAATTTTAAAAACCTTTGCTTTTCACCTTTTGTGCAATCCACATGTTACACAACATACCTACTCCTGTTCTTGAAAAGTTTTCAAGTTTCTATGTATTTCTAACGTAGTGTTGCTTATTACTTATGTGTCTAGTCTCTATTGTGGAGCATAAATCTAATAGACATAAAAGTAAATTAAAAAACGTACAAGCAAACAAAAAAAAGCACTAACCACACACAAGAAAGAAACCAACATACAATATTTAACCAAACTCTCAATGTAATCGATTTCCACCAAATTACTGTTTCTGTGTTAATGCAGTCATACGATTTCCGGCAAGTATGTATATGTCATGTGTCCACATATTTACCAGGGTTCATACATCCGTGATAAAATTACATGAATTAGCTTTATGAGTCTCCGTTCACAACTTTTGGTATTGCTACTTTTTTGTCACAACATGGTGAAAGCAAGCTATTACTTTTAGTATCTTGTTTGCAAGCAATTCAGTCAAATATCAACGGAGCAATTATATGATCAAATATATATAATTACTACCTCTTTTTCATCAAGCTACAGTAAAAAGTCAGCACAAGGTTGGTTCTACCTCGAGGAGAAAAGTAGCTCCGCTAATAATGTAGATCAGTATTATACCGTATCAGCTCAAGAACCAAGGTTTATGGAATGTGGTAGGCCAGAACCACAACATTGGTTACAACCTCAAAAACTTAGACAAGGAAACCACACACATAATTTTCAATAAAGCCAATGCAATGCCAATACATATTTACCAAACTTATATAATATGCTGTGTAGCTGTAATAGGGGCAGGGGCTGACGTGCATTGCATGGCAAACAAGTAAAGGTCACATTGTGTGGAGTGTGGAAAGAATGCAATAGCGTGCAATACAAACTAATGGCTAGCAACTTGTTGCAGAACAGGATGTAACATAAAGGATGACTTGAATAAATTTGTTTTTCCAGGCAGAGCGGGTCGGTCGGCCATATGTGAAAAAGTTCTTTTTACCATCTTAAACTCGGAACTTGGAGGATTAATACATTACGAAGCAAGATATTGTAAGCCCACAGATGTGATACAAAGACAGGAAATGTTTTTCTGTTGAAAGGGTTCATACATATATATTTCGAAGAAATGTTCACGACTCGCAATTCTAAGAAGGCAAACATTTTGTTGACTTCTCACTTCCTTTCATGGTAGAAAATTAAAAACCACAAATTAAAATGTTAGTTGATACATTGGTGGACTTCTTGGTAATTTGTCGGTGGTGAAGCTGTGTGCCATCATGTTTTTGAACTAAAGAGAGAGAATCCAACCAACCTTCATTTTTATTAGGAAGTAACACCACCTTGCTTACGATTAAATTTGACACGGTACTTTGGCAGCCAACGACAGAGAAAGCCCGTCAATTATTAGAATGAGAACCTTTCTTGGCACCTAAAAAGCTTTAATGGTTCCTTAACAGGGGTAATCCAGTAGGAAACGGCCTGTGTTTTGTAATGGACATGAAAGACATATTGTACCAAAAATGTCAGCCTTTCTTACAACAAGCGCATTCTAAAGCAAAGTCACCAACTTGCCAAGCAAAGCTTTCATCAGCCATTATATTGTATTTGCTTTCATGCATCGTAAAATCTGCGTATTTAAGGCTCAGCCATAGAAAATATATTGGCAATTTTCTTTATTAGACTTTCCCCTAGACTCAAACGGTAGCTTATTGATTGCTTAGGAATGACTACTAGATGACTACATCTGTGTACTAAGCTAAAGCTCATATAGCTGCAGGCCATACGTACTTTCCCCTGACTACATGAGAAGAATAATGGCCAATATGTATGACAAAAAGTTATTTAATTTTCCACCTCCGTCCTCACATTTTAAATTTATATATATTTACCCAACTTTCTAATTGAAGTCTGAAAGCTGTAGTCAACGATAAAGGGTTCTTTTACAGTAGTAACACTCCTTGACTCCTTGTCTGCTTTTTCTCCCATCTCAATCATTTGTTAAAGGACACCAAAAAACATTTCATTAGCAGAGGCACTCATGCAGAAGAAAGTTGTACATCTCTTATGTAAATTAAGTTGCTCCAGTAAAATTCAAGACACTCTGTAGCTTGAGAGTTGGAAATTCAAAGAAATGTAAGGTAGTTTCATAACACCACAATATCCCACTCCCACTGAAGAAAGTAAAAAAACGTCTTGCATTAGTCAAGTCGAGAAATACTCACAAATTTCCCCCCTTTTGTATTTCTCCTAAAAACGGAAGCGTGGAAAACTGAATGTACGTACAAACAGCAGACGTTTTATAATCGAATCGGGGTTTGAAATAAAATATGGTTTCAGAGGATCACTTTTAATAATACTATCTTGTAAAAGCAGGAATATCAAATGCAGGTTGATGCAGTATAAAATTTCAGGTATGGTTTTGTATGAACCTTTTGAATACGGCATGTGGCCTTTTGTAAAGAAAAAAGTTGATGGAAGAAGTAAGAGACATAGGCACAAGTAACAAATATACTGTGACAATCATCATTTCTGAAGCAAGTTCGGCTTTCATTCAGAAATGATAACAGGATGAAGGGGTATTCTATTACAAGGATATTGTAAAAAGGTATGGGTAAAGTAATGCCATTGTTGTTAAATCCTTTTGTTCTCCGACTTTACAAACTGCTTGATAAAATTTAGAGATATATGTGTATACTGCATACATTTTCTTGAGTCTGTTATCGCTTTAATGCGAAGAATTATTAAGGCACATTTATAATGTAGTTTATAGGATGTCGTAGCATCCATATATTCTAAGTTCTAAGGGTATATTACATCATTCATTAAAACGGCTTAAATTCAAAAACATTAGAGGATAGAACAGGCAAAGAAGAATGATAATAAATTTAATATATACCAAGAAGCTAATCGTCCCAATTAAATTTGTGATTTGTGTCTGGAAACGAAAGTTTATTGGACTCCTCAATATAAGTTTATTTGTGGATAGGTAAGGCTCAGGTAGAAAACCTGTATCCACCTAATTAATAATTATAGTCTGTGTCACAAGCCCGAATTTATCCGACCACTGTTATACAATTCGTATTATTTGGATGTTCCTCCACTAATCATTGCACGAATGTGTACTTTGGCCTTTCAACCGCATGGCCTGGATGAGGTTTCATGTTTACTTATTTGCTATCTTTAGTTTCTTCCTGGATCCAATTACTTTATTACATCTGGCGTCACCAATATCACGATGATATAACTAACATACGTTAGGAAAACAGCGTGTAGGAGCTGCATCTTCCGAATGTTCATATGGTTGAAGCTTACATACATTTGTATATCTTGCTACGCATGACAATGTGACATTCGTGTATAGATAATACACGTATAGTGATGAATATTACCAAAAATGAGAAACTTCTTGTAGGCACGCTGTTGTTGATGCCTTGTGTGCCTGAAGAGGATTGATATTTTGAGATGGAACAATGTACATACCTGAAACAGCCAATGAAACAAACAAAAAAATGATGTGAAGACCTATTCCCACTACACAGTAATATATTTATCAATAAAACACCGAAGCGAAGAGGTAAAGTGTGTACTTGTCAGTAACGAAAGTGGAGCTCCTTCTCCTCGTTATTTCATGCGTTGGTATAGTAATGTGGAATGACAATCGCAATAGAAGCATGTAATAATGCATGTATTTTGCAAATTCGACACTCACAAAAAAGCGATTCAACGATTTTTATCAAGGAGGAGACATGCACAGACATAGGTCAATCTAATTTATGAATGGTTGTAGAACCTATAGTTGCTAGGCTGTGCCTCTTTGCCTACGTGAATTACGATCGGTTCTATTAACTTTGTCTATGTGTTTTTACATGCATGAAATTCGCGTACATTATAAAAATGTCCTAGCAATTTTCTACCAAGCTGAGACTATCAAAAATCAAATCATGCACGAAAAATATTTGCTTTATTGGGTTTATTTTAATCTACCTATAATTTTATATCATCAAAGTTTCCATTTTTATCCTTTTCAATATTATGACTATTACAGTGTAATAAAACTAGATTTGCAGCTCCATTAACGACTGTCAAAATGTGTTTTGTAGACAAGGATAGCGATTAATGGCTTTGACCCAAAACAAAGAAGATGAATTGGGGATAAAAATTATTGAATTTTTCCAAAGCTGACCATATACCCACTAATATAAACCAGTAACATGAAAGTTTTATTGTATGAGACATTAAGCTCAACATGAATACAAATGAAAAATGTCCTTCATGAGTTTATATAAGCTCTTGAGCGTATTTCAAAGATTAGGTGGTAAACGAATGTGGCCATAATGTACAACAAAAACTTTACAAATAAAAAGGTAAAGTACCATTTCGAGTAGAGGCTTATTTGAGCTAAAATTAGTGAATGATATAATAATGTTATAAACTCTGCCTTTAATTTTACCTATTCGCTGTAAAAAAAATTTATTCGAGTTGAAAAAAAGGACGGATAATAGGAGTTTCTAGCATTACATTTCAGAGTTTCAATCAGGGTTCTTTGGAATTTTTATCCAAACCCTATGCAATAAACATAATATAAATTTCTAAGGTAGAACGTATTCCCTAGCGAACACCAAGAAAAAAGAAAAACCCAGACTCCCCTATCAAATTTAACCGACGTATGCAAGCAACCTTGACCAAAAGTCGAAGCAGTTCTTTGTACAGCATTATTTATTTTCCCTTTTCAATGAAGGTTTTCGTCAGTGTGTACACATATTCATGAAACGTGCCAGGAAGGATCACTATTTTCAGATCCGCTCTTGCTTCAACCATACATCCAGTTTCACATTCAATTCTTCTTTAATTATCTTGGGAAGTCTGGATTCAACGAATTTATGCAGAATGTTGAGAAGCAATCCAAAGTGAAATGTTTAGATAGAATGTCTGCCCTTACATAAATACATATACTAACTACACAGGTGTATTATGTCCACAGCCAGAATTTCCATCAGTTTTATGATAGATCTTAGAGGGCATGTAATATTCATAGGAATAAAATTGGAAAACTTTTGGTTAGATCATTTTTAGGACATAATATACATATATATATATACTCGGAGAAAAATGCCAGTCTTGACTCTCGAATACATACTCACTGCCTACATAGTTGATATTGTGTGTACAATATTTTGATGCTTTCATTTTTCATATCAATTTCAGAAATTCCCTTCAAACAATCCGGAGAGGGGCGAATAATATATAGTGCAAACCAGTATGAACAAGCTAAAAAAGCACACAACACAACCGACAACCAAATGTGTGCGTATATGCAAAAGATTCTTCATAATACATTAGACACGACGCTTTTTTTGTCAGTTAAATAGGAAGCAAAGTGAAAGCAACCAGGATATCCAGGAACTACAGCCATTAAGCAAAAGTGTAAATTTGAAAGTTTGACAAATGCAAACTCATCTTCTCTTCATCATCTCTGTAGATTTGTTGGTGGACTACTACCTACTTTTTATCCTGAATTTTCCTTAACATAACTTTTCTAAAAAAAAAAACAAGAAAGGATTGCAGCCAAACCTGTCCAAAAAACACGGGTGTAATGATTTTTTCGTACATGGGGAAAATTTGTTTCGCAGAAACTTTACCGGCTTCAGGGATCTAATAAAGATCTCTCTGAATAAAACCTTATTCACACAAAAAAAGGATTCATCATATTAAGTTGTGCGTGATAGAATTCCCAGATCTCCTTAGCTCAGTCAGCGATAACTCTTGAGACTGATGATAATCCTGTAACATCTTACCTGACTATATATAATATTATTGTATATTTTTTAACTTTATATATCCGAAAAATATCGATATTTTTTAGTATCTCAAAGTAATATAATAGTGTTTTCAACAATTCCCTTTTTTTGCAAAACGTCTGCTGGACTGAAAAACAATTATTTAATATCATGCTTAAAATCAGAATTGATCGCCTGTGAATACACGACTCATCCAGATTTCACGATATCGTCAGGTATATGTCTATCATCTAGCACTTCAACTTTCGTTGTTTTGAAGCACAAGGGCCATAAAAGTTTTTTGCTGGAATACATCGATAATTTTAAAGTGCTGAGTGAACATAATAATTCGAGTTGAGACCAAAAATCCCAAACACATCTTACTTTTTTCGCATCCTCCTCCTCACAAGTTGAAGGGCACCAAAGTATAGGACAGGAAAAATAAAGAATCACAGAGAAATCTTATAACGCTGATAGAAAAATCTCCAAGAATTTTGAACAAATACATGGTGTGACGAAGAAGAAAAATAGATAAAGAGTAAAATCAACTAGACGTGTAGAACACACTCGAACTAAAGTGCATGAAAGAGGCTCAGTGTGAGAAGGAAGATGAAGTGATAGTGAAATCGTGCATAAGCAGGAGTCTAGGGAATAACTTTCATCTTTCTTTCTCTCTCTCTCCATGTCCACTCTCTCGACGACAGAAGAACTTCATATCTGTCTCAACCCATATTTTTCACGTATATAGAGCTAAAACATAAGTGTGTTTATAGTAAAGAAGGCAAAAGACTGTGGAAACCAACTTTTCGTCTACAATTTTTTGCTACATACCGGCGGGCAATTTTTCCATAAAAATGCTCTTTTCTAAGCGCATTCCCGTTGTACTATATTTTTGTTAACTCAATCAATCCGCTTGAGCGTTTCTCCTTCCTGTACGCTGTTCACATGAAAAAAAGATGCAATCCCAACATTAACAAAATAAAAGCACAAGGAAAGTGGAAGGGAGGAAGGAAAAGAGAAAAATTTAGTGTCTCACTCAACTCAGACTGAGGAAAAATATTGTCGACAAAACACACCGAGGAAAGCCAAGGAAAACGCTTGTGCAATCTAATCTGACCCTACAAATCGTATTGCCGTTTTTTACCACCATCAGTGATTGCTGCCAGATCGTATCATCGTTACGATCATCTTCATCCCAACAACCATAGCGCGAAGAGTGGTCCGTTGATAGAAAGACAAGACAGCAGAACCAAGGGAAACTGTATTTGTTCACAGATTGTCATTTTCTGAGATTTTTCTCCCAGCAACGAAGCACATCTTTTATCATCCATTCGCCTAGTGGAACTTCAATAGCGACTTTATCGTGAGTGAGTGCTTATAACGCAGAAGCAAATGAATATATATGTGTGCATTATGAAAATATATGTACGTTATCAGATCATCATGCTCCGTGTATAATTTATTGACAGTTATCATCTCATAATAACAATCTCAAAGAGAAAGTTTTACGAGTTTCAATCGCACTTTGGAAACAAGTTCTAAGCGTGAGATAACTAATGGTTTCACCACGTTCTCCTAAGCCTAAACAGTTGCCAGTTATGTGCAGTCATTCGCCCGTCATTTCCCACTCATTCAAACAGATATTTCTCTCTTGTTTGGGGACAGCCAACTGTATCGTTCTGACAAATACATACAATGCGTTACCAATAGCCGCTTACTACGTAGTACATATATCGCGAAATCCACTTACAAACAAGTACTTATAATGGGATAAACCGCTCTCTACAATTTGTCCAAAAGTGGACTGTGTATTTGTGAAAGAGATCATTTCACACCATATGTCATCATCATCACCATCATCAAGGAAAACTCTCTCATCCTCCTTTGGCGAAAAAAAACTTTCCATAAAATAATACATCTGTATTATACAAAGTGACTTTTGTAAATGCCTCTAGTTTCTTCTCCACCTTTGTATGAAGTAAAGGCACATCCGGAGGTGAAACTTACAACGTGGATCGTCAAACTGTGAATGAGTTTGGTTTCATAGTGTTTCCTCCCAAAGCCATCAATTGAACCTCTTCTTGCTGCTTTTCACAGCCTTTGGGTGACTACACGCGGAAGACGTAAAGGAGCAGAACATACGACGCTTCATGTTGTATTATCCTCATCATTACAAACAACATCTTTTTTATGAGATCACTTCCTCTGTACCTTTGGTGCTACATGAGTATTCACTATAAACGCATGAACAGATCCGCTTCATAACAGTAAAAGTTCAGTTTAACAAACCGTAACACGGGTGCTATTAACGAATGGTGCTACTATATGTATATGATAATTTTCCATTTCACTTTACTAACATTACAGTGGTGTTGATACTCAAGCTTCTGTACACTATTCCTTTGAATGTATATATATTCCTGTTATATTGGAACTTCAGTACCTGCTTATTCTCCTTTTGATAACTTCCGTTTGAAGTTATAACATCCTCTTTCACTCTATGTGGATGGATATTTTCACTATCTATAATACTGCTTTTACACACAAAACCAATCCTTACCTCAGAACTAGTCTTCTTTCTTATACTATCTCACGTTGCATTTATTAATGCACTTTCAACTTTGAAGTTTAAAGGACATTTGGTGCTAGTAGTCGTATATATACTTACATATAAAGGAAACAATAAAACACGTATACTATAAAATATGCATGCGTGGTTAACCCTGTCGTACTAACAATGCTTTTCTCCATTGGATTTCTTTTGTAACTGAGTGAAGACAAGAAAGAAGTTACTCTTTCTATTACTAAGGTATATAGTGACTGACAAGTTTTGAAATGTGCATGAGAAGAAAGCATGCTGCTCTAATGTCAATCTTGTGCTACCATTTCATAACAAAAAAGGACGTAATCATCGTATGAACCCAGCAGACTATACTAACCAAAGTGCTTCAGATGCATGTGCACACGACCAACTGTCTATTCGGTTTTGGAAGACGACGCAACGGAACTCAGTAAGGCAAAGTCATGTATTGAACTTTAATACTTTCATCTGTAGTCAAGTAGTCATTTGTGTGTGTGTGTACATGGGTACAGGAAGGTCAAGTCAAAACTAAAATTGTTTTGCTCGCATCTATTTCTGTTTTATGATTTTAAAAAGAACATTATAGGGAAACATTGAAGAGATTTTGGAAGTTCAACACGTCAACACGCACCTCTATATAGAATATGAGATTTACTCTAGAATACTTTCTCGGAATGCTACTTGTAAACAAGCAAATTTCGTTTCTTTAGTTCAATGGTGACGGTTGCTTGAAACCATAAGACCGAAATAACCCTGATTGCTTTCTCTTTAGTCACAGAAAATTGACATTCTTAAGCAAGTTTGATAACATCTTGTGAGGTTTCCATTTCATCAAGTTTCGTGAAGTACGAAATGAATGGCAAAGCTTATAGACCACAGTAGCTTCGAATGTTGGGAAGTAAATATGATTATGTGAATTAGATTTTGAGCTTGATGATAAAAAGAAAGAAAAGGGTCAGTTTCGATGTTTTGAAGAACAGTTCACAGAAATCCATCGTTGTCCTCTTAAATCTAATAGTCTCGGGTTTATTTGATTTCGACAAAAGTATCATTTTAGTATTGATGACCTTACTCTGTAATCCAATATTATTTGCGCAATATATACAAACGAATGAAAGCTATATTCTTTGCTTGATACAATATGCCATGCCTTGTCTCACCGATGTGTATATAATAAGTAACGCTAATTCATAGAACTGTACGATCCACATGTATCCATACACAGGCTCGTTTCATCTACAAAGAATGTAAATAACATTATTTGTTCCTTCCAAATTAGTTTAAACCATGAAAGCGACTTAAAATTTCATGAAAATTAATGGAAGGTTACAGAGTAAGAGCTTAAAACTACTGCAATGGTATCCAACCACGGTGCTGCTGGGTGGAAGCAATAAAACAATCAAATTGACGCGATAATAATCAACCATAGTCACCAGTAAGCAAATATTAATTAATTTATGGCCGCATTTCTTTCTGAGGTAAACTAACACAAATAGTCGTTTGATCAATCAGTTTGTCTCGATTTCTCATTAAATATTCACTACACCAGTGGTATATTTTGAGTGGAACGTGGAAAATACAAACCACTGGATTTTCCCATGTTATCAATTCCTGTATTTGTATTAACATACTGATGTGACGTGACATGGTAAACCGTAAACGTATGGAAAATTGCATACATTCAATTTCAACTCCATATGGAATAGAGTGGAAGGACCTTACAAGTATTTTGGTGTGTTGACAAAAGAACTTCAAAGCTAGTCCGGTGCAGGCACTACTTTGAAGTTTTTTTTGTAACGACATTGTAGACACTATCAGTTTACCAGCACCAGTTTCTCACATGCACATATGCGTTCAACATTTGCCTGATAAAAAAGCAATGGTGAAAAATAACGAGATGAGATATTATGGAGCATCATTGTAGGCCTTATGCAAGCCAAAAATGTCAAGTCATGTGTGTAACATAAGTACCAGTTCATTTCAGTTCCAGCTCTATGTATAAAACATGAAATGTATCTTCTCCCCTTTTCTTTGTATGATTGATATTGATGCTAAGCATTTTCTGTTTGACTTGACATGGCATGAATATACTAACAAGACAAAGGGGCACTGGCACTGATTATATTTTCCCATTGATAGTAGGAATATTCTCAGGAATAACAGAGAGTATGACATTAAATGTCAAACTCATCCAAACAAAATGGGGGCACCACATCATGCGTACTTACTTATATGTATCCAGAAAACTAACAATTTGAATCATTATATAGCCTCAAGTCAAGAAGAAATATATAGCAATTTAGTTACTCGAGGAATATGTACCACTATTATTAGCATATTTTTTAACGATAAGTAAAAACATCAGAAGCATTAGTGCAATATAAGCCTTATATAGCCAATATGCTAAATAATGCCATGTTTCTTTATCATATTCAACACGTCACTTTCCAGTTACTGAACTTCAAATTAGATAGAGTTACATGGTCTCACA
This sequence comes from Orchesella flavescens, assembly GCA_964034955.1. Taxonomy (NCBI): domain Eukaryota; kingdom Metazoa; phylum Arthropoda; class Collembola; order Entomobryomorpha; family Orchesellidae; genus Orchesella; species Orchesella flavescens. The sequence continues at coordinate 20,636,332 of OZ035955.1, forward strand.
AATTCGAAGCGAGCTACTTGACCCTAAAATATCAACCTGTTCTGCTCATACTTCATGTCATGCACAGCAATTCACAGACATTTCATGGCTTTTTCCGTATGTATGGTTCTTATTTGTTTGCTCTGTCGACCAAGATAAGCACTGGAAAAGCGTGTGTCTCGTTGTCCTTGTTAAACCACTGGCGTGATACCATATCATTATCACAAGACTCCGAGTTTGGATGTTTGTTTGATGCTCCAACATAAGGATAGATGTCTTCCATGCACATCCTGTAGAAAATACAGGATCCAAAAAATGAAATAATGATATGATGTGATACGGGCTTTTTATGGGTCAACGACAAAAAAAGAAACTCCCTTCTTCCCATTATATTGTCACAAAAGGAAAGTTGGGTTAATATACGATAGCGGGAGGAAGAAAGTACTAGAAAATTCGCGAGTCGAGACAACGAGACGTAAACTACTTGTATGTATGCAGTCAAGCTCAACTGGAAAGAATAATTCTGGTGGGAATAGTATGAGATTTTTTTCTGTAGAAAATACAACGTTGTGAATTGAGAGTGTACACACTTTTTATTCAGTCTGTCATTTATCATTTGCTACATGGTTATTTCATCGCTACTTCTTACGTGCTGTGTTAGTCATCCACGCTTTTGAATAAACTTATTTCTCTTGACTCTTGTTGTGAGTATTATTCATTGGGACCTGTTTTGATTTCACGTGACAATGATCTCCTTATTTCTCTCCTGCTCTAAATTCAGAGTCCTCATACAATCTTTGATGCATGATTTGATGAAATAAACTTTTCTCTTTTACAACATGAGCTGTTGAGAAGCCGCAAAGCCAAAGCAAGTCTACAACACAGCTTAATTTTTAAAATAAAGCCCTAATTCTTACACTGTTTTCCCATAAAATAAAACAAAGAGTGAAAGCTGTCTCTTTCAAAAGAATGGGGAGAACAACATAGTGTTTCCGTACTCTACTAAATCCTGGCAGCGTCATAAAGTAAGATTAAATGTTTAAGGAAGGAGCCACTGATCTCAAGCTGTCATATCAAAGAGCTACTTAATCTTCTTGGTTGACACACAGATACGTACGCTACTACTATACAATAGAACAGATTCTGCTTGCCTTTGACTTTGCTTTCACCCTCAGAGAAATCAACTAAAATCCGAGCATTAAAAAATCAGCGCGATTCCATTACATATTACAAATGTTTACGTAAAAGAGGAACAAAACTTTCTGCAAGGATTTGCCAAAATGTTCTTAAGCTACTGTTGTTGAAGAGTTAGAGTTATGATTAGCAACACACATCTTCCCCTCTCGGAGGATTTTCTTTAAGAAGCAGATTTTCTTGAAATCTACATTTGACGGGGGAGTTGAAAGTCTTTCTAGATGCTTTTAGCAAAAAATTACTGAAGATGAGTATCTAACCAAGAAAAAAGTATCTCTCTATCAGTTTAGTTATAAAGATGTACTATACTAGTTACTACTTACATGCATATATACACTCAGGAATTGTCGAAACAAAAAAAAGTTGTAAAATAGCAACATGTCTTATTCTGCAGTACACATTCCTTTTTTTGTACCGTTTTTGGCTGAGCTACCCCGATGATGTTTTTATTGCCGTTTTTTGTTGAGGAAAAGACTTTTGCATTGCCCAGGGTTTTTTTTGGTAGAGACAAAGTTATATTACTTGTACAGAAACATCTTTGGACTACAAAAAATATTTTCTTTTATGAGCTGAATATAAATCCAGTGGAGAAGCTGTCAGTCAGCCAAAAAATAGAAATAAAATGAAATCTTTGAAATTGCAGATGAGCACTACCACAAGAACGAGTATGGATAACTAGCAACGCTCCTCAAACAACTTTAATGTGCTGACTAAACGCTGGCTACACACAACAGTGTATTACTTTTTAACAAAGCCAAATTAAGTATGGAAATGAAACTGCGAGTACTTAACCAAAGTAATAATATGGGGCTGGAGTAATAATCTCTTGATTTTTTGGCAAAGCCGCATGTCCTCCTGTACTCTGAATTAAAATATTATTATTACTATTATATATTCAGTGAAATTCTCATTGTGTTCAGCAACTTCTGTCTCCATGTTTAACAATGCCATCCTCAATTCATTTCCTTAGCCAAAGGAAGAGTCAACGACTGAGAATCCAGTTTTTGTCTCAGTTTATCAGAAATTGAAGCAAGACTCGATCCACTTGAGTGCACTCCATCTCAACATATATATGAACGGAACAATGTAACATACATCCATTTTTTTCCTCAGAGAAAGCTGTCACTTCCGAGTTCCTGCAGCCAAATGGATGCTGATGCAACATATACTAAATGCTAGTGCTTTAAAAGTGGAACAATAAAACCAAATAAACCCAGTGACACAGTGTTTTTTACATGGTTGATCCACTTACTGCCAAAAAGCGCTTTTCCTTATAAAATGTGCTGTTCGTTCCCTCTGAAAAATTGCAATCTTATACATTATTAACTTGCTCTTCTACGCTTTGCTCTTGCCCACATTTTATTAAGTGTAGACCCACCAGCAACATAGTTTGCAAGGGAAAGAGTTTTGAATACATATACGGCAAACTATTTTCCAGTTGTTTTTGTGTGGATGGTTGGATACCCCTTTACTAAGTATGCATGGAGATTAACTGCATATCTGTATTCGTCCCAACTATTTGCATCGATAAACAGTAGCAGGCAAAGAAGACGATATCAATAATACTTGAGTTGAAGTGGGTCTCCTCCAGTTCGAGAGAAAGTACAATAACGTTTTATATGTATATTTTACCCTACATTTGCAATGCTTGAAGGGATAGCTCCGATGCAAAGCGCTATATAATGTTGAATGCGAACCTATAATATTCCCCTTTCAGTTCTTCCATAACTAACTTAATATTATTTCATGCAGTTAACTGCTCCTCCCGATACACATTCATATATTAAAGTGGAGAAAGCAAAAGCCATCGTTTTACTAAATGAAAGAGACAATTGCATATAGCCAAGTTTACGACAGTTTCATGTGAGAAACCTCAAGCCAGCAACCAGAACACGTCACAAGGAAAAGACTACATATCATTCTCTCTCTCATCCACTTCTACGACGTTGCTTCTGCTACCGTTGGCCAACTGTGACTGACTAACATGTTCCTTAAGGATCTCCATTATATTTTCGCATGAAAATAGAATACTATATATTCTTCTCCACTCAACTCGCCGTATATTACATTCTTTGTATCATTCTCGAGCTGGAACATATATATATATATTATATATATATACATATGGATGTGCTCCTCGTCGTTTTATATCGATATCATGTATTTTTGGATGTGACTTCACATGAATAACATATGGAAAGTATCTTGTGCATAATACAAGACTATAAATGCGAGGCAAAAACGTTTACAAAAAACCCAGTTTGTAGCTACAAATAGTAAATGATATACTTTTGCAAAAAAAACAGCAACAACCGCCGCCAACCATATCGTTCATAGTATAATAATATGTATATCTACTAGAGCAAACTTTTTTTCTTCTCTATCTGTACATATATATATAATAGTTACGGGAGAAGAAACTGAGAATTGATAAAGTGGAAGAATAAAGGATATAGTCAGCAAGGATGTCCAACGTATTTTTCTTTCGACTTCACAACTTGCAGCGACGGGAAGAAGAGCGGAGACAAAGAGAGCAGCAGACTAAGACTGTACAACGTCGTGGACACAAGTCCACGCGATTTCAATGGTAAGTTCACAACGTCGTCAACACCGGTTCTATCACACCCATCCCCTAATCTAATGTAGTTTACTTTATATTATAACAACAGGGCACACCTCAAGTCCTGTAATCATTTGACTCTGGCTCCCGGACGCCTTTTTGAGAAAGCTCCACCCACCCCCACCGACAGTCTGGATGAGGTTGAGATGCAAATACCGAGGTAATAAATATTTGTAATTACTTTCCTATACATATATTTTCAATTCGTAACATCATAACTGCATTATCTCGTTTGTACAGACAGACAGTGCCCTTCTCATTTTTTTACGCTCATCCGGCTTCGTTTTCATATGCGAAGCCATAATACATATAGCAGTAACACAATCAAACGTAAACCAAAGTTTCATGCAAGCGCTTAGCGGAAAGGTGGCCCACCACACCACCACCATTTACTATGAGGTTATAAAACGCAGGATAAGTGTTCCAAAGCATAAATTTCTCACTTACCAACAGCTCATTTAGTTGGAGTGAAAGGGAGGATTTCCTCAAGTGGGATAAGTACTTTCTCCATGTCCGTACTTATAGTGGATATACGGCACATGTAGGAACAGGAGGAGTATGCATACATTATCATTCTTTCCTTGCTCATGTTGGTTACATCACTTGGTTTGAACTGAAGTTTTCATGATTCCACAAGTTAATTTATTGATCCATAAAAATACCTACTGATTGTCAGTTTGGAATTGTGATGTACAAATATCATCAACAAAACACTTGCTCTTACAGCTTTCACTGTATCTCATCATTAGCATCCATTTAAGTTGAAACGCATGAATGCATTGATTGCCATCCAAGAACAAATGAAAAGCATGTATCATAAAGTATAGGTAGTAGTATGGATAGGGTTGCCAGCAATTCAAAAACATGCCGAACTAGTGCCCATGCATAAATGTTCCTAATTGTAAACGTCTATACTTGTACAACATTGACTTTTGTCATGTCTTTTCAAGTGCAATTCCTCATCCTGATTATGATGGGTACAGTATAGTATTGATGTATAACAGGAAATTTCCCGTAATTTGGCTGGAAATTTAACCCTGTAAACAGACAACAATGAGGAGATGGATGGATATGATAAAGGAAACTTGCTTGTCTGTTCGAGTTTTGAGTTTATTTGTTCAATGTTCCGTTTGGACTTGAAATATGCTGTCTCTTCCCATCCTTTTCAAACTTCACTTCATCAACCATGCATACACTAGTATTGACAATGGAAGTAGGCGTGTGGCATGAAGTGTATGGGAATATATTAGACGGTATAGAACATATTGCAAAAAGAGCTATACGGAGTATAATAGATATAAGTTCAAAGTTCCAGTGTGGCTCATCGTCGACGTTGCGTGACTGGTTGTTCCATTAAGGAAATTTAATCAAATCAATCATATATTGGAAAATGGAGAGTTCTTCCCTTCTGTCAAACCTTATCGGTTATTTGTGCTGATGTGGTTGTGGTGACCATACCTTCCAATGCCTTTTCATGTTGGTTTGGTTGCCTCCCTAAATGGTCTCTCCTTTTGCCAACAACATAGTACTTTTGTGTGTGTGCACTTACGATTAGAAGACGGCCCATTTTTATTTTGCAAAAGTATATAAATGGAGGGGAGTCTACGGTTATTAACGAAGGCAAAAAGTTTCATGTGAACTACGAACAGTGTAAAGCAAGGTGATGAAGACATCCATGTAGCAATTAACTTGTGTTGAAATGAATACTGTGAATATAACACAACCTTGCTTTTATACGATTTTGTGTGAACACCACTTTACTATCTTTTGTATTTGAGAAAATTTGGGGCAAATTGAAACAAAAAGCCGATTCCACTTAGGAATATAAAAATATAATATGACTATATATTCACAGTTGAACTTACAATTAATGACTATATAAACTACGAAACTCAGTTATTATCAAAACTTTTTCAATTCTCTCCAATTTACGCGCATGTTATTTTCTAGCAATCTAACCTGACTCTGATACAAAGGATGTTAGGTGGACGGTTTCATTTTGATTTATAGTCGTCAAAACTTTTTTTTAGATTGATTCATTTTTACTTGCTAGAGTATAATTTAAAGTGTGACATTTCTGATGTGATCATTGAAGAAGTCTAATTTGCTCTTGTTAATCAAATGCCATTAGTTTTTGGAAATTTATTGCTTCAAAGTATTGCTTTTGAATTACTCAATGAATGCAAATTTATTTCAATCTGTTGTCAAACTTCTTTAATATATTTGGTTAAAAGAAGGGTATATAGAGAGCTGAAAGTGTTAAAGTTGAGTCGGCAGTCGATTTTAATTTTCTCTGTACATTAAATCCCAAAGAGGCAGTTTGATAGTCGCGTATTATCTTTCAAAACTGAAAAGCGATAGTTTTCGTATCGGGAAAAAATCCCTTAAAACTATGTATTGCTTTGTAAATATCCTCCTTCTTTACGTTTGGCTGCACAAAAACGAACGAATTTTACAGGATTTATTTAAGACTTTCACATAATATGGTATGCATTCAAGTAAGAAAGTCATTCTTTTTCATTTGCAATATTGCTTTCGTGCGGAGTTTCCTAATGTAAACTACTCGCAATACGTTTTATATTCATTCATACAGATTTTGAAACACTATATGGTCTATGTCTGTGGGTCCTGCCTATCCAATGCTAACAGTACAAATATGGTTAAATTTTCTCCCAGAAATATACCTTATAAAAACAATGTTCATTGTGTACAGTCTTTGCAATCATTTATAAAAGGTTTAAGATTGTTTGAGCGTTTCGAGAAGTTGAACCAAAACACATGACTTTACTACTTTGGAACTCATTTCTCTACTTTATCTCAAGTTTGTATTTTTCCTTAACTCTGACTTATTCAGCATGCTTGATTTTCAAACATGCAGCATCTTTTTGCTCATTTGGTAGCTTGAAAACCATGCTGCAAAATAAATTTATGAGATAGAGGTATTTATAGTAGTTCGGAATGAGAAGTCATTTGTTGTATTACTTAAAATATATGCATATACGGGCAAACATTAGAAACTAATAAAATGAATATGAAAAACTCTCGAAACAATGCTGAATCAGCATTGCTGAATGATGATAGCAGATTTCAGGTGGTACAAATCCATTTAATCTATATATGAACCATGGCCTTTACGTCACGGCTGTGAATGTTAAAAAGTTTGAGCTTGATAAAAGCAATTGTAATATTTTAAAATGAATTTTACAATATGAAAATATACAAAGATATATTTTTGCAAACAAATTATACTGTTGAGCAGCAATCATGAAAGATTTGAGAGGTGGAGATTTTAAATTAAATTGGTTAATAACATAATATATATAGTATACTATCGGAGATGTGCTAAGCTCCGACGATTTAATTTCCTCAATTTAATAAATTGAAATACGAAATACGCATCATCTCCGTACACTAGAGCAAGTTGTGCTAGCAAGATGTGCTAGTATAAAAATAAAGATGAAAGTAGGAATGCGAAAAATTCCAGGTACGCGATTCTGCTGTTTCCTTATGGTAAACGCTTTCATCACAAATTGCAATTTCATAAAATGATTAAATAAACACAAAGGAAAGAAAAATGCAGTCAAATTATACGTAGTTTCCAGGATTTGTCAACGTTACTAGGGGTTAATGCCAGACTTGAAAATTTTACGTTGTATGCATTTTCAAAAAATTGGAGGTAGCCAATGGATTTTACCTCCAATTTTTCGGTCGATGTAAACCCACGGTGTTAGGGGTCTCCGCCGGAGTGATACGTCACCCATTTAAGCGTTAGGTTATCCACAAAAACTAAACATGCAAACATGTCACCCACCAACGCGCAACGTTACCTACCGAAAAAAACGCTACCCACAGGAAGATTTTATGATGGAGGAAATCGATGATGTTAAATTGAGTAAACAATCTGAATATTGATTACTAAATGATAGTCGAAACCTATAATATTATGCCACGAACATTTTAACAAAGCATTTTGGTCGAAAAGGTTTGATTTTGTTTCGTTACGTTTTTTTCGGAGGGTAATGCGAGTTCATGGTGGGGGACGTCTAACACCGTGGGTTTGCATCGACCATTTTTCTACAGATATATACATATATCTAAATATATCTATATATATCATATATATCTTTCATGCATTAAACTATGACTTTTGTAGTCAAGGATCTATTTTGTAGTTCACTTGAGAAAAATACAAAATCCATCTATTTCGTTGGCTTGCAACCACTTTCTATATAGCCATTTTGCGTAGTTTCATGAAAATTCGTGACCTATATACACTTGCAGTTGGTAGCAATAGCAAAATAAAGACAGCTATTCTTGTTCACAGATAACAACATTCGTCAGATAAAAAACCTTCCAAACCTTCGGTTGTATGTAAAAAAAATTTAAATTACACTCAACATAATGTTCGACTTTTGTATTGTAAAAAAAGCACAAAAATAAAGTCTAGTAGGGTAGGGTTTAAGTAAAAGTCCACTACTTTCATACAAGCACTTTGTGAATGTTGAAAAGATACAATATAGATTATTTACTCATGCCTCCTCCGCAGCTTCGTGATACTAATCGACCACAGATATACAACGGAAATTGCAACGAGCAACCTATTTTAAGCATTCACAAGTTACTTTCATTGTGTGTAAAAAAATACAATTCTTGAATCTGCTCGTGTATATATATTGTAAGTACTGTCCCAGGCCCACTAAAACAAACTCAGTCCACATAGAATAAAATATATAAGAGGATCTTTGGTTTAACACGCCCCCCTCTTTTTCTACTGGCTGTCGTAACTCTTTTACTTTGTTCCATCAAAAACAGAGGTGAGCAACTTCATCGGCGTTGTTGAGGAACCCAATGTTACCTGCATACTACATACATGGTCTCACGGTCTGACGACGTTGCTCACCCCTATGTACCTTAAAATATACATAGTGGTTTTATCGCCATTGGTTGCCGGTAAAAAATATCCTTAACGTTAAGGACATACATACATAATGAGTTATATCTATAGCAGAGGAAACAGCTGCTTTATGTATGTATGTTGATAGGAATTTTTTTTTGTAAACAATCACTTAGAAAGTAGGCCTGGAACTATAAGTGTACACAATACACATAATGAGGTAAGCATCAGACATTCAGGACAACTATATTTACTTTGTTTCCTCGCTATTCAGAAGCTACCATTAGATTTTGGCTCTCTAGTTCAGAAAGACATACTTCAAAATTGAAAGTTAGGAATTTGGAAGATTGAATCGTCGGATTAGATTACCTGCATAAATTGAAGCTTTGGACGAATCTAGTAATTCCTGATATTACATTATCGCATTAGCTACAACTCTGCTTTCCTTTTTGGATTCTATTGTTCATTTAGCTTTTTCACGATACAATATACGTTTTTGCTAATCATAAACTCAAAGTCCGAAATCCTACAATAGGCGATCAAGCTTTTGGCGCTCTCATACAAATGCAAAATGGCTATATTAGATTAGAATGGATTTTTCTCTTTGGATTTTCCCAAAAATCAAAGCAATATGTGTGTCCAAATTCATGAAAGCGCAATTTCCATCTCGCTTCCTGACAGCCTCGCTAGTTACGTAGCTTGCGGATCCATCTATAAGCAGAAGATAATGATTTATCCACATATTCCACATACTGCTTACTCTTTTAACGCCAGCTACCCTATTGCAAACTACATATTGCTTTGTACTCGCTTGGTTGAAACGCAGTAATCCTAAATGCCATCATCATCATTGAAAGCAGTCCTTTTAATTACTTTCAAAGGTTACCCTGATTACTTTTACGAGATACGTCCACTTTCATTTCATGCCAATGGACAACAATCGAGTAGGAAAATCAGGAGCTACATTGAAAGAAATTAATTACTGAAAACAATAGTAGAGGAAAATCCTAGACGTAAATAATGTCATGTGATAAATATATTTGAGGGATGTGTATGAAGAGATAAAGCAAACATACCCTCCCATTTCATGTAATAATGCATGTCTACATATATAAATATTCTGTTTTTCAAACTGGAAAGTAAAACTCTCAAAGCTTCCTCAAAAGTAGACTGACAAACCCACACAATTATTTGACAAAAGAAGACAAACCACAATGAAGAATAGGCCCACTGGATTAGTTTCATTTTATACGAAGTAAATATCATTATTTTTTAATGAATGCTCATTTCATTTTATTATTTAAGTATTCCACCGTTTCTTTTTCCCTTTTTCGCTTGTCCCAGCCACAACAGTAATTGAAAGAGAAAGCTGAAGGTTGTCTGCCATAATTCATCACATCACTCACATTCACATTGTTCGTTTCTTTTAAGTCGACATGAAATGAGAATGTCAAGCCTTCTCCTATACAAAAAAGAATGTGAATATTGAAAATGTGCCAGAGACAAACCCAGGCCCAGCGTTATCCCTCTTTCTGACATGACAGCTATGTAGAGCAATCTAGGAAGCAAGTTTTTTTTCTTCAGTATGATATGAATTGTATCATCCCCTTTTCCATTATCGTTGTCATTTACTGAGGACCTTTTTATACAAATAGTTAAGGTTGAGTATGACAAAGGAGTATTATAGAGCCAGAACCAAAATGAAGATGAAGAATAAGTATTACGGTAACACCAATGGGCTCAGAAATAAGTGTTATGTTATAGCGAAATATTAAAAGCATGACGGTTCGAAATGTTGCGTGTAGATAGCGCATCACATTGCCGTTCATGCTTTCTCCTTTTCGAATTTACCTTTTATGCATCTTTCTAGAACCAAGATTCGGTTTGGTGGTTGAAATCATAAGCGGTTGGCTGTATTAGATTGAGATCACAAGTTTATTTAAGGTATTGTATTGGTAGTGTGGTATCAATTCAGACTTTCTCTCCATTCTCGTATTATGATGAATTCTGCATTTGGTTCAATTAATATCTCTGTGCGTGTGCACGTGAAAAAAAGTTATGCTCTTGCTGAGCTTAGCCGGAAGAAGGAAATAGGAGCGGAAGGTAGCTTTCAGAAATATATGTGCACGAACTTAACATCTAACTAAATATAGAATACATGAAGAACTGCGTGTCATACTTAGATATGTCTGAAATTAATGGCAAATGGCATACATTACAGTGAACGCACATAATGTAACTGTTGCTTTTAGAGAATTGCCGTACATGTCTATGTATTTTTACAAGAAATTACCGTAGACATGTAACATATTTGCCTATTTACCTTGTCGAAAGGACGTTCGTGTACAAATATATGGGTATTACGTCTGCTTACATTGAGTATTGATCAATGCACTCTATGTACAAATGTAAAAACAATAGTGTCCGAATGTTGCAAAGAGGATTAGACATTCATTTTGACTCCAGTTTCGGGTAAAGGGCATCAATAATTGTAGTTAAATGCTAGCATACTCTCTCGTATGCATCAAGTAAAAACATTTACCTCAATTGGAAAGCCGGAGAGAGCCATGATGAAACCGTCAGCAAGCAATGCAACCATCTCATCATAGATATTCAAATAGCAAATCTGATGGATAGATGGAAGTGAAGCCTATTCGTTTGAATTAGATGCTTGCGCTGCTATGCTGTAGTGGATAGTATTATGATGTCATATGAGGAGAAAGTCAACCTTACATAAGATACACTAAAAGCTAGTTAAACTTGAAAATATTGGACAAGAAATTATTTAGAAGGGAAATTTTCCAACTATTGCTCAGCTGTAACAAAAGAAACTACGAGTGAAGAATATTTATAAACACGAAAAATCAAAAAAATACAAGTTGGATTGGAAGAAAACTAATTGGACATGCAACTGCACTAATAACAGCACTATAAAAGTACCCCCAATTAGTATATATAGGTTCAGCACTTTAATGTCTATTTGAGTTAAACTCGAAGAGAGTAGCAGCCTTAGATATATTGTCATTTGTCTTTGCAGTGTGTCAAAACACTTTGCCCTCCATGCAGTTGTAATAACGACACCTGTCAAAATTGAAAGAGAAATGGAATGGCAAAATTACTAGCACCAGTAATCTTCCTCCAACGTTTCGAGTATAACTGAAAAAAGCAATAACTCTGCGAACCACAAGTAATTCACTTTCTTCCTTTTTCTCTAGGCTTCCCTTGAGTCGATGTTATTTTGTTATTTGCTAGATAGTTACAAGGAAAAAGGATGCTATGCTGCTTATTACACACACACACACAGTAATGCCTTTCTTTTTTCTCAAAGCGAAGTCATTTATTAACTTAATTTGTTCCGTTCCGTTTTCTTTATCTCAATAATATTTTTAAATGTGGATGAAGATAAAGGAGCATGCACACTACGTTTGAAATGACGTTCAAGAACAGTACCTGTTTTGAGACATGATTTACATGAAAATCAATAACTGCTTTAGTAAAAAAATATTTACTATTTAGACAGACAGATGTTAAACGAACAGAAATGTTATAGCACTATTCCGCTTTTTGAGTGGAAAAATAATGTACACAACAATGGAACAATGTGATTTGGTTTTAGGGGACATTTTATTTTATTTTATCTGCGTATCAAGGTCAACATTTATCATCAATGATGATCATTCATCATCGTCGACTAACAAACGGGAATCATGTCTATCAGGCGAAAGTAGCGTGTTGCAACCTTGGCGTTCATTCCCTGTTTTGTTGAATTCTCTTACCCCAAAAGACTTGATCTAGTCTAGTGTATGTATAGGTTTCATTATTAGACCGGAGCATTTGCGGGATTTGTCTATATTCCTCAAAGAATATTGCAAACGGCATAGTCTCAACTCTCTCAACTGCTTTGTTTAGAGTACTAGGAGTAATATTTCCTTCGTGTAATCATTCAGTGCATATGGCTTTGATTAACAAGGTTGTTTCATGGTTGATATTGGTTGATCCTTTCTTCAAAGATCGACCATCTCTCGCTCTTATTGCCTATTTGTGTTTTTCTTCTGAGTAGCAGTGGCAGTAATGACGAAGCTTCTCAAGTTACCTCTATACTTTTATTACCAAGGAGGTTTGGGACTCGTGCTTGTGAAAATGCTCTGTTAAAAACGCAGGTTATTGGACTGCACTCATCTTGCACTTTCAAACAATGTGGTCTTTTGTGCTCCTCACGTTATTCATTTGTATGATACACATAATAACAACTAATAGGCTACGCTATGGCTTAAGCCTCTTTTTTGCTGTCCTTATATTATAATGTACACACAAATTGTAGCGTCTCTGTCCTTGGAAATCTCCTTTTTTCTAGCGGTTCTTCTTAACAGCAACAACACTGTACAACCTGAAAGGTTATAGGATCAGATTACTAGATGCATTACTGTAATTAGCCATAATCATCCAGTGAAAGTTAGTGGCTGTTAGTTATTTTCTGCCCAGGGAAAAATACAAGTCATCAATAGGGTAAGTTCAGGGAAAGTAGGTCAGCGGAAAGAGAGATATGTACGTACATTATTCCGCCACAGTTTGTTTTACAATTTATCGGAAGCGTAACAAGTAATGTTAGTGAAAAGGCTGGCTTAATGTATGTATAATATATTATACAAATAACCAGATTCAGAGAAAATGTGTAGCAAATATCAAAAGTCGAGGTTCATTTTCTCCCGAATTCTAAGCAAAATGGGTGTATACCATTATTTCTTGCATAGTGTAAATTTCCACGAAGCCCACGAAACAGGTAAAGAATAAAGAATGATGCTACTCGGCGAGATTGGAAACCTTATGGCTTTGTGCTGAGGTAAATAATGTGACCTACATGCTTATATAAGAGATGTAAGTGCAGATTTTACGGGCCATGCCATGATGTTATGAAACAACAGAATAACCATAATCGTTACATGTTTTTTGCATGTTTTCCGCGTGCATGCATTGAATACAAAGTACAAATGTAAAGGAAACCTGAATACATTGGCCCTGAGGAAATTTTTTGGCTCATTATAATATTGCATTTGGGTTTATGAAATGCTAAAGAAGAGCCCACTGCAATGTCGCTCAATGATACACGCCTCTGAAATAAAACCAAAACTGAGGACTGCTTGAAGGGAAAACCACAAAGTTTCATCGACGCAATTGAAGTGGAGAAAGAGCAGAGAGAAGTGTGTGATGGTTTCAAGTAAGAGTTGTTACAAATTTCGAGTGACACACGAGGTCCATTTTATATCTGTCATCTTGTGTCAACTCAGCGAAAAGTGTGGCATGTAGTGTATATACACAAAAAACCGGAAGGAGAAAGCATGTTTGCTAATGTAACTCCTCCTTCTTTAAATGGGGCCTTGAAGAACTTTATACCACGTTTTAAAAATAAAGTTTTTGTTCTTTGTGGTGTTGGCAGACTTATGTGTTTCTCCTACACTACTGTAAGACCGAAGAAGAAACCGAGTTCACCATGTTTTTATGATGAGTTTTCAAGCTATTTGATGCTCTTGGCCATGATGAGACTTTGTATTTTCCGACAGAAAAAAAAATCAGTAGAAAATAATGATGATCACTGTAACGATGGGTGGGCCAAGTGAACCCATTATCGTAATCTTGAGGAAACGAGCATCGAGTAAGATGTAAAAACGACAAGGAGATTCATGATGACCTGTTTCTTGATGACTTTTTCTTGCTTCCCACTTCCTTGCTCTCTCTCCATTTTTTGCCTAGATTTGACTTTGTCGTTTTAACTGAAATATCGTCAATCTTTCCACAAGCTTCTTGACTTTTCTCGTCGTGAGACAGTCTCGTCTAAAGAACCACAGATTCTAATAACACTTTAGCTGGCCATAATTTCCATAGTTTTTATATTGCAACCATGCTTTGATAAGGCATCTTATCCTGGCCATGAATATGTATATACCTTTATATCTATAGCGTTCCTATACTTTTATATACCTTATAGTGATTTTTAAAACGGGATGCATTAAACTTGCGGAACTACTTCGCTAAATAAATTACAGTTCAAACTGAAACTCCCGTACATACTAAAACTCTCACAGAAACTAAAACCCTACACACACTAAAACTCCAGTGAATGCTAAATATTATTCACTTGAGTTTTAGTATTTTTGGGAGTTTTAGTATTCATTGGAGTTATAGTATTGACTTGAGTTGTAGTATGTGTGTGAGTTTTAGTCTTCACTTGTATTTTAGTATATATGGAACTTTTAGTCTTCACTTGTATTTTAGTATATATGGAACTTTTAGTACTCACATGTGTTTTAGTATATATGGAACTTTTAGTACTCACATGTTTTAGTATATATGGAACTTTTAGTACTCACATGTGTTTTAGTATATATGGAACTTTTAGTACTCACATGTGTTTTAGTATATATGGAACTTTTAGTACTCACATGTTTTAGTATATATGGAACTTTTAGTACTCACATGTGTTTTAGTATATATGGAACTTTTAGTACTCACATGTGTTTTAGTATATATGCGACTTTTAGTACTCACCAGTGTTGGCCACTATAACTAAGAATATAACTATAAGTACACCTCTAGTTAGTTTTAGTCCGCATACAACTAGAACTACTTCAGTCAATCAGAGAATGAATATGACTACAACTAAAAGTACCTGAGACTACAACTATGAATACAACTAAAACACCTTGTGAATACAATGTTTTAGTTGTAGTTGTAGTCAGGCACGCATATAAATAGAACGCACAATCATAAGAAAGCTTGAAGCCTTGCTCACGGTTGCTTATCCATATACTTGTATAGGTTATGCATATAGGTTTACTTGTAAGTTACAAGTATTGAAGTGATGATGGAAGGTGATTGCTTTTTCTATCAACATCCAGGCATTTTCATTTGCATAATTTGAATAAGGCTCATCAAAAAATATTCAAATTTTTTATGCAGTTTTGCTTAAATGGTTTGTACATATTAGCTTATATGCAAAAATGTTAAAATTACATTTTTCTTGCAAAAATTACAAATTATTTGCAATCAATTTGAAGGCCAAAATTATAAATTGCATTTGCTTTCATATCGATGCTTAAAATTACCAAATACTGACATCAAACTGACGTTTGAATTTAACAATTCTATTTTTTTGGTTCATAAAATTTGTCCCGGTTTATATCTTGAAAATCGTGTATTGATTTCAAGTTTGAATAACGTTTGAAAAGAACAATTATTGAATTTATAATTTTTCTTGTATGAGACTACAACTACTGACTATAACTATAACTACTAGAAGCAGGAATAGAATATAACTAGAACGGTAAATAAAATATGGGAATAGAATATAACTACAACGTTAAATAAAATATGGGAATAGAATATAACTACAACGTTAAATAAAATATGGGAATAGAATATAACTACAGCTACAACACCAAATGAAACTAAGGAATAGAATATAACTACAACGTTAAATAAAATATGGGAATAGAATATAACTACAGCTACAACACCAAATGAAACTAAGGAATAGAATATAACTATAACTACAACACCAAATGAAACTAAGGAATAGAATATAACTATAACTACAACACCAAATGAAACTAAGGAATAGAATATAACTATAACTACAACTAAAACATTCTAGTCGCCAACACTGGTACTCACATGTGTTTTAGTACACATGGGACTTTAAGTCCTCACATGTGTTTTAGTATACATGGAACTTTTAGTACTCACATGTGTTTTAGTGTATATGGAACTTTTAGTACTCACATGTGTTTAGTATACATTCAGCTTCTCTGGTAATTTTTAGTTCTTCAGAAAATGTATTTCCCACACATGACCAGTCTAACGGCTTTAGATTAAAGTTTGGGTATACTCGCTCATTGTAACTCGAATCGCTCATTTAAGGCCGTTGGACGGACAGACGTTGGGGCATATTCATTAATTCGAAGTAAATATCGTTAAAAATTAAAAAAATGAATATTTTAATCAATTTCGAGTTACGGACGGACAAACAAAGTCATTGTGTGATTTTTTTAATTCACTCCATGCCAACTGTCATGCATGCACTTGAATTACATACGTTTGTATGATGACCATAAACCCCTTCAGAAGATCCGGAATATCTTCGAAAGGAAAAGTTACCCGAAAACCAAACTACTGTCATTTGAAAGCCAAGATTCCATTTGTTAAGAATATTCAAAAACGGTTCTTGGGTACTTTTGCCTTTACTTATGGCCAGGAAAAGTGTTATTAGAATCTGTGGTTCTTTCCAATGATTTTATGCTTCGTTTATTACGCTAGTGTTTAACTTATACTAAACGCAGCGAGGGAATACATTTATACTGCACGTACGCGCATAACTACATTGTGCACATGCCTGCATAGTGTAGAAACGTATAGGACACTTCATCACTACTTGATGTGTAATTAAATATCAGCAAATGACTCTATTGTGGGTTTGCTGTTGTCATCTTCAAGAAGTTTGTAAACTATTGAACTTTCCTCACAGTGAGGGCTTCAGAGTGGTTGCCTTCTTATGAGGAAAGTGTGGCTATTGTTTAAAGAGTGACTCGCAAGTAATGAGCTCGTTTCAAAGTTTTTATGTGGGTCCAGGCACTATGCTGGGTATATCCAAACTCGGAAATATAGGATATTTTCATACCATCTTGCAATAAGAATTTCGTCTACTTTTGTTTTAGCAATACAGTGACAAAAATCCGGACACGGATGTTAGAACTGTTTTTTTGTACAGAACTTTCACCTATTTCATTCCACAAAGATCATACATCGGATATAACTATATCATGCCTTTCGACAATCATTCTTTTCATGTAAAGTTTATAAATAAAAAATATAAAGTTACTCAATTTGTGGTGCATCAATTTTGTTTGTGTTTTAAAAAGGGTTCACATTCTTTCATGCGTTAGCAATTTATTTATTACTAGCAGGCCCGACGATCGAGCTACGCTCCGATCAGAATGTCGGCTTTAGTCACCCATGTATTTATGATTTGATTACCAGATTTCAATAAAAAATAATCCCATAGAATTTGCTCTTCGAAGTCTAAAACTTGAGCCACAAATAACTCAATAGTTTTGAGACATTAGTTGTTTTATGTTTGATTATAGGTGACTGAATATTACCTCGTGTCTATGAAATAGAACTAATAGTGGGATTAAAAAAGTAAAAAAATTCACCTTATTTGTAGACACGCCAATCCAGTTAATTGAAAGTATTTATGCTCATCGAAGAGGGCAAATGAAGTTACTTATTTTGTCTGCCATGTAAGCGTTTACGACTTTGTGTATAGCCGCATAATCACATAATCTCGCATTTCACTTGTGACATAACCGCATAAGCTCAAATTTAGCCCTGCCAGAGGGTCACAAACGTTAACAGCAAAGTCATCAAACCGTCATTTTTTCAAGTGAGCGGACTACCATGACCCTTGCCCTTTGCAACAAAATTAGCTAAAAATAAGGACTCATCGAACATTCGTGAGTTATTTCAGGGTACACGACTGTACTACTCAAACTGCAAGCCCCCCAGAGAAATGCAAACTAAGGTCCCATTTATTTTAACCACAATATTGTATAGATTACCTTTGAAATCGTATGCAATTCAAAGGCCCATGGCGCAAATATATAGTCAAAATCAATATTCAATTTAAGAAGTCCCAGGGCACTGCTAATAAACAGTTCGCTTCAAGTAGTTTTACTCGGGAGGGAGCCAATGGAATGAAATTGTTTGGCAAAATCGTCAAATTTTACAAAAATTGCCAATTTCATGTAGCTGTATATTCAACATCAAACGTATTAGTATTAAGATAATTAACTATTAGGATACACCAACTATTTGTGATTCGGATGATGTGCAATATGACTACCCGACTTAAACAACGAAGTCAGTAGGGCCATCGACACAACCTCATTTTTGGTCGCTAAGGATTTTATTTATATAGATATCAGCAGAGTAGCATATATCATACACTACCAGTACCTATATTACATTTAACAAAGGTGCAAGATATGTAATACTTTCTTGGTATGCACTTTTGCGCAACATGTGTTAATTCGAAGCACGTTTGAAATTAGTTCGAATTGGTTACTAATTTCCAATGAGCAATTTAAGGTTTGATGTGCGCTTCGTGTATGTTATGTAGGTATTTTACGATTCAAATCGTGTAAATTTAAAGTTATAAGAGTACTGAAGTCGATTAAGTAATATATTTTATATCTTCCTCGTACAAATAATTTTTTACATATCCATATTTAGTTGCCAAAAAGGTTGACTCTTGTAATCTATTATGTTTTATGTTAAGACAGTACAGGAGCCAACTCCTTTATGTACATGCCTTAACTCGATTTTTTCCAATGTTTTCTGCATTTTGGTCGCTTCAAATTATTTATATAATTCTCCAATAGTTCGACTTGTAGACGAATATAGTAGTTGAAAGAAAACATCTCGCCACGTGGTAGAGAAGCAACATTTATCCTTTTGGACGACATGCTTTTACATTTTCGTGATAAGAAATACTATTTTCGTAAAGCCCCCAGCAATAATAATTTGCATTTTTATCAGCAAAGCCTTTCTCAGGCACCATAAATGTAAAGATATATATACTATTTCTCCAAAATTTCAAATGTTTACTTTCCAGGGACTACTGCATGTGCTACATACCTACAGTGCTTAATGATCTACATTTTCAGACAGATAATACCTTGTGTATGTGTATGTATATAATTTGGTGAAACTTCAATTACGCTTTCCTATACTCCAAATATACATTTTATACGTTTTTCTTTTATTGTTTAGTTAGTTCACATTTTGCAAGTCGAATTAACTCAAGATACACTCTGGTGAAGGAATATCATGCATCGCAAACGTAAAGCAGGAGTGAAATGAAAAATAAAAACTCTCACCACTTATGTTCGCCCTAGTTCATATGAAGATACACACTCTAGTTACTTTATACAATATTGTACATAAATACAAGAAAATGGGTTCAAACTGGGTTATTTTTCAAGCTTAAAGCTTACGTTTAAGCAAAGCAAGCCATCTATATGTTATAAGGTTAATAATGATGTACACAGAGTCATGATCAAAATTACATTCCATATTTTTTCATTATTCTGAAGTTAAGCCTAAGCTCCATATTTTTTATTATCTTGAAGCAAAGGTCATAATTATGTTGAGCATAAATTTCAACTCTAAATTTTCAGAAAGCCTCTTACCTTATCGTATCTTTGCATGTAAGACCTTGTACCAAGAAATTAAATGAATTTAATTTACGAAAGCTAAAGGCTATACTAAATTAATTATAACCGATCCTTCAGTACAAGTGTAAGAACTGTTATTGAGTTTTGCAATAAAAATATAAAAGTACACAAAAACTTGCATTATTTTCTTACAACGTAGGGAGAAAGCTCTTTTTTTTATTGGTAAATGGATTTAAAATGGAAACCAGAAAACCATAATAAAACTTGTTTACACCTGAAAGTGTGTGCTTAGAATTTTAAAACATAAAAAAGTTTACACATAGCGTCAAGAAGGTTAGCAAATTGGAATCAAATGAACTAAAAGTTTAAACCGAAAATTTATTAGAAAAGCTTGATAACATCTGTATAGTAAAAGTTTTATATCAATTTGAAGCAAAATGAAAGCTTTTTCGAAAAGGAGATGTGTAATAATTTTACACGACAAGAATTATCGACTCAATCCATTTCTAAAGGAGGTTACCGAATCCTTACATACAACCTTTTATTTCTGAGATGATTGACTTGACATTTCATTTTAACATCACATTATAATATGCATACTATCCAACATGCAAAAAGGCAGGTGTGGGTCATACTGACGGGTTTTCATTCTGAAAGCATAAAAGCATGTTAATTCTCAAAAGTTATGTTAACTTCCAGAAAACACTGCATTATCATCAGGCATCAACTGCATATATGCTTATTCTTCCAACAAAAATAAGACGGGATGTGCAAGCAAAACTCCATCTTGCTCCAATGAAAAGGCAAGAAAAAATATTATCCTGAAAAGAGTTGTAAGAATTTCAGGATTTTATTCGGGAAGAGATAAGGCACGAGCGTGAGAAAAGGTAAGATTCTCGTTTAGAAGAAGTGGCAAGAGAATCTGATAGACGAGCTAAGTGTAACGTCCTATTTTCGTTAGTTACGTTAGGTGTAAATTCAGTTTCCTTTTTACATTCCTCTATCTTTTCTTGCTGCTCTGCTCCTTGTTCCAACTCCCAATCCAGCCACCTTCTAAAGGCTTCTTTTGAAGAAGTAAATTAGGGGAAAACTAAGGGGAGAAATGAGCTAGACGTGGATAGTGCATTAAAACGTCACTACCGTCCTTGTATCTGTCTCATCACATAAAGTATCTATAAGTATATGGAAAAAGAGAGCCGGTTGCCTACACACGTGCTACTTCACTATCACCACAGCCATTACTCTCTTTTTTCCCCATGCTCGCTAGACACTAGAACTTGAACGTTTTAGTCTCATTGTTTCCCCCTTTCGCTGACATGCATGTCCATGTACCATTTATAATGCAGGGAAAGAGAGAGAGAAATTGTAACTTTTTATACATTCGAAGGCATATGATAGTTAAATGGTGGAAAGTCAATCGAAAACGGGCGAAAAGGGAAGAGCTGTGTGAATTTGTTTTACTTTCCTCATTTTTCACCATATATATATATATACCTTTTCCCATCCACATTGACTTGACTGCTGTAGGCTTTACTTCAGAATACGGAAAGGAGTTCACAAATTTTACACAACTGTTTCCACCGTATCATTTCTATAAATGCTTTCAACTCATTCATGTCATGTTAGCCATCTAATGCCCAATTCATTTTCATAAATCTTCCTTTTTCTCATTTTTTCCTGTTTCTTATTCTCCATTACTGATTCTTTCGTTAGCAAGACACTCCAGTATAATCAAAATACTGAGAAACATCTCACATTCTGTATCTTTAGTGGAATAATTCCTTTGTTGAAATAGTAAGTCAGATTTACTTACAGGATGTATACAATATTGTATACGACATACTGGCACAAATTTGATTGAAATCGAAATATATATTTTTTTCTAAAAGACTATCAGTTTCACTTGAAAAAATGGGTTGTTTTTTGTAAACATTTTTTTTACCTGACGGAAAAGTTGTATTATATAACATTAAGTTTTCATAGAAGCTTGTTATGCGTCATTTCTGAAGGATCATGTAACAAAAATCAGTGATAAGAGAAAGTGAAGTCTTAGGAATGTTTATCAAGAATCCAAAACTAAGCAAAAAATGGAGATGCACAGACTCAGCAGTCCTCTTTTTGCCTTAACCTCTTAAAAGCGCTCCCAATCACGAGTGCTCTTTAGCATAAAGTTTTAATGCATTTTAGGAAAAATGATGAGATGAGGGCAGATTTATTATGCATTAGCAAGATAGACTCATTCAGCTTCTGGGCTTTTTTTACAAACTCTTGAAATCATGTAAGGAATAATCTAGGTTAGCACACAGCGGCTGATTGGGAAAAGTTTAGTTGGAAAGGTGGAGGAGGCGAAGAAATAAAAACTCCTGCATCATCTTACAAACTCGGTCTTTGTAAGCCCTTGAGAATATCTTAATTTGAGTCATGGCTGCTCCAATGCACAATTTTTTTTCTGTGGCTCGGCTCACATCATATCACATCGTGTGAAATAAAAGCTTAGCGCAGTGCAATATAGTTGGTAGGTTTAAGAAGGGTTAATAATATATTATGCACCGTAACTGTATTATTTACACAGGGGAAATAGGAGCAGTGAAACCTACAGAAAGAGATACTACATACTGGAAAAGTGGGTTATGCAAGCGGACCGTTGCCGGTTAAGTTTCTATTTATCGATAGGTGTTTTTTAATATATCCATTATTTGTAAAGTAGATTTATGAATTGTATGTTATATGTATGTGTATTTTGAATAGCTAATTAGCTGGGTGGTAGTAGTAAGCAAAGTCGATGATTTTTAATGCACACGAGTTTCGTGTGAACTCACGTCTATCATTAATTTATCGTAGCCATCCACACAGCCAAGCCAACGCATTTTACCTTTATCAGGCCAGAGCAGAGGTGAATTTCGAACAAATTTTTTTTTACAATCCTAAGAAGCATTGCTTATTGTACTAGGGTAGCATACAAATGCATGCAAAGTACATAACACAATTCCCATCGTGGTTCATAGTTCACTCCACACATAGTAAAGAAGTGAAAGCACGGTTAAGGGGCTCCATTTCATGTTTGACTTTTCCTAAGTCAATATTTGGTTTAAGAATGCATTTTAAGAGGGAGTTTAACCATTTAACCATCCATGGGTCTTGTTGTAAACGTTTTCAACCTCTGAGAGGTTCCATCATTTTAACGGATTACTGACAAGAATGAAAAGCTTCTTCAAACTGAGATCATCTCCACATACATACACGTGTATGCATGCTTACATAATATGTGCTATGCAATACTTGTTCTATTCTCACTAGTCAACAACTCCAAGGAAAACCTTGTAAAGCATACGCTATGAGATTGCGTATGGTTGGATGTTTGCTGCTAAGTAATACATATATACATGTGTACGTATGTAGTAGACAAGAGAAAATTTGTAAGAGTCGCAAAGTACTACTGGTAAATCATCTAGTAGTACTAGACTAGTACACATAAGAAAGTCGTGAGGTAAGTCAATGGGTTAAGCGGATTGAACCGTGAAGTATGCAGAACGCGTACATGATTTACAACAGTTATTGCATCATAGGTCAGCAGTTTAAACTTGGTTTTGTACAGATTGTAAGCAAAACAAAACGTAAGAAAATGGAAAATACTTGCTTCAAAGCAAACATTTAATAACAGTTTCCACTAGGATTACCACTATCAAAACCATACATGCATAAATATACCTCAATTGAAGGGAATACTCAAGAAGAAGAGAGATATTGGGATTCATGATTTATCTCTGACCAAAAAAAACTGAAGCAGTTACATATAAAACGTCAGCCAATTCTTTTTATAGGAACAAGACAAATTCGAGTCCCTGTTTTATTCCCTCAAGTGCGTCCATCCGGGAATAAATACGATGAGATGAAAGTATATGCATATATGTATATATGAATACATACATTTTTTTAGATAGATGTACGTGTGTAAACCAATTGACGAGAGACAGAAGTACATAAAAATGATGACGAGGATATTGCAAAGTATGGATGAAAGACTCAAGTAGCTTGGGAAAAGGAGAAAGTAAAGACAAAAAGCAACTGTACTTTTCAGTTTTATCTTGTTCTTTTTTTACTTCAGTTACAATCTAGACATCATATCATCACTACCACCACGACTATACAATCATCGTTCTCATCCAGAAGCTTCTGAACTAGTGACAATAGTTGTCCATGGATTGCATAGAAATTGCCACTTTCCGAGTAGCTTGATCAAGCGCTGATTTTTGCAGTAGTGTGGTCGTGTCGTGAGTGTCTACTACGGCTATATTACTTACTACCACGATTACGCTTAAACCAGTTACTGATCTAGAATCAAATGGATCGATTTAGTTCTTCGGACAGTTCACAGATCTCACAACGCTTAGGCTGACTAGCATAGTTACTTCAATTGTGCTACTCTACATCTGACTGATTCAATTATCGTTGCCAGTACATATTTTAACCAAAGAAATTGGAAGATAGATACAAAGTCTGTATATATCTTCAAGCTTCTTTAATTTTAACCCACAGGATTAATTATAGGTACTGCGGTTCCCATCTAACATTACCATTAAAAATATTTATATTAACGGTTTTTAAAACTTAATAGTTGAACAAGCAACATCAAATTTTAACATTTCGAATATTTAGCCTACATATCTTGATATTTTAAGGTATCAAGGAAGTGGCACGTGCCCATAAATGCCTGATGTGGCCTGTCGACTAAAAACTCACATTTAGTTTGTATTTTTAACGGACTGGGTTATTATAATAATAAGGTTTGTTTGCTTTTGGTACTTTCTTTCCTTCACTTAGTAAAAAACTAGATATTGAAGTAAGGTGAGTACAAACAGATAGTTATATAAAGTATAATATGCAAAAATATAGATTGTCCATGTATACTTACACCGTAATGCTAATGACTTACCTGCACCGTTTCTCTGGAATATCAAGTAGACTCGTGGAGTAGTCCTCCATCATTTATTTCTATTCCCATGTCGAAATGCGTATTGCAAAGAATTCTTTGAGTAATATCCAGGGAATTACCATACAACCGGTGTTTGAAGGAAGTAGACAAACAAAACAATATCGCATTTCATTTTCGTTCCCAATTTCTTCATTTGGCGTTACGTGGTCCGCGTGCATACAACGAATAATAATGGGGCTTTCCCAACTCTGAGGACATTAAGCGAGCTTCCAACAAGGCGGATTCACATTGCATTATCTAGTTTCCAAGCTAAGCTTGACGTGCCAATCCATTTCTTTCTCTAATTAAAACCTCTCCTCCTCCAACCATCCCCCACTTTTTACGTATAACACTACAACCAGTTTATTATGGAGAGGCTCTAATAGTTAAGGAATAACGACTAGGTTTTGCCTTCCAAATTAATATTTGATGATATGATGATAATGATGAAACTCAACCCAGTGAATCGAACTGCACTGTTGTTTAAACGACTTTTCAACGAACGCCAGTGCAGAGCGAACGTGAACAAGAGGTTCATCATCATCATCATCATCATCAGTTTCATCAACTTTCCTTTAACATGATAATATATGCTTTTCCTCGCTGAGTGGATGGAAAGGTAGAAACGGAAGAAAAGGCGAAAAAATGTTTTGAAGTTGAGTCGGAATACATTGCTCAAGTTGTTCCCTATGCAATGCAATCAATACGGCATCAGGTTTTTATGAGTTGTACGCTCCGTTTGTATTCGACAAAGTTGGTAGTAGTTTTCACTCTCAACTCTCCTAACTTATTTACCCGTCTGCTACGACAACAAATATACAAAAGTGTATTACGTCAGTGTATACCATACCATCCTTTAGTTCTACTAATGAATCAGAATCAAGAGTAAAGTTACTTTTAAAAAACTAAGCTCAAAAAACTCCTTCGTCCTTCCCTGGGTCTAAGCTCATTTAACGTGAAACAGTTTTTCAAAACAGCTAATTTGCATGTCACTAACGAGCTTAATGGGATTTTGTGATGCTTGCTTATTCTTGGACTAATCAAAGCAAAATACAAAGTTGGAAAAAGTGAGTTTTCACCATCATTCAGTCAGTCAGTGTGTGAAGTTTACCGAAGGGCAATGAAAGCTCATATTTTTTTCCAGTTTACGATTTATAATCGCGAATGGAACGCCATCAAATGGAATGATTTGAAAAGTTACGAGATGAAATTGTTATGTCCAAAAAAGTACCTCCTCTCAATGGTGATACTATTTATAGTCCCTAATTTGCACCTATTTGCCCACAAATACCATTTGGAAAAGCTGTGGGTATCACAAAGAGATTTAGACAGTCAGAAAAAAGCCCCATGAAAAGAAAACAAGGGCAGTCATTAGCCAAGCTACTTTTCCATTCCTCATCATCGTTCCAGCTTTTATGTGGAAAGTGAAATATTGCGTAGTTATTATTGCAATCTATATAAGTCGAATGTAATAACACTGTAATGCATAATAATAATATTATGAATAACATATTTCATTGAAACTAACGCTATATTGGAGTACGTGTGCTCATGGTTAATATGCATACAAAACTCGTTGTGGAATTTCATGCGTCGTAATTCCGCTATTTGACTTGACATTTAGAGTTCTTATATTGTGCGAGCAGAATACATGCGATATTATACAGTTTTTCATATAACATTATTATCACTAAATGGAGGCTTTATATAGAAAGCTTTGATGATAACATCATCAACACATCATATCACCATGAGTCAATCAGTCACTTGATCGTGAATAGCACACAGGACGTGAGCAATTTAAGGGAGCTGTGTAGAGAAATTACAATATTTACCTTGGGCAATGTTACAATTTAACTGCCAAACTTTTCCAAGAAGCTAATAATCATTTAGTTTTTTTTTCATGCCAATATATTTCCTATCGTGTCTACCAACAGTATAGATTCAAAGACAAGAAAATGCAATTCCAAGTGGTATTTGACTGGTCGATGTGTCGACAGCTTATAAAATATTGGTCCTCCTCCCATCCACTAGTTTTACAAGAGCGTTATTATATCTCCTACGTCCTGCTACCTCACACAAGCATTACAAGGAAACTCCTAAATAGTTCAACCTTTTCAATGTACCTTCAACATTTCCTTTTTACAACAACTGCTGATCGTGATAAAAAGTAGTGAAACTATTTAAGAGAATTACGTGTGTGGTAGACAAAAACCTTCAGATAGTTAGATAAGTTTGCAGACAATATATGTTTGTATGTGCGAAGAAAGTAACTTAAAGGTGTTTGTCACCATTACATTTTTTGTTGTTGAAATTCCTCTTACATATGTTATTGTTACGCTAGACGAGGTGAAGAGCTAGGCTGAAATTGAATCGCAAATCCTTTAGATCGTTATTTCGCTATTCCCTAAAAAAAAGAAATCCTCCGGAACAAAACATGACATTGTTCTGATAACGGGTTGGAAGTTGAAGGTGAAAGCAGTGTGTGAAGAAAACATTAGCTTTCTTCAATTTTTTTTGAAAAGCTTGTACATTTCAAATTGGAAGTTAGAGTTTTTCTCGCGGAATGACTGCTCTTTTAGTCACCTTTCTCCTTTTGTAAAAACGGGAGAGACAAACAACACGTTTATTGTGTCAGTATTAAACTGTATAGTTGCTAGTGTAGTGTGTCAGTAGTAAGAGGAGCACCATTGGTAGCAGCACGCCGATTATAGCAACGGGTAAAAGTAGGGAAAGGATTGAGTGTGGAAACAAAAGTAATGTCGTGTGTAAACCGTGGGAGGAAAGGATGATATAGCTGAAGCCAAGGTAGAAAGAGTGGTGGTGGAGTCGGAGTCAGTGCTAAGGCAGCGGAAGAAGAAGCACACAAGTAGCAATAATAATATAGGAAAAGAAGAGCCACCATCGCATCGCCATCACAGCTACTTGTAGTTTTAGTAGTGCCACTACCACCACTACAATCAAAGTGGAAGCCACCGTCAATTCTTTCGCGTCGTGGATACTTAGTAAAAGCCGCTACTAAAAGTCCGTCGTGTGAGAGTGTGTAATAATAATATATGTATATAGATACACGTTGTTCTCCAACTATGTGTGATACGATACCACAAGGAGAAGACAAAGTAGTTGTAGAAAGTATATAACATTGTAATATTAGTAGTGGTAGTGGCAAAATGGAAATAAAGTAAAAAGAGTGAGAGTAGTAGCAGGACCTTGGCTTTAGCACAAAATATTAGAGGGACAAGTGAAAGCATATTATTCCATTATTTTCCGCTTTCTAAACACACACACACTAGAAATAACACGTAACGTCACATTACTAACTGCTATTAATACTTGCTACTACATCCCAATATCATTCGGGTGTAATTCAACTGCTTTTCTTTCTAACGTTTTCCCACGGTTAACCCAGCATGTTTGGAAAGAAGTTGACTTTAGTTGGAATGATTCCGGTAGTGCCATTTCTCTACTACCACACATACACAAACTGCTTTCAACCCATCACCACCATTATTATATTGTTATTATTCCCCAATTTCCTACCTTAAACCAAATGGAATGAAGAAGAGTGAATGAACATGCTACGTCTTTTCCCCTCCGTTTATCTCTCCTCCTCAACTGACATACAGGAGTTTTCTCTACGTACTTATACGTACAATACATTCACACACATACAAAAAATTTTGGGCTGACTTTGAGTGCACCTGCAGACAAGAGAGAAAAAGGGAAAAAGGAGGGAATGTGATGTGAGCATTATCGTCAATCGTCTGTTTGTGCAGTTTGTAAAAACATCATCATGCTTGTAGCTCTTTCAGAGGGAAGGAGAGTTACAGCTCCACAAATGGTATCCCTTTCTTCGGGGAACCATGTTTTTGGCTTTGGCTAAATTCCAGAGCCAAAAAAATGAAAGAATATTTTAGGGGGAACATGCTCCCTCCTCACATGCAATTTGTTTGTCGATTTTTTAAAGTGTGGCGAAGAAAAAAATACGTGTGTGAAAAGTAATGTTAGAAAAAATCGTGAGTGAGCCTCGTGTGTCAAGAATAACCTAATTCTAACAATAAAAGAAGAAAAGTATCTTACGCAGCTGCTACGTGTTGTTCGTTTACTTCATAATGATTCCATCACCTTCCGGAGGAAAAGTTGACTTTTTTGAGATTTTTCAATGGGAAAAGTAAGTCATTTTTACCCGATTACTTTTTTCTTTACTCTATATCATAATAATGCCTAATATAAATATGTATTTCCGGTGAAAGTGATATCTTTATGGAGTATGGATTAGTTATGTGTATGAAATATAAAGGAAGGAGTAGTATTACATGAAAAATTTCTTTATAGGTATGTATTTTTCAATAAAACGTGTAGGTTATAAGTACTGCAGTTGCATGTTTTAGAAACGCACACAGGATTGGGTTTTCTATCCCCTCGTAAACCGTAACGTAATACGGTTTTATCTGTTGTTATTATTATTAATTTCTATACTTTCTGTAATGGAAGAAAGCTTAGCTTTCAAGTCTGACTTCAAGCTAGCTACAATACCTCTTTACCACCTACCCACCACATCAAATCCAACAAACGTAACACCTGTCTGCTACCGTTCCCTACTTTTCATCAATAATATAGAAGCCTTTTTTCTCCTCCATGATGTTGAATATAGGTAAGTTGTGTATATTTCAATTCATTTCCAATTCCAACAAACAAACCACAAAATGCTACTAAGCCCAAAAAAATAATAATTACTTTAACATTCCAAAAAAAATAAAGTGGGATATTATAATGAACGAAAGGAAACGGAGAGAACATGTATAGACAATGTCTATACATGTTCTCTCCGTTTCCTTTCGGTTATTAGACATGCATGGAGATGAATGTATTCCTATAGTGTGTGTATTATGTAGACATGTTTATATATCTATAGGTACGAATGAAATGATAAGCCAAGAATTCCTTCCATTTCCCCATGCACAAATTAATGGCATGACTTGTTTGCAAACGTCTTTCCCCTTGCCATTTTTTTTGGATGGCTAATAGTCTCATTTCTAATGAATAGACTTGGGGCAACATCAAAACATTCGTTTAGTTTTTCTTTCTGGTGAAAGCACAGTCGTTGCTTCATTGCATAAAAGAAAGGGATGTAAGCAAAAAAACATGCATGGAGATGAATGTTTTTGTAGAGCTCCTAACCTGCCGTGGTATTTATCCAGGTGCGATGGATGGGATAGATATATGCTGGAAAATCAACTGCCAAAATAACTCAAGCCTCTTCTCTGCCTGCGTAATGTATACTTTTGGTTTTCGTTTTTAAAATACAACGGGTTGGCCAAAAGTTGGCTCGTTTTCATGTGTATGATGTTATCTTGTGCCAGTGAGGCGGATGATATTTATCAAAAATTTATCAACCAGCAGCTACACTCCACCATCCAACATGCTCTTTTCCATTCCATTCTATCGCGTTGTATTTAGGTCGATCATATCATGTGATTCCTTCGTAACTACTTTGATAGAAAAATTCTTTGGATAACCTTTTTCTTTACTATCTCTTTAGGACACACACACATGTTAACGCAATGTACATACCTATATTATCATAACATATCATATGTGCATGTACGCATAAATCGAAAACGAACCACCCACTGTGAATAAAAACTATATTTGGAGGGTTTTATGGTAAAGGTGGTGTTGTTGGTTAGGCATACTTACCTTGTGTGTCCATACGCTTTCTCGCTTCCTGTTCTCACTTAAGGTGTTTCCACTGGTCCATGGATAATTCACAGACACATGGAGTCCCCACGGGAGCTAGTCATAAAGTGAGGGTAAGCGGAGTCAAGGGCTAAAATACACAAAAAAACAAAAACTTTACAATAAATAACTTTCACCATCTCTATATGAACTCACGTCATGAAGTTGATGTATTTATTGGGACCGCTTATAGATATTGATAACATAATATCTCACTCGCTGGTACAAAATTTCCTGCACACTAGGAAACCTCTCTCTAGAAATCTTAGGCTACATGGCAAAATAGTATTCTCTTCCCGTTTGGAAATCCAAACATGTAGTCGGTGTGGCATGTTGGTTGATGGGTAAACGAGATAGCAGGTGAAATGCTACGTCATAATTCATTTGGTGGTGGGTAATGAAATAAGTAGTCTCATCAGTAGCGTTTCCCTGTCTAAAGGACGCTTCTTATTTGGCTGCTGGCGTAAATTCATAAATTTGAAGCAGGTACATGCGTAATCAACATGTTTGTGCCATAAACTTCATAAAATGCACAGATATAAATAAATGTAAGTATGCGTCTATACATTTTGATTATGAATGACTTGATTTTATTTGAAACTTGAGAAGAGAAAAAGCATACAAACAATTTCAGGTGTGAAAGCTCTGATTATTTTTTGCCAAGCTGAGTATCAAAAGGCCTTGTCCGTGTCATGAGAATGTGCCCAACTTTTGTTATTACATATATAAGCATTACATCGATGTTTAGGTATACATAGTAAAAGATCATAGGCTCGAAAATGTCAGTTGACTTGACTTTCATTGACTTTGAAATGAAAAGTGTCGTTCTCCTATTCTGACTTTTCTCTCTCTCTCTCTCTCTCTCTCTCTCTCTCGTTTTCTTTCTTTTTATATGGTAGTCAAAACTTGAAAGGCCTAAAGGTAAAATACATACACATATATACTTCTCCATTTTCCTATTCGATCTAAAAGGATTCTAGCAGTTTCACCTTTCTTTTATGAACGCAATAATCATCTGACAATATAAATGTAGAAAATGTATTTGCACGCTCAACAAAAGACTTTTTTACTACATGTCTTGTTCTCTATATAATGCCAAAGCTATAAGACTAAGTCTGGAGAAAGTGAAACAACAAGACGAAGAGGAAACTTGAAGTCAACATTCACTATCCAACTATCCCTGACTTACCTGGTCGACCACACGTGGATATATGTATCTAGATTTGAAAGAATATAGTATTAAGTTGCTACTGTTGGGTGAATGCGCTTGAAACCCCATTCAAAAACCTATCCCTAATAATTCAATTCAACTCAACTCACAATCAGTCTACTTGATTCATTGTCAAAAGTTTGCTTTGTTTGTTGTTTCTTCTTCGTAACATTATTCGCGATATACGTATTCTTTCTAGCTCACTGCTGCTACTATTCCTATACTACTTATTGCTGTTGCAGATTTGCCCTCATCTGTCAAGTCATACTCCGCTCTGACTATTTCGTTATTTTGTTCATTCCGTCATTCAACTTGTATAATCTTATAGTTGGAACTACATCGAAAGTAGTGCCCATTGTTTTGCATCCCCCTGTGTTGCTGTTGCTCCAGCCTGAGTATACACATGAGTGTTGTATATTATTTGCCTAGCGTAGACGAGCGAAAGAAAATGGGTCACTGAATGTCAAATGTAAACTGTATTTTAATGCATCTTTGATGAAAAACGAGAAACGTATACGTACAAACAACTGCTGGAGGAGATGGGATTTGTGGCTCCAATTGTCTTGTTGGCCATTCTTGCCAATTGAAGGGGCAACTGAGACGACGACACGAGATGATGGGAAAGGGTTGGATGGAATAAACGACTACTGACTGACTACTCTATTTTTCTCAATATCAAATCGCATTAAAACTAAAACTGTTATTTGGTGTGTCTACTCAACCGGATATATATGTATTTTTACTGACTGCCAGAGATGATGATGATGATGGGGCTTGTTAGTGGTCCAGCTGACAGCTCCCAATATGTCCATCTTTATTTCCTTCTATTAAAACGCGTCTTCCGTATGATCCCAGTCATGCGTTTCCTGATCTTATTCAATGCATTATGTATACAATTCTCATTTTTTTGTTCACCAGATCGATTGCGTTCGGCTACCATTTGAAGCAGAATCCAGACACACTGGTTCTCTAAGGGTAGAAAAAAACTGGTAACAAAAAAAACTGACATGGGAAATGCATATAGGATGACGCTCAGCGAGGAATAATTCAAAGGAATCATTTATACACAAATGTGAATTTAAGAGGTTGTAATTCCACAGGGACAACGTGAGACAGGGTTTTGCTGTTGCTTGTGTAGCATGAAAAAACTATTCCTCCAGCACAAATAAAAAAAGAATCGTAAACATGTAGTAAAGATATTATATTGTATCATAATGTATTTTCCATGAATATACGGCCCATTCTAAGAATATGTATGCTGCAATACAATTCTGTTACGTATGGCTCATCCCCATAAATAATATATTCTCCATAATATTATTCATTTCTCAACTCTGTTCTGGGAATAAGGTTCAAGAAGCGGAGGAGGTGGTGGTGGCGGTGGAATAATGTTACCCAATGCAATTTTTCTGATTATAGGAGGCGTATTCAGAACAGCTGCTTGCATTAAATAATACGATTTACATTGTCTGGAAGATTTGCAATCTTGTACTACTAACATGAGGATAAATAACGTAGTAGTGTGTAGTGTTTGATGAAATTGTATGGTTTTCATATAAATGATGTTTTCCCTTCCATCTTCTAGGGTCCGGGTGGAATACTATGTGAACGAAAACACAATCAAAGAGAGACTCCAGCTGTATTTCATCAAGAACCAACGTTCCAGTCTTCGTATTCGCATCGCTCGTATGGTTCTCAAGCTGTTCACCTGCATCCTCTATGTATGTCGAGTGGTTATGGATAAGCAGCCAACTTTTGCCACATGGTAAGCCTTTTTTGCCCTCTCTGCTTATATGCTCACCTTTCATAATCATCAAATTAATCTGAGATAAAGACGGCAAGGCGTATGCGATGCACACGTGAGAATTATTGCGCCTAGAGCTTAAAGCTGTCCATAATAATAGCCTTACTCAACTCAAATCCCAAACTTGGAAGACGATCTTTAGTCTCAAGTAACATGAATAATTAGCATTCATACGAGTGTAGGTGTTCAACACAACGGTGTATCTAGTAGTCGCAGATGAGATCTCGATGGGCAACCCGATGATATTTCGTACCCCTTTGAGATTTCCCGAGATCTCGATCGGGTCCCGGTCTCTGTACTAAATACATATGTGTAGATCGTAACCAACCCAAAATTTGGTAACTAACAAGTAGTTTAGTTAATTATGAAACATGTACCAGCATACACACAATATCTTATCGGGATCCCGGGAATAAACGGGTTACCCGAATGTTACTAAATGAGATTTTTCCCGGGACAGAAACGAGATTTCTCATCCCGTTGCGACTACTAGGTGTATCCCTAACATGCAGGCCCTAGAGCTTCGTTTCTCGCAGCGACTATTAAACGAGCTAAACTTGGCAGATCGTTAAAATCAGGCATTCAAGCGGGATATGATTTTCATACGGTTATTTACACCTATGAATTTTGATGCGCCTCAATATATGTAACTGCATGGATCATCATGGTATTCTAACTCTTGCTTGGTAGATTAAAGATAATGCATCAACAAGAGAGGAAACTGGAGCAACCGGTTGATGTAGTACAACGTGATGTGATGACATTTTTATACAACATGCGCATGTCTTGCAAACTGGAATTTCGGTCATAGCTTGAATTGGTTACCCGGAACATAATAGACCAAATCAAAGTAGGTATAAGTACAGAGTCTATAATGCAAGCATATCAAAGCGGAAATATTTTGTTCTTTATACCTGTCAAAGTTTTTTATTAAGAAAAATAAAGTTCATGACACATGCTGATTTTTATTTAGCTCTTTTGCTTTGAAGGTGTCTGGAAATGTCAGATTCTTACATAAATCAGAAAGACGGTTTCAGTGGCTTCGCTTTTCTTTGTAAAGGCCCGAGGTAGTTTCAAACATTGACTTGAAAACCATGGCCCGAAAACGTCCAGCATAAGTTATCATGTGTATACCCATTGACAGCAGAATTCGTCAACGTTACAAGCCATCTTGCATTGACAGTAGGTACATATATTATGTACTCTTCGGTTACTTTTATAATGTATTGATACACTCGCCTATTATTGATTGCAAGCGGAGAAAATTGAAATTCTATTTTACAAACACCTCCAGCATTTACGTACGACCATATAATATGCGTTTGAACGATACACAACGAAGGCCATGTAAATGAAAAGTGTAACATTTTGAAGCAAAAGTGTAGACGAACTCGTAGAGAACAAGGCTTTCACAGAAATGCTAGGCTTGCAATAACATTCACATCTTTGAGAATGACTGTATGAACTTAATTTACAAAAGATATGGGAATCAAACAACAAATGAAATTGAATTACATTAAACAACGAGTACAAATACAGAGCATTCGGAGCAAGAGCTGAACAATATATAGAAACCTTTTCGGGTATGGGTATACGAATTTTTCGTTATATCAACAACTATTTGTGAAAGAAGTTGTCTACTCACTCCCCTCGAATGAACGGCAACATCATGCAATGCAAAAGAAGAAAGAGAGAAAGTGAATAAAAGTGAAAGCAATGAATTCAACGCTACGTTATATGTTATGTGATGTTACATGAATGTCTTTTTATTTCACTGCACTACACTGACGATTGCCCTTATCAGTCGTTCCCTAATAATATTCCAGACACAACGTTTTCCCTTGGTTCTCCTCTCACAATGGAGCTCTCGCATGGCTGACATTTCTATAGACAAAATCAAATCGTCATCATAACAATATTAGATGCAATTTCTAGGTAGGTAGGCGGAATGCTTTTATCGAAGATCATGTACATGTTCGGACGGGTAGGAATTGTTCTTAACGTGACTCTTCTCTTTTTTCTACTCACTTAAGGCAAACGGCAAATACAAGCTTATGCACTCGGCAATATTCCATATAATATTGGGCTGTGAAATTGAAAGTATGTTAGAAGAAAAGAGGTAAATGGAATGCGAAGCGGGGCGTTCAGTACATTTCGCAATGCTACAGAGAAATATTTATGCATTTGTACACACACACACGCATTGAAAGCAATCCATTTTCATAATAATGTCAAAGGCAAAACAATCCTGTCAATGGCAAACAATGGTTCCGATTTACAACTCTAACAATAACTACGGACAATTTGCAGCTGCTTCAACGCGTATTTTTGCAAAACCTGAGCTACTACGATAAATGATATTGTGGGTGGACGAATTTCAAACGAATGGAAATAATGTAAATTATACAGTTTGTGTTACTTAAAACCAGACCGGTAATATGTTGAGAGACACACACACTTACATAGGGCCAGTCCAGGCTTAGGAAATGAGATAGAATAGAACTTCTAAGTTTTTTCGCAACTTGAATAGTACATTGCTAATTTGTATTTTCATATGCACAAGGGTGTGTTCGTGTTAATTTTTATTCTACGCCTTCACGCATTATTTATGAGTTTGCTAACAACACTGGCCATTTTGTGCTGAATAATTAACTTGGGCTATCAGAAATGACTCGTGGCAAAACTTAATACTGGAAATGGCAGCTATGTATATGTGACAGAAATTTCAAAAAATGACAGAAAAAAGTAGAGTTTGTGCAATAATTTTTGTTTAGTTCAGAAACTAACAATTTTCCTGTCTTACTTCGGCATACGTTGTACGTGTCAATATAGTAGAGTTATTAATAAATAATTTTTGTGACCACTTTCCACCTATTCAAATTTTATCTAAAAATATAGATCTTTTCCCTTCCTATTAGCTTCCTCCACTTGCCAAGTTTCTAATTGAAAATTCCTTTAGTAGACTAGCTTTATTATATGAATTTCAAAAATTATTCTATTGCTACATTAGATTAATAGTAGTCCCTAAGTATATGATTCTATTTGTCAACGAAAAGAAAATTACACGACTCTGCACATTTGACATGAATTTGGATAAGCTCTATAACCAATTGGTAACACAAATGCGCAATATTGAATGGTAGAATCGATTTTTTGTTAGTTGATCACAATTCTCCTGCTGCTATAAGTCACAATTTAGGAAACACACGAGCTATACAGATACACCACCAGAATACAATAAGGTTGCGGTGTACCGCAAAAGTTGGAATAACGTACTAATTTATTCATTTTTCCAGCACACGCTAATGCCTTTGCAATTTGATAGCAAATGATGTCTTTTTCACAATGTGAATTCAAATTATTATCTATGACGGATGATGTGTCAGAAGAGGACAGCATAACAAAACCCTTTATTTTTGCGATCGAAATTGTCTTGTGATGCATTCATGGCGGTCTTGTGGCTGCTTATAAATGACCATTTGGAGGAAATTTTTAATAAATAACATCTCTAGAAAGCCAAACTATAATTTTAAAACGGTTATAGGTAGTTTACAACGATAAGCATACTATAACTTTCTCGTATTTGAATAATTTTATTTATATGTATTTATTTCTATATTTATTACCTGAGGAGTAATTTACCTAGAATGCTATAGGGTTCCTCTTGTACTTAATAAATAACTAAATAAATAAATATACATATCTAATAAATGAGTGCCAACACAATATTTTTTATGAATCAGTATAAACTATAGCCACTTAGCGTTGCATGAATTCACTCGCCTAGTCATAATTAGCAGGATATTAAATTCAGCACATTCGACTCTCGTAAAGGTTGGGTAAGGCAAAGTTTGTACATAGTGCATTGCTTGATTGAAATACAACATATATTCAGCACGTTTTATTACTTGCGGAGGACGAGATAAAAAAAGTTGAAGAACAATTGGGAGTAGCGATTCATTCATTTTTACTAATTAAATCTACTAGCTAGCGAGTCATTTTTATTCACAATAAGAGAGCATATTAGCAAGAAAATGAATATGTACATGACGCATAGAAAACTCACGACGATAGAGATAAAACAATTTTGTTCAATTCACTCTAATTAAGTGTCCGATATTTATGCACATAAATACAATTACATACCGAAAAAATGCATAGGTAATGAAATGAAATCATACAGTATAGAAGTGCCATATATATCTGCAAGTAAGCTGTAAGCATAAAGTTACATCCAACGATGCCAACTAGTGCATGCACCGCTACAATACACAAATGACAGAGAAAAGAGTTATCACCGCACACGTGCATATAACAACTATAGTACTTTTGCCGTACGAAGTATGAATTTGCGTTTGGGGCAAGGTTGGAACAGGTGAGTTATGGTTTAACCTTCTTGGAGTGATGGGGAAGGAACTAAATGAAATTTACTGCTTGGTTCGCTTCTATAAGAAATGCATTTTGAATTTAGGTTTGAATATTTCTAGTGAAAGCACATGCTCCTTATTCTCCCTTTAGAATAATGTTTGTTAAAAAGGAAGAGAAACTATATAAAATGCAATACTTTTCTTTTCCAGTTACGGCTGCTCGGTGGATGACAAGTCGGACTATCTGCTAGCCCTGAATCAAACGGAGGAGCGTTTTCAAGATAATCCCGTAATTAACTGGGATGCGATTCTTTGGGTGGATAGGCCTACGTATATGTGGGTTGTGCATGTGATATTGGCCACAATAAGTCTCGCTGAATCTATTTTGCTCGTTTATCTTGGCTACAAGGTAAATACTCTTTCTGCTCGTTTCATTTTATACTGAAATTGAATCCTTTCATGCGCCGTTAGATGTTTTCCTTTTTCTGTGAAATCCCATCAAGTCAAATTAACATCGCAGCATAGCGTAGCAGCAGCAGCAGCAACACATCACAAATTCTCCATCACTTTCTTTTGAACCACTAATTAAACGTTGCAGAGCAAAGCCGAACATTAGCTTCTGAACTAATAAAGTTTCCTTTTATCACATGTAACAAGGTGCACAAATACGAAGGTTACAAATGGGAATCCAAAATGAGTACATAAAGGTAGAGATTAGAAATATAAGTAAAGTATCCGAGAATGTACATAAGTATTTTATTTATCAGCAAGTCATAATGAGGTACGGGTGAATCTAGTGCGCTGCAAATACATGTGCACATTAATTATCCATTTCAGTCTTGCCTGTGATTTTTTAAAACTATATTCACCCGACTGCCATTGCCATAGGCTATATAGGCGTAATTATAGTTGAGATTCTGATGACTTCATCAAATTCGTTCCAGAGATTTTAGAACACGTACATGTACTGCTGAAATTTCAACATTGATTCTGAGAACCACTCAATTTTCCTACAAGATTCGGTTATTATTTCCCTTTTCGTTGTTTCCAGCTTAAAAATATGTAACGCTAAAAGATGACTCGTGGTGGGGACAGACTAAAACAAGAGATGATTCCATAAAATCGGCCCGTTACGACGAATTGGGCTGATAACATATATCATTTTGTTCAAAGTTCGTTTTACATTAAGCTTGATGGGCTTCCTATTCAGGCCTCCTACTTCATTGGAACACATTAATGAGGCTTTACGCAACTGCCACAGCCTGCTTATGCCGTATAGACATTTCTATTTCATTTTAGTTTTTAGACAGCCGTAACATAATCATTGCGCCTGAGCCTTTCCAAGAAATGTACTTTCACTTTACCATTAGTGACTAAATCATGAACTTGCTTAATTTCGCAGAAGTGTTTATCCTGATGAGTTTGTAGCCACTGCATTATATGATGCAGATTTAGAGATCGTACCTAGTTTTATTCAATTATTTTACCCGGCTTTATTAATAATGATTACCAAGTATCAACGAAATAGTAAATTAAAACCTCATAAAGAGTTGAGATGATTTTACTGCCAACGTGGTTTTATATTCTATGATGTTGCTAAAGGGGGGAAATAATAAAATTGTTATCGAAATACCATCGGAAATCTTAAAATCTCCGTTTCATTGTTTTTTACAGGGTAACTTATGTCAGCAGTTATTATCCAGGCAGTTTATACTGGAGCTTGTAACAACAGTTCCGTTTCTTGTGACACTATTTCATCCTAAACTCCGCAATATGTTTATACCCGTGTTTCTCAACTCTTGGTAAGTATGCTTACTGCTTTTATATACAAACATTTTTAGAAAGTTTGGGTTAAAGAGAAGAATAGAGTTAGCGATATTGCTAGATTCAATCGCATCAGCCCCATATCTTCATAATTAATTGTACATGATCATTGTCAAGCCATTGATTCGACTACAGGTCACTGCAATATGCTTCCAGTGTTGAAAACATTTTAACCACACATCTATTAATTTTCTTTGTTCATTTACGTTTTGCTATATATATTCATTTCATTTCAGGTTGGCCAAGTATGCTTTAGAGAATATGTTTAATGACCTCCATCGGGCAATGCAACGTAACCAGTCTGCCTTGTCACAGCAGCTTACGATCCTAACTGCAACGTTGGTGTGTCTTGTCTTTACTTCGGTTTGTGGAATACAGCACTTCCAAAGAGCGGGACATAAACGGCTCAATCTGTTCCAAGCGATATATTTTGTAGTAGTAACGTTTTCAACAGTTGGCTACGGAGACTTTTGTCCTGATATTTGGCCATCTCAGTTGTTTATGGTGGCCATGATTTGTATTGCCTTGATTGTTCTCCCAACCCAATTTGAGCAGCTTGCATTTACCTGGATGGAAAGACAGAAACTGGGAGGAAATTACTCTTCCCACAGAGCTTCTAACGAGCATCATGTTGTTGTGTGTAGTACCACTCTTCACGCTGATACCATCATGGACTTCCTCAATGAGTTTTATGCTCATCCATTGCTTCAAGTAAGCTCCTTTCTCTTTCACTAATGACAATTCGTATCTCTCAGAGTTGGTTTTTATGTCTCAAAAAAAATTGGTACGAATTTAACGAGCTGTGTTGTATAGTCTCTGCTTTTTTTACCGGTTGAAGAGTTTCTGAGTAGTCACTGTTTTGATTCATTTCGTGATTATATTGAGCGAAAAATTACAGTTCTTGATGCGTGGGATATAATAATTGCGTGCTCCTTTCACCTTCTTTCAGCTTAGATATACTGGGAGTTTCATCAGGGACTCTATATAGCTTCTAATATAATGACTATGACACTTTCTTGACTTGATAGACAAGCGCACTAAAAGTTATCCATATACTACTAAATGGCTCATCTCATCACATTTCATGAGCAACTTACCACCACCTTCTTAACATTCTTGACAACCTAGGGTTATATAACACTTCCTGGCTGACATGTAAGCGTAAGCAAATGTCATTCCTACTTTCTTTTCTCATGCTGGCAAATATAAGATAGCAGTGTGCTGTTATTTAGCCTTTTAGTGTCGGAAGTGAAAAGGGAAAGGAAAGCTCATATGGACTTGTCATTATATGGAGCTGGCTAAGCACAGTACTAAAATGCATAGGCATTTCACTTTCACTTATCATAAGATGGGAAAGCTGGAGTAGCTCTTTCATGTCACTCTATACTCAAAAAAAGGAGCTTAGAGGGGGCTATTGTGATTTCACAAAAGATCTCATAAAAATGAAGGGATAGGATATAGGATTACTATTCTAATCAGTACCATATGACATATTATGTATTATGAATCGATGTTTCTTTTATACTGTGCTGACTAGCATTTGATTACAAAATATATATATATATAGCCAATGTCGAATCTTTACATAAAATATAGTCTTACCGTATTAGATACCGAAACAAGATGTTATTATATGATTTTTTACAAGTAAACATCTTTGTTTATGTCTTTTGTCCCACTTTTTAAATATTATAAAATATTTTAAACATATTATGCCCAACTGGTCATAGTTATTTTTATTAATATATTACGTATAGGGTAAGGTATACATGTCAGACTTTGCTCCGTACTTTCTTTTTTGTGCCTGGGCAATGTGATGCAATAATGGAAAGAGCTTATATGCATTTATTTTAATTTAAGAAGGCATTTTCGAGTTTCCACGAATGCTTCACGGCAAGCTTTTGTGATTGTGCTAGTTAGCAGATGTATCGTAATCGTATAGACAATGACAACAAGCAAGAATAACTTAGACAATAGTTCTGGACGAATAGGTTAATGGATGATTTTATGGTGAGTAAAACCAGAGCAAAACCCCATAAATGCGTAAAACAATCAGAGAATGTGTAAATCGTTGAGATTTACGACACGACATCAAATCTCACTGTTCAATGCCCAAAAGCATTAGTAAGCAAGGCTTGATCAGTAAATTAGTTCCAGATTTATTGCCTTTATATAGAAATTGCAGGAAAACGCTTCAATCGTTTTAAATACTTGAGCGTGAACACGAATAGTGTTCTAGTCGTCGAAAATAAAGCATATTTTGTACTTTATTTATAGGATAATACATACAAAGCTCTACGAACCGGAACCCAAACTTCT
Source organism: Orchesella flavescens (assembly GCA_964034955.1). Lineage (NCBI taxonomy): Eukaryota > Metazoa > Arthropoda > Collembola > Entomobryomorpha > Orchesellidae > Orchesella > Orchesella flavescens. The sequence goes on from OZ035955.1 coordinate 20,678,482, forward strand.
TGAAAGAGAAAACCTATAAATACAAAAACATTCCTTAGCCTTTGAAAACCATATGAAATTTGCTATATGTTCAAATTCTCAAAGTTGAAAACATGAAATGAATTATTAGCCGTCAAAAACTCAAAGAAATTGATAATGTAAACTGATCTAAAATTTCGAGAACAAGAAACTTGATAACACATATTTCGCTCGAAGGCTCGATAAAATTTATTTTTATAATTAGATATGTCTCAAGTGGTAAAATTGGAGACATTAGAAAATGAATGTTTTGTATATATAAGGACTGATATAAAAATATTATTGTATCTTTTAGGACTACTATGTTGTATTACTTTCACCAATGGAACTTGATACGACGATGCGAATGATTCTTCAAGTACCAATTTGGGCACAACGTGTGATTTACATCCAAGGCTCCTGCCTTAAGGATACGGATCTGATGAGAGCAAGGATGGGCGAATCAGAAGCGTGTTTTATTCTTGCGGCTAGAAATTATGCTGATAAAGGAGCCGCTGATGAGCATACAATTCTAAGATCATGGGCCGTTAAAGACTACGCTCCAAGTGTTCCCCAGTATGTGCAAATATTTCGACCTGAGAACAAAATTCATGTTAGATTCGCTGAGCATGTCGTTTGTGAAGATGAGTTTAAGTACGCCCTTCTTGCAAACAACTGTCTTTTCCCTGGAAGTTCTACGCTTGTGACACTTTTGTTACATACTTCGAGAGGACGGTAAGTTCACAATCATAATGGCTACCAGATCTACTATATGTAGTACTATATTTGATACATATATATATATATAAGAATTGTACTAGGTGTATAAAGAGTATAGGAGTTCACACCTCTATAAGCATTCCATATCACCCAGGAGTACACAGTGAAGAGAAAGCATAACGATTGTGTGAGCTTGTAAACCACATTTTGTAAGAAGCAAACAAGTACATTTGTATGCATTAATGTGGCAATGGAAAGAAGTAACGATTTTGAATGATCACCCACTATATGCTGTTGTTGTGCTATGGAACCCCCAAGAAGAAAATTTTAGATATAGCAAAAAAGAAATAACAGGGAAAGTAAAGACTTTGTGGCCATATAACCACGTGCATCTTACCAACCTAAGCACTTTCCCCCAAAGAAGTAGTAATAGGTTGATACATAATATGGTTGATTGTTATGTAAAACCAGGGATGAACAATTACTTGACTTTCAATTACAAATTACAATTATCCAAATACTTCAAATGCTGCAATTACATTTAAATTCAATTACATGTTTCTGGGTAATGCTACAATTACCAATTACAAAATACAGTATTTAATTACATTTGTAAATACAAAATACAGTTGCTTATTAAAATCCCAGGTACCGCATAACCAAAAATTGAAAATCGATTGTTATAGCAGTGAAAAAGATGCTTATAAAAGAGGGTATAGGTCGCCCACTACAACCAATGTAACAATTTTAAAATTTTCAATTCCTATGTCCAGTGTTCAATGTAGATTTTTCATTTTTAGTCCTATTGTAAGTATAATGTTGCCCAGAAATGTCAAAAATGTAATTGAATTACTTTAATGTATTTAAATACATTTCCAAGAATTTCCTTCAAATAAATACTGTATTTAATTACTTTTGGGTTTTTTTGCTCAATTATCAATTACAAATTACAAAAAATGTAATTAATTACGTAATTGAATTACATGTAATTGAAATACATGTAATTGTGTTCATCCCTGTGTAAAACAAGCTCCCTTGAGATTTCTTGAGTACTTTTCAAGAATCTTAGTTACATTTTATGGTAGCACATGCATCCTACATTTACCGCTATGTTAGTATAACATTTATATATCTATGTGATATTTATGTTTGGTACATGATATTTCAACCATAATTTACAGAGAAGGACAGACAAGTCGTGAAGAGTGGCATCGACTTTACGGTCGCTGTTCTGGAAATGAAATCTACCACATCCGCCTCAGTGATTCGCGATTCTTTGGAGAATATGATGGAAAGAGTTTTACTTATGCCTCATTCCATGCTCATCGGAAATATGGAGTTGCTCTCATCGGAGTTCGACCTGCACAGCTACCTGAATTCTATGAAGACACAATCTTGCTCAACCCTGGCCCAAGACATATCATGAGAAAGTCGGATATTTGCTTTTACTTTAGTATTACAAAGGAGGAGAACTCGGATTTTGATGACAATGCAGCAGGGAGTCAAAATGTCGGGGCTACGCCAGCAGCACCTGGAACAGCGGAAGCACAACAACCTCAGCCGCAACCATGTGCTTCAACTAGTTTAATTCCAAACGTTGATACTTCCAACCCACTGGAAGTGGCGTCAAGTGAAATAAAAATTACGGAAAATTGTAACACCGCAAGCCCTTACCTTACTGTGCATACCCCTGTTCAAGGACACAGTGGACTATTGTCACCAGGGAATACTAACGGAAATGGAGGCGACAAGACTTCGCCTAGTAGTCTCAATCCACATCCGAGTCCCAGTGGTGGAGCCTCAAATGCCATGCAATATTTAAGTCTAATGGCAAAACCCACCGAAAATAATTTATTGCTGCCCCCATCATCTGGTTCGGGACTCAGGAGAGGTAATTACAAAACAGTATTTCCAACACTTCAAACATGTCACCGTTGTCACTCCAATCTCACCAAATGAAAAGCTTTCAAAAGAAACACAAAACCGTGCAACGCCTGCATTGCATTATATATGGTTGACTTGATGGAAGCACGTGTATATAAAAATAATAGACAGTTGTAGTATGAATAGAACTGTCATATCTGTCACACGAGTTGGACATGTCGTTCACATCATCTTGTAGTAATTAGAAATTGGATATTATGCATGCCCACTTCTGAATGCATTCGTTCACCCTCTCCTAATCAAATCAAATCAATTTTATTCTTTTTTTGCTTTTAATGGCCTATACAGATAGCCGTAGACCAAGTATTCTCCCCGTTCCAGAGTCATATACGAGCTCGTTAGATGAGACGTTCAATGAAGAGCATAACTCGGACGAAGAGGATGATGATGAAGGTGATGAGGCAGATGATGAGGTGGCATGGCTGGGAGAGCCCTCTGAGAAAATTGTCAAGGGGTTTCCGCCAGTTTCACCATATATTGGTGTCACTCCCACACTCTGCTATCTTTTACGTGATAAAAAGCCTTTATGCTGCCTTCAGCTATGTCAGGTACGTGAGAGTATCATCATGTCACTTGTAGTAAATGGGGATATATTATGTAGTCTTCCTTTGCTGCATCGCTGATAGCACCTCGCTACTGTGATGTACTATTTGTATTGCGCTGAATTGCATGATTTTATATAGATTCCATATGACGTCAACAACAACGTTATCCCTAAATTTTAAGGGAAATAAACTGTTGAATATCTGACAACATGCGGGATTTACCTCACAAGCACCATTAAATCCCGGGTCTCAAAATGATAATATTTTATGTCCTTCTGTTTCATAGGCTTGTGAGCATTGTGTACATCGAAATGCGTATGACTACAACTGGCAAAACAGCACAATCATCTTAGCAGCGGACTTTGCTTCCACAGCAATTTACAATTTTGTTGTACCACTTCGTGCCCACTTCCGGCCTAAGTCTCGGTTAAATCCAATAATTTTACTGTTGGAAAGAAGACCAGATCCTGCCTTTATAGATGCAATTTCCTATTTTCCAATGATTTACTGGATGTTAGGGAGCATTGACTGTCTGGTAAGGATCCAATGAATTGTATACACTTGAACATTAAATTTGGATCAATTCATAATTCTATAATTTTGAATAGGACGACCTACTACGAGCGGGTATTACGTTAGCTGAAAATGTTGTCGTTGTCAATAAGGAACTGTCAAATTCTGCTGAAGAAGACTCTCTTTCTGACTGTAACACTATTTGTGCCGTTCAAACCATGTTTCGGTTCTTCCCTCACATCAAAATTGTGACAGAGTTATCTACTTCCAGCAATATGAGATTCATGCAATTTCGAGCCCATGATGCGTATGCGTTACATCTGTCAAAAATGGAAAAGGTAATTCCAATAATACTTTTTGACGATGAATGATTACTTATTGATTACCATGAAAAGAAGAAAACTTTGACATGTATATTATTGGCTCGTTATCATAAGTACGTCTTGCACAATCTAAAACGTTTTTTTATAATATTTTTCATAACTTTATCTTTTCGTGTATAAATCCGTTCTGTTCCTGGACTCCCGGAAAGAGAAAGTTGAAAAAAAATTTAATACATGTTTCGATAATCTAGCAGAAAATTGCATTTTTAATATTTGATATCTTTGTTCAATTTTTCTGTATTATCAACATTGGTTGTTGACATTTAGTTAAAAACAGCTCAATTTATGTTTTCTAAGAAAAAAACTTAAATTGAATCGTGAATATTTCAGTAAAATGCTTGTTGTTTACATTACAACCACCATACCCTTACAATGGGGGACACTAAGAAAGGATTGCTTCCTTTCAGTTCCAAGTAGAAGACGTTCTGGTTCCATTTAAAACAAGCATGTTAAGTTTTACATATGAAGAGCATTGGAACACAATGAATGCAACTCGAAACGAGTAAAAATCAAGGATATTCTAACTGCATGTTATCTTAAATGAAAATAAATATTTTAACAACATTATACTTATTATATAAGTTTGTGGGAATCCAATTTCACGAAGATGCTCATTCAAAATTTTTACAAAAGGCCAGACTGAGCTGAATACATTTGATTTAAATTGGACCTTTATTGCAAACCGTAGTCATTGTTGACGTTGACTGCGACATAATAACATATATTAACATTGCTAACAATAACATCACTATAATGTGTACTTAAGTAGACTGGGGAAATAGTTTTTCATTTACTTCCCTAGACAGTTTTGTTTATAATTGGCAATCAAAATATCTGACCTTTTCATGCAAGTAGGCATTCGCATTTTACATTTTACAATGTACACAACGGCCAAAAAAGCACCATTATAAAAGATGAAGATGAACCTCAACCTCGTGTCAAGTTAGGAATGTATGGAATCTCTACTTCAAACTAAAAGATATATACAAAGTGACGCATTTACGCATTGTTAATGTTATCACAAACTTACACGTCTGAAAGTACCACCACAAAAATAAATTATTTTCATATCAGGGAAAGGGTGAAGGGGAATCATCTTCACAGTCTACTTTCATTTGGACACAATGATTCTAACGGAGAATGAAAGGACGTCTTTGTCCGTTTTGATATATGAAATTTTGTTTTGTTGTATTCCAGAGGGAAAAGGAAAGAGGCTCCCATATTTCCTACATGTTCCGACTTCCCTTTGCGGCTGGAAGTGTATTTTCAGCATCAATGTTGGATACACTGCTGTACCAGGCTTTTGTCAAAGATTATCTGATTACTTTTGTCCGACTTCTCCTCGGAATCGACCAGGCTCCTGGATCTGGTTTTTTAACTTCGGTATGTCTTTTGTGCTGCAGTAGTAGTAGGTATATGGCTATAAAATATGAAATGAAATGTCCTTGAAAATTATCTCTCGATGCCATGTCACATAAATTTCACCTGCCACGTCGTAATTGTGTCTTGTGTCCAATAAAGAAGGTACTGTCACGTTCTATTGACTATACGGTCCAAATAGACGATAAACATGAACTTTATGAGTGCGTCCTTTTTCCAGTTAAATGATTAAAATTCTTTACCCAAGGTTTTTTTCTTACACACCTTTTCTTCATGTACTTATATTATAGCTACTACTATTTTTATATATCTAAGTATATATGTATGTACATAATATTATGTACCTGAAATATGAGAATTATAAGCAAGTGTGCAAAGATGTCATTTTATTTTTCCAGAGAGAAATCACTCACAACGACTTATGGATCCGGACTTATGGTCGACTCTACCAAAAGTTGTGTTCCACTTCATGTGAAATTCCAATCGGGATATATAGGACACAAGACACGTCCACAGAAGATTCTCTAGACGGATTTGACACAGGGGATCAATCTCACAGTGAAGCTGGTACTCCTGGAACAGAGCCCGGAATGGGAGCATCGGGGCAAAATGATAATGGTGCTTCCTCACCAAAGTCAGGAGCAGCAAATATGTCATTTATTCCACAGATTAACATTCCAAAAAGTTGCCTCGGAGGTTGTAGTACTCAAAGGAGCTCTTATCTTAGTGTTGCAGTTCATGATGATACCAATACGAAGGACACGCACGTACAGCTAATTGAGCGAGCAGAAATAGCCAGCATGATTCGGTCTAGAATGCAAAGTCTTGGATTACCAAACTTTGGTGATACCATTTTCCATTTTACGGAGAGAAGAAGCTCATTATCATATGTTATCATCAATCCTTCTTGTGATCTCAAGTTGAAAGAGGGAGATATAGTTTATCTCATTAAACCCAGTCCATTTTCTGCTCAGAAGACTTTTGAACGACATAACTCTCGAAGAAAATCCACATTGAGTTGTGTCTCAGGCATGGGAATTAATGGGAACAATGATGGTCAACCCCTTGGCTTTAATTTATTTTCCCAGCCTAGTAATGGCGGAGAAAGGGGGACAGCATCAGGAGAGCCAAATAGACGCAGGTCGTCTGCAGGCTCGCTTATATGCACAGGAGCTCCAACACCTCATGGCACTCGGACCCCTGTCACAAAAAGTAATAGCCTGTCATTACCGGATTCTCCAAGCGTGTAAGTGTCATCACAAAGAGTGATTTCTAAATGTCTGTTTTATGTAAATAGCTCAAACTTTCCACCCGGTGGGCATTGGAATTAATGTGACCTTTAATGGCTTGCAGGAGACCCCGGTCTAATTCCCTGCGCGTCGGAAACATCACGGACGACATTTTAATGAGAAGGGCTTCATCGCTTCGTCAAGGACTTGGCTTTGGTGGTCGTCGCCTATCATCCTACGAAGAGATTGGTATCCCACCTACCAATCATCCAGTTCGTCTTACCTTAAATGGAGGCATTGGTCTGGAAGTCACGCCACCGGAAGATTGTACGGCTTCTGCACCTTCGCTACAATTACAAGGAACGATCGTATGACATTCGGGGAACTCCCCAATTCCCCGACCTGCCCATATTCAAGTCCCTTTCTGTTCCCCTAGGCCTTCCCCTAGATCCTCACCCTTTCATTCCCCTTCCCGGCACTCCATTTCCGCTTTAAGTCCAGGTGCCTCTACGTCAACTTTGGTACCTGAACGATCATCTTCCCCTCGCCTATCCATTCCTGGGGGCGCTGGTAGTGGAATTGGGGAGTACAACATACCTTTGTCCAGAACAAGTGAAAACTTCAACTACAACATGCATGGAAGACGACATTATTCTGAGGACGACGATCCAAATCAAAACCAAGACTTGTGCTATAGTAGCAGCTCTCGAAGGTCCAGTCTTACTGGCTTGTCCAGTGGAGGACCCAGACAACAAGGCGCATCTTCGAGTAGCACTCATCCACACAAATGGTGGAAACCATTTTCATATGCTCCGACTACAGTTAATAGAACTGCACGAAGAAACTCCACCACAAAGATGGTACCCCCTCGTATTACTAAAACACAGTATCCAGAAAACGTTTGACGTTTGGAATAATAAACAAATTAATGATAACATTTGCCTAACGCTATATATATATTATATTCAAAGTTGCGATCTTTGATCTTAGTTATTTATTATTACACGGTTACAATACATATAGTATTTAGATTTATATGAATTTATTATTAAAAACTGTAGTTTTTGGGTTTGGTCTTTTTGGACATGAAACAGACTTTAAGCAATACGAACGTACAGTGAAAGCACAAACTTATTAGAATGTTGCTATCAATTAGAAAATTCTGAGAGAATTGTAAAAAGTTCACTGAAGAAAAGGGAGAAAGAAGTCTACCAGAGTAACACAAAGCACATACTTTATAACTCCATTATAATATGATCAAAGTCGAATATTATGTATAATGTTTTTCGTACGCATAAATATAATATTGTACAAGTTACATTCGATGATTCACGACCGTTACGTGCTGTCATATTTATAAGTGCAGTTATGTTTCATTAACTTGACTGTAAAACAGTTGCACTATAAATGATTTAGGAAGATGGAAATTAGACTGGAAGCTATTTTGATGGTCGCACATAATGTTTTTTAATGGTCGAAACTTTATTAGGAAATGAACTGCACATTACCAATTCGTGAATTAAAGTAAGTAATACATACCATAACTAATAATATGTATTTGGATTACTAAATTTTTCTTTTACTATTTACTTAACGTAAACTGTATTTTTATTATTTTCATCGGGAGCTATTGAATCAGTGATAAATTTATGAACTGTACTAAATTAAGATAGTTTCAAAAGTATTGTTTTTATGGTTTATATAATGAAAATATATATGTAACGATTAGCCGTTTAAGTACATTATAAAAAACGCAACGCACCAGATCGGTTGTAAGGGGACCTGTATGGTAGAAAAGTATTCATTGTATCCATCAATGAATGATAAGATCTAATACAATATACATATTATTATTATGTGTAATAAAATATGTAATAAAACTTTTTGTTTCGAAAAACAAAACTTTTATAAATTTTGATCTCTACTTCGATTCATTGCCAAAATTTACTGCCAAAGCTGGTGCTGCTACCAATAGAAAGAAATTAAAATTATGTTTTCACTCCACGGTGAAACTGTCTTGAGGAAATATTGAAATGATAGTTTCCGTGCTTTGAATATGTCATTTAAATCATGTTAATCCAAACGAAATATGGATCGTATATCGTAACTGTTTATTATTATTAGGTGAAAAACAACAAAAAGTATCCCTAAACATATTTGGAATGCGACACAATACTATATGAACATATTATATCACATAATAATAATATTCATTCAAATCTATAATTCAGAACGGAACGTGGAAGGAATCAAATTAAATATATATATTGTCACTATGTTAAATGATATTTTTACATATGGCTGCAATTGCTTGATTGTGATAGAAGTATGAATTTGACTATTATTAGCTAATCAACTTTCATTAGGCACTTTCACTGTCACATTATGAAAACTTTTAACACTTAACTTTTCAACTGCGTCACCAGTACAATGATAACAATAATGACGATTATAAATCCCGTAGTTAGCAAACAAAATAGGCGTTTCCTGTACCTCGACTATAGAACAAAAATACATCATCACCCATTAAAATCAGCATAATGTTGGATTTGCATAATATGACACATTATTTGCTAATTAATGAGCTTATAATAATTTACCTGATAAGTTTCCGCTTTCTGCAGCTCAGCTCTACCAGCATCAACTTCATTATAAGCAGACTGAACATTATCCTCAATGGTGTCTGAAATATTAAAACCCCGTCCAGTTCACAGTTAGTCCATAATAATATGATCGTGTTTCCGTTTTAATTATTACATTTTATGCTGCTTACCTATAACTTCAGCTTGCTCATTAACAAGGGTTGCAAGCTCTCTCATAATATCATTGCAATCTACAATATCAGATTGTATTTGATTCACTCTTTCTTCTCTTTCCAAAAGGAGTCCTTGCTCGAATTCTAATGCTTGTTGGAGTCGCATTTGTGCTTGCTGTTCTTCATGCTCGACTAACGCCTGCTTCTGACTGTCTTCGTCCATTAATGCTGCATTACTTGGAGGAGGCAATACGGTTGCTTTCATTTTTACAACTATTTGTTTCTGTATATTATTAAATCTCTGAACGGACTGTTGAAAATCTGAAGTTAGTCTTGTCGCTCGCATTTTCTTATCACCTCCAATACTTCCTTGGGGAACAGGTTTCTGTATCAAGGCAGTGATTTCCTTAACATCGTGTGTTGTTTCAGAGATTATTCCCAAGGCCGTTTTAGTGACAACATGAACAGAATCACGCACAGTGTCAGAATCATTTCGACTACCTATTGTCTTCAAAGTTTTTTCTAATGTTGTTGCTGCAACCAAATGAAAGTTGAAAGTAAAGTTTCATCATTTTAACTTTCACCAGCATTTCTCCCCTTTCTCTGACATCTTTCTTTCTTACCATGCTTCCCGATTTGGAAGACGTTTGATGTTACTGTGTCACATAAACGATGGAATTGAGCTTCATCAAAGTATCCTGATGAAGGTCCTGCCCCACCAGAAAATCCAACTTCGGGAACCCTATCCATACTTCCGTAATTGCGTCCGCCAACTTGCTTAGGATTACCAGCTCCAGACATACCTTTAATACACATACATAGAAACGTAATAAATTAAAAGTACAGTCTCATTACGCAATAATCCTTATATTTAAACCATGATGAACAATAACCAAAATCATAAGGCACAGCTTGAACAGGATCTGTGCTTACATTTACGCAACCTAACTAACAAAGTTTTCTGCAAAGGGGCTCACAATACCCTTCGAGGTCACAGTTCACACACCCACACGCACTTAATAAGTTTAGCTTAACCTCACGCTGTATGCTCTGCAGACTGGAAAACGCATTACTTTAACGCAACTCCCTTTCTTTCAAATAACGATGGTCAATGAGTAATGCCAGTAATGTGAAAGAAGGAGAATGAATATTAGTTAATTAATTATTATAGTACAGTGCTTTATCACTTCAGGAAATGCAGACTTGACATGAGTTGCACTCTTATCCCAATTAAAGACTTGATCTAACACAAAATGGGCTGCTCTTATCTCATCTGAATCTGTTATGCTCATGTAAGTATTATGAAATGAACTATGAACAAATGGTAATAAAAAGGCAGTGTACTTTTTAGACGATTGAAGTATACTATGTATTCGACCACACATTAGCATCCCAGATTTAACATTGGTTTAAATCAATGCATTAGGATACAAATATTAAGTTAAATGTATTCAATCGCTCAGATGAATGATCTCTGTACATTCCATTTTTGCTCCTTATGGTTCTAACTTTGGATACAGGGTATAAGTACGTTGATACACTAATAATATTAATATGAGCTTGTGAATAAATTTCATGTAGTCATGTAGTGTAGTGATCCTCCATCACGAACTAATTTGCATAAAACTTCTATCAGATTCATTTAATATCACTAGTATGTAATTCTATCTTTCCAGCATTTCCAGTCTTTGTTAATGCATTGACATATTGGTGCACAGACTATCGGAGTGCACAAAAATATATCTCTCATTCTTCCTGTATTCTGCCTGTGTACTGCAGCGTAATGCACTACTGCTTTGCATTTTGTCTGATTTTGTGTATCCTAACGAACCCATATCATTACATTTTTACAATGAATGAAATGAAAGTGGCTTACGTATGACCATGAAAAATTGTACTTACTAAATTTGCAAGATGAATTTGAAGATGACTACGCACTTCTAACTCCAACGCAATAAGCACAAAAAGAACAAAGGTTTCACTAGTAGCACTGATATTTAAAAACAATTCTAGTCCGAAATTATGTATATTAACCCTTACATTGAGGATTGAGAATACAATAAAGTTTTGCCATTCATTTCCCAATTGTGCAATTTGACTCCAGAAACAAACGGACAATTGCACTCATAATGAAGAACACTTCCTGAATGAAAATAAAATACGCATGGATTTTCTTGGATCATCTGCTGTCGCATGCATATTATATAATAGGCATATTACCCACAAAAATGTTTATATCCACTATATATATTTTGTATTTACATTGCATGCGATAAAAGAATACACGACGAACCGAACTCTTCTAGGCAGACCTTCATAAATGCAGTAGTCGTATAGTGTCTTCGCTTGTACTTTTGTATCACATCACAAGCGCTTTTACAATACCTTCGTATGCTCAGTATGCATTACGTATGAAAAGTCCAAAATGAGAACTCCTCTCCTCCTCTTTGTGTGATGTGTTACGTAACAATCAACAATATACTTTCTGTTTCGTAGTTTGTCCTCTACTCAGAAGACATGAACCAGTTCAATGGCAAATCGCTATCAAAAGCATTGGTCATCGAGCAATCAATCAATTTTTTATGCGTGCTTCTTTTGTCCAGCATAATAATTCCATAAACTCTAGAAGTAGGTTACCAGTTACAACTTGCAAAATTCATGAGTCATGGATATTATATGGCACAGCGTACGAAATTAGGATACGAAAGGATAAGAAGTACTTACATCATTGATTTGGAACTTTGATCTTCTTTAATTATCATTTGTTAGTCAACTAATACACGTACTTGACTTACTACACTTATTGGAGAAGTATAAAACTTGATTTGATGTATGAAGAATTCATAGTAAAGAATTGCATGGAAGCTGTTTCATAATCAATCCCACTTTCTAGAGATATCATAAAAGTCTCCTTGATCCGCAACGAAATCCTTGATAGGCGGAGTGTCTACAGGTCCTTTGATTTCACAAGGAATATAACTAAAATCTATTTGAATTGCTGCTTGGTATAGTTCTTCCGATTCCTTTCTCAACTCTTCCAAGGCTTTATGTTGACTTGCTAGAATTCGATCAATCATCCTAAGTTCGGCTGAATTCACTTTGAACATGTAACGGCACCAATCTTTTTGCAACTGCCAACGTTCCTCTTCTTCTTCCGGTGATATTTTGATGTCCCGACGAAGTCGCTCACTGTTAATGATGAAACAAACAAAAATTCAAACTCATTCATTATATTGTACATGCTCTGATACTAAACTAGTAGAATTAAAACTTTCTTTACTTGTAATTGTCAACTATGGGTGTGGGAACGTCCAATTCTTGCAATGGCTTTAACTGTTTTGCAGTTTTTTCCAATTTACGAATCGCCTTTTCTATCTTCCTCCGCTTTCTTTCTTCTCTAGCTTTGACTATCGCAGGGTCCAAACGTTTCTTTTTCTTCAACGGTTCAGCGCTAATGAATAATGAACAAACAACAAACATCAAATATAAAATAAAGCACAGATTAAGATAATCATTTAACTACAAAACTTACAAAAGACATGGTGAGGTAGTTATCCATCTGCTCAATCCACCTTCATTCAAAATATTATTGGAGGAAGTGACTATTCTCGGCTCTGCGGCTGGATTTAGGAGAGAAAACGTCCTGTTAAAATCAAAAATGAATTGAAAGAGTTCATTATTGGATTTACATGATGTTCCAAAGTTAAAGATTTAAATGAAGTAATGTACAATAATGCTACCACGTCACCATACGATCAGGTACCTTGATACCTCGCTTCTAATCTCTAAGCTTATCAACTAACTATTATAGCTTTTACCTTTGAATCTGAGCGAATCTTCGACAAAACACTGAATACATATTGAATATACTTGGCCCACTCAAACTCCTGACTCCAACTTAGAAAAAGTTATTGATTACCAAATTAATCAGTAATTAATTTAAAAGCACACTCAACGACTCAACTATTTAAACTCATTTCGAAACCTATAATATTATAAATATTATTTACATTCATCATGTCACATGTGTTTGATTTTATTTCGGCCCAATATCCTTCTTTCCTCTTTTTAGGTTGCCTACAATTTCTCAGTTGGACGGAGAAGAGCAGATACCAAAACAGTTTTTGCAGCGGGAAGTGTTTTTACCTTTTATGAGCAGCAGAGCAGATACCGAAATACATTGATAGAAGTAGAGGAACAATGCTTTTGATTTGTAGACGTGACGTGCACATTCAAAGTATTAAAGTAGTTAGTTAGTTGGGGTTATTGTTATTAATTAACGATGTTATAGTAAGGAAGGGATGGATGTAGGGTCTTTGTTTTAGGGTGTGTAGCGTTTATTGACACGTAATTGTGTAGTTGGTTTACAAACCGAGACGGAAGAAAGAAGCATAGATTATTATTGTCATTGTCAATGTCAATGCGTTATTTTGTCAACACTTCAAATATCATCAGTTATTTAAAAAGACGTGAATGAAATTGGACTGGGGAAAAGGATGGAGCCGTTAAACGCAAAGAAATCTGAGGTAAAGGCTGACGTATGAGTCAAGTGTCAGTAAAAACTGAAGGTTTTGGGATTTTTTAAAGGTTGAATGTAAGTCAAGTATTGAATATTGAGTCCATTTGATCATGCAATGAATTATTATTTGTAGATGCTAGTTCCATGGGGAGTTCAAGTGAAGAAGAAGAATCCCTGGTACCCCCAAGAAGTTTGCAATGAGTGGCCACACCAGTTGAGTGCTTTGAGTTTAGGGGAATCCTCTGTTGTCAAATTTGGTGTTACATACCCACTCCGAACGGGGTTGGGAACTGTGTCGGAGTTGGATTTTCCGGAGTATACCACATATTTCTTGCCATCTTCATCTTCGTCTGGAGATCTTGTCAAAGGGGTTTATGAAGAGGCATTCGTTAGCAGAGGAGTTTGCCTGCTTTCTGAAGGGCCGGTTGGGGGCCCATCTTTTGTTAAAGGATTTTACCGGCCAGAGTTGTCGTACAGCACAGGGATTGGGATCAAGGCAGTCGTGAAAGCAAAGTTTCCTTCTGAGAATGATACTCTGAATTTGCAAAAACAGAAGCAAGATACAGCTTCAACAGATGGTAAATAATTTTACTTTTATGTGTCTGATCGTAATAGGTTATTTAGTCACTAATTCTTTTTTTTTTATTATAGTAAAGTTGGATTAATAGCTAAATAAACTGTTTTTCTATTATTTTATTTACTATGTATTTTGATTTTCTAGAGGATGACACCTATGTTTGCCTTGTGGAGAAAGGAGGAATATCTGTGTATGCGGAAAACAGTTCTGAAACTTTTGTCGCTTATATGCCCGAGTTTCAGATTGATAGAGTACTGCCTTGTAAATATGGATTGCTGGTGGTTCCTACCTTTAAAGGAGGTGGAACTGTTTCTGAGGTGGACGAAGACAAGTTTTTATATGTATTAACTCATCCTATTAAGCAAGTCAGCAAACTCTTTCAGAAGTGTGGCCCTGGATCAGGTTGGTGTTTATTATTACTACGATAGTACGATACCTTTGCTAGCTTAATTGAGCATATTCATTTAGTTGCTTAATATGTTTAATTTGTACATTCAAAACAGATTTTGTTGAATACGATACCAGATCAGAAAAACTTTTATGGTGCGAAGGGGACATTTGCATTTTCTGGTCACTGAAAAACGATAAGATTACGCTACGGCGAATGTGCAAGCTTGAAAAGCGTGATGTGGTTCAATGCTCAACAATAAATGCGTCAATGTATTATACAACTCAAGATCATACAAATTCACCATTTACTCCAGCGGGAGGCTCCAGCATGTATTCCCCATTCATGAGAAGTGGTCATAAAAGCTCTGCTATGCGAGTTAACAGGTTCGTCTTTAGTTTTAACTTGATTAGTTTTCATTCAGTAAACCATTTGTTGTACGAATAGGTGTTATTTATTATGTTTTGTGATTTAGGGAAGGTGGTACTGTTTACTACTGGCCAAGTTTTGATTTCTCTGAGACTGCACATGGATTTAACGCCGGATTTTATCCCCCTCATATTGGAATTTATGATGATCCGGAATTATTTTTCAAATTAATGTTTCACATAGAACTTAATCCACGAGGGAAATGGAAAGAGCCCAAGAAATTCCAGCTAGTGATATGTGATAAAGATAAAAATCGAATGACCTTGTGGTACCTAATCAAGAATAATTTATACGCGTCGTGTATCGATGTGGAGAGCGGATGTAGGATTTCTCATTATGCTTTGAAAGGCATTCAGGATTTTGTGTGCTCAAGTGGACAGGATGCACAAAGACTGTTGGTTGTTCTTACCACAGATGGTTTAATTAAAATGGCATGGCTAGACGAAGGTTACTGTATTGTGGCTTCGGCAAGAATTGATCATGATATTTTAATCCCCATTCGAAGTTTGGATCATTTTTTTGATTCTGACACGTTAATTTGCAGTATTAAAGACAACTACGAAAATAAAGCTGTGATAACTTTAAAAAGTTATCATAACAATAGTTTGATAAAAATGTGTATCGATAAATTTTCCGATGCCTTACCATCCAACTTTGTTGCAAAGCTTACCTACGGCTACGTTTGTGTTGAGGACACTCCCTACTTTCAAACACAATGGAGTTCGTTTTTGTGTGTATTGAAAGAAACTTTAGAGTGTGCAGAAGATACGCCTCCAGATTTTGTTTCAAAATTATTTAATGCGGTTGAATCGTTACGCGAGGTACACAAATTATTTCTTGACTCTTGACCTAATTGCAGATACAAATATAAAGAAGTTCAATGTAGTATTTTTGTTTTGGATTTTTCCCAGGATGTGAAATTAAACAGTTCTTCCAGTGGATTTCTGAGATATTTGCATGAGTTAACCCAAACTGTGTTTGCTGTTCACAAAGACTTTACACCAATGGTATTGCTGCTATTCCTGCGTTTTTTTTCTTATTATTTATGACATAAAATCCGTAACTTGGCCTTTTTCTATTTACGTTGCAGGGTGATTTTGATTTAGATGCAGTTCCGGTATTACAGACATTTGTAAAATTCTTAATGAAGAGCGATAATGCTGATTGTGAAGAGTTCCACTCACTTCCTGAAGTCATACAGATTTTGTTACAAGGGCCGGACAATGTAGAAAACCTGGACCGACTTGCTAAACTTAAATCGGAAACTAATACTTTTTTACCAGCAATAGATATTCTGCTTGCTGATGTGTTTCGTAGAAATCAGTCACAAGTTCAATTTAGTTGGCCAGAGTCAGCCATAAATATTACGGGCAGAAAAGACTACCTAAGTGGAGCAAATGATCCATGTAGTTTGGTGAAAGATAAAATATTCGAAGTATTTACTCCATTTCGTGAAAAGGAAGATTCTACTCATGAACCATCATGGGTTACTCACGTTTTAAATATGGTGACTGCCAAATAGCCTTTAAAAAAATATCTCAATAAGTTTTTTTAGTAAGTAAAAGGTAACTGCTACTCAATAATAATGGTCCTATTCATATTTAGAGGGTCTTTTCTGAAGATAGGAGGCTTGAAGAAGTTTGTAGATTACTGGATTCTGCATCCCCATTAACCATTGATGTAGAACAACGTGCAGAAATGTCGGATCATGAATTTGTTGAGGAGCAGGAGAAACACCTTTTGCAGCTTATTCAGATTACTTTTGCTGCTCCCGTTGGAAGAGCCGCATTCACTCTTCGAACAGAACAGAAGAATTTCGCCAACTTAACCAGTGGAATCTATTTGCCTAAGTAAGAAAGCAGTTTCTTATTGAGCCCATCAAAATCTGTCACTCAAACTTTATTATTGATGCATTAATTTGAAATTGTTGGTGTAGACTTTGCCTCTCTGGAAAGTGTGCAACAAAAGGCACGACTATAGAACTCAATGAAAATGATCTTCCACCAACATATACTGCTTGGCCCAACTTTCACAATGCTGTTGCATCAGCATTGTCAGTCTCATTACTAAGTCATCCGGCTGATGCCTGGTACCTTAAAGATACTTAAATACAATTATATTAAGTAGTTTAATCGTAGAATGCAATTTAATTTACACTTTTTAATGAATATAGGTTTGCTCATAACAAAGCTCGAATGACAGAAGGATCTGAGCAGGCAGGAATGATATTAGGATTTGGTCTCAATGGCATTCTCTCATCTATGCCTCCTACGCTTCGCCATGAATATTTAGCTCAAGAAAATTCATTTACTACGATGGCAATGTTGCTGGGTCTGTGTGCCAATTTAGCAGGTATGCCATAATAACTTTTTTCTTTCATTTTATGTTCTATTAAAAGATATGGATATGGTACAGGATTACGTTGTTTAACTAGGTAGTGGAGATATTGCTACTTGGAAGGTTGTAAGTCTGCATATTGGAGCAATGCTTCCTGCATGCACAACAGAGTTAGAAATACCTCGTCTAGCGACTCTCGTTGCTCCCTTTGCTCTTGGACTATTGTTCATTGGAACACATAACAGTCATGTTGCTAAAGTTTTAATTGGGGAAATATCTAAAAAATATAGTCCTCTTAGTATTTTTGGGGGTGGAAATGGAAATACCTCCACTGCCAACATCAATCAGTCAGAAAACAATAGCTCTGCGGCTGATCGAGAAGCTCATTCACTTTGTTCTGGTAAATATAAGCTTTAAAAAAAGTTTTTCAAAAC
This sequence comes from Orchesella flavescens, assembly GCA_964034955.1. Taxonomy (NCBI): domain Eukaryota; kingdom Metazoa; phylum Arthropoda; class Collembola; order Entomobryomorpha; family Orchesellidae; genus Orchesella; species Orchesella flavescens. The sequence continues at coordinate 20,696,632 of OZ035955.1, forward strand.
ACATTAGTTTACTTCCCACTTGTTAATTTCAATAGTTATGTAAAAAGTGCTAATTTTCAATTGTAGGATTTGGACTAGGGTTCGTAAACTTAGGTAAAGGAAGGGATGGGAATTCTTGTCTTGGAGAAGATGGTTTTGATGGTATACTTCGGCGATTTGTGGTTGGAGGTCCTAAGCCAACCACGAGTAATAATGTTGGTAAGTAATTAAGCCAATTCATTCTTTACTTACTGGTTCGCATCAATATCATATGTATTATGAATACGTTTCATGTTTCTAGCTGGGGGTGGAGACGATGATGATATGTACAGCCAATACGGCCAGTCTATGCCTTCCTTATGGGAAGAATATCGATGTTGTCACATAGAAGAAGGGGACAATGTAAATGTGGACGTTACAACACCATCTGCAATCATCGCTGTTGCACTAACGTATCTTCGAAGTATGAAAAGGAAAACTTATTTGTACTGTTCCAAAAATTTGCAGGCGTGCGCGATTCACTTTTATTATTTGATCTTGCAGGTGGAAATGAAGCTGTTATTAAATGGTTGTCTCCTCCAAACACAATTCATTTATTGGATGGCGTTCGTCCGGATATCCTCATGTTACGATCCCTTGCTTCCATTTTAGTTTATGAAAGTATAGATGATCCTAGAAAGGAATGGTTGGAGTATCACCTAATGCCAGAAGCATTATCTAAAAGTTTTTCACTCAAAACCGATAATTTGGAAATGAGAATTGATAGAGAAAGTATAGTGTAAGTTTTGTTGAGAATTTTCAATTATTCACTCGTAATTCGTTATGATGTCACTGAGACTAAATTGAGCCTTCGTTACTCCGTACTACAGACAAGCATGGGCCAGCATTATTTGTGGATATTGCCTTGGTCTTGGAATCCGCTACGCTGGAACCTCTGAACATATCGTCATAAATACATTATGGAATTACACAAATGATTTTTTAAAGCTGGCGTCGTTGGATGGAAAGAGTAAAGGAAAGCGCGTACCAAAGAACATTAGCGAGTATTTTCCCAAAAACTTTCTGGAATCTTGTGTTTGTACCTTGTTGGTTGCATTGTCGCTGGTTCTTGCTGGGACAGGCAACGTAAAGACATTGAGACTTTGTCGCTACATGCAGTCTAAAATTGCAGCAACTCAAATTACTTCGTCCAGTAATACGTACGGAATGGAAATGTGTATAGCAATGGCCACAGGCATATTGTTCCTAGGTGGTGGTCGTTATTCTTTATCGAATGATGATCGTAGTATCGCGGTATTGCTTGCAGCTGTATTTCCAAAGTGGCCAATTAATGCTAACGACAATCGGTATTCTACTTTTTATTTTAAATCTTATTTTAGTACTATGCAATATAAGTTGCTTATGTGTGCATATATACTTTTTCCAGATATCATCTTCAAGCATTGCGACATTTGTATGTATTAGCTGCTCAGCCAAGACTGATGCTTCCCCGGCCCATGCCGCATAATTCTAAGTTAAAATTCAAAATTGAATATTTAGATGGGAGGAAAATAGATTCCCGTGCTCCTATACTCTTGCCCCCTCTTAACCTTCTAAAGCGGGTAATAATTTTATTTGCACCTAATTCATAGTTGAGCAGTGGCATAATAATATTTTAAACATCTAGTTAAGTATTTTCATTTCAATTTGCTTTACAGATTTCACTAAACGATCGAAACTTTTTGCCAATTACTTTTGAGCTACCTGCCGACTTGGTTCACCTGAAAAAAATCGTAGAAGGTGGAGGGGTTCTGAATCTTGTACCCAAACCTATTGGGCACATTAAACAAAATTTCATTCGTAAAATGGCATGGAGGGAGAAACATGTTAGCTACACGAAACATTGGAATTTTTAAATTTTGTACATTGTAATGTGAGTTTAGTCTTATGGAACTTTTTAATTTGTTCAGGCTTTACATTCAACTTTCGAAATCAGCCAGTCGATTCCTACTAATGAATATAATGAAATCAAGGAAATCAACTCTATCAGCAGAATTGCCGAGTCTTGTGGATTGCCTCATATTATTCCTTCCTTAATAGCTTTACGAAATGTAAGAGAAACAACCATAACATTTGGATATTCTTTTGCCTAATGAATCTTAATCTATTTATTAATGTAAAACGTTAATTTAGGGGGATCCAAAGCGAGAAGATTGGATGTGGCAGTTGAGAGTACTGTACATATGGGTAACTAGAAGTTTTGGAACACCAAGTTTACTGCGGATGGATTTACTTGCCTTGTTATTAAACAAAGTTCCACTTGAGTGTAAGTTATTTACTCCAGTTCAAGATCAGCAATTTTGAATGAGTTTAAATATCAAATTGAAGAGGGGTAATTTCAAGTGAAAGTGTTCGTAAATGCATCCACTTAAATAGAAAGTGTTGACTGAAAACTTTGATATATTTAAAGTATGCAGGTAAAACCGCGTTATATGTACCACCGAATTGCATACATACATCATTTGATATTCTCAGTTGTTTTGGAATAAAATAAAAAATGCTGAAACTAATTTTTCCTTAATTTATACGGTTTTTTACACTCACCATATTTCATTACCAACTCTCCGCTCCATAACCAATAACAAAAACTTCAGTTTAAAATAAGGTCAAGCGGTACAACAATAAAATTTTCGTCGCGACTGCATGCTACATAACAACTCTAATACATTACATATTTTCATTTAAACCTTCATAATGGTATGGATAACCTAGCATAATAAGCGTGTTGTGAATTTGGGAAACAGACCGCAAGGGAATAAAAGTAAAGAAACAACTTTCTTTTTTTATGGAAATCTATGCATTGAGGCATACTTGAAGGGAGGAAAGCGTTCCGCCTAGCGATGCAGATTACATGTTGGGGAAAGTGAAAGCATATCCGGAATTGAAAATGCCAGGAAAATACAAGCACTTCCTTTCCCCATCCAATCTTATCCCAGACATGAAAAGTACTAGAGGAAAAAATGTAATCAACCTACACGCATTAATTATTAAATTGATTGAATGTGGTTTACTTTCAATCACAACCATCAAAATATTTCAAGCTTGAATAACTAATAGTTAGTACGAGAACTGGGTAAACGTTTAGTGTAAAGTTATTCGAGCAAAATAACCAACTCGGCAACTTTTCGAACCTTATATGACCACAGTAAATATGTTTTAGAGCAATGGTTTACAAAGCACCACTGCGTCATCAACATCGAGAACCATAATCATTCAATTAAACGCATTGTCTCCAAAAAATTTAGAAAAATGATTCTCTCAGAAACCTTTCTCTTCATTTTCTCTATGATAGTTACTGGTGTATTGGCATTCATCTATGTCTACTTTGTAAGTCCAAGGAAGTTTCAAGTGGTTTTGCTTTCACCATTGATTTTCAGTGTTTCATCTTTCCGTAATATCGACATCTAATATTTTGTTACAGATTATCACTCTATCAGATTTGGAATGTGATTACATAAATGCTCAACAATGCTGTGACAGGTTGAATATGGTAAGTTGAGACTAGAACTACAGACCCAAAGAATCATTCAGTATAATCATTTTTACTTGTACCAAAGTTTCACAATGCTTTACATTTTCAGTGGATGATGCCCTTACTAAGTGGTCAAGGCTTTGTAAATATATTTTTTCTACTCCATGGCCATTTTTGGTTATTTTTATTCAACCTTCCTGTTACTGCATGGAGTGCGTATGAGTAAGTTCTGTATAGCCTCAAAATTACTTTTGGATTTTCATCACTTTCTTCCGATTCGATGTATGGATGGAAGTGAACAATTTACTAAATATATTTATTTAACAGGCTCGTCAAAGTACCATCAGGGAATTTGGGAGTTTTTGATCCCACCGAAATTTATAATAGAGGACAGCTCAAAACGCATATGCGAGACGTTTTGATTAAAATAGGTTTCTTTCTCGTCGCATTTTTCGTTTACTTATACAGGTAGCCACTTGCTTTTTTTAATTGTGACACATATATTGATACGCCGGTAATGCATGAGTTGCTCACACTTTCTCCGCCGTGAAATCATCTCAAATTTTTCAAATCTAATTTTCAGTATGATCGTGTCAATGCTGACAGCAGGCCAGCCAGTTCAAGCTATGGGTACTCCTCCAGGGGAATTTGATGAATTTTGATTATTTCAAAGATTCCAGCATAACTTGACAGAACACGTCAACGATCAATGTGCATTTTATACATTTCTACATTGTTAACCGTAAGGATAAAGTAATGAATGTAAGATTTGTTGTTCTTATGAGCGCATCACTATCATTCATCTTTTAATAATTCACGTTAATGTTATATATATGTACAAAATATAATCTGTGACATTACATTTTGATCTTATTAACTCATTTGTATGTGTATTTGTTAGTTCAAACCAGGACTTAGAATTAATTATAACCCTGATTTAAACTACTTAAAGAAAGTAAAAATTGTTCGGTTTATACATGAAAAAGACGATGCGAGCAAACATGAGTCACTTAAAAGGACTCACCATAAATTCATACCATTCACTCCTTCACTTTCACTCCTTGATATCCCATCTCTTTCATTTTTGCGTATTGCAAGTATTGCAACACAATTTGCATTTAGTCAGTACATGTTCAGGTTGCTTTCAATTCAACCACGAATGACCATCTTACGATACAAGAACACCGTTTAAAGCAAGTCCAGACTAAATTCTTTTATTCATGCTTCATTCTTACTTTCTATTTTATATAACTAGAAAGTAAGAATTTAGAATAAGGAAACTTTCTTTTTTTACAAAGGCATACTTAACATTAACCATCAATTAAACTACCCACAATTAATGCATATAGAATCATAACCCTACTAATTATTGTTCTATAACCTTTCTCCCTTTCCCCCATTCTGCTCAACAAAGTAATTAAAGACGAAGTCAACAATTATTACTTATTTGGCTGGCTTCATAGATAAATCGTGGTATGTCGTATCGATTTAAATTTGTTGGCATTCGGTTTATAACAGAACGAACACTCATATTTCATTCCGACTAATCAAGTAATTCTCATAATCATAGTAAAGGTCAAGAAGTGCAAGCAATAATGCACTTGCCTAAACATAAAGATTTATGTGTCCAAAATCAACTATATATGGATATACCCAACTTATGAATATGCCGCTTGGGTTGGTATTTAAAGAACATTTCGAGATTATGCCTTCAATTTGGTATATACAACTCCATACTGTTCCGTATATACCGTCCTATTACATCATACTCCCTCGATCTTCTCCGTTGTAGTAAATATACAAAAATGTATGCCTAAACCTCTTATATCTTGCATGCAGAATAATGGGTTGATGCTAAAGAATGATGAAATGACGAAGAAAAAAGCGACGGCGTGCCATCATCCGGCTAAGCATGGAGAGAAGGGGTTTCTGGAAAATCACACGTTGTGAGAGAGATCACATTTTCTTGTGCTGCCTTTGAGAACTGTAGTGTGTGTTAAATTCGTCCTCTCCTCTAGTCTCACAGTTTCTTCATTGACAAAAATCCATCACCGGAAACCGTCAGTAGTATTTGAATCTGCAATTTGAAACTGATCACAATCATCAACACTCAGGCCACATTTCTGTAACAGTTACTTTTACAATTTTAACCGTACAACAACAAACACGATCAGCCGTTGCCGTTTGAATGTAAGTTTTCTTTACAAAATTATGGGTTTTGTTATGTAATATACAAAAAGTAAAAAGTTTTGAGTTACTTTTTTTGTAGAATCAGAAAACATTAGCATTATTGTGAACTTAAGTATCAATTTACTCAAAGTTCCTCCAATAAAACGCTTTTAAAGTGTTGTAATGATTCTCACGAGTAGCATTTTATCTTTCACCGTTACTTATTTCACGATAGAATTGGATTCTTTTACATTCAACATTACTTTCAAATGTTAATTTTACGAATTGTTAGGGAGGTCGTTGTTCATGCTATAGGTAGATTAGATTACTGACGAGCTCGAGCTCATTGTAGCTGGGGCGCTTGGCGTCATGGTATATTGTAATTTAATTATTTTCAAATGATTAATAAAATTATTGATTGTTTCCTATAATAGAGGCTTATAAAGGCTACAAATTATTCTGGTTTTTGGAATGGTACTAAATCTTGTTTACTTTATATTTCAGATCCATAATTAACATCTCACACAACTATCTTCATTACTATCAACAAAGTAGGACTAAATACCACAATGCGTACAATTATCAGTGGAGTTTCGCGTGCGATCCTTGATCGGCAAGCTATTGCTACCGGCTTTTCATCCCCTTCAAGGAGTGCTCATATTTGGGCACTAAACAATCAAGTGAGTTTGCAATATTTTCAATGTAATCCCATGGATGTCTCCGGTATGTTTTACGACTGTGGCTCACAAATAATGTTTTTTTTTAATTTAACTTAGATAAACGGAAAGATTATTAACGGACTGAGGGATAGACAAAATGGGCAGCCAATCAGACACAAGTAAGTAAAAAAATTATTTGAAGCAATATCTGTACCAGACAGTAGAGTAGTAGATGGTAGATACAGTATTTAATTTGTTACTACAGGTCGGATCAAGTACGTGGAGCCGTTATTGGTATTGATTTGGGTACCACCAATTCATGCGTTGCAGTTATGGAAGGAAAACAAGCTAAAGTAATAGAGAATGCTGAAGGAGCAAGAACAACTCCATCAGTAGTTGCATTTTCAAAAGGTAAAAAATAAGTTTATCACAAGATAATTTTTGTTTACTTACTGATTGACAGGCACAGGTTTTTAAAAATTGTGTAATGATTTTTCAGATGCTGAAAGATTAGTAGGAATGCCAGCTAAGCGGCAAGCTGTTACAAATGCTCCGAATACTTTTTACGCTACTAAACGTCTCATAGGCAGAAGATTTGAGGATCCTGAAGTCAAGAAAGATATGTAAGTTTTAAGTTTTGTAAGAACGCATTGAGTTAGTTAGTTGATGGTTTTAATTTCAATCTAAATTTCTGTTTTTTATTACAGGAAAACAGTGTCGTACAAAATTGTTAAAGCATCAAACGGAGATGCTTGGGTCCAGGGAAGTGATGGCAAGGTTTATTCTCCTAGTCAAATAGGAGCATTTGTATTAACTAAAATGAAGGAGACTGCCGAGGCTTATCTTGGTACTTCTGCAAAAAATGCAGTTGTTACAGTTCCGGCTTATTTCAATGATTCTCAAAGACAGGTACGATGATTTTATGTTAAAAAACACAATTAAGTCGCACACAGTTTGCGCGTTTATTAATTTGCATCAATGTATGGTTTTGTGTAGGCTACCAAAGACGCTGGCCAAATTTCAGGGTTAAACGTTCTACGAGTTATCAACGAACCCACGGCAGCTGCCTTGGCATATGGAATGGACAAAACTGAAGATAAAATGTAACGGAGATTCTTATTCTACGTGCATTTTGTAATCATATTACATAATTTATTTATACGAATTCTTTTTTTTTTTTTGAATTGTAGCATTGCAGTATACGACTTGGGCGGTGGAACGTTTGATATTTCGATTCTTGAAATTCAAAAGGGAGTTTTTGAAGTAAAATCTACTAATGGAGATACATTCCTTGGGGGCGAAGATTTCGACAATGTTTTAGTTAACTTCTTGGCTGAGGAATTCAAGCGTGATGTATGTTATGAATTTACTTGTATCTTCCGTGTAGTGGTTATTTAAATATACGGCATTATATAACCAACAATATTTTGATAACAGCAAGGAGCTGATTTGCGAAAAGATCCAATGGCCATGCAACGGTTGAAAGAGGCTGCAGAAAAGGCCAAAATTGAGTTGTCTTCAGCCTTACAAACCGACATAAATTTGCCGTACATCACAATGGATTCGTCTGGACCCAAACATATGAACTTAAAGGTGACAATAAGTATTGATATTTCGCTAATTACATGCTCGATAGGGAAGTCTAAATATTAGTGGTTGTTGAGTATGTGTTATGTTTATAAATATTATAGCTATCAAGATCAAAGTTCGAATCCCTGGTTGGTGATTTGATTAAGAGGACGGTTGCCCCGTGTCAAAAAGCACTTCAAGATGCTGAAGTTAAGAAAACAGACATTGGCGAAGTTATTCTGGTTGGAGGAATGAGTAGAATGCCTAAAGTACAGTCTACAGTTCTAGACGTGTTTGGAAGACAACCTTCAAAATCCGTTAACCCTGACGAGGCAGTAGCAGTTGGGGCAGCCATTCAAGGAGGTGTATTGGCTGGAAATGTTACTGATGTGCTGTTACTTGATGTGACTCCTCTATCACTTGGAATCGAAACACTTGGGGGCGTTTTCACCAAACTAATTAACAGAAATACAACTATTCCAACTAAGAAAAGCCAAGTAAGTTAATTAATATTTTTGCACGTAGAAAACAAGTTAGTAATTTATTTATTTAACAGTTAGTGGTTTTATTAGTAATACCAATCATTTCTATTTTTAAGGTATTCTCAACTGCTGCTGATGGACAGACGCAAGTCGAAATTAAATGTTTTCAAGGTGAAAGAGAAATGGCATTGGACAACAAACTTCTTGGACAGTTTTCGTTGATCGGCATTCCTCCAGCGCCACGCGGGGTTCCACAGGTTGAGGTCACATTTGATATTGATGCTAATGGAATTGTACACGTTAGCGCAAGAGATAAAGGAACTGGCAAGGAACAACAAAGTATGTCCAAGTGCTAAAATCAATAATAATCGTTACTTACTTGTATTTAGTGATAGTTAGCATTTTGTAAATAACATTCATATTTTGTAATTATTATAGTTGTTATCCAATCTTCTGGTGGACTTAGCAAAGATGAAATTGAAAACATGGTTAAAAACGCTGAACAGTTTGCTGCACAAGACAAAGCCATGAAGGAGCGTGTTGAAGCAGTAAATCAAGCCGAAAGCGTTGTGCATGATATTGAAACGAAGGTCACTGAATATGAGAGCCAACTTCCAACGGAGGAAGTAACCAAGATTAGGGATTTAATCACGAAAACACGAGAAGCCATCTCTAAGAAAGATGAACTCTCTGGTGAAGAACTGAAAGCGGCTACCAATGAGTTGCAGCAAGCTTCATTGAAAGTTTTTGAGCTTGCTTACAAAAAGGTAATAAAAAATAAAAGCGTATACGTTAAAACGACGAGTATTAGAGTTTAGTTTTGCTCAATCCACTCATTTACTTTTCAGATGGCATCGGAACGTGAAGGTTCAAGTGGAGGCTCATCCGAATCATCATCCTCATCTGAAAGTACTGAAAGCCCTGAAGAGAAAGAAAAGAAAGAAGGAAAGAACTAAATGTTGTTGAAAGGATTATGTTCTTTTATTCTTCGTACCTTAGATAGGATCCTCTATAATATGCAATAATGCAAAGTTACTACAGATATCTGATAGACTAGAAGTCATTTTTTGACTTCAAGTGTTTGGACTTGTGTTACTGTCTTAACATGTATTTACTTTACTACAACTATGTTTTTAAGTATTTTTTCGTATGTGTCAACAATAGTCCTCTAGTAAACAATATCTAGTTTTGCTTAAAATTAAAGAAATCGTATGTGTCTTTCGCATCATCATTTTGTTGGGCTTGTGTTTTGTGTATGCATCAGTTACAAACTCAATCAGGCATACCAAATTACTTGATAGTATTCGTAAGACGCATCCCAAACTCTTTGGCATAATGATGAGGTGACAAGAAATAACTCATAAATTGTCCCCCTCAAACCCCTCATCAATGTAAATGATGTGATATCAATAGGGATTAATGACGATGGTGGTAAAGTATTGATTCTTAATAAGCTCACGTCTTTTGGGAAAATATTCCAGTAGTCACTTTCAGTACTGCAGTCACGTATTGTTTGAAGTGTGCTCATTCTTTTTCCCATAACGTGTTGTAATTTCCATTTTTAAGACTATTATGGGGCTATCTGAAAATCGCTCCGTAACTGCGTATTATCGGTACCATTCCATTAGCGACTTGGGAGGTAAGTAGCTATTACTTTCATATTGTTGTCAAATCCATGAAACTTTTGTTAGCAGCAGCATTCTGACCTACTTAGCAAATGTTTTACTTCGCGTGTCCACCATGGTAAGGTGACAGTGACATCAATATCAAAGTTAAAAATACCTTTCTTAACCTCTATTTGTTATCACTATGAAGTAAGCCTTACTGTATACTATAATACTGACTATAGGTGATAAGAGATTGGCTGTCCCTGTAAAGAAATAAAAATCACTCCAATGTTTTTTTTTTCACTCAAAGCAACCGACATGATATCAGACCGTTAATGAGTCAAACGTGAACAGAACATCAATAGCATTTTGTAATTTTGTATGATTTAGATAATATGTCGTCTTCCTCTTTGATGGATCAAAAAAATTCAGTTTCTGTGTCACATTCTATCGTGTACCATTGAATTACGGGAAGGACCAGTTCCAATTACTTCAGTTCCATACTGATTTCAAAAATTTTAAATTATTTTTACCGACGGGGTTATATAATAGCTGGTTTATAGATATTACTTAATACGGCACATGCGTCTTCTACGAAGGGCGATAACAATGGAGTCAAGTGAAACTCCTGCAAACAAGATAGCAAGTTTGGACCCACATTATTTACTAAACACTTTATATAAATTAATTTTGCATTATTATGCATTTATGTGAAGACGTATTATTATACCCTGTTCTGCATAATTAATACCTAATAAACTGCCTCCATGCATTGAACAAAAAATGGAATAATACCTACTTGATTAGTAGTAAAACTTATTTCAAGTCATGTCTTTTAAAATTTATACAAAAGTCTTGATTTTTTTATAGGAACGGCTACTAGGTTCACTGGACCAATACGTGTAGCAACGTTTTGCCTGATGACGATCATTTTACCATGTCTTCTTCTCATTGCTCCACTGTATATCCGCTACCAAGTCTTTTCTGACGTTCTTTACACACTTGGAGAATCTGACCTCGTTACTGTTGATCGTCCCATTTCTACATTTTGGTGTGAAAAGCAAGACCTTTGGATGAACGCCACTTTCCATGCATACCTTTTAGATGAGCAACCACAAATATCTGAAGACTTGCAGTTGTTTGAGATGGACAAGCACATGCAGCTTGCTGATGACAGTTTGGAATACTGGGGCTTCTTTTTGTTGCAAGGCTCAAAAGTAATTTTGTCTGTATGTTCAAGGCAAGTCCATCCATCACATGCTTTACATGAAAAACTGCATTTCCATGAGAAAGCAACCCTTAAAAATAGTTTACGAAATGTGGTAGGTTTGATGGTGCCCGATTGATGGTGGTGAAAGGCAATAAGAATCTCAAGCATTGCGCGTTGCTAGATCCTTCGCCAAACCCAGATCAAGTTGAACCCTGGGAGGACGACAAGTCTGCACAAGGGGGTGAAATTACCGTCACGTTTAGAAAAGGCGAGCAGGATGTGGAGCGAGAGCTTGAGAACTATGATTACTCGGATGATCCCCTGGGAGGAAAGTCTCCTGGCACTCCAACAGAGGATGGAATGAACCAAACATCCCTTCCCCAACGAACCAAGTCTAGAAAGAATAAACTGAAACTTGTTGGGAAAGGTGCTGGAAGATTGAGGGAAAAGTATCAAAAAGGAGTTCAAACAGCCCATGAAAGTATGAAGATAAACCGCAACCGACATCGTAATAACAATAGCCGAATTTTTGATGCACCTCGGAGTCCTCTCAACTCGTCCGATACCAGTAATGCACAACAAACCAAGAGGAGAAAGCGGGACACTGGAAAAGCAGACCATCAAGGGATGGACAAAGAAGACGAAAACTTGTCAAAATATCAGGATTCAAAAGAAGAAACAGACTTGGAAGATGCTCCTCCAAATCCAGTGGGTGTTGAACCTGACGAAATGGAGGTTAATGATGAACGTGACGAGGAAGTTATAGATGAAGAAGATATCAGATCTTCGGGATCATCTTTTGCTAAAAATCTTTGGAGTTGTTATGGAGGGGACACCCTGTTTACCCAGACCTTCTCTTCCTCACTTCGCTGTCAGAGCCAAGATGCAATGATGAAGTATGCGTTAAGAATGCGAACTGTTCATGAAATTACTTCAACTGGCTATTACTACTATATATTCTACTCTGACAATGACATTGTTTCTAATGACATATTTGCAAGGTTTAACATTGAAAAGGTAGTTTACAGTTTTCCAAATTACACTCATAGCTGTCTGAATACCACGCAATGTTCCCTTCCATTGAATTTTCTCTCGTCAGAAAAGGTTTTGTTAGAAGTTCCACTACAGGATGGGGTTTCCGATGAAGACTCATTGTCGCAAATGATACTTATTTCGAGTTGTAGACCCAGATTAGCTGTCTTCTTTATATTTCCAGTCTCAATACTTTTTCTTATACTTTGTTGTGCCTTCATGTAGATAAATAGATGACTAAACGCTTGGAATTTGCAAACTTAAGACATGACAGCATACATGTATACATACCATACATACATTCAGCATTCCAAATTTCTATGGCATAGTATGTCGTGTGACCGACTACTACACTAACACTATGTTTTCACAGACAAGGATGGACCACATACACCATTAGAGAATTACATGTACAATGCACAATAAAAAAAATTATTATTATCATAATTACTGTAAAAAATTGTATCACAAACTCTTTATTGCGGTTTATTTTACATGAACTACAAAACGAAAATGGTAGCTATTTTCCCTTTTTATATTCTTAAATCTTACAATAGTCATATTAGCTAAAAACACTTTTCAATTCAAAACAAGCATTATTGTTTTCAGAGAAATCCACCTTTCTTTCCTTTTGAAGATTTTTTCCATTGGTATGAAGCTGAAGATCTCTTACTCTGACCGGATGAATAAAATTGGGATTCCTGTGAATCTTGATAGTCTTGACTGGCAGAAAAATTTCCAAAGGTCAGAGCGGCAGAAGAAGATGGATATTGACTGTAATCATTTCCAGATTCAGGCAATTCGGATGGATAATGGCTATAATCATTATTATATTCAAGTAAGTTGTCCAGAAAGGCTGAAGGGGATGAATACTGATTGTAATCACCATGAGGTTCAAGGAACTTATCCTCAGTTTGTACAACGTCCATTTGAAACAACTGATTTTTATCATCCATTTGGGTGGGGATCATAGAATTGGGTTTGTCTTCCACATCTGATGTGCTCATACTACTACTAGTACTACTACTACTTCTGGTACTGGCTAGTGAGTCCTGATTACTACTGTGGAGGGCATTGGAAGCTTGTGAAACAAGTAGTTCTCCCTCTCTCAAGTCTCCTGAATCATTTTCTCCAGTAATACATTCCCCAATGGACTGTTCCGTTTCGCTAGCAGAACTCGCAGATTTTCTTCTTCTTCTCGTGGTAGCATTGTTCCATGCTTCTACAGCACGTGTTTTCCCCAATGCGATAGGACTAAGTACCTCTTCTTCTTCTTCTTCTTCTTCTTGATCATCAGGTACGTATATCGAATTGATAGACGAACTACTACTCCATACCATATCCTGTGGTTCTTCCTTTATTTCAACTTCGTCCACATTACATTCATCGTCATTGGGCACATTTGTCCGTGTTAGCAAATCACTCCATGTGTCTACTATTGCTTCAGCTTTTTCACCTTTGTAGTCCCGAAGTTTAGTAATTAAATCATTCACGGAAGGCATATTTTTAATATTATCTTCATACTGAGGTTGTTTTGGTTTGAAACAATCAAACGGAGAGTTTCGAATTTTTGGCAGTCTTTCAATCTCCCTCGCAAGGTTGTCTATCATAAGAGAGCAGTCAACAGGAACTCTTGGGTTGCTTGATGGTTTCGGTTTGTCAAAAAGAGAAATCATTTTTGGTGACATTGCATTCTTCCACTTTGAAGTAAAAGTTTGATACTTGATGTCTTCAACATTAGTTTTCTTGTGAGGAGGCACAGGCTTCTGATCCCATTCCTGCATTTGAAGAACACATAAATTATTAGTACTATAGAACAGTTTTAAACGATATTCAACATTATTCATCAATCCTACTAATCATCACTAGAAATCAAGTACGCCTACCTGCCAAAATATATCTCCAAAATTGTTAGTTGTAACAACAACTACACCCTGGGGAAGCTTGGGATTTGTGAAGGACTTTGAGGGCCATATACTTAAACCAGTTGTCCAGGCATAATGACGACTTTTCACATGGTTATGATCTGCAGGCATGGAAAATCCATGACCTTCTTTAACCGCCGCATCAAAGTATTCCCTTGAATTGGAAAGATGACGTGGGTAACAATGAATAATAGGATTTCTGGAAGTACAAGCAGGTCTATCATAGCATTGTACATGTGCATGATCAGTCACAAGGGCCATAGTCTCAGGCAATCGTTGGCTACCCCCAACCAAAATCTCAAAATTGTCATCCTGAACATAAAACAGATAAGGAGTTTGAAAAAATACCTTTCTTAGTAAAATAATTTAACGAATGCAAAAAAAAACTCGATAACTTACAGCATGTGAGTCTAGATAGGTGAGCGGTGACTGCATCCCATGGCTAATTTTGAACACAGGATGGGAAGGAACTCGCAGATCCATCAAATAAAGTTTGGAAGATGTTCCAACGTAATAATACGTGTCGCGGCAACTCTTCTTAACACAACTGATGTATTCGTTCAAAAATACCGGATTCGTATGAAAGAAATTTTGATCAGACAACGCGTGGGAATGCAGATTTTTCTTCAAGTCAAAGAGTGGTTGAAGTTGGGAGTTTGATGATGTACTTCTTTGATCACCGAGGTAAACCACTGAATTTCCCCAAGCGTAAAATAATTTTCCGATATTTGTAAACGATACACCTGCTGCTTGATTTAACTGAAACTTTGGATAGTCCTTTCTACATAAATTCTTTAATGGCTCCCTGGGGACAGAGTAGAAACTGCTTGTAGCTCTATAGAAAAGTACGAAACGTTAATTTCCAATAATTGTTACTTTATGTTTTGGTAGTGCAATCGTGTTGTGAATTAAAATTAAGCAGTAAAGTACTTGTAATGTTGTTAATAAACTATACCTTCGTGTAAAATCACAGATTCTCACCACCCAATTTTCATCGATTGTTATACACTCTGGGCTGTATGTTGGATTAAAATCTAATCCAAGTAATAGGGGATCCTTATGCACCTCAATTCCTCTTTTCTTAGGGAAGGAATCTGGATAATATTCATCTGTTCCGTAAAGCGTGTTACTGACAGACTCCAATAAATAGGGTACATCATCCTCCGTACTATACAAATCAATACTTTTCCCCCGGCGCACGCCCAAAATATCATTGGTTTTTGTATGAATAACTTGAAAAATCAGGCTATCCAAAGGCTCACTATCACTATTATTTCGGCTATTTGACGGTACGTCATCTGGATTTTCTTCCCACACAGAATCAATTGTGTACTTAAACATTGATGATGGACTTGACGCATTTAATTTAACAGATCCTGTAATACAATTGAAAAAAAATATGTATGGTTTATTATGGTTAGCGGAAAATACAAGACAACATCTGAGATACCATCATCAGATCAGGTCATATCATTGATATCATACTCTGTCAACTTACTCAACTGTGATCCTTTTCCAACAAAAACATGTAATTTCTTCATTGAATTGTTGGACGACCCTGTATTCATAAAACAGGACGCACCACTAAGGCCTCCAAAAATGTGATTCCATGTCCCTTGTATTTTAAGCTTTGGCAGATTCTTCATTTTTCTCATACTAACCACCGGCAATTTCATCCTTAGTTGGTCACGTACTTCATGCTTCAAAACGCTATTGGGAGTTTTTATTTTATTTTCATCAGCCACCGGTGCTGTCCCCGTAAGCATTGCATGTATATCATCATATCGTTTTTTTCTCTCCTCCTTAGTTTCCTCAGGATTGATAACTCTGCCACCTTCCAGCTCCATCTCTATCAATGCATTTCGCATTTTCGTCATTTTACTAGTGTAATTCCGGTTGACTATAGCAATTCTATCCTCCGTCACTGTTTGCTTGATTGGAGCTTTTCGGCTCCTCCTGTCCTTATACCTTCGCTTTTTTGGTTCCGCATTGACATTTCTTTCAGGTTCTACCTCTTCTGCACTTTCTTCCTCTTCTTCCTCTCTTACTATGTCATCTTCATCTTCTTTTTCAGCTTCAGTCTTCTTGGGCTTATACTTTTTAATTTTTCTAAACGTAAGAAGACAAAGAATGAATACAATGTACAAAATTTGTATGCTACCAGGTAAGAGTTATCCCTTCAGGATTTGGGCATGGTACATTAAAAAAACTGACAATTTTGTGCTATAATGCGAAAAGGGTACTTTTTTATAACATTTTTTTGCAACAGTTTCTTTTGAAAACCTAAAGGGATAATCCATACCTGCTGGCATTAGTATTAAATGTTATTTTGTTAGTTAATATTATTACTCAGCAAAAGTACCTTCCAAAAAGATGTGCACCGAAAACTGGCATTGCGCCGCAAAGTGAAATTTTGATATCTCGTACATACGCCTCCCAATTCAAGACGGGACAAGCACACAAGTCAAATTCATGATGACGCCTGCTCTTCACCCCCATCGGAAGTGGGTACATCACCAAAGGAAGTGCGAATGGGGTCCTAGACTCCAACGGGAATTCATTATCAATTTGATGACCTCTGCAGCCAACTGCCAGTTGAGCATCACCCTCAACTGATCCCCCCGTGGCAAGTTGATTGGCAGCAGCGATCGCATTAGGATAAATAACGTCTTGCTGAAGACACAATGGATTAGTAACTGCTGATATCCTCTCGTGATAAGAGAAGCAAGATCTTTGAGCAATACGCGTTGTAGATGGTCTTTCACAAACGGTGCATATAGAAAAGTCCACCGAGCCCGGAACTTGAGAGTTGAATGCCATTGCATTGCTTCATTGATTCTCCGACCCCGACTCAACACCAACAGCCAAGTCAACACTATGCAAACACTAACTCTTCGTCACTTTCTAATTTCAAATTTGCACAATCAGTGACGACTCGAAAAGAGTACACATTATTTACGTAAAAATATTGGATCCTTTTTTGTTTATAGATTTCCCATTTATCAGCACGTTCTAAGCTAGCTTACCGCTTTCTTTACCAAAACATCTCTTCCTCCCCAATGCGTTTTGATGGGTGCATTTATACCTTGGTTTTCTATCAAATCTCTTTGTTGCAAAATTCGTGTTTATATAGAATTCTCGTGTGATGTTGATGATTCTCTGTTCCTAAGAAAAGGGATTTTTAGGAACAAAAACAAGTGTTATTTTTACTTCAACAGTGGATATTAACTAGGAATCGGATAAAGGATAATGCTTCAACCATTTTTATCCAACTATATAACTATGCATAGTTCGAAGCAGTTTGGAATTGCACAAACTTCGCCTTTTGGATTTCTTATCGGTTCCTAACAAAGGGTAATAAGGGATAATTTTTTTTGTTTTTGTAGCATTGTTTGTTTGCTACTGTTGACTGGCAGCTTCAATTTCAATCCGATTATGGATGACACATTTTGTGAATGGATTTTGTCACTTCAATTTCAATTACAATCACTACAATTACGTTTACAATCGAATGGATATAACGTATCAGTTAGTACTTTTTTCTCTCATCCAATTATTTTATGTAATCGCAAGTAATTTATTGCATGAAACTCATTGATGTAGTTCGTATCGAATGTACCATTCCTGCTAGAACGTGTAAATATGTTAAATTGACGATTATGTCCCATTCATCGAAGATTAAGTGTATTAGACACTACAATGATGTGCCGTTGGGTACTGCGCAAAATACATTGCAATGCCGCAATAATATGTCATCTTATCATTTAGCAGACAGTATAAGAATCTACCTTAAGCTCATCCATACCAAGCTTCTTAAATGAAAGACCACCTTGCTTCTCTGCCACAAAATACGTAGAACACAATTATTTTTCTTGTATTTTTGTGAAAGCAGAAGATTCATGGGTCTTCCTAAGACGTAATCAGCAAATAAGAGTAGTACTTTATAGATAATTTATTCCTGTTTCATATTTTTGTACTTTGTGGTCATACTGGTCATCATTTTGTTGCCTAATTGGGAAAATTAAAGTTTCAATTTTCCTTGTTAGGTTGTGTTGTAACATAATATTCAAAAGCCAACAAATGGCAAACTAAGGCTTACGTTTACTTTCTATATATGCCTAAAAAAGATAATAGGTGTCGGACAATGTCGTCGTAATTGTCCTTAGGTATTAAATATTAGATCTGTCATTAGTACAAGTTATGTCTGTAATTTATTTGAAGAATAATTCTTACGAAGAAGTTAAGGAGCGATTGAGCTATGCTCTTCTATTTCATACAAATATGAAAATATTTTTAAAAGTTTGTTTCTAGATGAAAAGGCACAAACAAAGTTAGGCATTCACTACTACATAGTTTGCGCATTCAGTTTGATACTTTAAACTACGTCTTTTCATCTTGTTACGCTACGATTGCATGAAATATGACATACCGTTTACAATTGCTTCATGATATGCCTAAAAATGCCAAGCCAAATTGGATGCTGGCATCCATATATAATCAGAATCAGATCTCATCATGAAGATTTGAAAAGCCAAGTCAATATTGTACAATGTTGACCTTTAATGTGTTTTCTATTAAAATTGGCACACTACTACAACTACTACTACTACCATTCATTTTTAGAAAGGTGCAGCGACTTACCAATCATAGTAATCATGGTAGTAGTGTGTGTATACGAAATGACAAGGGAAAGCAACATCCTATACGCTAATTATTGTCGTCCTCAGGTTTCATCTTCATTCTTCATCAGTTTGTTTTAAAGTCCTAGTCCTGTCCACAGTCCACACATTTCAATATTTTTACCATTGTTTCATATGCGTACGCACCTTTACGTTTTACGTTAAGCAGTACTACTAGTGATGACCAACTCGAAGTAAACCTTGTGCCAAGAAGTAAAATGTGGCTGATGTAAGTATAAACAACCTGTTCGTTTGACATTAAATGTCTTTCAGAATATTTCATATTTGATTTTATTGCGATGCATTCAACATTCAGCAAACACTCTCTAGCATATATTATTCATACATGACTACTTACTGCACTGCTTCATCCATCATGCATCAAGTAGTAAAAAACGATTATAAATTACAAAAGGAA
Organism: Orchesella flavescens; assembly: GCA_964034955.1. Classification (NCBI taxonomy): domain Eukaryota; kingdom Metazoa; phylum Arthropoda; class Collembola; order Entomobryomorpha; family Orchesellidae; genus Orchesella; species Orchesella flavescens. Next base: position 20,715,872 of record OZ035955.1, read on the forward strand.
CCTGAAGGTGTTCATCGTAATAATAAGCTGTTATAAACTCATTATATACTGTGCTCATATTGGTGTTGGTATGTATCCTTGCGCACATTTTATGGCGATGATGCTTCCAACAATTTACTCGCTTTCGTTAGTACACAATCCGAGCATAAAATTCCTTAACATTTACCACAAATTTTTTTATTAAAAGCAAATGGCAGTGTTGTTCAGGTTGAAGTTTGCGTTCGTCAGGCAGCTTCCTATAAATAAGTATCGTGTATTGTTCATGACTTTTAAATTTTAAGTATCATCTTGGTAAGCAAGCGTAGAAAAAAAACTTCTTTAATCATCATATAGGTGTAACTAAGGTGTAAGATAAACCTATAGTTTGCCACCTACTACTACTACACTATGAGAGATACTGGTAGTGATGATGATGACTGAGCTTAGAATTAGACCTGCATTGCATCTTTGCATGTTGTGTGCTTTTTGTATCTTGTAGTATGTATATATGTACGGCCAGATAGACACGAGGACATCGCGTTTCTGGCATAACAAAATCTCGTTTTCAATTCTTCTGATGCGTTCAATACAACTCCGTGAATGTGTGTGACTGTGTGAAGTTGGTTGAGATAATATGGATGCTATGCTATGTATGTATATACATTACCTATATATACTATTACATGTTTACCGTTTACGGAACATGTACCTCCTAATCTACTACTACTGCCTTTGTAGTGAATATTATGCCAGTGATGTGGTTGGATCATTGTATTTAGATATATGAAATTCATGATGCCCCTCATCTCATACTCTCGTAAATATTATAATATGCTTTCAGAGGGTTGCGTTTTGCTTTGTGAGCGTATGCAGATTATGTGGCTCATCATCATCATATCATCATCACATCAGTATCCACCACAAGAAGAACACGGACTTGGTTCAGGAACCCACATTTACATTTCTACTTGCATGCATACTTTTTGTGTGTTCTTCCACTGCGACTCTGTGAAGCGAACAATGTAAATAAGCAAACGTGAGAGATGTGAGAGAGCACAAGAGGAAAACAGACATCTCAGCAACAGATCAACACAACACAAACAAGAACCACGATACACACGTACTACTACTATATATATGAGCGAGCGTATCCGTACATCAGAAAGAAGTAAAGCAAGGTCTAAAAGAAAGGAGTTCAGCAAGGGAAAAAAAGATTTTTTGGCAAGAGAAGGTGATTTGAGTCAGTCAGTCTTTACCTTCCCTTCCGATGTGATCTTGTATGTTTGTCTTCCTTTCAGCTGTTCTAGGCTGAGTGTTATGAGTTTGTGTGTTAAATTGTAAGCTTATTATTGTAACGCTTAATCACACTTTACACAATACCGTGTCCAGGCAAATATAGTACGTATCTGTAGTAGTAGTAAAAGTAGTAAGACTGTACTTACTACATACAACAACTTTGCAAGACACACATAAAGTAAGTTCCATTTCAGCAATAATAGAGTAAGCAAAAAAAAAGCATGCATGCAAGCTAAAAAATATATTGCAGGTTTTACATTCACAAGTTTGCATGGAAAGCTTTTAACTATTTTTACAAGTTGGGAGAGAAACGGTATTGCTCTTCCTATTTGTATTAAATAAATATTTATAGCTCTGTGATTGAACACACAGAATACATACATCCGCGTCATCTCGTTCATTACCCGGTGGACCATACGCCCCTCTTCACGCAGTGCTGACTAAATTGTGAATTTCGATTTACCTACCTTTTAGGCTTGGATTTATCTTTTTTATATTTTCATAAAACAAGTTTAAGGCTAGTTTATATATAAATTTTTTTGACAAGATACGAAAGTTAGTTTACTTGTTATTACAGTGTGCCCCACGTGTACGAAGTTTTTAGTTTTCTAAGTCGATTGTTGCAAACCAAGTTTGTAACAGAAGCGAAAATACAAATTTTTATAAAATTCCTACTTTGTGCGATTGGATCCTTTTTTTTTTTTAAAAAATCAATTCCGAAAAGGAGAAAAAGCTGTGCGAGTGTGATTTTTCTACGCTTCAGTTTTATAGTATAAATCTTCTGTCTGCTAATAAAGCAGTCATTTTTTTCTCGTAAAGGAGCAGTTCCATAAAAGCCGTCAAAACGTCGACCACGGAGAGCGAGACCAAAGGAATGTCAACCATGGTGGATTCCAAAATAGGGAAAACCTTTCAAAGGTCCGTAGGAAGGGCCAAGGAGAAGGTAATCATGAATTTTTTTATTTCCTATTCACTTGGGATGAATGAATCACAGCACAGTGTCTATCACAAAGTTATTCTTATTTTGATATAACGGACTTGGATTAAAATTGTTATCGGTTAGGTGGATGTGGGTTATGCATGAGATGTGTTTTCCAACATTTATCTTTATGATGATGACAAGTAATAAACATATTCCTCGGTAGTATATTTATATATTTATGTTATAGTGCATCACATAAATCGTTTCGTCATCAAACCAAGACTTTGAGAACAAAGATAAAGTACAAGGTTAATCTTTTATCGCACATTTACTCTTGATTACAATAACAGTTATGGGCATCTGCTGTATCAAGTTATACCAATAAATGGAATGTGTTATTATGGTTCATTGAGCCACGGATGCTACGTGTTGCTTTTTCCAATGAACATGTACTAAATTTTTTTATTTGCATATACTAGATTTTTTTATCTTGACAAAAAATTCATTGTCGGACATCTTGCGACAGTAGTAGTATAGCGTCTTAAAAATCTATTGAGTTGGGATCCACTCGAAGAGTTGAGACAATCGTACGTTCAGGTTCATCATCAAAAAAAGGACAAAGCTTATTGAACTTGTAGTAGTAATGAATTACTTTTACACTATGCCACCTGCGCCTACGTGACAGTCAATAGCAAAGATACAATGCATGCCTACACACAGAAAAGTATCATTTTGAACCTCAGACCTTGCATTATTAGTAATTTTCGAGCTACAATTTTGGCACTTTTGGTTATGTCATGAACGCATATATAGGACTTTCATCCTTTAATCAAAATGCCGGCTAATTCACAGATATTTAAAGTTCGTCGTCTGTTGCTCCTTTCAGCTTTAAGATATTTTTATTCTAAAGCACTCGGCTCGTCTCGTTGTCCTACTGAGCAAAGGAGATGAAGAAAAAAAGTGTTTCGTAGTGTGTTCACATACCATACTAGTGACTTTTTATTAGGATTTTTAGAGGCATCTTCTTTTTTTCAACCTTTGCTAGAGCTAGAGCAAAGCATTCTCATCTGAATCCATTCTTGGATTTTTTGGCACAGGCTCCTATCTTTGAAAATGTCTCGAAATCTACAGTTCCTCTATTTTACAGTCTCCCGTTTTGACTTACACATCAATTGATGAGGCTAGCGTACATTCCTCTTACCATTGCCATATAGGATAAAAGTACGTATAATATATATGTGTACAGTCATTATTACCACAGTATAATAGTGTACACCGAACCGTTGAAGATGAAGAGGTGCATTAATGTGAGCCAATGTTCACTCAATTCCTCCATGATTACTATATAAACTACTCATTTCCTACTCGTCGTGGTTAGGAACAGGAATATCCTTCACAGAAACCAAGACATTCAGACAAGAAAATATTTTTAGGGCTGTTGAATTGCAAGTGCAGGAAGAGCGGAAGCCAAAATTTGTGGCAACAGAACATTGCCACATGTAGCATGGTTCTAGGTTTTTAAACTCTTGACCTGGCTGTGTGACGCCTGACGTATGGCTCTGCTACCATGTCGCATATATTGCAAACTATTACATATTTGCAAAACGTATTCATTATGATGATTTATAAACTCAAAATACATGCAAATTATGTAGAACGAATGATGAACAAGCTAAATGAAGGAAATGTATGAGCTATATTTACGATAAGATAAAATGCAAGAAAGAAAAGTAAGCCGATTTCATAAAATTGGAAAGAATGCGTATCAAATCCATTTTTCATGATGTACAGGATTTTTTTTTCATATATGTTATACGTAGCACGACATGTATGTTGTCATCGTGTGTTATGCATCACATATCCCATCACATTATTCTATGCAAATTCGTTGGCTCATCAAGAGTTGGACCATTCTTCGAAGCATGTTTTTATACTACAAAATGCATGATTTTCGTTAATAATTAATTGTATGATGTGTGGTTGGTGGAAAATGCATAATACTGCACAAATATTTTTGTTTATTTATTGAACGTGAAGAAGAGTCTGGTTGCTCACTTTTAGTATATATCTATTAAAATTTCATGGTTTTCTTTTTGTATAACGCGTAATAAGTGAGATGAGGATTAAATTCTTGCTTTTAAGAAGACATATTCATGTGAATCACAGCACTGCACAGTGAATATATGTGTAAATATCGTACACAGACAGATGAAGATGGGATACAGAGTCGATAAAACTTGATTCTCGAAAGTTTTTTTTTTTTACTTTTTAGGTGTGTTAGTAGTTAGCACGAAATCTTGCTTACACACTATTCAAGCCTTGGGAAGTCACAGAGAATGGGCAACATTGTATATGTACTTATGAATCTTGCCATGATTTATATCAACTAATCTCATTGTGTGAAGATCAAAGGGAGAAAAACTTGGTCAGTCAGTTTGTTGAGTATTTAGTGTGAGCACTAAATTGTTACAAAATGTGTGTATCTGGGTGCTGGGGTTCATCTAACGGGACCGTCACTTCATTCAGAGTGTTTCAACACAGAAGCTTTTATGTTCATCTTGATAAACCAGGACACGCATTGGAGCTCTGTGATAATGTGTATTAATACCTTAGCTATACAATGCGCTTTAGGTATATTCAGTATGGCTTGTCCCCTTTGTTGTAGGACATACATTCATGCGGACATCATCATTACCTTTGCAACTTATGTTCTGTCATAATCATAATGCATGTTGTATTTGCTGGCATTAGATGAAAGATGAGATGCATAATATTATATGCACCGTCACAACAAGTAAGTAAGCGTCAACAATTTTGAAGTCTGATTTAGCACCGACGTTATTTCACCGAATGGTAAATTTGCAGCATTCAACCCTTTTCCCAGATTATCAGCAAGTAATCTACTTCACGGTATGTGTCAGCGTCAGCCTGCTGACAATATGGTAGAAACATTTGATTTTGAATGTCTTACACCTTAAACGGGCTGCTGCATTTTTGTGCAAAGTGAAGACACGGGTGCGGCCATAAAGATGTCAAGCAGTGGGGGAAAACTTTTCATTAAAATAAAACATAAACGTCTGATCATTCATAAACTTGTTGTCAGATATTGGTACACTGTATTGTAGCTTTAAATTGTAAAATATTCTTTGTAAATGCTACAAACAAGGTACATTCGCATTCGTAAGTTGTACAAGCATACGAAACTTCCCAGCTACAAAACTGACAATTTGTCACTATATATTGTCACTTGCTTTGCAGAATTTCCTAGCACGTCATCAGAGATTGCTATAAGTGAATGATGCTCATAACCCCAAATGCTTGTGTGTTAACGTTAAGTACATTAGTTTGCTTATGTTAAAAATAATAATTCGTAATGTAAACCGCAGACTGTAGTCTGAAATAACAAAGTATTTATCAAATCGTGATGGCTTTCGTAGTAGTTTATTCATCGAGAATGAATCATTAGTAGACATTGCTGGAGATTTTTAGAACCTTTACATTCAACCTTTTGAAGATAATGTATTACTCATGAATGTACAATAGATGTATATATGTGTTTGTTCTTATGAATTGCTGGTATTACACTAAGCTTCATATGAGACCACCCGATGATTTGCAAAAGGGAAGGTTGAAACTGAAATTTACACGTGGGTGTCAATAATAGGTATAGGTGGGCACAAAATGCCTTTTAAGCAATCTCCTAATGGTCGAGAAGGCTGAAGGTCTTTGCCTTGAGACTGTTGTTCAGAATAAAATAAAAGATTGAACTGAGCTAAAGTCAGAAGATGCGTTAGAAAAGATTATGACATACACTCACGAAAATCTCTTAGTGAAGAGCTTCAACTTTAACGCTACAAATTTCGTTTTTCATTTTATATCATATCATAAGAATCATCGCATCCTCCTTCTGGCCCATTACTTCAGCCAAAACTTTCACTTTAGCTGAATTCAGCAAACGCGATACAATCAAGAAGTGTGGAGTGGAATGATTTCTACAAGATATCTTGAAGTTTGTTTTCCTATTATCCTTTCATGAGCCAATACAATATTACTTATATGAAGTGATGGATGAGCTGCTTGCTATGAAACTTGCTATATACATATATTTTTTATGAACATGTACGCAGAAAAGAAAGTATCGCATAACCAGTTGATACAGTTAAAGATGTTTTGTATGAGCGATTACACCAGTTTGTGCGTACCTAGCAGAAAAGTGATTATTACAATCACCATTTAACTTCTCGTAAAAATTATTGTAAGACTACCGATACCTTATTGTCTATAAATTGCAAAACGTATTCGAAAAAATGAATCTGCGTTATTTAAAAAAAATTGAAAAAGTGATGTGCAGTCTAACAGTATATAGTAAAAGATAAGCCAAAAAATTTACAAAAATCGTACGCACTTTACGTGTTAAGTGCTGATTTACAAGTAAGATAATAATATGTTATGAAGCATTCACATTCGAGTTGAGCAGGAGGGACCGAATACAATTTCATGATATGCACCCATAACCAAATTCCTAAAACGTAGCTACCCATGTCCATAATTAGGAACATAGGAAGAGAGTTGAGATTTGGCTTTTTAGAGTGTTATGAAAGAAAACAAAGGAAACGCCGGTGTGGCTGAGGGAGCAGAGAAGCATTGATCTTTGTTGTTAAAAATTATGATTGTTGAGAGAGCCAATGATTAGGCGTTGTTTTTGTCATTGGCTCGTTTTTTAGTATGGCGTGTTGTCCGTTTGACTGCGTGAAGAAGGAGAGCACGGTTTTTTTTGATTTGTGAGGCATGGCATGATGAGGATGGATTTTGTGTGCCTCGTTTTCAGTGATAGAATTTGTCAGTTAGCGTGATTTTGAGAGTTGAGTTGAGCACAATCGTGCATCATTGTATTTGAATTGCATTGTGAAGTTGGTCGGTGGATTGAAAATAGTCGCCAGTCCTTCTTGCATCTTTTAATTATTGTTATATTGAAGTTATAATTTTGAATCTTGTCTGTTAAATAAAAGTCACCGTTCTGTTTTATTATGGTATAATCAGTTTGTGCTATATTATTCAGTTATTGTCTTCATCAGTTGAAGATAAGGTAGACCTAAGACTAAAGTGATTGTGCAAGGGCTTGATAGCTTTTATAATTGCTGAGTCCTTTTGGCAGTTAACTTTAGCCGGCATTTAGTTGATGATAAGCTGGATAGCCTGTCCGAGCTTTTGCATCATACCCTACTCTCGAGCTGAAGCCTCAGTCGGGAAGTGAAATTGGTCCTTCTAGCCCAGATCCCCAGTCCGTGGAATAACCGTCCTGGAGTGATTAAATTTTGTGCAAATAGTTGATTGATTGTGAATCAATCAAGCTGCTTCGTTTTTTGTGAAAAGTGTAAAGTGTGTTTGTGCATTTATACTTGACATTTTGGATTCCCGTTTGGAATCATTTGTGTATTATTTTTGAACCTTTTTTGAAAATTGTTCAGAATGGAAGGAGGAAGTCCTTCATCGTTGGGACGCGGCCAGCGTCTCCGAAGTCAGACAGCGCGTTTGGGTTATCCAGAGTTGGGAAACCCTTTAAATATGCAGCCTGATCCTCAGAGTCATCATTCACGGCATCCGGTGTTCGAGAACACTGCTCCGGAGCCGACGCCAGTTGTGATTCCAGTCCCAAAACCTCGTACATCTCTCTCCATGAAGTCGTTTCGATCGGAGAAACAGAAAATGGAGGAAATTGAAGAACTGGAATCAACCAAAGATGTTTATCATGAACGCCTCACCTTGAAGTCAACGCTGGAATGTGCAACGGCTAAAAAGGACATGATAAGCAGAAAAATGGAGATCTTCAGATCCGTAGCGAAGCGCGACCTGACGGAGGAAGAAGAAGATGACTTGATGGCCTTGAAATTAGCAGATATTGAGGTAGATGAACAAATCAAGAACACCGAATCCAAAATCAGATGTTTGGACGATAAGGTGAAGGTAACTTTTAAGACTCGAGAGGAAAGGAAGAAAATTGAAAATGAAGCTAGTGATGATGGATCTAGTGTCGAGGAGGTTCCTGTAGACGCGACCCAAACAGCAAAGTGGATTGCCGAACAGGACAAAATGAGGAAGTTGCCTTTCAAAAATAGTGGAACGAATCCTCAAGTTTTTGGAAATGCTCAGCCCCATGGATTCAGCAATGAGTTACTCTACGGACAACATCAAATGTTTCCTGGAGTATTACCCAATGAGTTCCAGCTAGGAATGGACTGGAATCATGGACATCATCATCACGTGCCTCCTCAGTTTCGTCCACCACCTCAACCTTGGAATACCCCTTCACACAGTCATCCAATTAAAGTTGAGACAGAGAAGCTGCACTCAACCCCACAACAGTATAATGCCACCTCAACCCAGCCACAAGTATCTGAAGAGTCATCACTTATGGTGCAGATTATGCAAAAGCAATTGGAGCTTATGCAGAAACCATCAGGAGATGCAGCTCGAAGTGACAAGGAGCTGCCACTCTTCACTGGTCGAGCAGAAGATTGGGCAGCATTTGTGGCAGAGTACACCCGCACTACTCAACAGTACGGAATAAAAAACTCTGAGAACCTGAGAAGACTTCGTAAGTCACTGAAAGGAAAGGCAGCGGAAGTGGTGAAGGCGTTGATGGCTAATCCTGACAATGTCCCAGAAATCCTTAGGACATTGTACCTTCACTTTGGAAAACCAGAAAATGTCATCCGCTCCTTGATCCAGAAGGCCAGAGAGACAAAGTCACCTGAAGCCAATAAACCGGAAACATGGATCACTTATGCTATTGTGGTTCAAAGTCTAGTTGTAAATATTAAGACTTTCAACTTACATGGAAAATATCTTCATGACTCCTTCCTCCTAGAGCAACTAGTTGAGAAATTGCCAGTGTCTATGAGAAAGGAATGGATCCTTTGGAAACGGAGCTACATGCCATATGCACCTGAGAATCTGGAGATCTTCAGTGACTGGATGAGCATTCAGCGGGAAACAGCCTGCACCATATCCAGACTTGAAGTAAAGGATTCCCCGGAAGATGATGGCACAGTGAGGAAACGTCGTGGAGCAGGAGTCAATGTTGCAGTTGAAGATGAATCAAGTTGCAAATGTTGCTCCAAAAAGCATAAAGTTTCAAAGTGCCCCGATTTCAAAAGGATGAAGTTAGTTGACCGATGGGTGTTGGTGAAGGACAACAATTTATGCTTTTGCTGTCTCGAAGCTGGACACATGACCCGTAGCTGTCCAACTGGAAGAGTCTGTGGACAAAGTGGATGCGATAGGAAGCATCATCCAATGTTGCACAGCTCACCATTTTCCAAGAAAGAAAAGAAACTACAGCACAAAGATGAAAAAGATGAATCTCCTCCAACACCACCACCAGATGAGTCCCTAAATACAGCAGCAAGCTCAGAGTGTCTACCCATAATTCCAGTAAATGTTCATGGTCCCAACGGAACTAAAAGAATTTATGCCTTGCTGGATAGTGGAGCATCATGCAGCATCCTTGAGGAAAGTGTGGCTCATGACCTTGGCCTTGTCGGAGAGAACAAACCTTTCCGTTTCACTGTTTTTGGAAAGGATGTTAGGGAAGACACCAATTCTAGACAAGTTGATCTTGAAGTTTCTGGAGCTTTTCGAAAAGCGAAGAAATATGGTGTGAGCTTGGGATTCCTGGTTGCAGTGCTGATGTTGACAGCCTGAAGAGGAAGCATCCATACCTACGACGGATGAGTATGAAATCATACTCCGTTGCTGTACCCCAGATGATCATTGGCTATGATTGCAGCCGCCTCTCCGCAGCTCGTGAAATACTGGAGGAGGATAGTGACAAGCCTGTAGCCTACAAGTCTTTGCTGGGATGGTACGTCAGTGTTGGAGCAGTCGGAAATAGATGCTATACTATTTGTGAAGTGACCGACTCCAACAAAATATTGCACGAAGAAATTAAAGAGTTCTTCTCAACTGAGAATTTTGGAGTGAAGGTATTCGCTGGAGCTCATCGTTCAATTGAAGATTGTCGTGCTCTACAGCTGCTTGAGAAGAACACCATCAAGACTGACGGCCGATGGGAATCTTGTTTGCTTTGGAAAAGCGATTCGCCTGTGCTGCCAGAAAGCTACAAAATGGCTGAAAGGAGACTGCTGACAATGGAAAGAAAAATGGACAAAGACCTGGAGTTTGCAGAACTTGTCGAGAAGAAATTTGATGATTATATTTCAAAAGGATTCCTTGTTCAGAAGAGAAAATTATATGATGCAAGCAAGAGGAACTCAAAGTTATGGTACCTGCCATGGTTCTTTGCCTATCATCCCTCCAAGAAGCCAAGACTCGTCTTTGATGCGGCTGCCAAGTCGCATGGCAAATCTTTGAATGACTTTCTGCTTAAAGGACCTGATCTTCTACAATCTTTGGCGGCCGTCCTCATGAGGTTCCGAAGACATCAGGTGGCCATATGTGGTGACATATCAGAGATGTTTCATCAGGTCAAATTAAAGGAGGAAGATAAGGCGAGCCAGACTATACTTTATCGTGGAATGGATAGGATGAGCAAACCAGTTGAATACGAAATGAGTGTGCTCTTCTTTGGTTCAGCCTCATCACCATGTTCAGCTATCTTTGCCAAAGATGCCAACGCTGCAACAGTTGAAGAAAAATATCCTGAAGCTGTGAATGCTATCCGGTACGATCACTACATGGACGACTACCTTGGAGGAAGCGACAACCCGGAGAAAACAGCTTTACTTCGTGAGCAAGTGCAATTCATTCATGCTCAAGGAGGATTCAAGATAGTGAAATGGAATAGCAACTCCAAGGAAGTACTCGACAGCATCCCTGATTCAGAGAGAAGCGAACGGAGCCTGACCTTCTCAGACAAGAATGAAAATTACGAGAAAACATTGGGTTTAATTTGGAATGCTAATGAAGATGAGTTCCAGTTCCAATTAAACTTCCATCGTGTTCCTCCTGCTGTGATGAGTGGCATCCGTCTGCCAACTAAGAGGGAAGTTGCAAGCGTCGTGATGTCGCTGTTTGATCCATTGGGCTTTCTGTGCCCATTAAAAGTTAAAGCGCTCACACTCCTTCAAGAGATCTGGAGATCAGGAGTGGGCTGGGACGATGAGGTTCCACACTCCCTTGAAGATCGTTGGATTGACTGGCTACAAGAGCTAAAGATTATAGAAACAGTGGCCATCCCGAGACAGATGTGTTCGTATATCATAAGTAAATGTGGAGTGGAAATGCACGTCTTTGTGGATGCCAGTGAAGAAGCATTCTCTGCCGTCATTTTCTTACGTTTCAACACGGGAGGGAGTGTGGAACTCTCTTTCGTTATGGGAAAGGTTCGTGTGGCTCCTCTACGTGGCCTCACAATTCCCAGAATGGAACTTCAAGCTGCGGTGATGGGATCCAGGTTAGCTGCTACCGTGAAGAAGGCCTTTCGTGACGAGCTCTTAATTCAGCGTACTACCTTTTGGAGTGATTCCAAGACTGTTTTGTGTTGGCTGAGATCAACCTCAGCACGCTACAATACATTCATTTCCAATCGTGTTGGGGAAATCCAGGAGCTGACTGATGTGGCTGACTGGAGATGGATCCCTAGCAAACAGAATGTTGCTGACGATGCCACACGATCCCAGAAGACGTCAGAGTTCACCTCCACATCCAGGTGGCTCATTGGACCTGAATTTCTTCTGGAAAAGGAAAATGAATGGCCAGTAGAAGCAGAAAGTCAATCACATACGGAGGAAGATCCAGAAGATACTTATGTCGTGTCAACTTGTTTACACCAGTCAGTTGAAGGTTTGATCGATGTCAATCGCTTCAGTTCATGGCTTCGTCTGATCCGAGCAGCAGCAGCAGTAATAGCAGCGGGAAGAGCCTTTCGTGGAGCGGAACCTAAAGGAATCACTGTGAGGGATATGAAGAAAGCGGAACGATATTTGATCCGAAAGAGCCAAGAGGATTCCTTTCCGGTTGAGATGAAACTCCTCGCAGAGAACAAGCCGTTGCTAAAGGACAGTAAACTTTGCATGCTTTCCCCTGCTTTGAGTGATGATGGAGTAATGGTGCTACAAGGACGTTTGAACGCTTCCAGCTTGCCAATAGATGTGAAGTCGCCCCCAATCCTAGACCCTAAACACCGGTATACACAGCTGTACATTGAGCACCACCACGTTACGAGCAAGCATTTTGGACAAGAGCGAGTGGTAAATGAGTTACGTCAACATGTTTGGGTGCTGGATTGTCGGGCTGCAGTTCGAAGATGTTGGGCGAAGTGCGCCTTTTGTATTCGGAAACGTGCTCAACCCTCCGTTCCCGAAATGGGCCAGTTGCCAGTGTCCAGATTAGAAGCCGGAACTCCAGCATTTTTCAATACTGGAGTGGACTATTTTGGCCCTTATCATGTCACCGTCAATCGTCACAAGGAAAAACGGTGGGGGGGTGCTCTTCACTTGCCTTAGCACTAGAGCTGTGCATCTTGAGCTAGCGGAAAGCCTGAGCACCAGTGACATGCTGAATGCATTGGTACGCTTTATCAGTATCCGTGGAAGCCCCCAGTGTCTTTGGAGCGACAATGGGACCAATTTTGTTGGAGCCAAAAGGGAAATGCAGGAGAGCCTTTTCTCATGGAACGAGAAAAGTATTCAGGATGCCACCTCCACAAGGATGATAACTTGGAAGTTCATCCCTCCAGCTGCGCCACATTTGGGAGGTTCCTGGGAAAGACTTGTTGGGAGCACCAAAAAGGTGCTTGATGCCATCTTGAAGGAACAGAATCCATCCGAAGGGACCTTACGGACTCTGTTCTGTGAAGTCATGGGCATTTTGAACAGCCGTCCATTGACCCATGTTTCGTGCAATCCGGAGGATCAAGGATGTCTCACCCCTAATCATCTGCTCCAGCTCAGATGCGTGACAGGCCCCAGTATTCCAGGAGCCTATGATGAAGGAGACAGATACCGGAAGAGTTGGAAGTATGCCCAATACCTTGCCGATCAATTTTGGAATCGATGGCGCAAGGAGTATCTTCCATCGCTTGTGAAGCGGCAGAAGTGGCTCCAACCAGGAAAGGAGATCAAGATTGGAGATGTCGTGCTCGTCGTGGATGATCAAGCCCCCCGAAACTCCTGGAAATTAGGAAGGATCACCCAAGCGTTTCCAGGCAAGGATGGAAAGACAAGGGTCGTGGAGATCCGAATTGCGTCAGTGGATCATTCAGACGCGAAGAAAACCGTCAAGACATCGGTCTTGAAGAGACCTGTAGTGAAAGTGTGCCCCCTCAGCTTTGGGGATTGTGAAAGTGATACTTTCGGGAGGAAGAATGTGGCTGAGGGAGCAGAGAAGCATTGATCTTTGTTGTTAAAAATTATGATTGTTGAGAGAGCCAATGATTAGGCGTTGTTTTTGTCATTGGCTCGTTTTTTAGTATGGCGTGTTGTCCGTTTGACTGCGTGAAGAAGGAGAGCACGGTTTTTTTTTGATTTGTGAGGCATGGCATGATGAGGATGGATTTTGTGTGCCTCGTTTTCAGTGATAGAATTTGTCAGTTAGCGTGATTTTGAGAGTTGAGTTGAGCACAATCGTGCATCATTGTATTTGAATTGCATTGTGAAGTTGGTCGGTGGATTGAAAATAGTCGCCAGTCCTTCTTGCATCTTTTAATTATTGTTATATTGAAGTTATAATTTTGAATCTTGTCTGTTAAATAAAAGTCACCGTTCTGTTTTATTATGGTATAATCAGTTTGTGCTATATTATTCAGTTATTGTCTTCATCAGTTGAAGATAAGGTAGACCTAAGACTAAAGTGATTGTGCAAGGGCTTGATAGCTTTTATAATTGCTGAGTCCTTTTGGCAGTTAACTTTAGCCGGCATTTAGTTGATGATAAGCTGGATAGCCTGTCCGAGCTTTTGCATCATACCCTACTCTCGAGCTGAAGCCTCAGTCGGGAAGTGAAAGCCGGAAATACAAACATGTATCTATACAAGCATATATATATGCAATGTCAAAACTTCATTAGTACATCCAAGCGAGTGCTAACTAATTCCAATCTCTGTGGGTAGGTCATTTATCATGTTTCACGTTTTTAAATACACATGAGATGAGTCGTGTATCGAGTATATATATGTACATTTTTACATTATTTGTTTGTGATTACATTTTTAAGTGGCAATTTAATATATTTAGCGTAGTTAATTACGAGTCCGCCTAGATCAAGCAGTTTAGCGTACAATTGGAGGATTGTAATTCGGATGAAAAGTTTTTTTAAGCAGTACGTACATGTTAGGTATAATGTTTAGCATGTTATTTTGTTGTTGTAATGTGATCATTCTGGAATCTCCCCTTTACCATTGATCTTTGCACAATGTTTAGTTGACGATGAAATGAAATCTAGTTCTGCAATACATATAGTATCATTTTATACAATACCACACACGTGCTGAGCAACAGGATGTGCAATCTAAAATTCCATTTTTAGCATTGTATACCTCTACGGTTGAGAGGTAGCTTACTAGCTTGTTAGTGCTAATTTCATTGCCATCAACTGTGAAACATGACGCCTGGCTGAAGCTCCTGTAGTATATAAACGGTGTAGGAGTACTGGAGTTTTAATATTTTTTGCCAACTGACTGTCAATATTTATCCACAGAAATGTAATGAAGTAACATAATACCAATGTTTATTTTATGACGATGAATGAACGAACAAAGCCACCTTCTCAAACTCTTTAAGCCACTGACAACGATGAATTCCAATGTTTGGACTAATGTCAACTGTATTACCAACAGAATTTTCATCTTTTTCTGATATAAAGAGAGTTTACTGATCAAAATGTGTGTGTATTATCGTTATGAGCATTTAATTGTTAGCTTATCGGTAGGTTGACAAAGAACAACTATTTTGTCATTTAGCAATAGATTTATAAAGTATTTCAATGAATTATGGGTGTATGTGCAAATAGTGTATTTGCCCGTTTAATTAGTGAAATAGGGGTCACGATGATTCTTTTTCCTTTTTCAAGTACATGCATAATTAGGTTGAACCAAGCTTATATGTCAGGAAACACGACATCTGCGCATGCACCTGCCTTTCACTTCATTACAAAAAATACAACAGCATGTACCAAACCTACAAATGAAATGAACAGACTTTCTCAGTGTCTGGGAATAGGTAAGCCCATCATAATATTGCGATTGGCCACAAGCCCAACGCATCCAGTAGTGGTGAGTAATGTGATGGTATTGTAGAACAGAAAGTTAGAACCATAGAACAATGCAAAAGATGATGATAGCACAAGTCTGCCAAACTTACTCATTGGTGATAGGGTGTTGTAACAAAAAAAGCGGAAGCCCTAGCACAGTCCATCAAAAAGTCAGCGTTGTGATGATGATGATGATGATGAGCGAAGGGAAGCCGAAGTAAAGTCGGGCAACTGAACCAGCGACCATAGTTGAAAGCTACACGTTCACAATTGTTTAGCAAATAGACAGGGTGGTGGGTTGCATTGATGTTTAGCTGCTATTTCTGTCCTGTATTCCGGTACAAGAAATACCGTTAGCTTATTCCTAAGAAAAGTTTCTAAGTGTTGCAATGCACTTTACAACATACTACTGTTTAGTCATCACTGTAAATATTTCTTATCACTCTGCTACATTCCCTGTCAGTCTTTTTCCGTACCATTTCACGTTTTCGTTATTTGAATCATCCCCTTTGCTTAGGAAAATGTGATATGATATGATAGCGTACACAGCTTTGTTAGCTTTCTAGATGCAACAACGGAGTAAGTACAGGGAATATTGGATAACTACATGGCTAATTTTTAAACATAATGTATTTTATGGAAGCAGAGTTCGCACGTTTATGGATTTCCTTTTTCTATTTTATCATTTAATTTTTAAATAGATTTATCAACTGGTTTTTTGATCGTCAATCCAAAATAACTAGATGCGTATGTCATTTTGCAACACTTGAAGATGGAAAAGTAAATTATAATTTAACTTTAGATGAAAACTGAAAATGGATGACATTACTCCTATGCATATTTTAGCTGTTGAGGATATAAAGTATCAATGCAATGGTGCAGTAAGTAGTCAGTAGTTTTATGTTCAGGAAACCCATCTCGTCACATTAAAGCAACGCCAACCAAACAAAACGTATTGAACCACGAAGCAACTCAAATTGTATTCATGTGTTGATGCCCGTATGTATGTATCTTATCCAATTTTGTATCTATATATATGCTTAATCCTTACACATCCCGGATTACATAATCTCTCGTTACTCGTGAACCAAGGAACTAGTGGCTTTAGTCCGTGCTAAACTTAGAATGTTTGTAGCACCACATTTTGCTGTGCATGTAAATACATAATACTAACTTATCGAATGAAATGGTGGTACTTCCACCATTTCATGTACATGTGACTTTTCCCTAATAAAATTGCTGAGCTAACTGAAATTTAAGTTTTCTAATACATGTTTGCATAGGAAATCTAGGTACTCAGAACAGAACACGTCTTTTAGAAACTACGAGTGATAAATGCCCTGCTACGTATCCATTACGAGAAAATAATGCAAAAACGGTTTTGGTTTTCATTCGATGGCTTATTTTGCGTTTATATTTCATTTCCAAACCTCTTTTTCATTCTCACCGGATCAAAAAGTCTGGCTAGGGGGATGCTGCCAAAGATATTGATAGTTGTAAAGATGAGTAGTCAATGTATGAAAATACATTGGGAAAACCAATAGTTCATTTTTAAATCCCATCGTCTTCACTAGTTTATTTCATACCATATAAAATATCCGATCCGTCATGGTATTAAACAAAACAAATATTTATTACGATGGTTAATCCGACAAGCGAGAAACGGTTTTTGTAATCAAGCAGCAGCAATTGAAACTTAGCGTCCCATTTCCAAACTTGATAGTGGTCGCTTTCCGACTATGTCAAATAATTGGTTTTAGTTTTAATTAAAATTTCATTTAAAAAATATAATCGTAATAGTTTAATGACGGAGGCTAGGGGACAAATTACTCCGAACACTAATAGCTAATTCGACTAAGCATGTTGTATTTTTTATTGTTTATCATAATAAACTCTGTTTATTACAAAATTTAGAGTTAAACAAAGTTCATCGAAGATTTCTGGCTGCGTGCCATTTCCATGAAACACAAAATATATCCATCCCAAACAAGTTATAAGCGATGAATCATGATAATCATGAAACTTGTTTTAACCTTGTGGAAATTAAAATGAGCATTGAGCATACCGTATTTGGAGTAAGAATGACTTTTGAGTAAAGCTAAAATATTGTTATGTTAGGTTTAAAAGGATTTGCGAAACAACAACGTGTAAGCAAGTAAAATATTTGCCACACAACTGTTTATCTCCTTTCTATCTTCTTTGCATGCGTACAAGCAAGGGCTAAAGGGTACATATTATTTGCATGATAAAAAACGAGCAGTTGTTGTAGTTCTATTAAGTAAACCATGATTTTAGGTAATGCAAGCACTAACTTAAGAAGTACATACATTCTCATTCTCGTACATGCATATTTAAGCAGAAATGTATTGGAAACTTGAATTCACCAAAATGTTTCTTCTTTATTTGTAGATACTCCAAAACTTGGGAAAAGTTGATCGCACGGCAGATGAGATCCTGGATGATCACATCACCAACTTTAGTAAGCAACAGTATGCCGCAACAAGACTACAGAAAGAATTGAACAACTACATTAGGTGTATCAGAGGTAAGTGAATGGCTCACATTCCATGTATTTTTCTCCTTTATATACAGTGCTTTACCATATATTACTGATGTCGCAATGTTGTAGTAGTAGTGTAAGAGTGATATGAGATGCATATTATTTTAATTTAAATAATTTGGTAGCTATTCAACAAAATAAAGTGAACGGTTTGCGAAAAGAGAATAACACTCATGATAGAGCTGAGAATGAGAAGTTGGGTTAGGAATAAATTAGTGCATACTTACATACATGGTGGTTAAACGATTAGCATGAGAAAGGTTAGAGACACAGCACCTCGGCTTATTAGTAGAGTTCCTTATTCTGTGGTTTTCTGAATAAATGCACATTTTTCTCTCTCTCTCTTGAAATGATAAGAAAGGCCGATGCTTATGGTTTGGTTATGTGGTATTTAAGGCGGTATCAATAATAATGGTGAAGTCACGAGCTATCACAAATCACAGCGAAATGATTGAAGCTTGCGCCTGGCACCAGCCTTTTCCTAAATGACCAAGTTGTTAAGACTCCCTTTTTTCTTCAAACTACACGCATGAACTAATCCATTCAAAAGTTGCAAATGGTTGTGGGCTTATAAGCAAACTACTGTTTGTGTCTTTTCCAACATTTGTCGTTGCATGAATATGGTTTTAGGCCTGTAATTCAGCCCGCCGGTACAAAAATACATAACGAATCCCTGTCGGGTTTTGGGGTTTAAAACCTCTTAAGATGTAAGATGCAATTTATTAACAAAAAATGCATTTTTAACACACGAAGCTAATGTACAAACACCTACACTTCACAACCACACAATTTTTGTGTGGTTATTTTTTTTCAAGAAATGCCTCACGCAGTTTTTGTTATTCTAGCAGAGGAAACGTTTTTGCATGCCTATCATCGACTTAAGCTTAATTATATGAAGTTTTACGAATCGCTTTATTAAAATCATTCGACTTTGTCAGATGCAGAACAGTGAACGTTTTTTTGAATCTCCCATGTTTCCGTGCTGTGCTCATAAACTCATACACTCTTCTGAATTTTTAGTGTACGGAATACCTGTAGATATAAAAAATATTTTTGAAAGGTAGCACAACGATAATTATTAATTTTGAAATGAAAGATCTATCACTATGATAGATGTACGTAAAAGACTTAACTAAAATTATGGCTACTGCTATATTGCGGCAAGGTACAAGGGACTAAATTTTATGCAATTGTCATTGTTCTTACTAATATGTATGGATTAAAATTAATGACGCAGGTATTCATACATCGTTGCTCTTCAACTCGTCACGGTTCGGCGTATATTTGCACTACACGTTATTTGTCTATCGCCGTAGCCGTTGCTTGAGACAGATTGCATCTTTATACTTTTTGTGTGTTGTCACCGCAACGATTGTCAGATGAAGAAAAAAACGCTCTTCATTCTGCCAACTTGAAGCGTGTACTAACTATACTGGGACGGGTACAGTTGCAGCTGTTCGCACTAGGAGAAAGACAACATGTACTAAAAGATTGGGTTGCATGTTGCACTGTAACAAGGTCCACTTTGATGATCACGATCAAGGATTCGCAGAGATCTAAAAGATGCGCTTTTATGATCATTGAAGTGCAGCCTTGCATAAATCATGCATTGCATTTCCATTGTATGCTGTATGGGTACTAACCACCGCAGCAAGAAATATGCAACAGAAAGATAACGAAATCGCAACAAACAAAATTTGTTTGAGACAGAGTGATTACTCACTTTACTCAATGGACATATATTTTTGGCTCTTGTACAAATGATTTCCGTTCAAGGTGCTCTAGGCAAACAATGCCATCATTTCACATCACTCCTCCTGCCACTGCCATGTATGTACAATGTGCAAACGTACCTACGTATCCACGTATCATGTATGGATGTAGTGAAGCGAGCACAAAAATTAGTCTTCATGATAAATTGCATGTATATGTAACTTTGTAAATTTACAGAAGCCATATAGACTTGGTTCAGTAAATAAGTGAATGTGCAATTGATTGCAACAATGAAACAATGATTTTCGCTCCAATTAGCACTGTTCATACTTGATGGGGGTTGGAATGGAAATCAGAAATCCGTCAAAGTCAATTATTATCATACGAATACCTAAGTCCTGTTTTTTTACGCAGATAACACATGCGAATCAAGAGTAGAGAAGAATGAATGATAAAGTTGAGCAGGTGATAAAGCATTTTTTTTTTCCTCTTCCACTTTATAAACAAAAACACACTTTTGATGCAGCTTTGTGTAATTACAAACAAAACCAGTTATTAGCTCATTCAGTTTAAACGAAAAAAGTAAGAAATGAATGTAGAAAAGTAAGTCAAACTCGTCAGATTTGACGTTCTCTCTTCCTCTTGGTGCTGAGAAGTAAACAGAGAGAATAACATCATCTCATTTCTTTCTCGTACTTTTCTTATATTGAAGTCATTGAACAACAACAACCATATATATGATATTATAATATTGTGAGCATAAATAATGCTATATGCACTTGACTTACCTGTCATTCAGGAATGTAGACTAACCACACGGCAAATATTTTCCGTGCCATATACAATGCGCTTTTGTATATAGAAGTATGTAAATGTGCTTGATCTATAATTCATCAAAAAAGAGAAACGAAAGGGGTATGAAATGATGTTACAGAAAATGTGATTTTTCATTCAGCAGGTTTTCTTTAGTAGGCGACGAAAAACAAGTAGTATTATCTGATCATGATGATCACAGACGGTTGGTAATCAATGAATTTTTGCATTTTTCCTTATGTTTACTAAACAACTCAAGTATTTTTCGTAGGTACAAAATCACAAGGAAATATGAAGTGCCAGCTTTTTATATTCAAAATATATGAAAGTGATTGTTGGATAAGTATGCGCATGCACACGTCATCAAATATCATTTAGAATTTTTATTAATGATATTAAAATTTTATTTTCAATAAATTAGACTTTTTTACTAATGACAATGACAAAGGGGGTGCAAAGTTGATGTTCAAAAACTCTTTAAAACCTTCATGTTCTATAAAAAGATGACATGTTATGTGGGTGGTCGGTCATCATCACAGTCACAAATACGCCATTTGAGAAGGTGATGATGATTTGGATAGCTATGTATGAAATTCATGACACAAAAAAAAACGAAAATGAACATTCGTATGTGTAACGATAATTCAATTTTTGAAATGCAAACTATCACTTGACTTTCTACATCTTTGGAGGTTTGATTTTTGACAATTTACATGATCTCTGATCTCACATTGGAATACAAACACAAACCAAGTAAAGGGGCATCATCATCATTCGTGTTTGTATGGCTACGTGGTAGCAAAGCGTGATTGAATTTACTTGTGTATTTTTACGCATGACTTCATTATAGATTCAATCTGTAAATGGACATTTCAAGCATCCTTTAATGGCTAATGCAAATTAGGGAAAGTTCATATGAGCCAAAATCGTTTTCCGTAAGTATACATATGGCGAGACTACGAGGAAGCGCACTGACGTGTGCACAGAGTACTACTTTTTTATTTGTGGTACTACTGACTGAAGGAATATCACATCAAGAGGGAAGCTTTTGGCAAAAGGTATTTTGTGTTGCCGGACAGTGAAGAATAGCGTAGACTTTTTCAACTTTGGGCCTAGAGTACATTAACCCGATTATGATTTATTAAGCGTCACTGCTCATGAGACCATCGCTTTCTTATGATAACAAAGACGATCATTTTATAAAATGAAAAAGTAGTCCTCGAATTAATGGGAACTGCAACACTTGATATATTACTTGCGTAATGACATCTAATATTAGGTGATTTAGTAAGATAAGAATGATAAGAAAAATGACAAATTTTCCAAAATCCTTATTGCTTTTTCTTTGCAGCTTGTTCAACTTCCAGTCGAGCTCTGTTGGAAGCTGTGAATGAGGTATATGAGCCTGAATGGGGTGGCAAGGAGCTTCTAACGGTTAACTCCCAGTCAGTGGAACTGCTTTGGAATGATTTTGCTCACAGATTGGCCGAGCAAGTTTTGATTCCTCTAAATACTTACCAGGTAAAATCAATGCGGTACTAATTGCTTAACCTTATTTTTTGGATGAGATTGCATTTGCGTTGATTGACTATTTGGGGAAATAACAAAGAGAGAGAGAGAGAGAGTGAAGTGTTGAACAAACTTTGAAAGTAGCATGATGTTGATTTTTTAGGGTCAATTCCCTGAAACGCGCAAGAAGATTGAGAAGAGAGGAAGGAAACTGGTTGATTTTGATGGAGAAAGACACGCCTTACAAGCAATGCAGTCTAACCCACGTCGGGCAGAAGCAAAATTGGCGAGGCAGCGAGAATCTCTAGAAGCAGCTAAACGTACTTATGAAGTAAGCCTATCAAAACATTATATAGGTAGCTTGTATTGATTTCATTTTACTTTTTTGCGCACCTACACATAAAATGTTTGGTTTGTCGTTATATATTTCAATTACTTTCATTATCAATTATTATTATTGAGTGTTGATACTTGTGCACACCAACTGTAGCACAACAACTTTCAGTTTTCTCACGTACATGCGAGTGTAGAATCAGTAGAAAGTATAATATTTACTATCGTTTTATGTAATTCTTGCGTGTGCAGGAAGGAAAAGGATTTGCAAGATGGCCAAGAAAAGAAAATACATGAAGCTTTCCATTATGTATGTTTGTGTCCTTTGGTTGACCTAATTTAATTTCACTTCGTATTCTTTCGCTTAATGTAGGTATTAAACTCGGAATTGCATGAAGAACTGCCTGCTCTATTCAACTCAAGGATTGTATTTTTGGTCAGCGCCATGAGTACACTTTTCGCATCTGAGCACATCTTCCACTCGGAATCTTCAAAGGTAAAGATAATTTTTTTTAGAATGCTTTATGTCAATTGTCTATAAGTAGAATTATTGTGTGTATGATTTTTAACCACCTTCATATTCTACGCTTCGTTAGCTTTTAAATATGTAATCATGTATGAATTTCAATACTGCTGAATGAGTAAATTACCGATGCTTCATGATATGGACGAATCGATTTCGCACGCCCACATCGTTAAATACTATAGCCACAGAGACCTTTACTGCTGCAGCGTTAATGTATTCTCATCTCATCTGCTCATTTCTATTTCATATAAGGAATTAGCAGTAAAAAAGAAGGAAGAGTAGCAACGTGTATCATCATATCATAATATTATTTGTTTCCCTTTCACTATCTACAACTCAAGCGCATAAAACCGATTCTATTCCAATTTCATTTTGCCAGCATGCATGCAAACTACGAGTTCCTAATTACTGGTTTCGTTTGCTATACATAAGAACATATATATCGTTGGTTTGTGTTTTTGTGTATTCTTGTTAGTGTGGTGGCAGTTAGTATGTAAACGATAATTGGTTTTGTGGAGAATAAACAGCAGAAAGGGCAACGTCATAAATGATTCATCCGTTTCGTATTATGTTAGATAACGCCACCGTAATGAGCCTTATAATTAGACCTTGGAAGGATGTAAAATGCAAACCAAATGAGATTCAATTCTTAACGCTAAAAAATTCGTTTTCATTTTTCCTTCATACTCTTACCTTTTTTACTTTGACGAGCTGAGCTGGTATGATGGGAATACCATTGCCATCAAAGTTAAAAATCGTAACGCAATACACAGTCAACAGTCAGTTGTAATATAACATACAAAAGTCATACTCACGTGCAAACTGTTTCTAAAGCAGGCAGGCGTTAGAACAATTTTTATTTCGAATATATTCGTATACGTGTGCTCTATACGTGATTTAAAGCAGCTCTATTTGCCTGGTACTGTGGCATGGGAATTAAGCGAGGAAAAAATATCATGATGGGAAAAAACTAGTAGTACGTAGTAAATACCATCTTCAAAAAGGCTATGTTTTAGTCATAATATTCTTCCTGGCTGCTTTAACTTCACCATTAAGCCACCACAGAATGGTGCCGAGTTGCCGACTAACTGATTATAGTAGCATAAATCTTAGTTAGATTCACGTAGTAGCTTGCTGCATTCATTATTTTACCATAATCTAGAAGCGACTCAATATTACTTATCTAGATCATACCAAGATGACTTTTATTTAATAACAATGGACCAGTTTTGATGGGTTTTCTCTGGTGATAAATAACAATTCTCGTGTGGCTCAGCAGTCACAAGCTATATAGTATTATTAAAATACTATGCCATCGCCCATTATTCCTTCAATAAAAGCTTCCAGCACTTACCTGTAGGGCGAATGGCTCAAATTTGACAAGAAAATCTAAAGCAAAGACAGTAGAGGGAATGAGTACAACACTCAACACTACGCTCATTTTTAGTGCTATATCTTACACACACTTGCTATTCATAGGCTGATGTGGTTGAATGCAACAATAATCACTGCATGAATTTAGTTGGAGGATGAAATTTCAAGGTTAAAAAAATGTCTGAGATTTTTTCAAATGTAATAATAATAACATCCTTATATTTTGCACGTACCTATTTATGTATATATGTATACAATATTATGCCTAAGAGAATTTTCAGGTAATACTGAAGCAAGTGCAAGTAAGCACACGGTTGTTGCTGTATTTGTTGTAGGAACTGAGATGGGCGTTTTTCGTAAATTTTTACTTCCTTCTTCAGATTTTTTTAAAAGGTTGCAATGATTTCTATGAATTGTTGTTTTCGTGCATAGAATTGACTTAAAAAATGATACGTACCCTATGTATATATGCTTCTTTGCCATACATCGACATAATACGTAGCTAGGTAAATACATTCCAATCTTCCGAGACATTTAGTTTGATTTCATATTATTTGCCATGAATCGCATAATTTACCTACCATGCTTAAAAATGAGATTATATTTTTACTGTATGCAATATATTATATTATGACACGATATTAGGACAATGAAAGTAATTGTTTTGCATTCAATCTTTCCATAGGTATTTACCGAGCTGGAAGGAATTGTCGAAAAGCTTGCGAAGGAAAGTGGAAAGGGAACACTGAATTTCCAAATGCCTTCTAATGCAATTCTTAACAACACATCGGACTCGCCAAAAGACGGTAATACTGAAACTTCTAGTAACAGTACTGCATGAACACATGACACACATTGTCTACCTAAAGCTAATATATAATGGACCTGGCTTCTAAACAATTATTTTGTTTATGATTTCGTATTCTTTTGATTTTATTTGTATCATATTTTTTTGTCTTGTTCTGTTTTCAGTTCATTTATGATTTCCATTTCAGTAATTTGTATAACTAGTAATTATGATTTTTTTTGTTTTTTTTTTGTTTGGGAAACGTCTATTTGTAAAAACTATTATTTCGTTTGCTGTTGTATGTCGCTAGTTTTCCTGTTTGTTTCTAATTATCGTGACTTGCATTCGTGCAAAGAAACGAAAGTGCATTAGATTAGATATGTCGGTTTTGCCATATATTATGTCTGTTTTAATGAGAAGCAGATCATGTTTAAATCAAGTACACGTAGGTCACCGGAACAGAGAGTAATAATAATATTACAGCCGACATGACCAGACAATAGCAGACCTAACAAGGTGTATAGAAAATATATAGAAGTATCAGGACGTTATTTCTAACACTAGACTATAGAGTAATAAAAATATGTGGGAATAGTAATGAAATGTACAAACATTGATATATAATCCCACCAGTAAACACCTTTAACTAAAGTACGCAACGAACGAAAACTTACACTCCTCTTGTACATTCGTACACGTTTACATACATTTTATATATATTAAGTTTCATCCCTATACTTTTTGTGAGGATAAAAACCTACAATAACACGTTTATAGACTTTTGTTTGCATACATAAAATACCTACATTTTAAAGGATTCACTGCCCATAACTTTCGTTTTGTATATGACAAACATTATTCATGTTGCATCATGCATTTCTTGTTCTTATTCTATCCAGTAGCTTCAGTTAGATATAGGTATACATGGCATTCTAATGTAATTGAGAAGCCTAATGCAGTTTGTTCTATTGATACGGCTTAGAAGCCCTTGAAATTTCACCAGAAAAGAATTAGAAATATAATATATCATTCTATAGCGTGAATAAACTCAAACACTCAAAGAGTATTTTACGCCATGCATTATTGTAACAAAAGTGTCGATGTTGGAGTTACAATTGGGATATATAATATGCTCTAATTATAGTCACCCATTATTACTTACATATGTGCGTAGGTTCTGAAAAATACAAATGAACAAACTATACATACTTTTGTTGTATTCAAAGTGTAGGATTATTTTTCAAAAAAAACTCACCTCAGCGGACAGTTTTTTGATTCAATGAGCATGACTCTTTAACACGGTATGACAAATAATGATGTAAACTCGTACATAGCTAGACACACATGAGGGGAAATGTTACTACAGGAAAATTCTAATGTTTCTGCTGGCGAGAAGAAAAGAATGCTAATTATACGATTTGGCACAACTCTTATTTTTCCAAAGCTCTAAAAACGTTACATCGATGCATGTACATAATATATACCTATATAGCATGAAGTTGTAGTTTGAATTAGTTTAACAAGTAATAATAATATATGCAAATGATACTGATTTATGATACGAAACAAAAAACTAAAAAAAAAACAAGTACGTTTTTTGAAATGACAAAACTAACAATTTGCATGGTTTTGGTTTCCGGTTGGCTGAATGATGGATATCACTCCAGTAGCCAAGAATGGAAGTGTGTCGCCAGTTAGTAATGCGAGTTCAATCCCATCAACTCCTGTAACACCCACGTCCCCTGTGTCAAAACTGCCAGTGGAGGAGACTAGCAGCATTACCTCCAATGGCGTAGCCAAATCAAATGGCTCTATTAAATCAGATACTAACAAGGAGACCAAATTGGAACTGGGTAATTATGATAACAATCTCAATAATATTATTAACTTGGTTTCCCTTTCACAACATCATGTAGTAGTTGTTGATGATACAATAATTAATCCTGTAACTCATGAAAAACACACCACGTCCAATACAGCTCAACCCGTAAATGGAGTAGATGCAGAAGCTACTACTCACAACACCACAGAATCGGCTAACCCTGTAATCCCACCCTCAACTCCCCCTGCTTTGCCTGACTCCTCAACAAGTCCTTCTACTAGTACAGTTGATGGTAGCATTGATAAGCCTAAAGCACCCTCAGTTAACGGAGAAAATGCACAGAACGATGATGCAGCCAGTAATAAGGCTACCACAACTCCGACATCCCCGGAAAGGGAAGAGCCAGGTACATTTTCATTCATTTTGAAACACAACTCCTTCAACTTGCGGCATTATTGTAACATTTTTCAGCTCACTACCCACTACCTACCTACCTTTATAATACCTACACAAACTGTACATTTGCTTTCACCTCACTTTTGCTTATTGGTACAAAATTACTTTTGACACCCACTATATACATAACGCCATCTCATTTACACGTACTGACCGACTAGGTGAAAGCCTGTCAGACTCACTGGACACGACGGATATGAAAAATAGGGCAGTAGACACACAGCCAGAACAAGACAGCTTGACGAGCACAGAGCAATTGGACAAAAAAGCTAGCAATAATGCAAATAATGCAGACCAAGTTGCAAAAAACGATATAAAAGCAATTGAAGCTATTGAGCGTGAAGATGAAAAGTCGGCAGAGATAAACAATAATGATGAAGTAGAATCAAACAAGAATTTGAAAATTAACAAAAATGTTGGAAATGATGTAGCGAGTATTGAGTCCAAACCCTTGCATGGCATTTTGAGCACTTCAAAACATAAAATGGGGAATGGACGAGCCGAGTCCCCCAATATTGATCGCCGTGAACATTCCCCTTCCTCTGATGAACCTGGTAAGGCACGTGAAAAAAACGCTATTGCTTGAGTCAGACGTTTTCCAAGGGTCTTGAATTTTTGAAGGGTCAAGTCTGACATTTTCTTTTTATTGTCAGTCCATCAGCATGTAGATGAAAGTTCGTCACATTTTTTGTCCTTAAAGGAATAAAGCATGAGTTACTTGTGGTGTAAGCTGTTTTATTTTGCTTTTTCACGATCATTGACTGATTTGTTATTATTATTTTTAATTTAAAGCACAGCCATTGTTATGTTGCATGCTTTTTTTTTACACAATACGAAATTTTTTATTCAGTTTGTCCTTAAGTTATATATGGTTTGGTGCTGTGCCCTTGTTTTTGACGTTTGGACAACGGATGACTAATAATACTAAAAGTACTTAAATGCTATTATTTTTGCATGAAAAACGCACAATCCATGTAAAATCGGCTTTCATGTAAAAAAAAATCCTAAATTTCCTGTAAGAAGTGTAGAAAGTGCGTGTTTCTAGTCACTCTGTGCGTTTGTTTTCGTAGGAGTTTTGTATCGAGTGAGAGCAACGTATCGCTACCAGAAAGAAGATGTTGATGAGCTGTCTTTTGAAGCTGGAGAAATCATTCGTGTAATTGAGTATGACGACCCTGAAGAACAGGTAAATCGCAGTGGCTGAATGGCTAGATCCCTTTGAGCCATATTTATATTACTAAAATTATCTCAAAATAATATTGCCCCGATCCTATCTATTCTCGCTGAATGAAAGTTTCTTGAACACACAAGAATGTTTAGATAAGTGTTGTACAACACAATCGGCTATAGAAAGGGTTTAAAATAATTATTTGTGTCTAAATATTTTTTCTTTCATTTTTCAGGAGGAGGGTTGGCTGATGGGAATTAAGGACAATGGTGAAAAGGGAATGTTCCCAGCTAACTTTACTCGGCCAATATAGACTAGTTAAACCTAACCTTATTGTAACTTATCTGTATATATCTATAAATATCAAGAGTTAAAAAGCGAAACTAAAAAAAACTGTCCTGAAGGGTAACAAACGATTGAAACCTAATTCATTGCGACAAGCCAATTCGAAAAATTTATTTACACCTAGTAAATAATGTAACACTTCAAAGTTCCAACTTTCCTCATTTTTCTAACCCTCCAAAACAGCTATCCTTTTTTTTTTTTAAATGTGGCATAGAGGCATGCGTGTGCAATGAATTTGACCAACTATGTAAATTGGTTTCGAATGATTAAGCCATTATTAATTCAGGGTGATGATAAGTCCATGAATGTAACATTCAGAACTTATGAATGCACAATCGGAACATTTTTTCTTAGATATACCATACTATAAATATAATATTGTACTTATATATTATCTTCCTCGGGGAATGTACTTCAGTTTGCAAATATTAACTATTACTTGAATAGTAAGAGGTAGAAAAAGTGGAAAAGATTTTTTTTGGAAAGTTAATAGATATGTTTCAAAATGTTATCATTCAGTTTCTTAGTGAGTTCTAAATATTGATGATCAATTTGGTTGATGCATCAATTATTCACCGATTTTGCCATTGATTCATTCTTGACTTTTACTTGATGGGTGAATGAAAGAGTTCTGTTTTAAATTTGATTAAATTGTATGAATCGTAGGTATAGGCATACACATATTATACTGGTAATGTTTTGCAGATAAACAAATAGTAATTAACATATTAAGTGTATAAACATGAGAACTAATGAGATTATTAAAGAATCTCTGGAAATTGTCAAAGTTCTGATACGATACAATACAATATTTTGTGCCTTTGGAACTGTATAAGATTCAACCTACGCTATTATAACTTAATATCGAGAGACTAAACATTATGGAATCAAATACACAAGTGTGTAGCATATGTGTCAGTGTGTTACTTAATAATAATAATAAAATTATTAAAAAATCGAATGAAAATTTCTTACTGATTTCCTTATAACAATCCTTTACAAATGTAATAATATGCCATCCATAAAATGAATTGTTTGGGTGAGAGCAAAGCGTAAATGAATTTGTAGAATTTTACAACATAAAAATACCGTTCGTTAAGACATAATAATGACCAATGAAATAAATTGGAGTTATACTTGTCATATCTTTCTTAAGTACTTAAAAAAGTATTCACATATATAGATAATTGTTAGAATCATATTTGCAACTTCCAACCTAGCGGTTTATGGTGCCAAATAATTGTAATACTTACACGTGGATTATACCGACGAGCTAAAAGATGAATCAATGTTGTTGTTTTTGAAATTGAGAAAAAAAAACTAGTTTAAGGGTCATCATCTAAGACACCTTCATTATTAACAAGGTTCGTAGTATCGGGAGTTAATTTTACATATAAAGTGGAAGAGTTCGTAAATATTAATATTAGCTCCATTATTTATATCCATGTGTATCTATTATTGAATGGAATATTAGAATAAGATTAAGTTTGCAATTTAGCGTCTCTAGTGTGTACTTAAATATTATTACTATTACTGTAACAAATATTATGGATAAAAAATAAACTTGAATAAATAAATCAGTTTAAATCCTATTACAAAGATTTTTATGTAACGATAATATGCTTTTGGTGCTGTCATCGCCTGCTACTATCAACTTCACCTTATCTGTGAATTACTCTTACCCTTTGTAAAAAAAAGTCGTAAAAAGATTACACACGCATGCATACTCCCTAAACATCAGGATCTACTGAAGAGTGCAACTGCAATTTTACAACAATTACAACACATTGCATTTCAATTTGATTATGTTGAATTGAATCATATTGGGATGTAAAGTTTCTTGTACATGAATCTAAGAACAGGCTGATAATTATTATTGCCCAGCCCAATTGGTGTTGCAGTTACGTAAAAGTAATCATTGTTTTATTGGCTTTGCATAAGATTTAATGTGAACTATAAACTTTTTACTCTTCAATCGCATACCGCATGCTTAATTATAATACAGCTACAAGAGCAGTAATATTATGGGCAATAAAATACAAAAGGATTAATTTTATGGCCATTAATAGGTGAGTGAAACTAGTAGCCATAATCAAATTCCATGCATATAAATCGCATTTATACAGCTTTCATATCAATAATCAAATCGATTTCATAGAATTTCAGAGAGTACATCCATCATTCATCAACAAAACGTGTCATATTATTAGTAACCAAAAATTATCTTAGCATTTGTTATCTGTAAGTCCAACGACAAGCCAGTGAGTGGACTTAGGATTTTAACTTTGGAAGCCAAACGTCTGTCCCTTCATCTATATATACTTTTTGATTTTTTGAGGCTATACATAACTACAACGAAGGGAAAGGGCTCAGGCCTATTCCTATAACATACATACATATACCATACATAAGTAAGGCAACTTGTTGCACAAAGTAAGTATTTAAGTACACAACAAAGAACTCAAAACTGGATCATGTTGTAGAACACGTGTTTGTGTTATATACCCATATTCTGACTATAAGAGTAAGTTCTAAGAAGCGGCATGCCTACTATCACCCACCTCGACTTTGGACTTTACACAAATATTATGTACACAACCAGCGCAGCAATAAATACGAATGCATCCTTTATTGTGTATAGATAGATATACTGAGACACAAGAAAGTTTGACCATCAGTTTACATCTGGATAGATTATAGGTATACAACTGACAAAATTATTTGTAAGTAAAAATGATATACCTTATGTATATACATGTCTTGCAACTGATATCATATCATTTCCACAACACAACAGAAAAAAAACTTTACTCGATCTCTGCTAAATTGTGCAAAGTGCATTTAATTTTTATGTTGTGTATGTACTAAATATACATTGTGTATCTAGCACTTATGTATTTACATGCATTGGTTGAAATTGACTCGTAATGAGCAATACGGTCTACTGATAGTGTTGGAATGTTGATTGTTTTATATTCATTGTTAAAGCTAATATGTACGTTTTGTGTTATGTTGTAGCGAAAGAAATTACTGACTTGAAGGTTATCAAGCTACATGCTAAGAATAAGAACTGAAAGTAAAGTGAATTGATCGAAGTACATCATCTCGTCTGGTCGCTGTCAAGTCAATAGTGCGTCCTTGTGTACTTGCTTTTTTTATAACAAAACAATTGGCACTCTAATATTTGTAATATTAATCGATACGATGCAGTATATAGGAAACGTAAAAGGTAAATATTTAGCTTGTTTTTCTCTTGCGAATGGTTAACACAACTATTCTTGTACTGCCCCATGTTAATAATGTGTATACTAAAGCTTTGGTTTCTTATTGATAGGCTGATTATAAGGACTTTGGTGGTGGACTGCCATTTCATCTGCGTCTGAGAGGAAGAAGTTTGTAACTTTTTTTTTTTAAATGGACAGGGGTAAGGCTGCCTGCTCTAGCAGTAGCTCTGGACAATCCTCCTCAATGTCACAACATGTCAAGCGAGAACCAAGGGGACCACCGTCCCCCACTCCTTCATTAGCCACCACTGTGGCACATCCTAGAGGAGGCGCTAATCGAATTTTGTCTCCTATTACGTCTTCTACAGAAAAATGCTCAATATCTGTTAGACCTCTGGCGTCCCTGAGGGACCCTGATGATCAATTTTCCGTTGTGTCTAACAATGATTTAAGTACACCCCTTGACCAAGATTCAGTAATTACTGTGTCACAAGTCACGACCAATTTGCAAGATGATGCAGCAAGTGATTGGAGAGCTCAAGCAAAGTCCGTCCGAGAACGCCTCCATTATATTATGGATCATGATAATACTTACCAAGATGTGATTTTTGAAGTTCATGGGAAAGCTTCAACCAAGCGGTTTCCAGCCCATAAACTTATCCTACGGATTGCTTCAATTGGTTTTGATAGGTTATTTAAAGAAGCAGATAGTGCTCCGAATAGTAGTAGTAGGGTAGATGAAAACCGAACTGTCATTCAAGTGAAGAATATTGAACCAGAAATATTTCAGCTCCTCCTGAAGGTAACACAATTAAACTAATAATTATTATGAGAATGAAAGGTAACAAATATTTGAGAGATTAAAAATTCTAATTTTCGGTTTTGTTTCAGTTTATTTATACAGACGAAATTGACATGACCAACCTGAAAAGCGAAGAAATACTTCAGCTCCTTCAAGCAGCCAGAATGTATGAAGTTAGTCCGTTGTATTTTGAATGTGTTCAAATGCTTAAAAACGAAATTTCTGATGATGTTGCCATCCAATTGTGTGAGATGGGTGCTACTTATGACGATAGTTTACTTCTGGAAACGGCTCTTAATCATATTGCAAGGTATATTACTTATATCCAGGGATGAACAATTACTTGACTTTCAATTACAAATTACAATTATCCAAATACTTCAAATGCTGCAATTACATTTAAATTCAATTACATGTTTCTGGGTAATGCTACAATTACCAATTACAAAATACAGTATTTAATTACATTTGTAAATACAAAATACAGTTGCTTATTAAAATCCCAGGTACCGCATAACCAAAAATTGAAAATCGATTGTTATAGCAGTGAAAAAGATGCTTATAAAAGAGGGTATAGGTCGCCCACTACAACCAATGTAACAATTTTAAAATTTTCAATTCCTATGTCCAGTGTTCAATGTAGATTTTTCATTTTTAGTCCTATTGTAAGTATAATGTTGCCCAGAAATGTCAAAAATGTAATTGAATTACTTTAATGTATTTAAATACATTTCCAAGAATTTCCTTCAAATAAATACTGTATTTAATTACTTTTGGGTTTTTTTGCTCAATTATCAATTACAAATTACAAAAAATGTAATTAATTACGTAATTGAATTACATGTAATTGAAATACATGTAATTGTGTTCATCCCTGCTTATATCTTTACTTTTTCATTTCTAATATATGTTTATACACAATTTGTACGTAAGACACTTGAGAACCATTTTATATCCCATTTATAGCAAAGCTTTCGACATTTTTCCGTCCGAAAACTTTTTACACCTCAGCTGCGAAAGTATCTGTAGACTTATCGGAAGAGATGACCTTCGTATCGATGAAACATCTTTGTTTTTGCAAATTCTACAGTAAGTTTAATATATTTAAAGCGGAGACACAGCTAAAATACTGGCAAAGCTATTTAATACTACTATAATGAGCAACGTTATTGTTTTTGTGTAGCTGGGCAGAAAATAAATGTATGCATCGTGGGATTCCGATAACATCAGTTAATCTCCGTCAGACGTTACAAGATATAATACCAAAAGTTAGATTTACATTGATGACCAGCCGTGACTTCTCACTCCAGGTTGTGCCAACACAAATTCTCACATCTGAAGAGCTAGTGCAAATTTTCCAGTATTTAAGTGTTGACCCCTCTGAACGGGATAAGTTGCCTGCAATCTCATTTAATACAACCCCAAGGCGCTCAAAGAAAAGTCTTGCCTTTGAACGAGAAGACTCGCTTAGTGACTATCATGAAAACTCAAGTACTGACAACACGCCTGAACGAGTTCCACGAGTTACAAATCCAGGTAGGTCACATAAAAATTAGGATTGGTATCAGCACATATTTGTCTGTTACGGTTTATTTAGACTTAGCTATAAATAATTTAAATTTTCTATTTTTTGCAACCAGATTGTGCTGATATTACAACCACCGAACCTGAAAGTGAAACAGCCTCAATAGCATCCACGTCTTCTATAAACCGCAAAAGAGCTAGAAAGTATGAAAGATCTTTGTCGTCAGCAAGCTCGAAAAGTAAACGGATGAAAGAAGAAAAATCTTCAACAACAACGCAGTTAAATGACTTGTTTGGAGAGCCAGATGACCACCTCACCATCATCAGTGTAGAAAATAAAACAATATCTTTGAACGCGTTTATATCAGAGTTTAGAAGGAATGAAAGTAGAGGCTCCATTGAAGTTATACAGTTGAAAAATGTTAAAGTTGACGATTTTAAAAAATTGGATGGGGTTAAGGTGCGCTTTCCAAATTTGAAAGAGTTCGTCTTAAATATTCATGTAGATGAACCTATCCACAATAGGATTGCTGAAATTCCTGTTGACAAACTTTTGTTCTTCTCGACGGGGAAAAATAAAAACTGGGCATTTGAAGATCTATGGTCAATGTCTATAAAAATTACGCTTATCATAAATGGAACAATAATTCTAAAGATAAGTCCAGATTCGCAGCACGTTACCCTAAACAAGTTCAGGGATACCCCAACTGTTCTCAGATCGTTGAGAGAACATCCTTTAAAATCCATTGTTTATTCGCAAACTCAAGTCAGCGAGAAAAAGTTCCCGACTACCTTGCGAAGGCTTGTGCTCCTTGGTCTGACAAGTTCCACTGGCAGTGACTTTTTTCAACACTTCAAACATCTCAAGGATCTCACAGTTGTTTCAGCAGCAAACAAAGTGTCAAGAGTTTTGGAATTCAAAGAGAACTTCACGTCTAAGGACAAACTCCGCAAACTTGGTATAGGTTCTTTTAAACTTAGCTTGGGATCTTCTGTTAAATTTCGCAGTGTTGAGGGTCTGTATTTGTGGAAAGCTTCTTGGGACTCACATTTTGAAGAAAAATTTCATCAAATTTTTCCCAATTTGAAGGACATTTTACTTATTGGTCCAATGAAAGGATCTGCGAAATTGTTGAAAAATATTATGAGGATTCAATCCTTATCTGAACTTCATTCGTGGTCGTTTGACTGGCAACTAACAAACAATAGTCAAGAATCTATAGAAATGAAAAAAATTATGGCTTCTTGTGGTCTCTCCGATGAAAAACACTGGGTTCTGACGAGAAATGAAGCTGGACGATGGGAAGGAAAAAAGTTGAAATTTCTGGGGTATCAAGAACAAGTTTATACCAAACTCAATTATGATTTCATTTTTGAAAACTTTAGCTCCTTTTGTAGGTAATTTATGTGTTGTCTACACATTTTTTATGTATTGATTTTGCGTTGAAACAATCTACAAAGTTATTATTATCAAGCCAAGTATCCAAATCAGGGTTGACTTTTTACGTTATAGCAAATTATGTTACAACGTATACTCTATAACTTGTACTAATTTCTAACCTATTTAACCATGCTATAACCTAATTAGCTGTAGCATAACAAACAAACCCTATGATATGGATACTTTAACTCATTATTATTTTTAGCCAAAATGACTGACGGTATTTATAGTTTTCCGTATGTTTAACGTAAAGCTAAATTTATTGATATTATTTAGTTTTACCAGAATTGGTAGTAGAAACAAATACTCAATCTACTTTGTAAGGAAAATGTTTAAGTTATTTATTACTATTACACAGTTTTATTTTGTGACACTAGTGTAGTAATGCAATGCTCTATACTGCCTTAGATATAAGTAGTATCTATTCAATATATTGATCAGTCAACAATAAACAAAAAACCAAGTTTATGAACCGATTTCTTTTTTATGTGTATGTACATTTTTTTATTTGTCTGATTTATTGCTGTGGAGTACAAGGTTGTTGAATGTAATTTAAGCAGTAACCACGATTTCCTACATCATTGGTTTCGTTTCCATCCGTGTGATAATGAATCCTGAAGGGTTTTGCATAACCTGAGGGATTTCACATATTTAAAAATGAGACGAATGACAAAACATCCATTCAAGAAAAAGAAAATTATGATTATTCGCAACTTACTGTAAACAGGCATTTGCTGCATTGAAACTTCGCTGTTAAATGTATCTCCACAAATTCGATCTTGACAAATTGTTCCACCTTGTTGCATCACTCTTCCCGAATTAGTTGCACATGGAATTGTGACCCAATCGGCAATGCAACTTGTTGCCCCTACCATAGCTCCAATTTGTGTTTGAGCATTTTGACCATTTAAAGAGAACGCTCTTGTCCTTTGATTTGCTTGTTGGTTAAATTGTACTGTAATTATTAATATGTAATATTTGAACCATCCCATATTATCCAATGCGCTTCAATGTAACTATCACTTTTAAGGTTTAGAAATACATACCATTATCGTTACAAGTAGTGTACCGAATTCCACAAAAATTTCTCTCTACTCGTATGCAAGCAGTATAATCTTGATTGGAAAGTTGTTGTCCAGCCGTGAAATCAAAATTGTAGGATCGTATAACCCCACTTACTCCTTTGTAATATTGGAGACATCCTTCGGGGGCTGTATATTAACAATATGTTTTTAGTTGCCCCACAAGATTTTATTGATACTAGATTAGCAAAGCGTAAAACAAGTCTCATTTTACCTCTTCCCAGTTCAGTACATCGTATCTGAGTTACTTTCACTTTCCATGACCGTGAATAAGTTGGTCCTGACGTAATCACTGATAGGGTGATTGGGCTGTTATCCACACCAACATCAATATACACTACATCATACAAATATAATCATTTTTAAGTAAAAAGCAAGTATTTAGGCAAGTGTTATAATTATCGGGATACAAATATTAATGATTTTTAATGTCATAAAGGATTACTATGATTTCCTGTGTTAACTCCACAAACTATAGGCACGGCAGTTGTCGATCCTGAGACTATAAATTGGTCATTGTTACAAATACCATTGGGGCTCGGTTGTGCGATGTTGAATGAATCAAACTCAAGTCTAATGGAATGTTGAATGGGTGTTAGTTAGGCTCACAGGCAATTTTTTATTATTATTATTAAGAATGAAAAGACTTACTTGATTTGGCACACATCTGGTGAGCATTTATAAACGGTGAGTTGACAACTTCCAGTCCCATCAAAAGAGCTTGGATATCCATTATGTGTAAAGTACGTGCAATTTTGATTTGTTGATGCGCCGCAAGATTTGGAAACTAAAAAGATATGGAAGGGTTTAATTAATATGACGCCAGTTTGGTTCGATAACACTTTACTGACAAATGTGTGACAGTTCGATAAACTTACAAACGCAGCAAACACCATATCCTTGTGCACACTTTCCATTAGCTGCACCCCCTCGCTTTGTGCATTCCGCGGATGGGTAGCATGCTAAAATGAGTAAATATTTACCATCATAAAAAAATTGTTTTTCAACACGTGCTTCATTCAAGCTGTAAGCTAATGCATGGTCAATAAAACATTATCATATCATAACTCTTACTTCCGTTGTCTCCAGAGGCACTCAGACAAGCTGAGTTATCAAATTTGATGATTGTAAACAGGGATAAAACTGCGAAATAAAAGTATTTATACATAAATTTTCAGGGGAATTGTTTTTCAGATATGTGCTCAATTAGCTATATATTCTTACATCGAGGATCTCTCTCCGACACACCAGTTCCAGCCGACATTCCTGACGTTCGATTCCCATGGCCGTGACTTCGTCTATGTTTGCCATGATAATTCCCACTTCCATAACTCTGAACTGATGACTCAATTTTGGATTTTTGTGCAGGTGTGCTCCACCAATTGCTCAAAAATGGTAGTTGCCTTTTCGTTCTCACGAGAAGAACTTCAGATGGGCCTAATCCAACAGCAGGGACGGCTTCAATAACAGCATCTCCGTTTGCTAATGAAAAAATGTCTACGAAACACACAACTACTATGCATATCAACGCAGCTTTTACCGAAAAATTATTACTGGAACACATTATAAAGTTTGAACTGTGGGTTTCACGTGACCCCAAAGATTTGTACTATGTCAGATCAAAGCTATTCTGTGTCTATCAGAGAGGTTGTAGCGAAGGCCATATTTATAAATTTTGAGCGCAAATTAAAATTGAGATATATATACATCTTTCTTCCATAACTCTATAGAAATTAGAAATTTGGAAGCACATTTGCCATAAAAGAGTGTATATGACTGTTCAAAATGAAAAATCATAATTGAGCAGAAAAGGGAAAGTGGACAGAGTTGCATGTGGATGCGTAATTTGAAAAAGAAAGAAAGAATTAAAGTACACACCTTCTATTCTTCCCGTCATATACTTAGCTGGTTCCGTGGAATGCTTGTCAAAAATAATTGTTGACATTGTATCAGAGTATGACTGTGGTGCAGGAAGCATGATGGTTTTATGGTTATTATTGCATGTCATAAAACTAGCGGCAAAAATTACACTATGCACCGTTACATTTAGGTACCTAATTATGCTTTGTTGTCAATTAGCATTGTGTTTTTTCGTAAAGTAGACAGCACGCATTCATATTCATACACACAAAATGTAGAGAGGATTCATGATAATGTGTGTGAGCGGAGCTAGTCCTTAGTTAACTTTTTATGTGTCGAAAAATCAATTTAACTTATGACATGTCAAATATCTTAAAAGTTTGTTCTATTTAAAAACTAACTGTCTTGGGTAAGGAATAATTTTGATTGAAACTTGAATAAAAAATCATTGATAAGAGCCAGGCTGGAGTATATAAAATATAAATATTGACTAAAAAACAAAGATATGAAATATATGTTTATCTTATGATGCCTCCATCGACAATATTGCCAAACTCATTATTCCATGAAAATTTATGTCCATTCTTATGCAACATGAATTTTTACTTTCTTTCGTACCTTTGTTAGAATTCTGTCACCCGTCGCAAGCCGTGAACGTGAACCTAAGTACTCAAGTAAGTCTAGTGAGACACTTACCCTTTATGACAGAATCGCACTTGGACTTGGGTATAGAAGCACACAAATTAGTACATGCTGTAATTTGACTTTTATTGCATGCTCCTGATAGTATAATATGATTTCATGCTACATGAGTATGATACATTTACATCCTACACGAAATCCCTAGCAAGCGACTTTTACTAGCTTGCATTTTGCAATATCATTCTGAAGTTTCACATTGTCAATGGTCCCTTTGTTTGTTAACACTTTGTTAGTTTAAAGTTCATTTTTCTCTTGTGCCTCAAAATGTCATGTTCAGTAAATATTTAAAAGCAAAGTATTCTCGATGTTATGTTTTGGGATTAAATGATTATGCTTAACGCGTAATATTGTCAGAGTCTCTTATATGAGGTAAGAATTAAGCAAAATATTTTTTATCCGTGGCAAAGAATACAGTCAACATTGTAGAAATATGGTTTGAGTTAGCATATATGCGCATCTCTAGTACGTGTTTAATCATATATATATATGAAAACTATACTAATGATTAAGTATAAATAGATAGACCATCCATCACGGACAGGAGCAGGAATCAATTAAGTGGTTATTTTTATTTTTCATGTCAAAAATTTGAAATGACTTGAGTGCAAATTAAGCGCAGATAGTAAGCTATAATGTGTAAATACATATTGGTGGAGAATCCTTGATCTTTAAGTGAAGTTCTCTGAGCGTTGAGCTTACTGCATGTCCAGGAGTCCACTTTGGCCATTACCGGCCTTTATCACCAATCACTCCAGTTACCCGAACCCCCTCGTTCTTGAATTCCCCTTCGTACTTGAACCCTTCATTATCATTACCCCCTATTGACTTCGCTCTAAGCCCACACCAAGCACAACGTTTCCACCAAGTTCGCCCTTCTTATTGAACACGTTCTCATAAGGTAAAAGTTCATTTATAATTTGGTGAGATAATTCTCACCGGATTGAAACCTTCTTTATAACTTGGCGCGAAGTTGGTGAGAAGTTTCCACCAACTTTGCACTAAGCTCGTACCATATTCGCACCGGTCGCATTGACTTTGCACTAACTTCATATACAATCAAATTTATCGCGTTTTGGATGTAAGTCAACAGTGGTAATGATCTTGAGGGATTCAGGTACGAGGTGATAAGGTCTTTAAGGATTCGGATACCTGGGGAGATAATGCCTAGAACCACTAAGAATATCATTTGTCAGTTATCAGATATATGCAATAAAAAAAATTACATACAACTATATAAAATCCGTAGTTGTATGTGGCTACAAATACACGTAACCAATTCAAGCTCACTTTTAGCTCATCCTTCGTCATTCGGGCCCTTTCCATAGTTCAGAATGAAGAAACAAATTTTTCTGCTCATGAAGTTTATGCCACTACTATTTGTTTTGATGTTGTAAAATTTGCTTTTAATAATGCCATGCCAGCTTTTGTACAGCCATTGATCATCATCAAATCATGTGTCAAGTGTAAATAAAATATAAACTTTTCAAACCATTTTGTTGGATTAAAAATGGTTCCATTATGCTGGCAAGATTTGCAAACTAAGGGGTAAAGGTATATTTCACTGAATTTGTTGTAATAAGTTAATCATTTCATTGTATATAAATTGCATATTATTGCATTGTGTAAGACGACAGCACAATGAGTTTTACTCTTATACGAACACATACGTACAGTAAACATAATTTGTGGCATAAGGAATAATGACGGTGATATAATCAGCATTTATCGCTGCTAACAGTGACTCGTGAATCCACTTGATAATATTCTATACTGGACAGATATGATCCTATACCTTAGCATGCTGTTATGAAATGTAATCTTTATGCTATATACTTCAATGTTATGGTTGTAAACGAAAACGTAGTTCATCTTCCATTGCACACTCAAATCGCTTAAGTAATTAAACTGATCTGGAATTGATTTGCGTTGAGCTTGTCGCAAGCAACTTCCAATTTCAATAATCAATGTTCACGTTCAAGTGTTGTGAGCATGATAAGCATTTTTATTTGACAATAGCAGTCAGAGTCAAGGTTTAAACGGTTTACCCCACCTGGATACACTAAAGCAACCTCTTTCCCTTTGTTATACAAATTTTACAAACCATTGACTCTGACTCTAGACCTAGGCTACCTTTAACTTTGGATGATTCATCGAATGGAATTAAAATTCAGGGTCATGTGAGCTTACATTTGACCTTTTCCTTGTAAATAATAGTATTTATCTGTGATTAATAAGTTTTGTAATACAAAAAACAAATAATAAGAAAATTCATCATGAAGTACAGCATTCTTGTTTTGGGTGCTTCAATATCTATCTCCCTTTTTATTCGGATTTGCTGTGCCTTGGAAGCCAATACATTATACAAAGATCCGACAAGTGACACAGAAATATTTAACAACTTTGACAATTTAGGTGGAACAACGATGGACATGCTTCTTAGCGGAAGGGCAGATGAAGTTTATGAAAAAATCTTAAGGTTTACTGTTCTCAGCGGCCTATCTCACAGCCGAAACATGGCCACAGCAAAAATAAATCGGGTGATAGATGGATGGATCAAGGACGTAAAATACAGAGAATCTGAGTTTCTTACTGAAAGACATTTAAAACAAGGATCTAAAATTGCATCTATCATAAAAGAAACAGAAGGGGACGACTTTTTTAACCAACAACTTTGTGGACTAAACCCCCCTCTCCTTAACTATTCGTCGTGTGGTACTGAGGATTGTGAACATCCACCTCCAATGTTACCTGACGGTTGTGTGTATGACGAGTCTTACAGTCATATGAAGTGTTCTGATGGGAATATCACAGATATTCCACCTCTACCCCCCCAACTATACATACTAGATCTTAACAAAACGACAATTCAAAGGGTTCCCGAACTTGCCTTCCGAAATGTTTCAATTGAAATAATTAGACTTTATGAAAACAGTATTGAGTTCATCCATCCTTGGGCATTTCATGATGTTGAGAACCTGACAAGCCTCCAGATTGTTGGAAATCAAATAGAATACTTGGCGTTTGAAATTTATGTTGGACTCAATAAGGCGCTGTTCCTTGACCTTCAAGATAACAGGATATCCTTTGAAATTTACCAAGATTGTCCAAAGCGACCTATAGAAGAAATCATGCCAGTTCTACCCATGCTGAGATCCATGATATTAACCAGAAATCCCCTCAAAATTATACCTGAGCAAATGTTCGCTGGTCTTAGAAACAGTCCTATAACAGTTCTATATCTGGACAATTGTAATCTTCAACAAGTTCATCCAGGTAAACAAAAATTATAAATGCTTTTATCATCTCAACTTTTTAATTAAATATTCAACATGCCCCGAGATAATAAAATCTTTTACAACTTCCAGATGCCTTTGTTTTCCTTACCAAACTTAAAACGTTAAACTTATCAGAGAATCCACTATTGATGCCGAATTTGACTATGACATTAAAAAACGTTTCTACAACTATGGACAGGATTTATTTGGCCAAGAATGGGCTTCAAGACTTCCCTACAGAAGCCCTCTCAAGATTTGCCGACAATCTGAAGCTCCTAGACCTCAGTGAAAATTATTTTGACACAATCACAAACCAAGTGTTGTCCCCCTACCCAAACTTAGAAGAGTTGTATTTGGTGGACTGCAACATCCAAAGCATTGAAGATGACGCGTTTGAAAATTTATTACAACTGAAAGCGCTTGACCTAAGGAATAATAGGCTCCGTCAAATTCCTGCGTTCTTTCCACCAAATCTACGTTCATTGACTTTGACAAACAATCATCCAACAATGATTCGATTTAACAAGCAAATTTTTCAAAATCTAACCTTGCTTCAAAGTCTTTTTCTCTCTGGTGTTCAATTGGGCAAAATTGAATCTTCGACTTTTACTGGACTCACAAGGCTCACCAGCCTATTCCTTACTGACTGTGGCATTGTTAGCATTGAAGATAATGCCTTTGAGCCTATGATTAGTCTACAAATTTTAAGTCTGAAAAATAATTCCATTTCTATACTTCCACCAGAAGCATTTTACGGGTTGACAAAGCTCACCAGCTTGAACCTGTACAATAATCAACTAACCTTTCCATACATAGATGATGAAGATGCAAATGCTAATTTGACTGCAATAGATGAAGGATTGTATGCCCCATTTCAGTATTTATCTGAACTTACCAATTTGGATCTTTCAAGAAATCAAATACGACATTTGTCTGGAAAACTGTTTCAAAATTTAACAAAATTAAGCTACCTCCACATTTCTGAGAACAGAAATTTGGAATCGTGGAACACAAGATTATTTCCATACAGAGCGGACGCCATTTTCAATAACAGTAGAGAGATGTATTTTGAATTCACGGCGAATGATGGGAACATCCAATTTCTAACTGATGCGATGCTTCAAGATTTTCTGAGAATGACTGAAGTAGACCTTTCCAATAACAGGTTTATCTGTAATGAAGGAGCATGTAAGCTTCGAGACATGATCATGTCTTCGCCCAAATCATTATCACCTTTCCACTTTGACACGAATTTCATAAATAGTAACTCTTACAGTTGTGTTGATGTTGAAACAACGGCTACTTATCGAATAATACAACTAGCTGATGAAGTCTGCTACAAGTCTCCTGTGCAAACAGAAGAACCTGGGGAAACTAAGAATCCCTTTGGATTACCTGAATCGTCTGGAACAACGCTGCTAATCTCTTTAACTGTTTCCATCAGTGTGGTTATGGGAGTTGTTCTTATCCTCGCCTACAGAAACAGGGTACATTTGCGCTACTTCTTGTTTGTCGTTAAATTCAATGTGCTGCAGACCCCTAGAAAAGCCAAGCTCTCAACTATAGAGTGTATTGATTATGACTACGACGTTTTCATTTCATATCATCAAGAGGATTCCAAATTCATTGAAGATGTTTTCCTTCCACGCATTGATCAAAAAGAAAATAATATCATGTGTGAAAGCTTTCAAGGCGGCTATGTCAATGAAGCCCGAAACCACATCTACACAATCGAAAAGTGTGACATTGGAAAGAAAAACGGAAGCATGGGGAAGTTCAAAGTGTGTTTGCATGAAAGGGATTTTGAGCCTGGGGTAGCAATTACAGAAAACATTGTCAATTCTGTGGATAGATCCAGAAAAACTGTGATTTTCATCTCAAAGAAATACCTTGGATCACAGTGGTGCACATTCGAAATGAATCTAGCTTATCATCGGCTAGTCGAGTCTAGGAGAAAATCATTTGCGCTAGTTTTGTTGGAAGATATACCATCGGAAATGAGAACTAAAGTGCTTAATTATCTTATGGTGTCAAAAACATATTTGCAA
This sequence comes from Orchesella flavescens, assembly GCA_964034955.1. Lineage (NCBI taxonomy): Eukaryota > Metazoa > Arthropoda > Collembola > Entomobryomorpha > Orchesellidae > Orchesella > Orchesella flavescens. Next base: position 20,760,641 of record OZ035955.1, read on the forward strand.
TGGCCAGGAAAGGATGGGTCAGATGATGAGATGACAAACTTTTGGAGGAGATTGAGGTCTTTCCTTCAGTCCACAGAGTAGAAGTGGAGCAAATAAGTTACATCATATAAATACGCGTGGACTCAAAAAACAAGAGTTCAAGTAGTAGGAAACTCAATTTATTCGATCAGATCAGGACTGTCATTCTGTCATTGTCGAACATGCCAATACCGTTAGATATTGTGTGATGATAAGATAAAGATTTGAACTGTGAACGACTTTTAATCTTACTTATGTAAAAGTAGTTATACATCTTTGCTTCTGACTTACTTAGTTAGGTAATATCTGGAATATTTCACTGTCTTACAAATTAATCCGTAGTGTATTTTAAATGGTAACAAACGTGGTGTAGGTATGTAGTAGTAGTAATCGTATTTTAATTAATGGGTTGTGGCTGAGGAATAATATATGAAATATTTTTATATTGATGGATGATTTACTTATTAGGACAGGATGAAAATTTGATAACTTCTCACGTAGGCATTATTAGTTCAGCTTAAAATTGTGATATGTAATGTACCTGTAGCAATGTTAACTGTGTAGGTTTGACATAAATGTGTTGAAATATTGTCGCTAGTATAAGTTACCTTCGTTTACATAATGGAATGTTACACTAACGAGGGAAGGACCAAGCAAGATTTTTTTTGATTTGGCTGAAACTTGGCGTAGAGGTACCTTATAATAAAACATTATTTTGTGCCAAGTGCGAGGTTTCCATGGCAAAGTGTTTCTGAGTTAACGAGCCTTCAATTTGTCAAACTCGACTTTTCAGTACAAGCGTGGGTGCATGCATAGGAGCGCTAATAGCTGTTGTTTGTCTAAATTGAATCGCTTGACGATATTTTATGGTTTGCGACACTTTTATATCAAAATATTGGAGTTTTAGGCATTTTTTGAACTTTTGGGAATTTTGAATTGATTGTAAAGGGGGGTACCCGTGACAGCTGGTTTTCTCCATGTTAAACTCCATAAGAAAAACGGGAAATTTCAAAAACTGACCCCAACAAAATTAAAATGTCCATAACTCGGAAATTCGTGGCCATGGAGTCAAAACACGTTATATGGCTTAGTTTCTCACCAAAAGGTACTACTACAACCGCGTCCCAGCCAATTCCAAAAAAATCATATCTGGTCCTTCCCTCGTAAGTGTAAATCGTGTATTAAATGTATGAAGATTTATATATATGCATGCATACGCGTTTGACAGCCTTGTCGTTTGCATTTCATTGAACCCCACGAATCAGAGTCAGGTCACAAGCTGCTGCCCAACTGCCTGACATTTTGTAATAAATATCACGAGAGGGTCAAAAGTCTTTTAATCCAAGATTGTTCCATGCAAATGAAGAAAAAGATTTTTAGCATATATTTTTGATTTATATCATTTCATAGCTTATAAAATGAAATATTTAAATGAGAAGTATTTAGAAAATTGGCATATATATATATTAACATAAAATGTGATTAGTATGGTATGAAACTTCTGTATTTTGGTATTGTTATATATTATTCACTCACGTACACACGTACAGATGAAGTATCAGTGAAAGAGGTGAGGATTCATTTGAAATAAACTTTAAGAACACCAAACACTTGAAGATTAGGAGAGATTATATTCATTCATATCATATTGAATCACACGTCGCATGCAACAACTCTTGCAATACAGATTGCTTAATACATCTTAATCAAGGGTGTGTTTGGTCGGCTGATGGTGTAAGAATTCAGTTACTTCTGAAAGAAGCATTTGCATAGCTCGTAAATCATCTTGTCAGTTTCTTCAATAAAAATTAATCAAAGGAAATACAGGAAGTAGCCGGAACCATGAATTGCGTACCCCGCGCTAAGGTAGAGATAGCTCCAGCACCGGGGGAGTTGGGCAATCTTTTTTCGGAAATTTTCACTCCTGATTGCATATGTTTCCTTACGGATTTGGTATCCAATTTTCAATCTTCGGTAGCAGAGGTATTAAATTAATTAATTTCTGCTGCCATTTACAAATAAAGCATTGCAACATTTAACTTTGATTTAATGATATTGTATAATTGTTTGTAGCTACTTCGGATAAGGAAGTATAAAAAGTTAGATTTAGAAAGCAGTGATGAATTGCCTACATTTTCTGACTCTGACAAACATGGAGATTGGAAAATAGCACCAATTCCTCCTCGTCTTCAGTGTCAGCATTTGGGACTAGGTGATATTTCGCCGTCTAACCCACTTCACTTTATCAGTGCGTTAACTTCGGGGGTCCAAGGAGTTCAAGTTGACTTTGATGATGGTCATTGTCCTACTTGGAGCAATACGATATCAGGTCCGATGAAAATCTTAAGAAATTCTCATTTACCATTTAGTTTGAAAAAATTTGAAAACATAAGGCAATTTTTCTTACTCTCACTCAGGACTTCACAACATTATTGCTTTTACGAAAGGGGCATTTCACTCTGATGAAGTTCCACCTTTGGAAAAAGCCCCTTTGCTTTTGTTAAGACCAAGGGCATGGAATATGGAGGAACATAATATTTTTGTATGGTTCTGTGAATTACTTATGTAACGATATGAATAAAACATGGTACACGCTATATATAGTGCTTATTTTGGTCCCATTAACAGATTGGTGGAAAGGCTACACCTGGACCGTTGGTTGACTTTGGCATTCTAATTTACCACATTGGATTATCGTTGGCAGAGAAGGGTTTGGGTCCGTATTTTTTCTTATCAAAAGTGGAACGTGCTTCTGAAGCAAAACTATGGAATGAGATCTTTACCTGGAGTGAAGCAAAGTTGGGACTTGACCATGGAGCAATCAAAGCATCAGTCCTCATTGAGAACATTCTTGCATGCTTTGAAGCTGAAGATATACTCTATGAGCTAAGGGAGCATTCGTTCGGACTTAACTGTGGCATTTGGGATTATGCTGCATCGATCATTGGAAAATTCGGTACTGAAAGGCTTTTTAATCATTAAGATTGAATTTCTTTATACATTATATAATTCCTTATTCGAAGGTCACCGGGCAAATTTCATTCTTCCTGAAAGGAGCAAGTTCGTCAGCTTTGACAAACAGTTTATTAAAAGTTACATTAAACACGTGATTCAGACATGCCATAAGCACGGGGCACCAGGTAAGATAAAACTACATTTAAAAGCTCCAGTAAGAATATTACCAAATAAATATTTATCTAAAATTATCAATTTATCAAAAAGCTACTAGTGGAATGGCAGCATTGACCCTTTCCCACAGTGATAATGACAAGTAAGGAAATCTCACTGCAGCTTTTCGTTTCACTACAATTTTTTAGAGAAACAGATTATTTATCAATTCATATTCATTCAGGCGTACCGAAATCACTAGACGAGTATGTGAAGGAAAGAAAAAAGAAATAGAAGCTGGGGTTGATGGATTTCTCGTGTATGATAGGTAAGGGATTCATGCAAACTACAGATTATTGTTAGTTTGAGTTGAGTTTCAACTTGTAATGTGAATCCGAGGTCAACTATTTAATAATGGGTTTATTTTGTCTTTTATGATAGTCAGCTTGTGCCTGCTCTTTCCTCTTTGTGGCTTGGCCTTCCTCCTAATCAAATTGATACTGAACCAAAAACTTTTATCGAAATAACCACGTCGGATTTACTACAGGTTAACTATATAGCTTGACTGAGTTTACATTTAGCTACCACAATGTTTTAAATCTCAATGAATAATGATGAAATGGGATTTGTTGAAAAGCTACCCGAGGGTGATGTTAGTTTGAGTGGCCTGAAACATAATGTCCGCGTTGGCATCCAGTTCATATACAGTTGGTTACACCGTGGAGTTGGAAATTTCATTTTAGAAGGTTCAGTTGAAGACAGTGCCACAGCGGAAATTGCAAGGTCGCAAATTTGGCAATGGATTTATCACCAGGTCATTATAACGGGTTCCCGAATGTTAGCATAAAACCGTCCCATCGAAAACCGTTTAGCATAAAAAATTTAGCATAAAGGAAAGATAGCCTAAACGGAAAATTAGTATAATGGATGTTTAGCATACCATGAAAATTAGCATAACGGAAACTTTGGCGAAACGGAGAGTTAGACTAAAGGAACCTTTGCTGAATAGGAGAGTTAGCATAAACAAATTTTGTATAAACTTATTATTTTATTCTTACTTCTTCCTAACATGTTCAATCAAATCCCAATCAAATTTCACTTCATTTACAAATATTTATATTTCGCAACGACGTTCTATCACATCCAGTAGAAGTTGATGCAACTGGTTGTACCTCATTTTAGGGTTGTCGTTTTTCGGTTTCGGTTGCAAACCGTGTACGGTTACGGTTGGTAGAGAAAACCGAACCGGAAACCGTAGACGGTTTCGGTTGGGAGTAAAAAACGAACCGAAAACGGTTTTCCGTTTTCTTTAATTATCCCTATGCCTTCCATATACAGAGGGGTACATAGTGCATAAAGGTTTGGAACAAGGTTTAGTAATAATTCCAGGTAGTTACAACAATTGCTGAATTGGTAGTTTAATTCTAAAAAACATATTTAGCTAATTTTGTTTAGCTATATTTAATTAAAAATTCATTTAATTTTTCGGACCATTTGTTCCAGAAAAACTATAGTCAAGCAAGACAAGCACATTATTTAAGTAACACAAAAATAAAACGCTATAAAATAAAATTTTATTAACATTTCGATTTTTTCAATAAGGATGTCAATTTAAATCAAATTACACAGAAAAAATGCATAATAACATGCTAAAACTCGTCCACAGGTCCTTTTCAGTTCATTCAATTTAATTCAAATAAACTTTATTGATCAAAAATCAAAAGAATGAGTCAATTGGAAGTCCCAATTAGCAAATTTCTGCAAAAAATACTGCTCTGTAGCTCATTTTTGTTATATTTAAGTCTTTTCGTTAAAAACGTAAACCGAACCGAAACCGCGTTTTTCCGTTTTCGGTTAGACCTCCTAATCGAACCGAAACCGGGAGGAAAACGGGGGAAAACGGAAAACCGAAAAAACGGCAACCCTACCTCATTTGTTGACGTAAGTGATGGGAGGTGGCTGCCTTCTGACATTATAGTCAGGGTTGGTTGAAAAAACGACATGTGAAAACCATGTAAATACATGGAGAAAATAAAAATATTTTACCCACGTAAAAAGCATGTAAATATGGAAAAACTATTTGGGCAGCAACACACGTTAAAAATCACTTAATTGGTCAATATAAAGCCTTTATTTGAATATATATCGTTGTATACTCTAAATACGTATGCAATTGAGCCAATTATCAGTTCAGCAACCCAAAAGCAGCAGCCAATTAACTCAAAATCCAAATATTATGGTATTAAGTACCAATTCAACATTGTGTGATTGCTACCAAAGGTACAACCACCTACGAAGTATTTTTTGTAAAATATTTGAAATTTGAAACATACAATTTAGTTAATAAATTTTATAATTCATTGCTACTATATATACAGAAGTCCGTTGTCAATTTTTTTCTGAGATTTTGAACACGTTAGTTAAAAAAGAAAATTTAAAATATTTAATGCTGTATCAATCGATAACAATTCGTTGATTTGATCTTAATCAATAGTGTTATTCATGTAAATAGATTAAGATATGCCTAAAACCCACGAATCTATATGGGACTGAGTTTTTCCATATATCCTAAAATTTACATGTAAAAACGGAGAAAATCTTTCGTCTATGTTTTTCCCCGCCTTGATTATAGTCAACCGACGACGTCATGTTTTTTTTCGCTGCTGCTTTTTCTGAGATTGTTTAAAATTAAGAAAAACATCAGGCCAAGCTAAAATAAATGCTTAAGATCGGATCTTCAAAAAAATGACACGTCTGCAGCAATGCAGTACCAGTAGTGTGGATATGAAAACTCATGCAGGAAAAACCAAACAAAATGATAGGTATGAGTAGGATTATGCGTATGACATGCAAAATAGACATTCGAAGATACTCTGAATTATCTGTACTTTAAGCAAAATTAAAGCAACTTTAAAAAGTACTTTATGCAAAATTTGTTTATGCTAACTCTCCTCTTCAGCAAAGGTTCCTTTAGTCTAACTCTCCGTTTCGCCAAAGTTTCCGTTATGCGAATTTTCATGGTATGCAAAACATCCATTATACTAATTTTCCGTTTAGGCTATCTTTCCTTTATGCTAAATTTTTTATGCTAAACGGTTTTCAATAGGACGGTTTTAGGCTAACATTCACCAACCCCATTATAACTCATGCCATGTTGCTACTTACATTCATCAGCTATTCTCAATATTTGTATTAATAATTTACTTTTGTTTTTATAAAATTACACAGGTTCCACTGGAAGGCGATACCAGAAGGCTGGTGACTAAAACATTAGTAAAACAATGCATTGACGAGTTGTACAAAACTGCAACTTTAAAAACCTCTGCGAATACTGAAAATATGTATTTAGAGCAAGCGTGCCAAATACTGCTGGAGGTGGTGACTGCTTCCGAATTTCCAGAATATATTACAACATATCTTTACAATCACTCCTATTTTAGAGCTGCACATCATCAGTGAATTAGCCATAACTCAGCTTGTTAACGGCATGAAATTTTTGTTGCAATATTGGTGATTTATGTTGCTGAAAATGCTAGAAATAAAATTCGATGATTCTTTATGGATGTGCATTAGTCTTAGTCTTAATTATTGAAACATGATTATGAGTTGGTATAGGAGTAGTCAATACAAAACTGATGTGAGCATTTCTCTGGAACATTTCATAAACTATCAATAAATCGAGATAAAGATCGCAGATTGCATTCATAATATAAGCCAACTCTGGCATGTATTTGATCCACCAGTTAGGTACACAAAAGCGTTTTTGCAGTGCATAGGCTGAAGCTTGGTTCCACTACTATGGCTACACTAATAAAAAATCACTAAGAAAATTTGGTCATTGGGATTTGATAAAAACTAATAATAATTGCGAATGAAGAAATAAACTCTCGCTTGTGATGATGGCATTACCCGTTTCACAAAAAAAAGTTCGATGTAGTGAAGATTATTACGTAATAGCTTAAAAATTTTTGTTGGCTACGTTTTTGTTGCACGTGATATTGTCAAAATGACATCGGAACTTTCTGATGACAGTATTGGGTAAGACAGATAAACTCATGAAGAAAGTATAGTAAGATGAGTCAGGTTAGCTCTCTATTGAAATCTTTCGTTTGTGTATAGCAAAACCGCATCAACCATGGAGTCGGACGTAAGAATAAGACCCGACACAGGAGCATCTGATGAATCTGTTTATTCAAGAATAAATTTGGCACATTTAATGGACTCAATTATAGTAAACAATCAAAAAATTCGTTACTACTATAATAGAACGATAAAACTTCGAGGACCACTTCAAAACATGATAGAAACACTTGAAAAACTGCATGGAAGTACTTTCGCTTATCTTTCTCAAGTTCCAACATCCGGAGACTATTCTGGTAAGTTTGGTATTAGTTTAAAATATGTATTAAAATTAGGTACAACCTCAAGAACCGCAGCTTGGATTTTCAACTTTTTTTTCATATGACAGTCATCTCCACACTTTTTGAGTTAATCCCTACAATTTCCTCGATGATTGATTGGAAAAATCTGAATCACTCCTGCTATTGGGATGATTTTTGCAGAGAAATAAAGGAGCTAATTGTATTGCTAAAGCGGGTGAACAACGCATCGTTACGATGTCACAATGCCGCGAGTCGGATTGTTACACAAGCACTAGAATTGTTTGAGGATGTTGTAAGTAGACGACCTTCACGTTTGGATAATTCCATTGAGTATAGGCAGCCCTCAGGTAGTACATGTTGAATTCTCTTTGTAATTATCATTGACACTTAGAGTAAAATTTCCATATTTTGATTTAAAAAATTATGCATTCGCCATAGATTACGCAATGTATGAACCTAGCGCCCAAACCATTCAGATATATTGGAGAAAGCATGGCAAAATAGATCTTTCATGGCACGATGCCGATGGTGGGCTGCTAAAGGTCAGTTTGAACGATACTGGAGTAGGCTTTAAACTTCGCTTCCTTCGTCATTTAATTCATCACGCCCGGACAATGTTAGAAGCCACGTATAGTACTTTCTCGAAGCTTACTGTCGCATTGCACATTGAAATCCCAATCGAAAAGTTGGTCAAATGCAAAAGAGTTCAACTGAATCAACTAACACCTCCAGAGCATGCTTGCCTTTGCAAAGCTAAACGAGAACTAGATGGGCAGTTAGAACTTATCTGGAAAATGATATCCCGTTACAATTACCAAACGTTCAGTCTCCTCAAATTTAAGTCGACTTATAAGGGCTTGCGAAAATCGTGGAAGTATATCCCCAAAACTGATTCAGCATTTGTTACACTCACAATGACCGTTGAAGATTCCTTACTGATGAGGTTAGGGCTTTAAAAACAAAGATAATTTTTATAAAGCCATTCAGTTTTCAAGTAAGTTTTAATTTGAAATTGTAGAGTGATAAGTTTGGGAATTCAAGCTCAAACAAGGGAAGAGTCGTTTGATTTCACCATGTTTCCAGATAGGACTGAAGACATCTTTTCAAAATTGGAGGACCTACTTTCAGTGGACAATTCCAACTACAAACAGCTTCAGCTTATGCTGAATATTTTTAGAGCAACGTATCCGTATGAAAAGCAAAATTTTACGGAGAGAGAGGAGACATCCACTAAAAATGAATTGAAATTGATTCTAACTTATCGATTTCAAATCAGACGATATTTGAAGAAATGTTTGGAACTTTTTGATCAACATTCAGCATTTGAGAAAATGGACAAATTCAAGTTGTTGTGAGTCTAATCAAGAATTCTTTCCAAAAGCCTCATTCAATTAATTAAGAGCATTATTGCAAGCTTTCTACTTTCACTTTATATAGAACTCCTGTGAAATCATCTTCTTTGAAAGGACGGAGAGATATTTGTCTCGAAGAAAGTTCAAATGGTTCCTCTTCTCAGAGTGAACATGAAAACATTCGCAACAACAACACCACCACAAGCAATGTGGCTGTGGAAAATAGACTTTGGTTATCAATGGCAGGTGGATATCAGTTTGAGTTAACGATGGATGAATCTAGGGTTGTGCTAGTCAAATATTTTCGAGATGGGAAGGTGAAGACATACAGAGAACTTTGCACCAATGACAAAGTTACTGCAAATCTGGGCTTGATACTTACACTGCTTTCTTTTATGGCGAATGAGCGAAGCCAGTCAAAGATGAAGTATCTCCGAATGATTGAGGTGAAATCCTTGGTAAAGCGACTTAAAATGAAAGACAGGCTCAGTTCAGATCTTCAAATTCTCATTCTAGAACAGCATAAACACTTGAGGCTCATGTTGCAACTCACTAAAATAATGAGACTCATTAAAGTTGGCATGTAAAGTTATTTCTGAAGTAAATCTTACTCGTGTTCTTGTATCTTATTTAGCAAAAAGTAAAACATTCAGAGTGCACTATAAATGACAGATACACTAAAAAGGTCCTAAATATACTATTGCTATATGTTTGTGTTTATTATTGCACGCATCACGTTACCCAACCCCGTCATTTTTTATACAAAAAGTCACAGCTATAAGTTTAGTCAACCAGTCATAATTCAATATTTTATGCCTATTAATAAAATGGATAAACTCCTTCCTGGCATTATATTAAGTTAAAATCAAACTTTACAAAGTTATGTTGATTATTTGCTGTTTTTCAAGCAACCTGTCATATTCACAAAGTAAAAAGCAAATCAAACCAGTATTAAAATATTTAATTACTATACATTCAGACAAACCAAATCGTTTCTAGTTCCCCTTTCCGCATCAATCAAAAAATGTTTTTGTCCAGTTTAAAGGAGTGCTGCATACACAGGGTCACCGACATTAAGAACGGCACCTTCCCCAGCTGGAAGATACAATCCAAGTCTCAATCCCATAATTCCCTTGTTATTAAGAAGTTCTGCTAATCCTTTATCAGCAAATCCGTCACTGAGGTTCAGTCTACCAATAAAAATGAAACGGGTAAATAGTATATTTGAACAACTAATGATGAACGCAATAATAACCGCTATATTAAAGCAATAAGAAAGTTATGGAAGCATAACACTATTACTTTCTCAAAGTTTTGAGTGGCTCTCCATCTTTTGGCAAAATTCCAATGTCTGGATCAACTGTTGTTAAAGGACACCTTCATATGGACAAACATATTCTTAAGAAGCCACGTTTATGTGTAATAATTGGTTAAAGTGATTTGCTTTAGTACACAGTTTAAATTAACGTACCGATAGCATGGGACTGCAGCTTTAAGAATGCCATTTTCATTCCCAATTCTCACAAAAGACCAGTTCACTTCAGCGAATGGCTCACTCACTTGATCAATCAGGATAGTTGGACGCCAATTTTTCCATGATGAGTCCTTATCTAAATGCTTGTTTAGCTCTGCTATGGATTCTTCTGCACAGAGTAAATACGATGTTTCATTCTGGAAAGCACCCTGTAGGGAAATTGTTAGTAATTTTTTAATCTTCTTAATCGCCTTATTGGAGTAGCTATAAGTTTGTTAAAATAAAATATAACTACCATGTCAGAAAGCTCAAATTGAGGACACTTGTACATATATGGTTCAAACGTACGCTGTGTCTCATTGAGATGATGGAAATATACCCGTAAACTACTGTCGCCTACAAACTCTTGGAACCATTGGCTAACGTCATCTCCACAGTCTAAACCTTTCAAGTGACCGTCATGCTTGACTCTAAAATAAAACCAAAATTTTCTTTCAAGAGTTTCATCCCTCTCTCACACATTTCAGTCAGAAATTCATGCAAAAAAAAACTCTAAAAGTTCCTGACCTACACACTCGTTCATTGGTTTCATCGGGTTTTGGAGGTGTGAAAGTAAATGATGGCATATCAGGAGCACTCACGGTAATACTATCTCCTTCACCAATCTCCACCTTAATGAGGGCCATTTTGGGGTGTTTGGTCATAGTAAACTGCCTACCAGCTTCGTCAACCACCATGAAGTCTCGATCACGAATATTTGCATTGTGACCTATTTATATTTGAATAACCATTACCTCTTGAATTAAAAATACTAGGAAAGTTGATGAGAACCTCTTGATACTAATATTATGTATGTTTGCTGAGAAATTTTAACTCTTACACTTCAGGCCAAGGGTAGTAACAACAGCTTTTTCCACAACGACTCCCTGACACGATTTGATGGGATAAACTATAAGTTTCTTTACAGTCCCAACTTTTACCCATTTCTCTGGCTTTAAACTTACTAACTTGCACTCGCTAACTTTCAAATTGGAACCCTTTTTCCAGAACCATGCACTAGCTATTATTGCAGCTATAGAAGAAATGCAAACTGCAGAAATTGCGGTAGATGCTTGCCAAACGTTTGCATCGCCCGAATACATGTTTTCAAAAATTAATGAAACGCCTGCTTGAACAGAAACAAAAATTTCACCTGTGCACAAGCCCCAAAGGAAGCAACTGTAATTTAGCTTGGCTTACCCACACCACTAGTTACTAGTTTCCAACACTCATTAATTTTTCTTATCTAAAATAATGCTTTCCTTATATTGTATGTATTCTGTATGTATCTATCTAATGGTTTACAATCTTTGAAGCAACAAGGAGTCACAAGACCAGAGACACAAACTATGTAACGTCCTACAGATATTTTATTAATGATCTTGACTTGACTTGATGTGGTCATTCCATTTACAACTTGAGCAAAGACAAACAAGTTATTGTCTCTACCTTCTTTTCAACAAATTTTCTTACTTTTTTTATTGTGTGCCTTTCTTATCTTCTTAAGCATATCTTTTACTCTTATGCATAGTAGTATGCATACATAATGAACTCTCCACTAAAATCTACCATATCAGACGAGATGAAGAATCATGTAAATGTCAAATGGAAAAGATCGAAGATGCTGTTTAAACAAAGGAAAAGCGTAGGACCTTAGCTAGCCGGAAAAACCACTTTTCAACAAGATCCACCATCCACTTCCAGCTCTCCAACCATCGATATGTATGACATGATAGACCTTTCTCATCCAACTTTAAACAAATATTTTTTAGCTAATCTACATAAACGGTGCCTACTTCCAGTAGCAAAGTTGCAGTGGTTCGGCATCATTGTCTTTGCCTACATTATCATATCTTCTTATAGTTCATGATTTGTTTTCATGTTAGTCAGATCTATGCAAGTCGTGTCATAAGTTTGGAGAAATAGAATGACAGAGATCACAGGGCAGGTTCTGCTGTACTCAACTAGTCAGAAGTCTGACCAAATTGTAAATACCAAAATGCACATAAATTCAACTTTTTAAATTTATGTACCGGTTTTCGATTAATACGAAATGCAACAAAATACTCGTACTGCATGTAAAAAACTTTAAATTATTTTGTGCATTTGTGTTCTACTGCTGGAAATTGCTGATTGCTGGAAAATAAAAAAATAATTAAAGAGATGACGTCACGTAATGAAGATATGATTTTGCCGACAATTCAGAATCACAGCAACAAACACAAAACAGGGCAGGAGGGTGTCATATTTGCAGACTTGTTATCAGATGTTGGAACATGGGTAGTAGGATTCCAAACCACATGGAAAAGTGGGCCTATTTTTCTGGATTTATTACATGGTTCGATCAAACCCCAGTCTACCTTGGTAAAAAAAATCTCGTCATCGTTAAAGACGCAGTGACACGACTAGCCTATCAATCAAAAACTGGAAATAAGTGGTTTACCATTTATAGGCGATGCTCACAAATGAAAAGATTGTAGTCATCATGCTCATTAGGTCATTAGTTGTGTATTTTTTTATGACATATGGGGACAATCAGATGAGCATGATAAGGCGGTGTTGCCTGTGACCCAGAAAACAATGAGAAAACAATGCAACCTGATCAAGGTCAATGTTTCGTTTTCCAAAGTTGCTGGGAATTATAAAGAGATGCAAATATAATACATATACATATGGTAGCTGAGCATTCACGTCAACTCTAATTTTGGGTTATTGTGACACTATCCGATTGACTTTTAAACAATCAAAATATGCGTTTGCGTAAGAATTTTTTTTCCATGTAGGAAATATCAACATTCTGCATCAGAATCTGAAGATTTTGTCTTGAAAATCATTCACATGTGATTGCTACATTTTTTCGGCTTAACCCACCTCCTATATTTATTTAGAGCAAACTAGTCTTTATCTGGTTTGGTTTTAGTCCTACCTGTACTCTATGTAAAGCTTATCATTCAACAATCAACCAAGAAAACGGATTCGGTGGACTTGAGTTGAACGTTAACGTGAAATGGCGACCATGGACGAGAATGCTGATGAAACGGCGAAGGTAATCAACTGTTCATACAATAAATACAAAAGTATAGATGTCATGCGTTAAGATGGTTTATCTACACAATTATGTCAATAATATGGAACTGTCTGTGTTGATTATTGTCAAGCTCTCATGATGATATTTTGGCACATTTTGTGATTTTACAGCTGGAAGAAACTGAAAATCAATCTGCTGTCCCAAATTTAGATGTTCCTACCAGCTCTTCTCATAGTCTTGATTTCTTGGATACTTTAATCAAGACGGGGTGCTTGAAGGAAGAACTTGAAAAGCCATCTTGTTCTGATACTACGATTCAAAATGGATGCTTGGAGGAACCGGAATTCTCCAATGAAACTAGCCATAGATCGCTTTCAGAGGAAACTAAAAAGATCCCTTTTGTGTACAGGGATTGGGATACTCTTGAAAATGAACTGGCTGAAATTTACGGATACTACGAGCTGAGCAATTTCTCCAACAATTTAAAAGTGTTCAACTCCCTTTTAAAAGGTCGGGAGAATTGTGGGGCTAAATGGGAATTATTTGAAAGAGCAGATAAAATCAATTTTATTCACGACTTGTTGGATCAGCTTGACATTGCCAATCGTGGGAAACAACTGGAGGCTTTATCAGCAATGAATTACATTGTTCAGGTAGAAATTCGATTGTCTGAATCTTCAGTCGTTAAAAGAATGTACAGTTACAAATGAACAAGCTTTGAATTTCTTATTATAGGGATGCTGGGGGGAATTCCCAACGCTATTTGGCCAGCTTCATTGGACAAAACTAAATGTCGGGCATTTGCTTGAATGTGACGCATTTTGGCGAGTCTGGGAATATTTTAAAGCTGTTTCTGAAGAATTTTGGTATACGATGTCTTTAATGTATCTTCTATTCTACCTTCTTGCAAATTAATTAGCTCAGTTAATGATGATGAAATATGAAAATTGTCAATTTGATGTGTAGGAATTCAATCCAGACTCAATCCAAGTTTTCTGAAGAAGATAACTTGAGCGTTCCCCTGTTTGAAAATTCTTTGAACATTTTGTGTACTCTGGCAATCGTGGCAGTAGTTGGAACTTCGGAGTCAGAAACAGATACTGGTTTTCAAAAGCTTTTGGATGAAATATGCATGGATGATGAACTCGTTATCGCAACTCTTCTGAAAACTCTTAATCAAATTAAATCTATTAGCGCAAAGTGTTTTATGGTGAAGAAGCTACTACTGCTCATAAGAAGCATTTTACTTTTAACCTTGGGAGGAACAGATGAACTGAGAAAGCTGAAAGGTGTTACTCAAGTTTTTCAACGACGAAATTTCTTTCATTTTTTCTTGTAATTGGGACTAAACATGAGACATAACATTATAACTTCTGATGCTAAATGATTTTTGCAGCATCCTGTCGCACGTCTGCAGGTCTGAAGCCCACAACTGAAGATACGATTCAAATGTGCCAAAACATGGAGCCTCTGCAAAGCTACTCAATGTGGAGTGGAATGAAAGCGAGACAGAAATTGATGACTTGGGCAGAGGTAATTGTTGAAAATTATTTGGATATTCCAACTGGAAATTGCTCACTCAGTTTTTCTTGATATCAGCAATTTGTGTACTTGGAATGTGGTTTTTATTACTTGACTAGTTTGCAGATGCAGTTGTCGAAGATACAACAGTAGGTTCAGGTGAGTATCTAATGCAATAACAATTTGAATATTTGAAATATAGTTTTTGATTGGTATAATGTTATTAATTTTCACTCTGTAGACTCCAAGAAATCTCTTCCATGGTCTCCAAAGTCTTCTCTCAAGACCTTGCAAACGTACCTTTGCTTAAAGGACCCAGATTCAGAGGAAGATAGAAAGTATTATTCCATGCAGTCTATTGGAAACTTACCTGTTCCCGTGAAACAACGCATTCAACTTCTGATTCAGGTAAGAATCAACGTCATAACGCACAGGCGCCTGCTCCGCCATCCTCAATTTTATTTATTAAGTTCTCTGTTTCTTTTCAGTATTTGCACGTTCCATTAGCAGATCACCAAATAGAACAAGAAAAAGTTATTTCAAAGTATCCTTATCGTTTTAAAGATGACTATAAACCATTTGTTGAGAAAACTGAACGAGTATTTGAAGCTTTAGTGCCAATTTTAGAGGATACCATTCGGTCTCTTGTCAACATCTTATCGGAAGCTACTCCAAGAAAGTACATGAAACAGAGATTGTTTGTGCCTAGGTAAGATTTTAAGACACTGATAAACCTAAATAAGATGAATATACATATAGTATGTAATAATGTAATCCTTATGCTACCACAATTTATTTGCATTTCTTGTTTATGAAATAACAGAACTGTAAAACCCTTCTTTACTTATTCTAATTCGGAGGATTCCAGAAGGCAGGCCGAAATAGTAGCGAAAGCTATTTCTGCCATACTCCTTCTTCTGCTGAAGCACACCAGAATCAACCATATCTACCAGTTTGAATGCATTTCATCAGAATTCGTTGCAGCTTCATTTGTGCCTACAGCTTTAAGATACTTTAATGGGGACGTAGAAAAATGCATACAATCTCATGGAAGGTATAAAAGTGCAATTATACATTCTCCATCATATTTATCATTTATAAACTTGCATGTACAACCTAATGTAGTATCATATAAAATTGGCAATGCTTTTAGCTCTCAGAATGTGTCTAGTCGTTATAAAGTAATGAATGGAGGATTACTTTCCTATAACCGATCCATGGATGGGGCTGGGTATGAAGAAAATGTATCTTCTCCCGTATCCTGGAGGAATATGTTTGCATGCATCAACTTGCTAAGAATTCTAAACAAGATTATGAAAGAGAAATCAAGCAGAATTTTGGTACGTTAACTCAAATATTTGCCAAATGTATTCTAAACATTATTTTAATGCTATTCATAACAACTGTGATAAATAGAACAATCGTTTCAATGTCTAGACATGTTATTTACAGATGCTCAAAATGTTCAAGGCATCAGACTGCTTAAAACGATGTCTCAAAGTTCGAGATTCTATATTTCAGCAGTATGTTCTCAAGTTGTTGAAGATGTTGTGTAAGCACTTGGGGAAGGAGTGGAGACGAAGTAACCAGCAAGTTGTTTCTGCAATCTATTACAAAGTTCGCCATAGGATGTTAGATGACTGGATGGGAGGGGGAGTCAATACTTTAGGTACAGATATGATAGATACATATGTTGTTAAGAAAGAGGTCAACGTGATTGATTACAAAGTTTTTTATGTAAGTAAATGAATATTAAAACTGAAAGTTTGTATTAAAGATATGAAAAGCTGGCCCTGGGAATATTTTGAAGACGAAAAACAGCTTAATCAAGATGTACTAGCTTATTTAAAGAGAAGAAACGTTTCAAATGTCGAAAATGTGGTATGACTGGAGGACGTATTCAAAGAGATTTATTATAATGTTACATGTTTAATGTTAGCTATTTTGACTCATTAACATTTCGAATGCATTTTAGTCAGGTGAAATTGAAATCGAAGATCTTGATAAATCTGAAGCACAACTGTCTGAAGCTTTCAAGGTTAAGTATGAGGACTGGCTAGAACGTGAAGTTTACAGCAAGCAAGTCGACTGGGATGCACTAGTAAAACCAGCATTTATTGTTTAATTTCTTTTGATTACATTTTTAATTTTTAAACAGTGGTTATTTGTTGCAATAAAGAATTGGGTTATCCAACGCTGTTTGGTATGATTACCATATTTACAACATAATAATAGTAAATTGAACTCATGATATGATATTTAAGCAAATAATACGGCTTGTTAAATTGGCGAATTAAAGGAGTTTAGTTTGACATGCTACTGGTTTTTGGAAATGGAGGCATTGGCCTTCAGTGTTTCATCATCAATACAACTGCACTTTGTTTCGTAAATTATTTTAGAACTCCGTGTTAGAGGTAAAACTCTCGTAATATGCTGCATGCTGAAGATTACTTTCACCGTCATCTTTTACCTTTACCATCGTATTAGTATACGTTTGGTGCTAAAGGTGTGGTATTTAATTACGGTCCATATTTGCGTGCGTGCAGATGACAGCCCGAACAAGAAGCATTATAATAATGATGTTTCCTCATGTAGGCATAATGACTTCCATGGAACTTCTGTGTGACGAATTTCCTCCATGTGAACTTATAACATGAGGAAAACAGGCAACAATAAACTCGGGGCGACTATTATATTTGTCTGTAAAATGGAGTACCTATAAGTAGGTAGTCACGGATAGAACATACTATATAACATACCCAGTTCAGTTGAGGAGATTGTTATCTGCCTGGAAGTAGTATAAAAGCCTACATTACAAAAGTTTTATGAAAATTTGTCCTGCTTTCTACCAAACCACACTATAACCCACACCCACAAAAATACAGTTTAACATCTGCTGTGAGAAATTACCCAAAATGTAGATATAGGGTTTCTCGCAATCCAGGTTCCAGATCAGGTAATACAGTGCCATTTCTGGAAGGAGGAAGTGTCTGGGCTATAAAATTGTTATTAAGAAAGCTAATTTGAAAATTATAGCCTGTCCTTGTCGCTTGTGGATTGGCTGCACCACTTTACGTTACAAGTGAACTTTTATCACAAAGAAAGTGTCAGCTATATCTATATGTAATAAAAGCTGAAATCATAAGTCTACATAAAGGAAAAATGAAAATCAGTGCAGCTCATTTCATGCCATGTATTCATTACTCATGCTATGGTTCTTATTGTATCGTCATCAAAGTGTAAACCATGTAAGGAGTTGGTTGGAAAGGATTTAGAAAAGTCTCCACAGACTCAACTTGTGTGTCGAAGAATCAACTAGTGTCTCATTTTCTCTCCTTCACTTCTTCTTTGAAACTGTATAAAGATGGGCTCGATCAGACGAATAAGTTGTACTTTTGATGACGATGATGGTATATATAGAAGCAATAGTCTTCCAACTTTACATACAGCAACTGCAACAGTAGCTTCAGTTACGAGTGGAAGCGTGCGGAGAAAGTACAGAGATAGTGTATTAAGCAGAAAATGTTGCGAATCTACTAAATTGTGTTGGTGGGAGCCGGATTCTGAGTATCAAAGTAGTAGCACAGTTGATTTTGCATTAGACACGTCAATTCATGGAATGAAGTACATTTGCCAACCTCAAAGGCATTTAACAGAAAGGTAAAAGTTAATATACATTTTACTTTCTGTTCATTTATTTTTGTGCCATTTGATAATGTTAACAATTTATCTTGGGTTTCCCTATCATCATGTAGAATATTCTGGTTGATTGGGTTCATCGTTGCAATTTTTGTAGCTGGTTGGTTAATAAGTGACTTATGGCTAAAGTACCTGAGTACCCCACTTGTTGTCACTTTTCAGCCATTTGAAACTACGGTTGATCAGATACCATTTCCTGCGATAACCAGTAAAGTAAAATACCGTTAAATCATGATTAATGGATTAATGAGGAATTTTTCTAACTTGTAAATAATCATAGCATGCAACATGAACAAGGTTCTTCGCAGCAAGGCAGAAATGTACATAGCCACAGCACAGCAAAATAATACGGATCCTGATACTTTGGACGCAAGAAAGAACGTTTACTACCTCGATCACGTCTGTTTCATATAAAAGTTAATTAGTAATAATATGGCATGAATACAATTTAATTTAGTAATATTCTATGTGCCTTTTCCCTTGTATTCGTAGGTGTGCAAATCGTCACAGAGTTTCAGTAAGCGATTTAATTTTTCGTTGAATCATGGTAGCGTGGATCCAGACATATTGAAAATGATTCAAATAGGCGATGGGGATGATGAACAAAGAGACGTTGTAACGTTTCTGAGAAAAGTAAGCTACAAAAGTTGTAAAATATACAATGTCAGAAATATGAATATCAGTGGATTACTATTATTGTGTATTTTATGGGGTAATGTGAAACTTTATGCTCACGAATTGACTTTAGGCTTCACAACAATGTTCTGAAATGCTGTTGAAATGTATGTGGAATGACGAAGTTGTTAATTGTAACGAGCTCTTCAAGCCAATTGAAACCGACTTTGGGGAATGCTGTGTTTTTAATATGGTTCCTCCAACTTTATTGTACAGGCATTTGTAAGTGTTCATATACTTTTTTAAGACAAGTCTAACGTTTTACTAATACTAGAACGCATTTTAATTGAGCAATATTTTTTAATCTTTGTGCAAGAAATGACTCAAGAGATGATCAAAAAGAAATAGAGGAATGGTCGGAATGGAAAGCCGAAGAGAGTGGATTTCTTGTACAAGAAAGCGACTCAGAAAAACCCATGAGAACTTTTCCAAGACGGCAAAGAAAGGCTGGAAAGACGTACGGTTTATCAATACTGTTAAATCCTGACCTAGATGAGTACTTTTGCACTTCAAGTGACAGCGTTGGTTTTCGAGTATGAATACACCATCATTTAATATGTATATTGGATTGAAAGTATGAGGTATTACTGTTGTGATAATGTCCTTCCTAATAACCTTGCTATGTTTGAACAGTTAGCACCACATTTACCGATCGATGTACCACATGTAATGGATTTGGGAATCGCCATAAAACCAAATACTGAAGTTTTTCTTGGAATTAAACCCGAGATTACATTAGCTGACCCTGATATTAAAGATTTCAAGCTGGTAATTCAAGCAAGCATTAAAAAATGTGGTTAAATATTTATATCTTAGATAAACTGTGTATGCAATTCTAAACAATTTGGTAGGAAAAGCGAAATTGTTACTTTCAAGGAGAAAAGGAGTTGGCCTACTACAAATACTATACAGTTTCTAACTGCATAGAAGAGTGCATTGCAAACATAACATTCTCCAACTGCGGATGTGTGCGTTATAATATGCCAAGTACGTTCTGATTTTTAATACCTTATTTGCGCATAAGCATAAGCTCTTAATCAAAGGTAACGCACGATGTAAGAATTTCCAAAACTAAAAAGTCAATGCATTTAATTCCACAGGAGATGACACCAGAGATTTGTGCGGTCCAGGAAAATTTGATTGTGTTGAAGGTGCTAAAAGTATGTGGACATGGGCACCCTAAAATTGGTTAATGTAATATGGATGCTCTAAAGCTAATATTATGTATATTTTTTTTGGAATATCAGAGTCTGCATTACAAGCTGGGGCAAAATCTGTCTGCAATTATTGTTTACCTCCATGCACAGAGTTGGAATATTTTTCGGAAGTTTCCTACACAAACATTCCAAGAGCCTCCAACATATGGGTGGATAATGATAATTCAACAGCTAAATGGTATAAAAAAGAAAGATGTTGACACATTATAGTTTACCATAACAGGTTGCACGCAAGTTTTCTTTCATGTCCTTTTTGCATTCTTTCTAAGGGCCAAAAATCAAGTTTCCATTGTACACATCTTCTTTGTGCAAGACTCAACCTATGCAAGAGTCAGGAAGGAGTTATATGGATGGGTGGATTTGATAGGTTCGATTTGATATGTGCTATTATTAATCAGCCCTAGCTATATCTGTGTGACTCATGAGTATTTTTATATTTAAAGCTAACACTGGTGGTATCCTGGGTCTATGTATGGGGTTTAGCGCTCTTAGCGTCATCGAACTCATATACTTTTACTCATTTCGAGCCTGGTGTCGAATTCGTCGAAGACACTCATTCTGGACTATTGCTGGTATGAAAATTCATCGAATGTGGAAACGGGCTAAAATACGCAGCATAAAACAAAACCAATTTGGAAGACCCATGTTTGGGGCAAATAATAATAGCAGGAGAGATGGGATATTAAGAAACGACCCTTTCATCTCAATACCTGTGGAATTTAATAGTAAGCTAATATTTGGGTCAGGCTTGCCATCTAGAATGTCACAACATATGGATTAAATTTCATGTTCGCTCTTTTGCTACGCAATATAACAGACAGCCTGCTACTAGATGATACACGAACTTGTGTGTCAAATTAGAGCAAATGTTCTGCTTGAAATAATTGGAATCATAGGCACCTGTTTGTTTAGGCATTTTAGGTTTGTACGCAAAAAAAATGTTTATAATATCCTTACAAGTGACTGACACATACATAATAAGTACCTAGTACGTATAAAAATTGTGCAAATAAAGTAGATGCTCTCAGATAACAATGACAATGATTTTCGAGAAGAAAACATACCTATATTCCTTGTTGGAATAATGTAAGAACCACACAAATAATGTATTATTGAATATTGTGTACAAGTATAGACGTCATGTAAATTCTCAGAGGAAGTTACATTGAGAAACACGTAGGTAACTTTGAAGTGGTCATCATATCACTCATCTACTACAGGGCGGCAACATAAACTGGGTCACCCACGTGTATTTGAACTCCATCACCTTGTATAAGTCCGAGTTGCAATCCAATAACTGCTTGATTGGCAACCAATTCGTTAACTTTCGTATTACCAAAAGTTCTGACCCATCTATAAATAAATAAATAAAACTTTGTTTAATTACTACTAACTTCATAACCTTGCCTAACAAATTTCTTTAGAATGTGAACATTTATAGCATGTTTAGTAGGTAGAATGCTTTACTTAGTTAATGTTCGCAATGGTTCCCCACTTTCGCAAAAAACACCCTTTTCTGGATCCACAGTAGTGAGTTTGCATCTGCCAATAAGACATCACAAGAATGAATAGGGATACGTTATGCAAAATTATGTCACGTTAATCATTACTCATTGATTGTATTGTGAATTAAAGTATTACCTGGTACAAGGTTTCGAAGCCTTGAAAACTGGCCCGTGATCCCCAACTCTAACATATCCCCAATAGTCTTCAGAAAATGGATCATTGACGCCAGTTACTAGTATGCTAGGGCGAAAATTCCGGTGACTTACATGTTTATCCAGCTTGGTATTAAGCATTTTGATGCTCTGTTCAGTCATTAGCATATACGATGTTTGATCAGAGAATGCACCCTGTAAAGAATATTTAACACTAGTATAAACAACTGGAGACTGGATTGAATTAAAGTGTCCAAATTGCATAAAAAAATTACTTTATCTTCAGGTAGAAAATGTGGAAATTTTTCCTGCAAGGAAGTCAAAGTACGTTGAGTTGTTTCACGGTGATGGTAAAGCAACCGCAATCCATCCTTCTCCAAAAACTTGGAAAACCAGCTAGCAACTTCATCACCGCAATCTAATGCTTCTGCGATTCTGTCTTCAAAAACCCTGTGCAAATGTTCCCAAGTTTTAATTAATTTAATAAGTATAAACCAACTCGATCTACGAATCCAAAATCTTGTTTTTAAACATGATAATTTGGTAGATTCAACAAACCGGCATGATCTTCGTAACTCGGGTTTATCCTCTGGTGGGATGAAAGCTAAAGTTTCGACTCCTTGGCTAGTGAGAATTATCCGATTTTCATTAACCGTAACATTAATCAAAGCCATCTTGGGAAGTTGTCGCTGGGTTTGGAATGCATTGCGATCATTGACGACCATGAAGACACGGTCACGAAGAAATTGAGAGGCTGCATAAACATTACATATTATAGGTGGAATTTCAATACTACTAGTATATAATACAAACATTTGGTTTTTTAAATTCATACCTTCATCCTCTATCATACCTTTCAATCCAAGTTTAGTACATTGCGCACGGTGAACACCAACACCTTTGCATGACTTGATAGGATACACAATAATCTCCGAAACAGCACCCACGCGAAGCCATTTCTGAGGAGAAACATTCAATAGACTCTCCTTGGTTGGGCTGCTCTTTCTCAGTTCTGAAACAGCCACTCCAGCAATTACACCAGTTGCTGCTGCAGCAGCACATTGTGCAGCCAACTTCCAGTTTCCTTTAACCAGATCCATGACAGTTTTTTTTGGAAGTATACAACTGAAAAAATGCTGCTCAAAACCACTATTTTTACTAAGAAACTGAGAAAATAGCAGCAGGATAGAAACTGCGAACGCGAACGGAAAGAAGAATCTGACTCTTGCAAAAAGTCAGAGAATAGTGATAATATAGCTTTTCGCTGCTTGCATGAAATACATTCTGACTCTGACAACTGACTTTTGCGTTCAGATATACATACAATGTAGAATTTCATATTCAGTGTCGCATATTGTGGGGTCCATACAATAAAACACGGTTTGTCTCACAACACATTTGCTGAAGTATATGTACGGTACATTAAATGTACCTATCATATCAAACACACAACATCAACATGGCGAAGACTAGGGACGTTGAATGATATATGATGGAGGGGATACTATCAACTATGGTTGAATAGCAAGCATTCGAATCCTTATATGCATATTGCTTACGAACGACGATTTCCATAGCCATGTAAATGAAAGCCGGACTTCGTCAAATCCCTCTTTCAAAGTAGTGAGAATGCAAAGTACATGAATTTTTTTGTCTTGTACTTAGCAAGCAAAAAACTCAAAGATTTGAATTGAATCTTCATCTTATTAACCTGCGATCGAAGATCAATCAAAAGCAGGTTTTTTAGAATGGATCATAGTCTGTCTGTCTGTCCGTCCGTCTGTCCGTCTGTTCGCACGATAACTTTTGCACCGTTGAAGATTTTCAAAAATTCTTTTTGCTAAACGATACCTTAGGTCAAGCTCTTGGCTAAGTTCTAAGATGAGCAAAATCGGTCAACGGTAACTGGGTCAAAGGTCAAGGTCAAAAAATTTTAATAGCAAAACATGGCTTATGATACATCAAAATGATGCTATTTTTCAAGAAAAACTCAACTATGCTAATATCAAAGTTCAGAAATGACCCCAGCGTGACCTATAAGTGATTAAAGGTCAATTTTTGAAAAAAATCTCAATAGCAGCCACAATTATGAAAATTTTCAAATCTTTTTTAAACCAATGAACTACTCAGACACAGCTTATGCTAACTTTATTCAGCATAAATGCTAGATCGCAGGTTCCTATATATCTGCCTATTGTCAGGTTTATTATGAAAAACACTCGGGAAACCTACATGGCTCAGAAGAGAGAAGAAAAGACTGAACACGTGTTCATCATATTCATGTGAAACTTGATACACTTGTTTATAAGTTAAAGTCCAATTGCTATAAAATGAAAGACCAAACTTCTACACTTGCGTTTGAGTCATTTGAATGTTTTCAGTCATCTATTATAAACTCTTTTATGCAATGCAATGATTATATGATTCGACCTTTGTACGAAAAGAGTTTTGTCAACCTTGTAATGGTCTAAATCCCTTTTAAAAGTGATTTTAGGTTTCATAACTTTATAGTACTGCGTGCAAAATGATGATATAACTTTTCCTCTTTAATGTTCATTTCGACTTCACGCAAGTATACAAGCGCAATAAAGCCGACTTACGTCACCAAGAGTCATCAAGACTGTCTTTTGTTGATTTACTTTTTTATTTTATGGTGCATCATGGAGGATGCATGCAATGAAATTGTTAATCATAACTTTGTCTTCAAGTTTTACATTTTTTTGACCTGCAAGTTTGTCCTTAACCTTTAAGTAACATTACCTTAAATCAACTATAATTCTTGTGGTAACATTAACGTACAGAGACAAATAAGACCTATCTTAATGCACTTCGTTACGTTAATACATTTAGTTTTTACATGGATCAAGTACATTCAATAAGTTCCATACATTCAATAAACATTTAAATGTCAGTTTACCCATTGAAACATTTTATAGTAAATGTGACTCTGAATATAATCATAACATAACAAATACAAGTATACATGAGAAATTTTTTACTGACAACGAAATATTCATTAACCCTGCTTTGATTTACAAGTACTCATACTTTCACATTCTTTCTCTGTCAGAAACTTTTTCATGCGATCACTTGATGCCTTGTTGTATTCAATCCATTTTATCATGTCATCAGGCATTTGCGGCTTATCGATACCCGGGTGCCTTATATTTACAAATTCTTCCACATCAAAGCTACCACAACAGCTTTTACTGTAGCCAATACTTCTGATTATTCCATCTGCTAGAGTTATTATGCGGTGGTCATAATATATATACTTTTTATCCCACCAGATTGGTCTTGTCAGCACCTGCAGAGAATATTGTGTATTATTTTTATCATTGAGGCTTCAATTAAAATTTTTTAAGAATTCCAATCAAATACCTTATAAGTAGAGAACAAATTGACGGGTTGTCGATATCTGATTGTATGTGCAGCAACAAAAAATCCTCCTCTTGTTTTGAGCATTTCACAAATTATACCAGACCTCGTTGCATGATCTAATCGTGCAAAGTCATATTCCCTCAGGTACCTCGCATTATTCATGTGCGTAAACATAAAGTCTGCATCTGATGGCAGTACTATTCCTGCAAAAAGATTAAAATTTGTTTAAATACGTTTAAAATATAAAAAAGGCTTTATAGACTGTAGAGTAAATTCTTGACTGGTTACAGGTTACTTACCGTAAACAGTAGATGAATCAGTGAACTGAAGTCGTCTCCTGCAGTATTTTCCAGTAAGAAATATTATAGCCACACGAAGATAGTAATGAACATCAACCATGAAATAGGCAAATAATAATGCTCCACACATTGACCACATCTTTATCGACTGGTTATGGTTGTATGTAAGATCTTTTGTTTCCCAAAAAAACCAACAATTTTTTAATCACTGAAAATGAACGAGTAGTATAAAAAATTAAAACTAACAAATCACAATGGTCCAACCACCAAATGTAAGTTGATTACGTGGGTTATAAACACTAAAGGTGGTATTCATTATTCCGAATATTTTTCTGAATAAAAAAGAAAATCTCCCTACCTCATATTTTACTTGTAGTACAGACACAAAAAGCAAACAAACTTATCCTCAACTGTAGTCTAGTTCTTGGTAAATATAATGCATAATCAATTTCCTTCATGTTTCGATTAAAATTTTGCTTTCCATCCAGACAAAACCCGGTACATGTATTAGAAAGGCAGGAGAAAGAGGTAAGTGCATACATACTTTTATCTTTCACTTTTTACTACATGTCGGAAATTACCGGGCTGTATTCGGGTGTCCGACTGACTGAGCAGCATAGCGGATGTAATGAGTAAACGGTGAAAGTAGTGTTTCAGACAGGTGAGGAGAATGCTTTGTGTGTACTCTCAAGGTGTAGTCTTGAGTCTAATAAGTTGACTCATGGTTTTCGAGTCATGATCACATTGCAATTTCTTGATGAAATGACTAATGACTTTTTAACATTTGCAAATAGTATAAAACTTACTCATCACATTATGGGAGCAAATCATTAATGACATATGCAACCCAGAGTACTTGGAAGCTGACAGCTCCATAAACGACCATTTGGATTTAAAGAAATTTTATTTGGAATAAACAGGGTGTTGAGTTCTTTAAATGTTTTTAATACATTAAATATGTAAATAATCGTACTCGGTTGTAATAATTTATATATGGAATGTTTTAACATTTTGAAATTGAGTATTAAGTAATTGCTGAAATATTCATTGGTTTAGAGCAGTCTTGTTTTTACTATTATAATATTTTTTAAAAGTTAGCCTACTACCCATTCTTCCTGCTCCATATCTGTATTTGTGTCGCTTGCCAATTTCTTCGACCTTAATCCATTTGCTTTAATAAAGTTCATCCAAATTTCCAAATCTGTGGGTATTTCTGGCATTTCACTCCCAGGATGACATTTGTCCAAAAAATCTTCGATTCTGAAAGGAAACACACATTTGCTGTAGCCGATACAGCGAACTATGCTGTCCTTTGGTGTTACAATTTTGTGCTCAAAGTATAATATCTGCTCATCCCAATGAACAGCTCTTGTAACAATCTGAAATTATTAGATTAACTATTATACCTCAGCTCAAGATTTCGATCTGATTCAATCTAATAATATAAAAAAATACAAACCTTGTATTTCATAAACATATGCAAGGGACGGCGATATCTGATAACATGAGCTACAGCATACAGTGGCTGCTTTGCAGGGCTTTCCCATAAATAAAACTTTAGCAATCCGCATCTTGCTATGAAATCCAAACGTCCAAAGTCAAATTCTCTTAAACATCTTGCATTGTTCATGTGTGTAAGAAGTGTATCTGCGTCAAAGGGCAAAACTCTAGCTGGAAATGGTAAGAGTTTGTTCAAATATTATGCTGGTCATGCATTCCATTGATCATGTCATAAAATATAAGGAAATGTAAACTACATATTTTCTGCACTCACCAAAAATTACAGATTGTTCGAAAATGCCTAAGGGTTTTCTAATGAAATATGCATACAGTACCACGACCCCAGATCGCAGGAAATAGTTTACATCAATAAGATATACTATCACCAAAAGCACAATTAATATCACAATTAACGTGATCACTAAAGTAGAAAACTCCATTTTGAATAATATGTGTAAGAGTCCAACAAAAATAACTTTGCGTACAAACTAATAAATAAGAATTTTTAATGGATTACAGTCACAGAACCTTAATTATGTTTAGAAATAAATTGAGGGAATGTGATTCACTGCGTATTAAATTAACTTTTATCATTGCTAGAGTATACCTCATCACTCATTCTTTATGTGTAGCTAAAAACAATGATCTACTAGGTAGTTCCAAAGGGATTAAAATGCAAACCTTTATTATGAGTAATTTTTGTCCAAATTTCTTCGTATTTCATTAATGCTTATTCTTGCACGTATATTATATGCTCACACAGTCACAAATGTTTTAAATGCAGTAACACATGAACATTACATTACTTGATGTTTTTATTCCCAGGTCTAATGTACATACATACCAACTTACTATCAATGTTCGTTTTCCCATCTCGTTCTCACACAAACGGAAGTTGACGTGATTGTTGACGTGTGATTGTAATGTTGCAAAACATATCAACCCCATTAGGTGAATAAAGCATACCTCTATTATATTATGTACATTAAAGCATGGGAAAATGTAGGCATATGAAAATTAAAACCTTAAATACTACTTGGTTGTTGGTACACGTCAGACGTATACATAACACGTATTACCATGCAGTATGAAATGGAAACATAAATGCCGATTTCTTCACGTACACGGTAATAAGTTTTGGGAAAACAAATTTCACATGGTGCACGATGCAACATGCAAAAAAACATTAATCCAATTTTATCTATAAAGTCAAATATTATAATCATATTGCAGATAACCATGTGCTACCACTGACTGGACATTCATTTGGTTTAACAAGTGCATGACGCGGTACCAAAAACAAAGACGTAATAATATTTTGAATAGGTATATAGGTAGGTTGGATTACTATTAAAATTTATTGAAACAATAAGGCGCATACCTACACAGCCAGCATGTAAAATGATTAAAAATTGGTAAATCATTAGTACAACCTTCAATTTCAAGTAAATTAATGGATTTTGGATTGCAACCACCTTTTACATTAAAAATACATTACATCTCTTGCTTCAAACAATAATTGAGCTCATAAAGAGTCTTGATAACGTATTTCCTTGAAAGCGACCTTGTGTGTGATTTACTTTGTTTTCTTCATCATTTCGCTGGAAAGTTCACATGCCTCAGTCCATTTCTTGAGATCCTCTGGCATGGCTGGTTTCGTCACATCGGGGAAAAGCTTTTTGATGATTTCCTCTCCGTCAAATTTGACGCATGCAATTTTTGTGTATCCGACACTTCTGACAATTCCATCTTTTATAGTAACAAGTCGCTGATCCAAGTAAATAAACTTGGAATCCCAATAAACTGGTTGAGTTACAATCTAAAATAAAATCAATCAGTATAAATATACCATGCACCATATTAAGTAGGTTCACATTATACTTTTATACCTTATATGGCGAAAACAGCATTGCAGGTAATCTGTATCGAATAGTAATAGCGCTGACAGGAAAATTACCACCACGCTTCAAGACTTCCTCCATTAAACCAGTTCTAGTAGCATGGTCAAACCTCGCAAAATCATATTCCCTTAAGTATCTTGAATTATTCATGTGGGTCATCATGAAATCGACGTCCGATGGAAGTACGACGCCTATTTAATCCAGCATTCACAATTAGTTAAGGAGTAATAGTAGATCAAGATTAAATTATTCATTCGTATAAACCATACGCTGGACTAACAACTCACCATAAATTTCAGAGGGATCTGTTATCGAAATCTTTTTCCGGAAAAATTTAGCGAATACGAAACTGAAGGCCACGCGAATAAAGTAATGGACATCAAGTGTAAAGTATAAAATTAGTAAAAACAGCACAAGCAAAAACAGCAACATTATTAACAAACTTAATTCTTCGATCTCTACAGGAAATTAAAGATTTTTTAGGAGTGAAAAACAACAAAACAAAGCTATTACTACTAAGATTTGCAGGAGCTCTTTATATCTTACGTTGCTTGTCTAAAGGGTTCTCAAACAATGTATCATAAAAGCTCATACGAAAAAGTCAAAGCTTCAGGTAAAATTCATCATGCCTTGCCAAATTGAACATGTCGAAATACATGTGATGTGATTACTGTTTATAATGTTTGTGAGTCATAAGTAGGCAAGAATCACGCACTATAACTGTTGTACTTACGAAAAGTAAGACGGGGACGTGAGATACGGTGTGCAACAAACATTTTTGATTCTAGGTAAGTATAGGTATAATACCGAGTATCTTTCATTGAAACATAAAACATCTACACATTTAAAAGTACTTTTTGATGCAGAGTTACACACAAAACTTAGAATTAGAAAAAGACCATGACCATAATGTATGAGTTGTATACAAGCAGACAAGTGCAACGAACTACAGACAGTAAAAAACAGCAGAGTGATTCGGATCATGTATTTCTTTAAACTCAAACATACTCATTCATATACCTCAGCCTAAACTCGTATTTTGTATAGTTTCTTGTACATGGTCATATAATAACCAGGAGGGTTCAGTTTTTGTTAGCACATCGCATCAAAATATCTGTGAAGAATGAAGTGGTAGTAGTAGTATAAGCTCATATATGCATATTTTTCATTAAAATTTTGCATCTCGGAGGAGAAACCTCAAAAAATTTTGACCTTGCACCACAATACACAATTTCAAAAGCTGTAAATGTTTTTTATCTTTCGCCGAGCCTGAATGCGAATTTAGGCTACCTTGCCTTCAGCTTGGGCTAGGAACCGGTTTCATCTTATGTTTTGTATAAGTTAACACTGCAGTATAAGGATCAAGACAAACAACACGATGAAATCTGATGAGACTGGATTTGTATTCAATTTTTCAGACGCACTAAATAGTAAAACTATACTATATCAGAATGTCTATTGAAGGGTTCAATCAAGTTATCAAACTGATTTTGCGTAGAAATTCACTGTTCTATAAAAATTGTCAGTGTATTATCTACAATCAAGCAAATCAGTCAGTGGCATATGAATTTATGTACCTACTTATGTATATGCTTCTCAGTAAAACATTTTTGCGCATCTTTTGCATAAAAACATATGAAAAACTATTTCTAAAATCAATTACTATCTTTTAGATTTCTAAATTATATCGTCTATATAACCTTCTTGGATATCATCAATTTATTCCACTTTTACATTTTTACTGGAAAGGCTCTCAAAAGGGTTTGTCATTTGCCGTAAAAAGTCCTTTCGGTTCAAATCATTCTTGTAGTAAAAGTACCTTAAAGGCAAACAAGGTAAATTGTAAATACAGTTTAAATCCATCAAATCAATGAGCATCTTCAAAAATTCTCTTTTCTCAAAAAACTAAAAAATCTTTGTTCAGCTTGCTACTCAATAAGATACGCAATGCACAAGTCATTGAGTACGTTGGTAGGGCACGATTGGCAGGAGTCACAAGTGGTGCACATTGTCTATGTTATCCTCATCTGCATTTACCAGCACATGCACATGTGCACTCCGGAAAAAGTGAAATCACAAAACTGGAAGATATCAAAGCATTCAAAACAAACAATTAAAATTCGGGTAAGTTAATTTTAACTGTGCATTTAAATTTTAACTTAGAATGTAGGTTTACTTGAGTTTTACAACCCGTGTGTTTGTGTTGAACGGGGGAAGATTTGCTGTTTTATTGTTTGCTTATAATGTGTTTTTTTGTCTTTCAGATGATAAGGAGCATCTACAGGTGACAGGAAAAGATTTAATTGCTCATCAAGAATACACTGAAATCAAAGGTGTATTACGGTGAACATCATGTCCGTTTCTTCTAGTCAACAAGTAGACATCAATGCGATAGATCCCAACCAAGTTAACACTTTCAGGGAATTTCTCCAGAATTTCAATCGAGTTTCCGAACTTTGCTTCCGATCTTGTATTTGGGACTTTACCGGAAGAACCATCAAAGACCAAGAAGATCGGTGTACAAGTGCCTGCGTCGAAAAATTCATCAAAGCCAATCAACGTGTTAGTCAGCGCTTCCAAGAAATTCAGATTGCTAACAACGAGCAGTTGATGAGCCAAGCTGGAGTTATCAAATAAATTCCATGAAGATAATACACTAATCCTGTTGTCCATAGCTTTGGTTTGATTGAGTGTGAAATAGTGAGGAAACAATTAGTTTTGATGTAGCATTAAGGTATAAGTTTTCAATTTTGTAGTACTGTTCAAACAATTAGTTATATTTACATTTTTCATATTTGAGATAGTTACCATTTAAGAGTTTAGAGAAACTAGCAAAGTTTCAATTTTGAATCAAGTTATATTCCTTTAGTTATTTTGATTAAGTACAACATAATATTAAGTTTCAGTCGTGATCTTTTGTTTAAAATTCTTAAATAATCATCATGGGCTTAACTAAGCAATACTTGAGATTTGAACCTTCGGGTTTATTTGGTGTAGTTGCAACAAAAACATGTAATTCTGCGTTTTTAAAACCTCAAAATCGATTTGTGGCAACTGGGGGAGTCAATGTTGTACTAGTGTGGGATACCCGTTTGCAGCGCAAGGTAAATTTTTCATTTTCTATGCTCTTATTCACATTACTTGAAAGGTACTGCTACACTATAATAGATTAACAATATTTCTTGCATTTTAAATTCAGGTTGCGACTTTAAACTGTGATTCTCCTGCCGTGGTAATTGAGCCTAACATTGATTCATCATTATTGGCTGTTGGTCATGTCAGTGGAGCCGTTAGTGTTTACGATATAACAGACAAAAGTGGCGAGTCTGTGATTGAGTCAAGAATCACATTTGATGGGCACAAAAGTGAGCTTATAAGATTTCATGTATATGTCCTTGTTACTAATAACTGTCATCGAAATATGTTTTAAATGTAATTTACAACTTACAGGCTCCGTCACGAGTTTGGCATGGGATGATTCTGGTACATTGTTAGCTTCTGGAAGTAAGGATACACGTATCGTAATTTGGGATTGTGTCGGAGAAGTTGGTGTCGTTAAATTTACTGCTCATAAGGGCTCTGTCACTCATTTACAATTTTGGAAGGATTCGGCCTATCTGATATCCAGTTCAACTGACGCTACTATTCGCTTATGGGACATGACGGTAAAAGACGTTGTGCATACAATTCCATTTGACATTGCTGTCAAGGGTTTTGAAGTTTGGAACGATATCATCATCGCGGCGGAATCCCAGTTACGACTTATGAGAATCAGTCAAGACCAGTCAAATTCCCTTCAATGGACGACAGAAGAATTTGGAACACTTTTGCGCACAGCACATGATCGCATCAGTTTGGTTAAGATTGTTGGAAATCATCTTGTTACTGTTGGAACAAAGTCCCAACTTATCGAAACTTTCTATATTAACACTGATGAGGTTGCCAACAAGAAAAGAAGAAAGCGTCTAAAGAAAAATCCTGATGGTAGCACAAGTATCATTCTACGGGACCTTATTCGGCGGGGTCCTACCACAAAGGCATCCGAAGAAAAGATCAAATCCATCGACGGGGTAGTAGAGAAGGATGATGTGAAGGTAAAAAATAGATATTTATTCGTTTATGTTAAATTTCAGAATGATGTGGTAGCTCGTTGTAGTAGCTAGTAAAGAATTTGAAATACATACTAAAAGCTAGTGTCTTATATTTGTACATTTAGATTCTTTGTACTTTGCCATCTAACCAACTAGAAGTGGTAAGCTTTCCAAAGGATGCAACTACTGATGACAATAAAGACTGGAAAGAACGAAAACCAGAACTTTTGGGCTTTGACGGGCATAGAAAAATTGTACGAGGAATTTGCTTTTCTAGTGACAAAACGGCCATTTTAACGGCATCCGGCGACTGCTTTAGGGTTTGGAATAGGTATGATGACTAATTTTAACCTGATGATAATTTGTTCAAGATACAGTTTTTAACGGAGTTCATTCTGATTGCAGGAACAATATGGGTTGCATTTTGTCTATTCTTCATGAGTATCCAGTTTTATGTTGCAAGTTTTGTCCGGGGGATAGGCATTTTGTAGCTGGCACAGCCTGCGGAAAACTGCTTATAGGTGACATTCCTCTTGGAAAAATAACTTATGTGGAACCTTGTGGAAATGATAGGTATTAGACTATTCCATTTGATTATTATTATATGACAAATGATATATCACCGTGTTTTATAATTTAACTGTTTTTTATAGTGTCTGGGACATTGATATTCTTCCAAACAATATGGGATTCGTTGCGTGTAGTGGCTCGTTTCTCCAATTTTATGAATATCTAATTATCGAAGGAGGTCTAAAATTTGAAATGAAACGGCAACTCAATGTACAAGAAACTGCTCTCAGTGTGAAAGTCAGCCCGGATATGAAATTTGTTGCAGCTGGTTTAATGGATCATACTATCAAGTTGTTTTACTTGGACACTTTAAAATTTCATTTGTCAATGTATGGCCATTCTCTTCCACCTGTCTCCATCGACATTTCTAGTGACAGTACACTGTTAGTTAGCTGTTCTGCTGATAAAACTGTCAAAGTCTGGGGTTTGGATTTCGGGGATTGTCATTGTTCCATGACTCATTCTGACGGGCTTAATTCATGCCGTTTCTTGGAAAAGACTCATCAAGTAGTTTCAGTGGCTAAAGAGACGCTTAACATTTATGATGCAGATATACATCAGCGAATTCAAACCTTAAAGGTAATTAAATCAAATTGGTTGCTCATTTACATTGATTATAATGATCCAATGACCTGAATGGTCGATTTTTGTTTTACTAATGTAAGGCTCATGTAGAAGGTGGTGCAACATGTCTTGCCACCCAAGGAAAGTTTATTGTTTCTGCTGGAAAAGATCAAACGATACGTTTATTCAACCGAACTCAGGAGGTAAAAGTTACAACTATTTTTTTCATGTAAAACTTACACAAAGTACACAGACAGGCTTTGGTGTTAATAACTACGTGATTTTTTTTCTGACAGGTTCTTGTTTTAAGTGATGAGCGTGAGCAAGAACGTGAAGAAGAACTTGACAAAGAGGCTACGGAAGAAGTTCCAGGTGTTGCGTCTCTAAAGACATCTGAAAGCGAGAAATCGGTAAGTGCAAATTTTATGATGACAGTAAAAGAATTTAGTAGGCTGCTTCTTACAAGGATTGGTAGTTGATGGTGTTATTTTTGCATTTTACAGGCTGACAAATTAATTGAAGCTCTTGACATCTACAAAGATCAACCAGCATCTCATGCATTAATGGACGTGTATGGAGCTAAGACTCATGAAGAATTCATTTTGAAAACTATAACCATGATCAAGGCATCAGAATTAGAGCAGAGCATTATGCTTTTACCGTTGGAATATGTCAGGACCATGACTCTTGCTATAACATCCATTTTTGAAAACTATCCTCTAGCCACGGAAAGTGCCTTCAGGTGCTTGAACGCACTTATGAAATTTCATCGGGTCACGTTAGCCGGCTATTCTGACAAAGATTCATTCAAGATTGTTGCTGAATTGGCAGCAAAACGTTGCAAAGAGCTACAGAAAGTTGTGGGATTCAATTTTGCTGCACTGGGTATATTACAGAACAAGAAGAAGGAGAAGGAAAAAGTTCAGACTTTCAAGGAAATGGTCAGTGATAGAAAGCGAAAGCGCAAGAACAAGGAAAAGGCTTTGAAGCGAGCATTACTGACGATCTAATGGCTTCTTACGATGTATGTAGTTTCAGTTTGGTTTAATTGATGTAATTTTATATTAGAAATCATTTGTTAACTCAAAAGCTATAAAGTTAAATAAATAAAGAATTTGTCTACAACCACCAGATTTGTATAAGTTTGTAGTTTCGCGGGTTGATTTTGAATTCAAAATGTACTTGTATCGCCGAATCATAAAGGTTTGCTCACATCATGCTCCTTTACCCTCATCACGTCATCACCGTTCATTTTGTACCATTTCAACAGCATTGTTGTTGCAGTGTTTCTTTGATTACATCGATGATTAATTTAGAAAGGTCACGCAATAGGAACTCCTGCTGACACACAAGTTCCGACTGTGAGTAGTTTTGGTTCATTTGAAACTCAAAAACAGGAAGCATAACACCACTGTCTTTGCATATCACGAAATTAAAACCCTTTGGCAGATATTCAACAGCAGTGAAGCAGGATGCCTAAGAAAAGGAAAGTCGTTGAAGTGAAAGTTGAAATACCGGATGATTATGAAACGAAGCAAATCAAAACTGAATGCGATTCTCAAGTGTCAGGAACTCCGGAAAATGATGGAAATCCATATTCCCGAAACCTTCGCCCACGGAAAAACAAGTGCTACGCAGAAAAGGAGAGTCCAGAGATTGAGGAACCACGTGTTTCTAAAGTCCCTCGAAGAAGGCGTCGGACAGTTGTTCCATCATCCGCATCTGAAAGTGGTAAGGATGGAATCAGTGATTCTGTATACACTGGAATAGAAACATAAGTAAGTATCAAAGAGTTTATGTTTTAGTTCCAGCTTCAGAACCTGATGCAGACAAGGACAAGGAGCAGCAGAAGGAGGAGGATGAGGAGGAGGAAACTCAGCCACCAAAGGTCCCGGAGAAGGAGAAGCCTAAAGTGAAACCAGTTGTTGATCAAATGCAAGCTCGACCGGACCATAATAAAAATATATTGGACGCAGTGAATCTTCCTTTCAGAGACATTCGTTTAGAGCTGGAAAATTTTCAATTCCCGATTCCCAGTGCTGGCCCAACATTAGCTTTAGCATCAAAACTCTTTTCCAGAAGCAAGGATAGTAGGAATGCAGCTGAAATTAAGCCAAAGTCTGCAAGAAAACGTCCGAAAAAGACAGTGTTGGGTCAAAAAATCAAAACGGAACCTCTGGACACTCCTCCTACAAACAACATTGATGATTGTCCAGATTCTAACCTAGCCATCGGAACTGTCAACGCATCCAGCACAGATAAAAATTACCCAGCGCCAACTGGCACAAGATCTAAGCGTAAAAGAAAGAAACCGCAGCCAACAACATCATCCGACAATCAAGCAGATCCGACCGTCATGGTGAAAGTAGAAGTGGAAATTAAGGTGGATCCCGATGAAGAACAAGTGTATGAAAATGTAATTGAAGATGAAAGTAGCAAGAAAATGCACCCTACTGCTGCAATAAAAAAAGCAGCAAGTCGAAGCAAGCCTAAAGGAAAGATTGAACCTTCCTCAGTTGGAGCGAGTACTCTTGATGTGGTTTCAGAAACAGAAAAAGAATCTGATGGAGCAAACCAGGAGCAAAGACCTGCAATTTCAAACACCACTTGCAAACGCCCAAAAACTCGATCCAAGCCTCCAATTCCTCCAAACACCGCAACAACGAGTGCAGCTGCTACTACTACTGCGAACACTACTACTACCACATCTGCAAATGTCGTTGATGAATTATGTAAAGTAGAGGATGATATTGGTGAGGATGCTGATGATGTCTACATCCCATCACGTAGATCGTTTCCACGCGGAAGAAAATCTAAATTGCTTTCTTCACGAATCGGTAGAAAGGAGGTTATGCACACTGATGAAGCCATTGATCCAGCAGATATTTGTGGTTTTGAGCATGTTGAAAGGTATGTTCCTCCTGCTGGGGTGAGATTGCCAAAGTTTTGGGATTCAGAAGATGAGGTTTCAGATGATGAAAACAGTGACAACTTTCGGAGAATTATGTGCGGATTTGGAACAAATTGCCGAATTCATGAGGTCATTCGCCCTGCATCAGAAATCGTTCGCAGATTGAAAGAACTTCAAAATACATTTGGGGGAACAAGAACTCTTCCACTTTTTCATCATGGATCCAATGAGCCAAGTGATGCCAACATTGCAGATGAAAACGTCGGAGATGATGATGGTGGCAAAAAGATGCCTATTCTTTGGCACAATGATCCAGTATTTTTTAAATATGCTAACAATTTTCCGTCTTGCTCTTCTTAAAAGTTATTTTTTTACACGGTATTCTAAATCACGATTCATTTAATTTTCCAATTTATTATGTTATGTGCTTAATATGCCTGAGTGTGCGGGCTTGTAAAAATGCAAAAAAAAAATCTTTTATCATTTTCTTTCTTATCGTGTGTATAATGTAAAATTCAAACATATTCGTTTTTTATTGTGTTTCGCCTATATTTATATCAAGTTTACAATATTATGTTAAAATCTATTTGCATTTGTATGGTGAACATTAATTATTATTAGCAAATAAAATGTGGTATTTTATCGTAACAAGTTGCAACGCAATACTGGACAAAGCTATATAATTTTACGGAACACCTTTAGCATACTTGCAGCCAACGACTGCAACAAGCTAAAAGTTTTGACCTTACGTACGATTAGACACACCCGTCCTTCATATAATACGTTTCACTGACTGTTTCTTTATGGACACAAATTACAGCTAAAAAATGTTCTCAGGGACGCGGGCCAAGTAGAACTAGAACCTAGTAATACATATTACCTGGCAAAGTAAAAATAAATTTTCAGTCATTCTGTCATCTTGTATTGTCTTTACATTTCAACAAAGTAAATGTACAACATTGGAAAATACATAACAATTAACGTGGAATACCAGTTAAGTAATTATTCTCAGTGCATGAGCTTAAAATGAAGCAAGCGCTTTTTTACGGACTTAGATTGAAAATAGGACCTTCCTTATTAAGACTATGCTGCTGGGAGCACATTGACTATCTCTTTTTGAAAGGAGCAAATTCTGCTAAAATTGGATTAATTACATGACTATATGAAACTAGAGGAACTGACAAAATGTTAATTTTAGGAGGATCTATGGTATATATCCCACTTCCACTCGGCTGTCCTGAATCATATATAGGTGGTGGAGTTTGGTCTGGAATAGTTGAGTAA
This sequence comes from Orchesella flavescens, assembly GCA_964034955.1. NCBI lineage: Eukaryota > Metazoa > Arthropoda > Collembola > Entomobryomorpha > Orchesellidae > Orchesella > Orchesella flavescens. The sequence continues at coordinate 20,799,313 of OZ035955.1, forward strand.
CTAGTGGGTGGTGTTGGCCCAGGAGTATAATCTTTCAGAATATGATCAGGTAACGTGGAATATCCCCCTGTCGTTGGAGTACCGTACTCCCGGTTAGGTTGTTGTGAATAGCCCCGGCTGTCTTGAGGTGGTAGGTACTCATTAGTGGGCTTTCCAGGAGGCAAATAATCATTATTAGGACGCTGAGGTGGAAGGTAATCCTTGTCCGGCTTTTGTGGCGGAAGATAATCATTGCCAGGTCTTGGTGGTCCGTAGTCTCCATTTGGCTTTTGAGGTGGCAAGTAGTCATTTCCTGGTCTAGGTGGTCCATAATCTCCATTCGGCTTTTGGGGTGGCAAGTAGTCATTTCCTGGTCTAGGTGGTCCATAATCTCCATTCGGTTTTTGGGGTGGCAAATAATCGTTTCCAGGTCGAGGTGGTCCATAATCTCCATTTGGTTTTTGAGGTGGTAAATAATCATTGCCAGGTCGAGGGGGGCCGTAGTCTCCATTCGGCTTTTGTGGTGGAAGATAATCATTTCCAGGTCTTGGTGGTCCATAATCTCCATTTGGCTTCTGCGGTGGTAAATAATCATTGCCAGGTCGAGGTGGACCATAGTCGCCATTTGGTTTTTTAGGTGGTAAATAGTCGTTTCCAGGTCGTGGTGGACCGTAATCACCATTTGGTTTTTTAGGTGGTAAATAATCATCGCCAGGTCTTTGTGGTCCGTAGTCTCCATTTGGCTTTTGGGGTGGCAAGTAGTCATTTCCTGGTCTAGGTGGTCCATAATCTCCATTCGGTTTTTGGGGTGGCAAATAATCGTTTCCAGGTCGAGGTGGTCCATAATCTCCATTTGGTTTTTGAGGTGGTAAATAATCATTGCCAGGTCGTGGCGGTCCGTAGTCTCCATTGGGCTTTTGTGGAGGTAGGTAATCGTTTCCAGGTCGTGGAGGCCCGTAATCTCCATTTGGTTTCTGAGGTGGGCCATAATCCCCGCTGGGTTTTTGAGGTGGTCCATAGTCCCCACTAGGTTTCTGAGGGGGTAAGTATGTGTCTGGTTTTCTTGGTGGCAAATAATCATTGTATGACGAGTGGGGAGGAGCGTAAGAATCTCTGGGTGGCAAATAATCTCTTGAATGATGTTGAGGTGCTCCATAGTCCTTAGATGGTGATGTTGGGGGTGGTAAGTAAGACGATGGTGTTGATCCATCATAATGTGATCCTGGATACTGGAACGCGTAACCTGGTCCTCCAGAAGATGCATAGTTTGAAGCATAATTTTGAGATGCAAATAGACTATTGGGAGTAACTGGTGCTTCGAATGAGAATTTTGCTGGCCAATGTTCCGTAACTGTTGTTTGGTCAGGGAAAAACGTATAAGTTCCAGACTGTGGGGTTCCATATGAATAAGGTGATGGTGGAGGCAAATAATCCTTCTTTGGAGGCAAGTACTCGTTTGGCTGCGGTTTGGGTGGCAAATAGTCATTCTTTGGAGGCAAATAATCGTTCTTGGGAGGTAAGTAGTCATTCTTTGGAGGCAAATAATCGTTCTTTGGAGGTAAATAATCATTTGATCTCTGCGACTCGGGTCGTGGAGGCAAATAATCTTTCTTGGGTGGCAAGTATTCGTCCCGATTTGGTGTTCCATATTCTTTTGGTGGGGGTAAATAATCCTTTTTAGGAGGAAGATAGTCCCGTGATCTTTGTGGAGTCCCATAATCCCGAGAAGGAGGAAGGTAATCCCTATCTCGATTTGGTTGCCCATACTCTCTTGAAGGGGGTGTCGGAGGTAAATAATCAGAGTATGGAGATGTCACCGGTTGACCATAACCAGTGGATGGTTTTCTATAGTATGAATCTGGGAGGGTTGAATACGTGTGCTGAAATAGTAAATGAATAGTACAGTCCAAGTTAAAAACTCAACTCTAACTTTCAATCTACAAAAGATGATTATTTATATTCTTACCAGCCCAGGTGGAGAATGGGAAGACCTCGTTCTGCCCGGTGGTAGGTAATCTCGACCGGGTCGTTCTGTAGGAGGCAAGTACTGATTCGTAGAAGGTGACGTTCCAGACAAATATTCACCTCGGGGTGGTAAGTAGTCACCGGGTGGTCTTATATCAGGAGGTAAGTAATCTTTATCAGGAGGTGGAAGGTACTCCTTGTCTGGCTTTGGATAGCTGTAACCTTCACTTCTAGATTCTTTTGGAGGCAAATATTCATCGCGAGGTGGTAGGTAGTCTTGCTTTGACAAATTTGGAGAATCTCTATCTCTATCTTGATCTTTCCTGTCGCGATTATCATCATCGTTGTCAGAATCATCTCGTTCTACCGGATCCCCCCTAAAGTCTGGTGGCAACAGGGCGTCTGCTGGTGGAGTTGCTGCTTCAGTTTTCTAAATTATTAACGTTATACGTTTATATTCACGGGCAAACTTAAACCATTGAAGTAGTTCCCTTAAAGTTATATTAGCAAGTCTTACTTCGCCCCGATCTCGGTTCACAACAAATGGCTTAGCATTGCTGTTAGTGGCTGCTGAAGGTTGTTGAGTTTCTTCACTACTCTCTTCGCTTGAAGATGTGGGGGCTGGTGTTGTCGTTGTTGTTAATGACTTTTTAGAGCCTTTCCTTTTACTTTTCTTAGGTGATGGGGACTCTTTAACTTCGTCTATGGTTTGACTGCTTCCTTCCCTATCTGATTCAACTGATGCGACCTGAGAACTTAGTGGTCGGAAATCTTCGTCAGCCCCATCCTCAAAATCTTTTATTATGCCAATATCCTCGTCATAATTTTCAAAGGGTCTACTTCCAGGTCCTCCTTTTCCTGTACTATTGCTGCTCGATTTAGATTTGTATTCTGGTGCTAGTGGTTTTCTCTCCTCCTTTGGAATAATTCCAGGGGCAACTTTCTTCGTACCTGGAGGAGGTGGAACTCGTATCCCACTAAATTTTACATACTGAACTGTTCCAGCCTTTGAAGATATAAAGAAAAACGACCAATTGCAATACACATGTATACTATGATTTTCGCTTTTATCAATATTCAACATTATAAGAGGAGCATTACGTCTGTTTCTTCAAGTTGCCCTATTTGTTGGTTGAGCTCATAAAAATCTTCCGATCCTTTACAATCTGTGTTTCCCCACCAGTCGCAGGAAAATATCTGATTTATAATTGAAGTTATCAGTTTTAAAGTTTTACACTCATCATGAGCATTGGTTTTTGGATTTTGGTGAGATGGAAATGCAGTATAGTTTGTATTAGGAATAAAAAATACCTGTTGATTGAATAATGAACCATTTGGACATAAAAAGGAATCCATGATAACTCTGACTTGACCAGTGTACCATGGATCGTCTGTACATCGGTGGAATACTTGGCACCCTATTCAACAAACAGTACAGAGCATGTTTATGAACTTATGTTTATGAACCATATTGAGACTAAAGGAGTAATAAATGTTCCGAGAGCATTTCTCTTCATTATGACCATGACCGAAACTCAGCGGCATTAATTGTCATACCTGCTTCAACATCTGCATAAAATCCAGGTGCTCGACCTTCACAAGAAAACGAAGTTTTTGGTATACTTGCTAAAGCTTGATAATCTCGTCCAGGTTCTCCTGGTATATTATCTCTTATATCCGAAGGATCTTCAGTAGTTGTCTATGTATGTATGTAAAATTCAAACTTGTGTTTGTTATGATTTCTTGCACTACTACAAAGTGTTAAAGGTAAAAGAAAGCAGTGTCATCACAGAGCATAGCTTTTTTGTCTTACCGTGGTTCTAGCAAGCGCATCAAAATCAATAGGCGGAGGAGCCGCTGGAGTCACAAAATCAGCACTATTTTCTTCAGTTGTTTCTCGGACTATAGGGGCTTGTGTTGTTGTAGTTGTAGTCGTGTAGCTATAACCCCCTGAATATCCTCCTTCTCCTGAATATCCTCCCTCTCCTGAGTACCCTCCTCCTGAATACCCTCCTTTACTTTTTTTCTTACCATTACCTCTTGCTACCCGCGTCAATTCACGAGTTGAATTTTGGGTCGCTCCTTTGGAAGGCACGGTTCTAGATTATAGGCACACGAAATCAATTAAAATCATGCACTTTATCACTGTAATTGATTTCGATTGACACAAGCATACGAGTAAGCAACCCGCTACACATCATAACCAATAACCATTCAAAAGTAGAACTTTGTAATAAACAATTCTTTCCAAACTCTTGTCAATTTGTTATCATTCCCAATTACTATTAGCTGGCTTAGGTGAATATCATAACAAACTTACACATACATATAGTACGTAACAAATAATATTTAAAGCAACATTTATAAATAATTTCACATTAACATTAGTAATTTACTGTAAACCGTATTACGCTATCATGCGGAATTTTGCATACATGCATACAAGAAATTTAAATGCTTTCCAATTGTTAATCTAATATATGTATGTACACACGCATTCCTATTCAATCCAATCTCACATCCACTCGTCAGTTCATATAAAACTCGTTGAACAACCACGCTCAAAGCTCAACCACTTGTCAAATCGTCCATATTCACAAATCCTTTTTGTAGTTTAATTAAAATTCCTCGGCATGTGACAAATTACCCTTTTTCTTGCATGTTTGGCATTTAATGCGTAAGAATGTATAAAATGATTAATGCACTCCGTGCAAACAAGCCCAAAGCTTCACACAAAAGCTTACAGATTACCTCACACATTATAAATCTACGCTTACGGATATTCCCATTTAATTTCTATTGATATTTCACACACCTGTACACGTAACTTCCGCTGGAAACTTTCACTTTCAGAAACTCCGTTGACGTTTCCCTCCTGATCCTCCTGACTTGCGAAAATCTTTCGTCTCCACCCAGCGAACTTTTCAAAACAACAAACTCACTAGCCAAACTTCCCGATTTCCGGAGTCCACTCCTGGAACCATTTCCCGGTGGTTGAACTTCCGACAGGGTAAGATTATCACCACGACCCGAGCCCATTATCAGGCTCGGGCCATTAGCTATAGTACATAGAAGGAGAATCGACGCGCACCACTTGCTCGACATGGCAAAGACAAATAAAAGTGTATGACCTATCAACTCTTACTTTTTATACTGCCCCATTTTCATAACTTCAAAACAAAATAGTAGCTCGCAATCCCCTGCATGATTATCTGATTACCATTGCTAGCTCCTTTTTTTATTATTGCTTTGGCATATAAGTATCATGTATCATCCATCCGCTTTTGTAGGGTATCATCCATCCTGTATCAATGTATGAGGTTTGTGCAAAAGTCCGCTCATCGTCAATTGACATGATGTAAAGCACGTCAAATAAAATAATTTGTTTGTATTAATGCAAACAATTGGCTTGTGCCATATAAGTATGTATGACTCCCTAGCATGAACCACATACACAATATCGTGTCATACCATAGCTGAAGTGAAGTAGTAGTAGTTTTAGACCCTATATAGTGTGCTCTATTACTATTTTACCATTGCTAATTATGATTTACCAGCTCCTCAGAGGTAGGCAACATCCAACAACCTTTTTTTTCATTTACTTAGGTTATCAATAACAAAGGGTAGGTATGCACATTTATAATCCAAATATGATACTGTTTTTGATATGCAAGGTGCATTCTATTGTGGGTTAACTAGGTGAGCCACTCTGGCACGCGTTACTAAACTTGTATATATGCTATTACATAGTTGATTTCCTTTTTTGCATTTTTGTTCTCCACTACACTCTCATCGTCTCATCGTCAGCATAATGCATAAATATTGTTGTACTCGGTTCAAAAATGTTATATAATGACAGTCAGCATGAGAAGCCGACATAATGCGCGCACGCTAATAGGTGACTTATTACATTGCAAGTGAACTAAATACAATCTATAAAATGTCCATTTCATACATAACAGGCTTTATGTATTTGTATGAATTCATTCATGAATTCTAGTGGATGATAGCATAAACAATAGCTATTATTTACGAGGACACTTTAGATCTACTCTACGATATGCACTATATGTATGTGCAATAATATTATGCTACATCTCCGCAAAACCCAATGAATTAGCTCATCGTATTGTCCACTCGTAGTTTTTCAAATCAACAAGTCTTATTGTTGAGTGAGACAAAGACAATGGAGGTTCGTTCGTCAAGGCATAAAAAATTGTTTTGTTTTATATAAGGAATCCAAAGAAGATGAATAATAACATGGGGATTATATTACATTTATCGACACTTTTTCTCATAATTTTTCTATTCCAAGTAAAATCATTATTTATTTTACCATTACCTACCCTGATCACTCTGCAATATTATAGTATACCTCGTGTGTATATAGTACTCTGGTACAATTGAGTAAGGTGTTTGATAATCAATGAATGATTACCATTATTATCAATTTTGCTCCGGTATGCATTACCATGTTAAACAACTCAACCCTAATTTGTTATTATACCCTTAGTGGCGTTTACAACATGTTAACTACTTGTTTGCTGATTTTGCTGAGTAACAAACACAATCAGCAACGTCAACAGACTGCATTACATGACAGGGCTCTGATGACGCATGATAAAAAATAGTAGCGTTGGTAGGGTCGCTTCCTTAATTTAATGAGAGGAATGGGTAGGCATTTTGTTGTAGTCCAATTTGATGAACATCATATCGCACAAAAATGCAAAAAACAGCTTCTGTTCTTGTGTGCTGTAATTATTGTTTTGCTTGATCATGATAATGTAATGGAATGCAGACGCGTAAACTGTTTGGGCGGATGATAGACACATTTTTCATTTCATGTGCTGCACAACGCAATTAATCTTTTTATGAATGCATATCACGTTTTGGTGAAATAAGTGGACAAATGGATGACTTTAGGTTAGTTTTCTACAAATATTTGACCACATTGACAAAGTTGCAATATGGCAATAATTATTATTAACAGCAAGAGACTTCCATTAGCCAACTCGTATTAATTAATCATCATCTTAGCAGATGAACTGAGGTGTTATTAAATCAATTAAAATCTACTTAGTATTATCCTTTCTAAATGTTTCTTCTCCATTTATAAAAATATACACAAAGAATGAAAGTTTATGTAGAAATAATGATGTCAAATTAAAAAACTCTAGGGGTTTTTTAAAACGCTCAGTCAGTGACTATCATCAGCCCCCAGTTATTTTGGTTGTTTACGTCTTTTTGACTTCATAATTCACATAGCCCGATTTTTTTGTGAGAATTGGTATCATCATCATTCATTTTTCAGAGACTTCAGCTGTAGTTATGAACGTGTGCATCCCACGGTTAAATAACGAAATGACAACAGACAGCATTATTAAATACATAACTTTTTTCATGTAATAAAAGCTGTATTATTATGCAATAATAAAATTTTGCATTAATTTTTCCTTACTAGATAGACCGTGAGAGAATGGTTGCCAAAGTTCATCTCGTTTCATACATTTTAGTGGCGTGGTGCCGTTTGTGAGTACCACACTTGTGCGTAAGCTTCAATAAAGTATATTATGTATCTCGATTGTGAATTGTGACTGATATTGTTGATGTTGACTGTCATGGCTTAGACTTTTTTCTTGGTTGAATTAGCAAACTCGACTTAAACATTTTTTTTCTTCTATTTTTCAGGGAATCCAAAACCATTGTTGTATTATGCCGAGTAAGTATGGTACTTAATGTCACTTACACATTGTTGAAATTTGATTACAAAGAGAACCCTTTAGTATCCCGCAGTTCGCAGAAAAATTTAATTTTAAGCATGCGTGTTTTAAGTTGTCAATACACATAATATCCACATTGCAGTTTTGCGTGTAATGCATTAATGCAAGTAAGATGTAATATTAATGCCGTGCCCATATATACATATATCATTTTACATTGTTATATATTTTTTCGAATAAAAACAAACATGAATACAAAGTTGGTTATGTTATATGGGATAAGTAAGGGACTTTAACAAAAGCGACTTAAAGGGCACGAGTTCATACTCGCTCAATTAAAGAAGCTCAGTGCTCATACTGTTATCTATTGTCTCTGTCAATTTTCGTGTTACCCACTGATAATTAATTGCATTTTTATGATTTTGACGTTTGTTTGCGAAATGACTCGTCTGCCGTTAAATACTATTAGGATTGGAACTTTTTATGTTTGTTGGGCAATAATATAATATATGCTCAATTAAACACGAAATGCAATGAATGAGTTGGCTTGTTAAAATTCAAATGATGAGAGAAGTAAAGATTTCACGTATCGCGTATCGTCCTCACTGAAAAAAATAGAATCGAATGTCATATTGTTGTTGGTGTTTGTCATTCATAATCATTATGACTTTTGACTTGAACTCGACCTTGCCATGCTGATGCAAAAGGTACACTGCTGACTGTATACTGCAATGCATATTGTAAATCCGTCACCTACGTTAAAAATTAATGAGTTAAGAAAAGCATTCGACTAATAGTGTGTATTCTTTTTCTATCAATATCAATACATACATACATATCTTATCTTGCAATGACTCATGCGTATAACTACATGAATTTTAACCTTTAAAAAATTCTGCTCCCACATAACAATCCACTTTTAGGTATCATAATGATTTTTACGGTAATTTGTTAAAATTTAAATTGCCTTCAGCTTACTTGGAGTGGCTAAAATGGTTTTAAAATGGAAGGACTTTGAATAATCTTATCCGAGTCTGTGGTATCTATAGAACAAGTCTCGGACACTTACGCAATTTCTTGATGTTCGTACAACCTGCTGCTGCTGAAACTTTACAACCGTAAAACATTGGATTTCAAGCTCTAATTTGCTAATTAATAAATGCATCTCGTCATTTTTAAAACAATTTGTTAGTAAGTCATTATAATGATTGGCACACCAGGAACATATTTTGATTGACCGCAAGTAATTTAAGCATGAAATGGGCGTGATTGGGAGTTTATTGAGGAGAAATCGAGTAAAATTAAGCTGTGTGTGTAAAAACGATTATATGATGAATTAATTTAGTACATAAAGATAAAGTATTCAGGTTCATTGTGAAATTGAACTCAATTTATCATAAATCTTTACATTAATATCGAAGAAAATTAAAGGTTGTGCGTTGCAATTTTTTTGCAGCGGATTGCTAAACGAAAGTCAACCGGCACCAGCCGTTGTTTGCAACAGAAAAATCATGCTGAAGATGACACATGGTACAACCTCATGCACGTATTCATGTGGTGCTAAACACATTGATTTCTATCCAAATTATCTCAACTCATCGCTAGCAAAATGAAGTAAAGTATCAATCAGTTCATATAGAAAAATTGAAGTAACTTCATAAAATGATCATGTTGTAATATGATGATCATGTTGTAATATGATGATCTTAACGATAACTATATCGTCTCAATTTGTAAGCATAAATATTAACATGAATACCACAGCTAACCATCAACCAATGTGCAACTGACGATCTAGTCTTTGTCACGGGCATCGTTAATGGTGAAGATGAGTCAATAAAAGTGAGTAAACGAGTTTTTAAAAATATTTTTTTGTCCAAAAGTGGTAATTGATTGTTCGTAATCTGAGTGCCATTGCTATACTATTTCTTTAAAAAATGGGATGTAAGTTGTTTCTTATTTGGATTGCTCCATTCCATTCCATACCCCTTAAAGTAGTTATGAATGTTGTAATGCCGTCGGCTTTTCATAATTTTTAGTGTAAAATAGATTTTTGACCTTATAAATAAAAAGCCAGAAAATAAATATGAAAATGCTACTGTTCTGCCTTTTTGAATAAGAGTTGGAGTCACTTGATTTAAGAGGCGACACATTATCATAATATTAAGTATGCAAATGATGCACATATTTGACAAAAATAAAGTAATAATGGAAATTGCTGCATTCACATTTCATAAAAAAAGAAGGTGATACTGTGGCGAAATTGTTAATATTTAGTGTACAAACTGTTTTGGGCTACACCTTTTTACTTTCAACTCGACCTTTTACCAATTTTTGCAAGATATTCCACATTCACTCGAAGTAAAACTTGCGATTAGAACATGTCATTATTAAATTTAAGTATGTTTTATTACTTAAATTGCTTTCGGCTTTCGAACTTAAAAATAATGTATTATAATTAACCAAGAAGAAAAGCCTAGTACATATATTTTTTTATGCCACAAGTGTGTCGTTTACCTAAAGTTTGGTCAACATGTCAGCATTATGTCCTCATTAGTATAGGGTTGTACTGATATTAAAAAGGAAACACGATCACCTAATTGCTATACTATAATTAAAATGGTAATTGCTATAATAAACAAAAATAAGTCAGGCAAGTCGATAAGCAGAATAGGGCTGCAGTAATAAATCAAATCATCTAATCGTTTTGACAATCATTATGGTTCAAATTATGATAACAAAGTAACACAAAGCATAACTGTCTCTGTTGTGCATAACTTGGACTACCTGTTTTGACTTATGACTACGCTCTGGGGCAATCCAATCCACACTACCTACTGAACTAACTTGTGCTACCGTTTGTAGGTACTTATAACTTTTTTGATGTAATACTAAACGTACCCAATAACTGTTGGTATTGGATGAATATTTCTGTTCATTTGAAGAGTAAATTGGATCATTTTTTTTCATCCTGAAAAGAGTTCTAGTATCTAGTACTCATGTCACACGTGGGCCGTCGACCGGTTGAGATCCAAAACTTGGATATCCTCATTCACGATTGAATTCAAATGTAGGTACATAAGTATTTAAAAGAAGCAATTATTATTATATATTGGCAGTATTGATCCAAATTGAAGGACCGTAATAACCAAAGGTAACATTGGGATACAGCACCAATAAACAAAAAAACAATTTGCTAGATTCTTGGGTCCTGCTTCCGCTTATGCCAGATCATAATGTTGTATGGACTTGCTACAAGTCATACTCTCCTACTCAGTACTTATATTATCAGTTTGCGTCAGTCAACAAGAAACTTATGGAGTGAATCTGTCACTATAAGCATCAACTATAAAGATTTACAAACGTTACAGGGACTGACTATTACACAATAACGTAATTGATATTGAGTAGTATAGTCGGAAGTTTAATGGATGCCTTCCTTTGATCGATGCTTGTGAGGTAATTACTATCAGATGTAACTTTGCTAATAAATGGAACCAGTTTATTTTTTTCTACGAGGGTGTGCTCTGGGGCAACAGACATCCTATTTTATAGGTAAATATAATATATTCGTAGAAGTCTTTTTGCACATAAATGTAAACGTACAAATCTTTGTTGCAGTGACGGTTTGGGTCAGTAGTTAAATAGATCAAATACAATTCGAAGAAAACAATTTTTTTACCATTGTTGACTAAAGATTGAAAATAAACGAAATTTTAGCCTGTTTTCTTGCTGATAATTTAAGTAGATAGGGTAGGTGTGTACTCAATGCAATCCATTTTTATCACTAAAATATAAAAAAAAAAAATTAAACGCAAGAGAAAGACATACATACTCCACCTTACATAAGTGTTGCCATTACATTTTTTAGGTTAACGCTAAATGCTGCATAGTGATTGAAAGTGAACTAGAATGTTGTTCATTTCAAACTTTCTGATCACTTCATTGTAAGTATAAACCAGGAGTCAGGGTTGCTGGATATTGACATGTACGTCTGCTTGTTTGAATCGCACACGCTCTGTTAGAAAATCTCAAGTCATGTCGTGTGTCCAGATTCTTAAAGAATAAATTTAAATTCTAAAAACTTCCTCTTAGTCTCAACAGGTTGCTAATTGAGTTAGCGTTAGTGTATGAACCATGGTACGAAAATGCATACATCACAAAAAAATTAAACATTTTGTCTCACCGGATCTATACCTTTCTTGAACAATACGTGACTGATTCACAGGACAATTTAATCTTTAGCTAAGTTTACAAAACAAAGGATGCATCTGAATAAGATATAGCTAGTCATTTTTTATCATTAGAGTTACAACACTATTCTCATTTCGTATCAATTTTACGATTCCCGATGCCTGCTTCCTGCTAATAAAACAATTTGTATGAACCAATAACTAATAATCGTATCCTAAAAAGCCGTAAAATGGCAAAAACGCTTCGACTTGAGTACCCAAGTTATCTTACAGAATTAGATCAACTACCCGAAGCATACTTTAGTAGACTTTGTGATAGATTTTTTTTCCACATACTAGCATTCACATAATTTACTTTAGTATACTAATTATTATGCCGGCAACCGCAAGCCAAAAATACATGCGCGACTACTACTACTTTCATTATTAAACTTTATAAATTTGAAATTGGACGTTGCTGATATTGAAAAATTGGAGCTACCACTGCAGTATCGAAGCCGGACTTGATGAAATTTTGTAATTGATTTATAACCTTTGATTGTTAAAAAGTGTAAGTGTAAGGTAATAGTAAATCAGGACATGTTGATTCCCACGCTGCACTGAACTCTGAACTGCTGCTGCTCTACAATGATAGAGAGAAATATTTGTTGCCTCTTCTGTGCAACAACACAACGATGCTGCTGCTGTGGCTATGATTATGATCGCACGCGACATTACATGATGAGAACAAATATGTGTGTAATTCAGAGGTATTACGATAAAAAGTTGTGAAAAGGAAACAGTTTTTATTGAAAACATTGCCAAATATTCAAGTTGACGTTGCACATTCAAGCATATATTATTATAGGCATTACTAATGATGATATGGTGATGTGATATGTATGGTTGATTATTCACATCCGCCTGTCTAAGACGACTTACGTGATTAGTAATTATTCGTTTTGTGATAATAATGTATGCAAATGAGTACAAAACGAAACTTAAGACTCGAGACTCCCGTAAGGTTAGAGTCAACAAAATTCATCTCATATATAAATGCATTTAGTCATGTTATGTGAGATAGTACCTTAAACCAAAATTAGTTCTTCACTTTTACTTTGGTTATGAATGTATGTATGTATAAATGAAGTTTGAGGTAGCCTTTTAGTCATCGTTATTTAAAACTATTTCGCAGTCTTGCGGAATTGCATGGATGATGAGTGACGACAAGCAAACAATGCACAATGAACTGTTGACTGTGTATATAGTCTCAATAAAAAACGAAAACTTTTGCTGTCTATTACAAATTAGTCATTTATCAGTTCATCGTGATTTGATAATCAACAGTAATCTCTAATAATATCTTAGTCCCTATGAGAAGTGAATACCGCTGCTGATTATTATGCACTTAAAATAAAAGACGGAAATTATGTGATCAACTAGATTACAAGTATTTTTCATCATACGCACCATATCACGTATTATTATGTACAATATGCATATCATCATCATCATCTAAATCCATAAAGTGCTTAACATACTTTATACAAGATTATTGCAATGCTGGCGATAGCCTAAGTACATATTTCGAATATATGCACAAGTGAAAATCGATCTGCAGCAGAACTGATTGATTGAACGCGTACAAAATCTGTCCAGCAGATTAACTGCTTGAAAACCAAAAGACTGGCATGGCAGTTGACTCATTTGCATTTTACATATCACCTAATTTTTTTATTCATTTGAATTAGTAGGGTAATTTGCTAATGATATTAATTGGACAACTATTTGTATGTCATGCTGATTGTATGTATTACAGTAGCACTGTCAATAAATTTTTTGTTATGGTCCTAATCAACCTACTATGTTCCGTCCGAGTAAATATGCTCTGTATCATAGTTTTCTTTCATTACGCATTCATTGTAAATCGTCAAATTCGATTGCACACACCCAGTAGGTAGTGACATATATAGCGATAATCAATCAAAAGTAGTATATGGATACCTCTTTAAACGTGTGCTGTGTACGGTGCCGAATAATGTGTTGATTTTGAAGTGCCAAAGCCACGGCTTGATGATAACACAGCTGCCAAAAAAAACTGCCCCAAACACTTCAAATTTATTCATAGAATTAGCTCAAAGTGCAGAGGGCGAAGCTTTTCTGTATTTCAAGCAGCTATGCCAACATCTTGCCTAGCTTATGGCACCCATCTTGCTCGTCGGTCGCAGGAGTGGAGCCATTATTGGTGTTTCATACAAACTGCAAGTTTGCTACTGCACTTTTTTTTATCACTTACAGAGAACAGGTTTGGCGGAAGTAGGGATGGGTTTGACCGCAGCGTCAGGAAGTTATAACTTTATAGAGTTTCTCCGCTTCAGTTAACACATTTTTCACACAACGGGACTTGTACTGCTTTTAGAGGGACCAAATTATTTGTTAGATATCACATCCTTTGAATTTCGTCAATTGGATTAATGATCAGCAGCACTTTTAATTATTCTGCTAATGACTAATAAATTATTTTAGAATTCAAACTAACGACCAGCAAATGTGTGCATATCCAGGTTAAAGGCAAGCTATTGCGGAAATAATAGGCTTTAGATTTCTTCCTGAGATTCTCAACAAAAATGGCTTTGCTTCTTCTGCCTCCTACTCTTATGAAAACGGTATTTGTTGAAAGAATGATGTGATGAAATATTATCCATTTTCACTACTATGAACAAAATATATAAGATGTATATTGTGATTGGGTGAGGTGAGGGAGGACCATAAACCAAGTAAGTGGTTGTTTAAGCTATGCATATGTATATTTTGTGAGCTAACAACGAGACCCTACCTTTTCTATTAGTACGTCTGAGTTTGTTTGTCTCGACATAAAAAATATATGTCCAAATCCTTTTCTCAAGTGGAAAATCAAATAGAAAGTGAAGGAGAATTGTCTTGGTTTGTTTACTGAAAAGGATTTCAAAGGTCATACCTTCCAACTTCAATAAAACTCAACGCATGTTCTTTCGTAAGCCCACTTCAAACACTAACGTAGCTACATTATATGTTAGAATCACACATCCGTCTGTCCAAAACCTGATTTTTTTATTGAAACAAAATTAGGAAATTCATAGAGTATATAAAAACTAGCAGAGCTTTAGCCTCCAAGATCTGTATTCTATAATCTGTAATTCATGTGCCAGAAAGTAATGCAAAATCTAACTTATCAAAATATTTTTATCAGCATAAATTAAAATCATGTAAATGAATGCTTCCGAGATATATTAGGCTACTCAATTACTTTTGGTTTGCGAAACAGTATTAGTAGAAACTGATCATACTTTTGTACACAAGAAATTGTACTAATAATATAATACAAACGGAAAGAGTCAGTGCATTTGGTTAATATAGATTAGGTGTGAGATCGTTTTAGTATGAAGATGCTACCATAAAGAGTCTAGTCTACGACGGGCACATCCTGTAAGAATTCATCATGATCGTAATATTAAATGGCTGTGATGAGATTTTCCAATCATTGTAATATTAAATTTTATATATACGTACGTAATAATAAGATATGTGAGAACGGGCAAGTACATTGCATATTGAGTTTAATGCCTGTGAAGTAATAACTTTCAACGTAAGTTGGAGAGCTTTTTCAAGTATAGCAAACAACAAGACATGGTACATACATACACTTTCAACCTTTTAACATTCCAATTCCAACAAAAAAAACCAACCATTCCATTTTTTAGGTAGTCAGTCAGTTACTGATCCGATCTTAAACTGTATTCATTTTAGGTGTATGCAAGATGTAAAACTTCTAAAATTAGTCGATATTTATTGCATTGTATATTGTACAGTCGCTATATTATGTAGTCCTGCAGCATGGATGAGCAGCAGAACAGCACTCCAAATGTAATGGTGTGTTAACACTTTAGTCCTTGTTTAATTATACCCAAATTTAATTTTCAATGAAAAGTGACTCTCCGGTTATTTATAACACCTTTATATACACATTTATGTACTCACAGATATAGAAAGATCATTTTCACAAGTTAGGGTGCATATTATGACTCACATTTATGAGATAAAAGGATCCAACTCCAATATTGCACCTGCGTAATGCACACATGGTGGTAAATGAACGTTCCTCAAAAGTAAGGACACGCATGACATACATTACATATATCCAGAGGAAAAAAGTAAAAATCCTCTTCATAGCCACAGGGATGAGCGAACGTTACCTCATGGCATTAAGAATTTGGGTTTGTTCAATTGTTATTCACAACTTTTTATGACTTGTTTGTGGTCTTCACACAGAAGCACCTGTGTCTACTCTAAAAAGTCCAATGCTAATATGGTTTGGAAATGGTAGGGGACGCATGGATGCACAGCAAGATTAAAGAATTATATTACCTTTTTTTATTACTAAACATCAAATATCCGAAAAGGGTATTTTACATGCAGCCTCACTAATTCTCTCGCTCACACTCTTTACAGCCCTCCATCATTGCCGAAGTCCATTTTTAAAAATTGATTTCAGTTTTAAGAGATGGCCATTAAATATGATTAGGCATGCTATTAACGTGAGAAGACTTTCAGCAATACGAAGAACTATTATTCGACGAACTGGGCATACTGTGCGCATAACCTACAGTCTAAATTATTGTTAAGTTCTTGTTGTTTGCTGAAAATTGCATAACATTTTTTGCAGATACAGGACTTCAAAGAAAATCACAAGAGTCCCTCGCTTATTCCTGCTTTGCCTTAGCATAATATTGGAATTTTTTCATTAAATGAAGTCGAAAGGGACTAATAAACCACAAGTAGGGTTGTTTTTGTCATACAAAAAACACAATATCCCTTCTCCTTTTCTATTGTTTGTGATGCAAAACAACAATTAGGTAGATGTAAATTGTACAATAATTGTACTGGTGCACCAAATTTTCAAATCCTTGAACACATGCTGAATAAATTTAAGCACAAAACGTCTTGTTTCCAGTTTTTATTATTACGATTTACAGTCCGACCGAACTTACATCAATTTACACTTTAAGTAAACCAACTTATTTGTACTTAATGCGTCGCATCATAAAATAAAGTGCTTGACAAGCAAAATAACTTTTAATGAAATATAATACATGATCAAAATGGAATGAAAAATCATTGGATTTCACCAACATTGCTCAGCGAGAATCATTTAGAACAATCAATCACAATCCAACTCGGTAAAGAGTTGTACTTGTTATTGCGTGAGACCGAAGCTAACTTTAACTTATACAAATGTTTTAGCACACATCATATGTAGATTTGCCTATTGATGATTTTTCTGTTTGTTTGTCGTGATTGAGAGAAGAAGCAATAATAGCTATAGTTCATAGTTAGAAGAAAGATTAAATCTATTATTAATTTTGAAAAAAAGCAAATACAAATAATGTCTTTATGAAAGCATGACTTCAAGCATGGAAATGTCAATGAAATTAATACTCTGGCGAAGATGATAAGCTCGTGTGTCGTAACAATCGTTTACTTCTAAACCGCTCTATTGAGTTTTTTAAGTCAATTTTTGCATTAAAGAACTCGTCCAACGCCGGTTCAGTAAGAACGGAGGCGACAAACTGCTCAAATGTAATTTTAAATTCTCCAGGCAGAGGATTTCTCTGTTAAAAATTATGTACAAAATAGTTAAGATTTTTCAATAAATTCGCAATCAATAAAACTTTAGAATTGTTTAAAAAACAAACCTCTGCAGAGTCACCGGTAGCACCAACAGTAACTTCCTTTGTGTTACTAGTTAAAGGCAAACTTAAATTCTTTTTTCGTGAATTCAAAACTCCAGGTAACTCAGAAGCACAATCAACGGCATCCTCGACTTTTGATTCCTCTACATCTTCTCGATTAGAAATAGGTCTGAGGACGTTCTTCAAAGCTTTGCCTGCATCACCGAGGGACGTTAAAAGGGTGCCCACTTTAACCACGGCATGATAAAGATCTTGCTCATTCTTGTGCTGCATGAAAATATCGTAAAGGGTTTTCCACATTGCAATGAAATGAGTTTGGTTCATTTCAGGTAAGGAAACGGGGGTTTCTGATACAGCTGCGTTTCTTAAAGTAGACAGTTCATCTAAAAAGAGTAAAATTATTGGCTGTGGTAAAGTAACCATAAATGACTACCCAAAACATATATGCTTTATGCTGTGTCTTGTACCTGACTGACGACAATCCCCAGGATTCGTCCGTGATGAATTTGATGCAGGTGAAAGTGATTTAAGTGACAGCGAATCGGTCTCAGAAGTCAATGTTTCAACACTACAAAAGAATTCCGAAGCTTCTGCAGCCATTTCTGCTGTCTGGTCATCTAAATCTACTTTGAAAAGTGCATAATAAAAATCAAAAATTACAATCTTACTCATTCTCTGTTCATATGCTAACTTTGCTTAGTTTTTTAAAAACATACGTGTAGGAGTTTCTATTGTGGCATCCAATAATGGAGGCAAATGTAATATAAAGAAAAACATCAATTTCTTAGTTATATCCGCCTTTCCTGTCAGGTACATTACTTGGACGACTTCGGAGAAAGAAAGATATCCATCACAGTCAGCATCAAACAACTACAATGATAAAAATACGAATAAATTTATATTCATCAATCTACCATTATACAAAGGTTCAAAATATCAAACAGAAAAAAATACCTTAAAAATACGATAAATAAGTGGTACGATATTGGGATTTGCATTCTTTCCCCAGGGAGTGAAAGCAATGAACGCATTGCGGAACTGTTCTGCATTGATTAGTTGGGCTCCCGAATATTCATCACAGCTATTTAGAGCAGATGCTGCACCACATGCTACCTGCCATAGATGATCGCCTCGAAGTAAGAGAAATAACTCTTGTAATTCCTCTTTCTCAAACTGTACATACTTTGGAATACTTCTCATTGCGGTGCGCATCGACTGTTCCTCCAAATTTTGAACCACTTTTAGCCTATACTTCAATCGTAAGCTTTCAATTTCCTTGCGTGTAAGCAGTGTAGAAAATCTCCGATATGATTCATATATTAGTGTAGATATCGCTACACTTTTGTTATGACTTTTTTCCATTCTAGATTTCGGACCAACTGGCGTACCAGCTGGGATAGTCATTGTCATTGGTGGGCTTGGAGTTCGACTGAGGTCCTCACCAATATCAATTGGCTCTTCTTTAATCAAATAGATTCCAGATAAGTACTCGTTTAGGAGTTGCATTGCTTCACCTTCATCTTTACATTTTAGTAAGGCATCCTCTTTCATTTCCAGCATCGTAAGAGCAATTTGGAAAGCAGCTTTTACTCCCTCATAGAAGAAACAATCCATGATGTAAACTGCACAATCGTATGACATCACACTATAAAATATAAAATACTCTGTTAACTCAAATGCCAAAATGCCTCATGAATCGTTTGTACTATATGCTGTATTATATATATTATGTACCTCAAGAAAAGAGTAAGAAACCAGCTAAGACAAATCATCCCAGTCAATCCCAATTTCTGCAAGTGTGCATAAAGTTTTGGGACGTGTTTTTCCAGCAAATCATCCATGACATGTTGGTCCACCTGAGCACCAACTACACGTCTATTGTAGTAATCCGGTAACAAACGCTCACAGATTGCCACAAGTAGCCAGAATGCCTCCTCTTCACTGCAGTATAATAACAATACAGATGCAATCATATTCATCGCTTGGCAGTAACCAATCTGTGGGTTTCGATAGGCATATGCGGATAGGACTCGTCGTAATGCATTTATTCCAATTGCTTCGTGGAAGGCAGGGTGCTCTGGCAATGATCTATGTAAATCTCGTTCAATTTCATCATTTGCTTGGTTCTTTTTTGTGAGTGCTTGATCCACTAACTTCGTATACAATCCGGGATGTGTTGAGATATCATTAATAGCACCTGAGAAAATCAGCCAGACTTCAGCCCGAAACTTGTCTGGAATACCCTTAGTAATGAGTTCTGCTGTTTCCGACGTTCGATACATGGATACTCCACGACCATAATCTTCAAAATGTTTTGTCCACTTTTTATATCTGTTAGTTTCAATTTCTAAGACATCTCCGTGAATAGGCATTGGAAATACATCAATCAAGGGCTGATTTAAAACTTGATCACCTAAATCGTTTAAATGAATCTTTATAAATATCTTTCACAAACATAAAAGCTTTGTGTTTTTGTCTTGATCATTACATTGAGAATTTCTAGGATTCCTTTCTTCATCCGTGGCAGACTCAAGAAGAATGAAACTATTGGAAGAACTGCTAAGACTGGTGGAATCGCCTCCCCTACAATCGACAATACATTAGGCATCGCATAATCTCATTAATTTAGCTCGGCGCAATGGATAAGTAAAGTTAACTTACGAACGATTGTGATGTGTTTTAGATAGCAATTCAGAGAGCTTTTGGAGCAAGAAATCACGATCATCAACTTGTGAAACAAGAAATGATGTTTTGTGCTTTGTAGTGAATAACACTGGGTTTTCTCCCACAGCTTGATTTCCAGCATTTTCAATCACAAGTACATCTCTGAGAGGAATGATAACCATCAGCGAATCTTCAATCTATACATGTACGCAAATGTTATCAACTTTAATACATTTTCTTCCGAAAAAAATTGGAGATACAAACTCTTTAAACGAAATATTTTATATATTACCTTGCTTTTAAAACAAACGTAGTTGTTGGATAAGTACAGCGTGCCCTTTTCATGTCGCTTGTTGAAAGGGGTCCACATTGCACAATTAATCGTCCCATCTAATTTCTCATCCGGTGACAGCCTAAACGTTGCTCTAAATGCCTCTGAGTGGGCTCTACAATCCAAATCTCGTTTGAGATAAGACTTATTTTTTGGCACATTTTTGGATAATTTTGAAAGAAGGCCGGTATCTTCGTGAAACCCTTCTTGATCTATAAGCCTAATTGAAGCAAGAAGATTAAGATTATACAATATAACAATGCAGACTTAAAATAAATAAATTAAAAAAATTTCAACTTACTGTCTCATGGCCATGTTTGCTAGCTGTGACATTAGTTTAAAAACTTCCGACTTATTTGTTATAAACCAAGAGAAGTAGTACTGTAAACAATAAAGTATAATGAATAACTCTTCATTAACTCAACCTAAAATCAGTAGATATGTACTTTTATAAATGATTTGGATTGTAAAAACTGTTACATACATCAGTATGCCTCGTTGACACATGGATAGATTGAGGTGCGACATATGTATTGGTTTTTTCAAGGCCGACTACATCTGTCCAACGGAGAATTATTTTAGTTTCTCCTCCAAATATGTAGGAATAAAAGCACATGTGGTTCAGACTCAAATATAACCATCCTTGTCTTGGAAATGGCTTGATCAAGTAACTACATAATAATATAAAGAAAGTTGTCATTACAGTGAATACAATCATTGGAAACATGTCCTGCTTAAGTACTTCGTATTCAGAAATCAGAAACTTACCAGCATGGATAATAATTAATCAATTTTTCTTCCGGTGGCATTTCAAAAAGCCTATGAAATTTGTCAGAAGATGCTTGGAAAACTTGACTCTCCGCATCTACACGAATGTAACACAAGTATTAACAATAATAATTGCTTTCAACATGCTATCAATGTTTTCATTAGGATACAACTTGAATTACCTTCAAGTACAGGAGTACTGGGTTGTGAGTGGGCTACAAGGGACTCTATTTTGCATCTAACAAATTCGGTGATTTGATCTTCGTGATCAAAGTTGAAAAGTGTACTTAATAAGTTTTTGTTAAGCCATTCCCAATCCTCTACAATCTCTTTGGAAGTCATTGCATACGCAATCACTGTAATTTTTTAAAAAAAAACACAAAAAATTATACTTACACTGGAAGCATGATGATAAGCATGAACGGATTTAGTATAAGCATAGCCATAGCTGAAAACTCACAGTAATACACTTCTGAGTTTGGAGTCTGATGCAGTATCCGGTATGGAGGAGGTTTAGTGTCAAGAACACTGTCAATAGTCCCAACCAACAACGATGCAAGTCCTTTCTTTCCATGACCATGACCCCGTCTTTTTTGCATCGCAAAATACATATTAGTTTGCTCGGTGACCCTATAAAATTAAGATAGTAAGTTTGGATGTGTTTCCTATTATCTTGACATACACATTATATTAAGTAGCAAAAACTGGGGCAAGCTGTAAACTGTAAACTTACCAGAAGGCCCCTGCAATTAAAACTTCCTCTGGTTTCACCCACATCTTCAAACAAATTATTCACATCACCTAATTTCAGAATATTATGTACCAGCACTTATCGGGTGGGATGCGCTGCTCCTCTGGTCATCACATCAGCAGATTTGCTGTCATTATCAAAAATGTATCCATGAATATCTGCAACATAATATCATAATATGGAAATACTACGTTTTCAATTTATATTTTGGCTTTCACTGTCATCATTAGCTTGAGTCCTAGTATTTAGAACTGAACTGCGTAAGTGAACCGCATTTAACTAATACAAAAGAACGTAAAAGATCACACAAATTTCTTTTTGACGAGGTTACAACCTATACGCCCATCAAATTTGATTTAAAAGTCTATCAATTTCTATTATTTCACAGAGGAAACAGTCATTTCTTCACACAATCAGAAAGTTGTTACTTGTCATGATACAAACGTTCAACTAAATTTAAATGCACAACTTTCACGGGATGACTCACCTTCAACTCGTAAAGCAAGTTTTAAACACAAACACCTCCTCTCAAAGCATTATATTATTAGTTAGATGGAAAAGTGCTTTGTGTATTCATTCACAGTTTATCAAAAAGTACACAAGACAACTCCTTATCAGCTGATTCCTGACAATTGACAACTTATGCAAACTTAACCTCTTGACCCTTTAAAGTATTATGGACATAAATTGAGCTGACAGTTTCGTCTTGGAACAGTTTTAAACCTTTGGAATTTCAACAAAAGCTGCATCTATTTTCCATCAACATGCATTGAGGTTGAGACAAAAATGCAGAAACACATGATCTCAATTTCCTTCAATATGAGGAGAATACACATCAAGCCTCCTGCAATGATTTATGCTTTAGGGAATATATCAGAACGTTATATTACATGCTTTTGTACAGCTAATAGAATGAATACTACTGCTGCTACACAGTATAAATACATCCGATCCTCTTTTGTTCTCATCTGAGAGTAGTTTTTTTTGGTGGATTGTGTCTGGATGGATAAATGATATATAGAGTATTCCACTGGTATTATATATCAACATCAACATTCAACATTCCTCTGCCCTAAGAAGATAGGTACACTTTTATGTATATATTTTATGTATGTATTCAATGGACCTACATTATAGCAATGCACTATGCATAAAAATCCTTATATACAAAAACAATGCAATATGCTTCAAAGCAACTCATATTATGCTACATTGCAACACAACAAAATATTATCATTTTTTTTACTTTGTACTTTCAGTCATGAAAATTGTTTTTGTTGTGCTTTTTTGAGTTGAGTGAATAATAATAAAAAGCATGAAAACCCAGAGATGTGCTGCACTGTGCTTGTTCTGTGAACTGCATTAGAGCAGAAGACATGAAATTAGATGAGTACAGCAGCAGTTAGAATAAGTACAGTTTGATATGGGTTTCATTTTTATGAATTCAAATTCATGACTAAACTCCCATGAGAGCTCTGTGCTCATATCACAAAGGCGTCTTTGATAATATGAGGACATAGCATGATGCATGTATTTAGGAAGGAGTATCTGTATAATATGAGAACGTACTCGTTGACTACTCTACTGCCGAAGTTGCATTTGCATTCAAGAAAATATCTTTGGTGGGGCAACCTCGACTGTAACATTATCTTAATATAATATGTATGCTGGTGTGCTGCTGCTGGTCTGAATTTTGCCTAAAAAGTATGCGAGAATGAAGTATGAAGATTGCATGTTTTACTCACATTATGTGACATAGCAGGAGGAGGTTTCTTAACACCAAGTTACCACATCAAGAAGACGCTGTGTTGTTATTGCTGTTTAACGTACTCAAACCGTTTGTTTGAGTTTGTTGGTTTGTAGCTGTACTTTTGTTTGTGCATGAAATGTGGGTTGGTTATAGGTAGACATTGAGCCATAAAGCTTTGAAAATGATGGTGTTAGTAATCTATTATGTAGAGTAAAAGGATGCATTTCGCAATGTTGGGGCTGATGATCCAAATCCAAGCACGTCATGAGCATACATGAACTCAAACTTAAGCTCCAATGACAAGGTGACAACTGATGATGATTCATGATTTTATGATGATCTCTGGTCACTTTTTTGAGGTATTATACACATTGTTGAGGATCAAAAGAATTCGAGGGGATAGCCAGTTAATCCTTGTTGTAAAATCGGAGAGTGGAATTTCAAGAGTGGGACATGCTTTCTACTTGGATAATTATCCCTAAATTGTGGCCGCATTGTGGGTAGCAGCCGACTGGACGTGGAGAAATGTTTCCTTTGGGTATTCAAGTGTGAAAGTGAAAGGAAGGCAAAGTGGCTCACGTTTGCTAGAGAATATATAATTGGATTATATATGTATACAATATATGAGAGTCTATAAAAATCACATAATCAACTCAAAACAATTGTATCGTATAACGTTAACGTTTGTTAGCTGCTGAAGGGTTAAGGGAATTTTCAAAATGATACGAACCGAAGAATAGACATCTGAATCTACTACTACGTTATTTAGTAGTAGGTATTTTCATACCACTTACACCGTAAACACAGCTTGTAGATTTCGATTAAATACAAAGTAGCTTGATAATAAGAATGTTAATACGAACCAGTTTCATTTAATCTAATCAACTTGTTCTTGCTCGAAAAGACAAAATTATGTCAATCAGCGTTTCCTCAGGGGGAAAAACAAACCAAATTGAGTTCTACGTGCTATGCCTACTCCACACTCTCATGTACCATTTTATTATCATCGCATGCTTGGTAAAAATCCTCTCACACCCATTGTCTCCTTTGATAGTCATGTACACAGACACAAAAAGTGTACGGCACAGGAAATTCTAATCAGTAGACCTTTCTTGCTGACTACAATGAGGAAAGAGCTTTATAATCTAAAGTTCTAATAATTTTAAATATTTAAGTCATGACTTCAGATACAATTTCCGGTTCACAATTCTTGGAAAACCGAACGTACATTGACGTAGAAAATTAGAAGTTATTGAAAATTCCATGTATTTTGTCATTAGATTTTCAAAACACAATGAAATGTTCATCGAGAAGATAATTAAACAAAAGGTAAAATAATTATTGAGGTCTTGATTAAATGTTTGACTTTTTAATTCCATTTTCTGTCAATCAATATTAAAGTTGTAAGTAGGTGGTCAGGTGGTAGGTTCAAATTAGCAGTTAACTGAGCGTTAAGTGTATATGCTTGCACACTACATGAACATTAAATGAGGTATGGAATGGGGCGTATTGAGAGTCGACTGAATACCAATATCATAAAATATATCCCTGCCAGCGACACTTCTACTTAAACCATCATTAAGTGTATTTTTAGTGGCACGGTCGATTGCTAGACGTTATCGTGAATTTTTGATTGGTAGACCTTTGTCATTTCTCTCACTAAAACTGTATATGGCTTTCATGAAAATCTATAGTATGAGGTAAATCTTGAAAATTATGGGTGCTCATAATTTAGTGGTGTAAAGGAAGGTATATAATATTGCCAAAAACAGGCAAAATTGTGCACTTGTAAATTCGGCCTTTTGTCAACACATTTCTAATTAAATCTTTCCTTTTGAAGTAAAGTGCTCACTTTCGTTGGTACTACACATTTGGGATCACTTTGTGGTGATATTATTGAATAGGGATATTATTTTGTACTAGAACCTCTTTCGTAAGCTTGCATACAATTAGATTATTTCTATGCACACATAGTTGGTTGGACCAAGGCTAAGATAAATTAGAATTACTCGTAAGTAACTCATGCACAAAATTTGTTTTCGAGGCTTGCTAGTGAAGACACATATTTAATCCATATAATCAGCATGGGTGCAATAGAATATACTATTAGCATTTTAATTTACAAGGGCGTAATGAAAATAATCTCTCTTGTTGCTATGTCTTAAAAGGTCTATGGCCTACTCACCAAATTGGATGCGGGGCAAGTTGAGATTGCATAATTTAGAGCCTATAATGATTCTTGCTTACCCCGTCGATTCTTTCAGTCCCAGAATTGTAAGGCAAGCATGTTGTAATGTAACTAATTACTTTTTACTTGCTAAAAGAGTACTCCAACATGTCTATCCCAAGGCAAAAGGTCACTCCAATTAATTCTCATTTTCTTTACATTGGTGGGGGTAGGAATCTGGAATTGTACGTATTCTCATGACTCACAATTGAGCCAAGTCAAGTGAGTCATTACGATTCCTCTGCCTCCATTCATCTGGAACTACTACATCTATAAACTACACCCGAATCTTGTAACTATTCTTTCACTTAGAAAAGCCTAGACTTTTACTACTACTACTACTACTACTCTCGAGTTTAAGGGAAAGTTGGAAAATTTTATGATCTCTCAGTGTAGTAGAAGTTCAAGTGGTAGATTTTTCTCCTGCGCTCAAACAAAACCAATGATTGAGCTAAATCGAATATCACAGTTTAGGTGAACAAGATGTACCACACTAGGGAAAGTTGAATGCATGTGTCGATAGGTCGATATTATACATATAGGGTGGAATGAATCAAGTTACAACCTTCCCTACAAAAATACATCATAAAGAATCACAAAATACACAAGAACGGCACAAAAGTCAACTTGACTTCCTTTCCAAAAAGAAAAGGATGACGATTGGAGTAAAACTTCATTAAATTCATTATTCGTCTTGTGAAAATTGCGTTAGGATTGACCGACTTTTACTCCCCAAAAAGTGAAAGTAAAGAAGAGGAAGAAATACAAGTCAAGACGAACGGAAACGGCGTTTTCTTTACAGTAGGCCAACCATAGTTTTATTTTTCTTCAAGCATTTTACCGACATTTGACTTTGAAGCAAAAATTCTCCTTTATAAAAAAATTATTATGGAGGAGAAGGGAACCTAAAGACAAAAAATCAACTGTTCAACAACTCCCATGAGACATTCTATACCCATCATCCTCTCTTCTTCCATTTACATTTTTATCATCTTGTTTTCAGATGTGCCAGAAAGAAAATAAAATACACATAAAAAGCATTATGTTATCATTAGTGCCTAAATGAAAAAAAAAGCTTAAAAAGGATTCTCATCTCCCTTTCTCTCCCATTCATTACGCAGGAGAAAAGACAGGCTCGCAAACAAAAATTATTAGCACATGCTTATTCTTCCATGGCATTTGTTTACATCGAACAAGAACCGCACGGGCCGTCCTAGGCAATGGAAAGGCGTTTCTTTTGTAAACGGGAGCCAAAATGTTTTATTATGCATGTTCTAAACAACACAACTTTACGTCAAAGTCAATTCTTATTCGTTTTGTTTCCCAGGTCATTACGAGAGGAATGAAAGTAGAAAGCACTTATTACTTATAAAACATGCCACATATCCATCCATCCATTGCCTAGAAATTCTGGTGAAATTCTGGCATACCAAAGAAAGACAGAAGAGAGGAGCAGCACCACCACACACATACCATGCATCTAA
Source organism: Orchesella flavescens (assembly GCA_964034955.1). Classification (NCBI taxonomy): domain Eukaryota; kingdom Metazoa; phylum Arthropoda; class Collembola; order Entomobryomorpha; family Orchesellidae; genus Orchesella; species Orchesella flavescens. Next base: position 20,826,853 of record OZ035955.1, read on the forward strand.
TTTCATCCACTTTTTCATACAACTTCAAACCTTCTTCTTAGCTACTACCCATCCAATACAAGTAGTCACATATTTCTTTTCCTTTTGCTATTCTCATTGATGGTGTGTGTGTGTGTGTGTTTGTGTGATGTGAGTAATGTTGGCACTCTCACATCATTTGAGTTGCTACCAAACAAAAACATTTGTAGAAATGGCAAAGAGCTCCAACGACACCCTCAAAAAAAAACTTCTCAGCTCGAACTGAGGCTATATTGCCAAGGAGGAATCGACAAAATGCAATATGAAGGGCATGGACTAGAGAAAGGAAGACAAAATGCTCGAAGCAACCCAATCCATGTTTCCACAATGATTTTTACTTTGTTACACATACTTTTCCAATGCATGTTGAATGGCCCAACACATTTTTATCAAGAAACGGCTCGGCTCACACGGCTCAAGAAAGTTGAAAAGAGGAGAGAGGCGTCTCTTCTAACTAGATAGACAAGAATAATGCCGATGATACGCACAAATAATATGTAGAAATAAGGCAAACATTTTTTTCTTTTTTGCAAAGGCTCACTGATTCTCTCAAAGGGGGGAATAAGAAAATCTGTATGAAATGTGAATGCAAAGTATTAGCATAGACCATTATTGCTACAGGTTTTTAGAGAGCTTCTCTCTTCACAACTTACATACGTAGCGTACTAGTATATAGCTCCACACGTCCCACCAACCAAACCTAAAGAGCATGCTAAAATTCGTAAGTAAACTACTACGGCTTTCCTACGGTTAGAAAAGGATTTTGTGAGTTTTCCTCCCAAAAAATGTTTCAGTCACTTGTTCACAGCAGAGCCCTGCTCACCCAGTGCGAAGAAAGATGCTCTATAATATGTCTAGTTCTTGCACAACCTCATCATCGCGGCTTCAACCGTTCCAGTTCTGAAACACAATCATACGAAAATAAGCCCTCTAAAAAAACTCTTCTGCAATAAGGTATCCTACTCATTTCATTTTCATTGTATTCCATTGTATTGATACTAACGTCTGTTATAAGAGCAATTGAGCTACACAATAAGGAAATAATACTTTCCCTACATTCACTTACTTTCCATTGCTAACAAAAAAAATCCTGTATCTCTGTGGTAAGCCCAACTACATGACAAGAATAATTCCGGAACAGGTGTTCTGCTTCGTTCGTTTTATTTGCCACCTTTCCGCTTCTCCAACTTATAGATATATATGCCAGTGGATTGTATTGTATTCCTAACAAAAAGAAGAAAAAACGTCTAAAAAAGAACAACTTTTTTTGGGTGATGGAGAAGCTCTAATGTCAGTTCCTTAGTCCTAGTTTTGCACGCATTTATGATATTACTTCACATAAAACTTGGTGTGGCACGGCAGCACGGCTGACACGTTTCCATATTCCTGTGAGACCCCGGTAGAAGGAAAACCCATTCAATTAGTTTTAGATATCGACTTATTTCACTCGTCACTACTGGGGAAATGCATGCATTTTACTAAGTGAACTCTTTTTTATGATATTAATGGTGGTGGTGATAGTGGTGGCACAGTGAGTCAGGTGAAAACGAAACGCAGGTTCCCTCAGATCCAGGAAGCAGCAGTACCAGATAAATCCGACCTGTCTATATCCACTTTCAGTTGTGCCAGAAGAGGAGATGGTAGGGAAAAGCATCATGCATTTATGAGGTATGTTATGTGTGCATGAATGAGGGAAAGAGAAAAGAGGAAAATGTGTTTTTTTCTCCTTTGTAAGCAACAATGATGCATAATATGTAGGTAATCTAACTGTATTACTGATGTGGATGGTGCTGGTGGTTGAGTAAGCAGTAAGCGTATGAAAGGGGAGCGACGTAAACTGATTCTTATTTCGACCCACGGAAGCATTCCATGATATTTATCATGCTGAATCCAACCCACCATAAAAAAGTGACTTTGTGTTTTTCTGTTTGTGTGTATATGTGCGCAAGTAATCAGGATAACAGACAACATAGTCAGCAGAAAATAGGAATATTTACGGTTGAGTGAGGCAAAAATAGATACCCCCAGCAGAAGATACATGAAGAGAGTCAGTTTTTTCCTCAACGGCCACAGCCAAAATAGCCCTGAAATATGGATTTTCCCTAAAGGTACAGAAAAGCTAGAGAAAAAATCGCATATAAAAAATGAAAAGTATATATAACCAAAGTCTTCCTCTCGTACATCATCGTCATCATCATCATCATATCCTTCCGTTTGTATGTACGCTACAATACATTATGATTATTAGGAGCAAATAAGATAATAAATTCTTCTTCCCAGATTCATCTCTCTCGTTCTTTCCTTCAAGTGTGATGGAATGTGAGTGAGAGTAGTAGTGTGTCTCTATAAATGAAAATAGCAAGTTCACCATCATCATATATATTTTATACATGATACATTTTAATTCTTTCATCTTTCATAACAAAGAAGTTTTTTCATAAAACCACAAGCTGCAAAGAGAGAGAGATGAGCTGCTGCGAGTTTCATACAAAAAAGCTCCTTAACCAACATCCACAGCCAGCATGTACTGCATCAAGTGAACACAAGTTTCTGTTAGAAGCAGAGGAGCTGCTGAAGTTTATCTTCAGTGTTTCAAATATTTACTTATAATAGGATTCAAGCCTCTCAAGAATAATATTATCATCAAAAATAGTTTATCAACTTCAAAGTTCAAGTTCCAACATTTGAAAGTTATACCACTGCGTACTTCTAAGTTTAAGTGTCGTTCTGCTGCTGTGATGTGTGATCAGAAAATCCATGTATAATATTTTCATCTTGTTTCATTTCATGTATTTTTTTACTTTTTAGCCCTGGTCCTGGGGAGCTCTCATCTCATCTCATCCCAACCAAAGTAGTTTTTGTGAGCATTATGGAATGTATGTGGTTTACTCAAATGAAGATATTATGACATGACGTGACGTGTATGGGGTTCTAAACGATTAAAGAGCAGAATTGGATGGGGAGATGTGCGGTTAATTATGTACAAATTTGATGTGGCTTCCATGAAAAGTGTGGTTATAGCAGTGTTGGTGTGTGTGTGTGCGTATCTATATACCAACTCAAACAACCCCAAACAACTGGAAGTTTACAAACAACTGTTTCCCATGTTGTTCGGTCAATAGAATACTAGTGAAGCACAGGTGGAGCAATAACACCACCAGCAAAGTCCCATAAACACATTTACAATTCACATCACAACGTTGGGAAAGTGGCACAAGAGTGAGATAATTAAATGTTTTCAGTTTGCTCGTAGTAGCCGTTGTCTTTCTCATGTAACAACATCATCATCCTCACAAACAAAAAATATATACTTTTACCACCCGTACCACCTGAGACCCGCACGGTTTTCCTTGGACAACACCAACCAACAACAAGCATCATTACCATCCAAGTAAATTGTTAGTACAGTGGGAAAGGGCAGCGGAAATTGCTTTGAGGGAGAAAGCATGCAGCTTCCGTGTACATGGGTTTTACTCGTATGTCGATTATATGAACGTGAAGGAATGCTTAAAACCCTCGGCTTTCAGCTACTCTTGAACCATCTCTCAGTTCACGCTCATCCATTTAGATAATAATGCAGAAGGGCTTGGCGAGAAGACTAAGTGATTTTTGATTTATTAAGGACATATCAACTTTTTCTTTGGCTTAACGACTTGTGTAAATGAAGCCCTCATAGCGATATTTACACTTTGGCTTTGATATTCCAACCACCACCACCATACTCCATACTCGTTTCTATCAAAGAGAGAGAGAGAGAGAAAAAAAAAGAAGTTGATTACAGTTGAACTGAGAAACTAAATATCCCTATATAAACCATCATAACATCATCATGCCACTAAAGCTGAGAAGAACGCTTTCAATGGAAGATCTTCAAAATGCATCTGATGATGAGATGGATGTATTACTTTCCCCATCTGATAGCCCCCGAAAGCTATTGGAGGAGTCTGCCAATAATAATGGGGCTAGTCAACGGGAAAGAATGTTCCCATTCTCCCTTATCACAGATGACACAACCCCTCGACCAAGACCCAAACCAAATGCTGCTCCCATTATTGTACCAGTAGAAATGCCAGAGAGTGACGATTTCTTTTTGCATGGTCCACAAGCTCCTATTTTAAAGGTCGAAGGCTCTGCCAGTGACAATAGGATAAACGGTAACTGTCCTTCTATATCATCGAATGATTTCCAGTCCACAGTTCCCAGGTCGAAGAGTGTGAGATTTGAGGAACCCGAAGAGTTGGATGGAGGAGGTGAGAGTCAAGACAGTATACGAAATGTTCAAGCTCAGGTGCACACAAAATGTTTTATGTTACGATATTCAATCTCTATTCTCCCGTGAAAAAAAGACATGTTTTTGTAAGCATGAAATTTCATTAACTATGCTTGATGATCTCTGGATAGGTGAATCAAGTTACGCAAAAGATGAAGGATAATATAGGGCGACTGCTTGAGAGAGAAGCAAATTTGGATTCCCTAGCAGATCTGTCTGACCAGGTAAAATATCATGGTAGTATATAGTTGGTAGAATATTATACAATGAGCGTTTTGGAGCATTTACACTTACATTGGGCCTTGGAACAGCAACACCTGCTGCGGTTTTGAACCAAACTTGTACAGATACCAATACCAGCAGTTTTTTTATTAATTAAATAACTTCCTTCCTTTGCTAATAGTTTCATTATTCCGGAGACATTTATCGCCAATCGACGGAGCATGTTCGGAGAAAGTTGTGGTGGAGGCAACAAAAGACGCGGCTGGTTCTCACGGCTGTCTTCATTTTCTGCACGATTCTGTTAATTGTGCCGCTTATCAGCAAGCTTCTACAATAACTCGACAATATCAAAAAATTATACCTACGTTGCAATATCAATCAATCTCTACATTTATTGGCTGTATGCCATATCATATGAAAGGAGTCACTCTAAATAAACCATATCAAAATCTAAACAAACACATCAATATACTTCAGGTTGACGCTGTGGGGTGGTAAACCTTTAGTTTATCAATATATAAGGATATTTCGAGAGTTGTATAATATGGTGATGTATAAAATGATATTTTGAGGGGAAAGTATAAGACGAAGTATAGGACCACGAAGGATTTGCATAAATACACGTACGTTTTATGCGGTTCATGCTTCCAATTCTTCCACTTAGAATGTTTGAAGGATGATGATGATGATTAAGTGATGATGAATGAGAATATATATCTTATAACTACTTAAGTCGGTATTTATGTAAAATACATTTAGATGTGTATATCGTACAGGCATAGACAAAACAAGTATTGGTAATTTGCACCATTTGCAGATATTTTAGTTAATTTGGTGCACGGGGATTAAAAGTCTCATAATGGCCCTTATTTTGTGGTCGATTGGGGAGTAGTACCAAGTGAAATGCAGAAATGAACGAAACGAAATGAGAATGACGTTTGATCTGTTATAAAACTCTTCTACGCTACGCTATTATTCTACGCAGGAAAGACGCCCGTACCCATGTACCCATTCTCCATATAATATTCACTAGAAATGCTTAATCCTCTGCATCCCTAAGTCAAATAAATGTCTAATACTGATTCGAAAAGTTTGAAAATACTTGACTCTCTTGCTGAGATTTTCGTATTCTTTCCCAACTTGTTACTTTTTAACAAGGACATTTGTACTTCTGTACCGAGTTCACACAGTTCTATTTAATTTGAAAACTTTCAAAGTTTCATCATTCATAATGAAATGCCAATGAATTTATCGGCTCAGAACTTGAGATTCTAATAATAATAATAATAATAATCAGTAAGAACGAATGATCAATGTTTCTCTCAGTTTTGCATGTAATAGTACTTTCTTCAACTTTCTTCATTCTTGTCCCCGTACTTATCGAGACTTTAAATTATGAATTGGCTGAATTGAATATATATGTCTGCTTGGGTGGGGGAATAACGCAACGCAACGCGGATTTTAATGTTGAAAGTTTAGGGAAAGAAATGGCTTAAAAAGCTATTAGTTCAAGAGTGCTACCTACCGCTACCCAATGACTTGAAGATTCTGTACTCAAATTTGGTATAAAAAATGTCAGCAATAAATTAAGTTTGAGTAAATGCATTTCTCCAGTGTTTCAATCCCTGTAACTTTATGATGTTTCCAAGTATTTCCATTGCTTTTATGAAAAAAAACTCTGATATTCTCATACTCCTCAACAACTCTTACAAAAATGTTATAAATGTGCAAATCGAACTAGGACCACCGGCGTCAGCGGTCAGGATTTGCATGAATGATGAAAAAAGTTGTATTAGGAAATATTTGGAATTGTAAAATGTGAGCATTGAACATGATCGTGAAATATTTATACTACATATATATGTAACAAAATGAGATTCAAAATTATAAAGTGCCGTTTATAGATCATAGCTGATGTTGTTGTAGTGTATAGGAATACATAAAATAATATGTATGTAGATAACCTAAAACAGTCAGTCAGTATCTCTATAAATGCCTTAACTTGTTATGAACAAAATATCAGATAAATGGAGTTTGTTTGGACCACAGAGAAAGTAGAAAGCAATCAATGTTTGTACCTCCAACCTCCACAATATTCTAAATGTATGATACGATTCTGTAACGCCGATTTTGTTACAAATAAATGTGATTTTAATCTTATAGTGTTCAACAGCCATCAACTTGAGCTTTTTAATAATAATTTATTGTTATTATCAATCTTTTCATTATAATATTTTATTTGTATGGCAATCACAGTTCGTTCGTCACAACTTTAATCAGTTCGTCGATTTTTTTTTTAAAAAATCGACGGTAAAATGAGTAAAATTATAGACGTGTTACAAAACTAACTAAAACTTAATACCATGATACTAGATTATACCCGTGTCCTTTTTGAAAAGCTTATCCCAGAATTTCATTCTTTGCCTAAACGGTAGTGGGATTTTCTTCACGTGTTTATCCAACGCATACCACGTTACCTCCTGTTCCCCATTGAGTTGAGCAATAGACATCGGTAACCAAGTTTCCTTATCATCCCCCCAAACGTCTACTGGCTTCCTTGAATGCCCCCATAATTAAATATATTATAACATGCATAACACGTTTTCAACTTGATATCAAAAACTTTTTGAGAATGCTATCTCTACTACTATATATACTTACTGATGTGTAGCAAAAGTAGCCCATAAGTGTACCAAATGCTGTGAAAATAGCTCTTCATCCGAGCCACTCTCAAATTCATGAAGATCGGGTAACGAAGGAGTGAGAAACTCAATTCCATCTGGAAACACTCTAGCTTTGCTATCATCTGAAGTAAGAAAATTTGAGTGAGTTTCTGCAATATGAAGAGATTCAACATGGAAAAGAAAACAAGCAGAACGCATATATTCCCCATTGAATTGAATTCAACTTGAGCTTGTAAGCTGTAATTCCAATCCGCCCCAAGAATAGGTAAGTAGCAAGTAGTAGTAGTAGTAGTAGAACGTAAGGTTCTCAACCATTATAGCTCACCATGAAACATTGATTTAGTCCCTTGGAATGTTATAATATATGGATAAACTGGTTTGTCGTACGCGTAAGTCATTGCGAATTTCCAGAGTCCGTACACAACAACCGCTTCATACAAAAAGTTATTAAAGTTGTTGCTGTTAATCATTAGTTTTCCATTGTTCATTTCACTACTTTGGTTGAAATATAGCTGCTGTATTTCCGACAACTGGTGATAAGGAAGATCTCTGAACCGGAAGCTCGGAATTTTGTCCAACACATGAAGTAACCAATTTGTAAAGTTGTCTTTTCCCGTTTCCGATGTATTATGATGAAAATCATTTGCTAAATGAACAGAGAATGAGAATAATGTTCTACAAAATTGTCATCATAAAATAACATAACGAAAAGAGAAAATGATAAGTTTTAGTTGTAGTAAGGAAAAAATCTTTTGTTTTCATGTGTATACTTATGCTTTGGATGATACTACTGCTGTTTTGTAAGGCATTAGAATTCATTCCAACTAGAAGAGGCACTCTCTTGTATTGTCTCTCGGAGAGGAGCACTGTTGGAGGTTTTGTGAGAAATGAATTTGAGCAGAGCTTGAATCGCTTGCACTTTTGGGTTGAAGAAGGTAGAAATGGAGATGAAAAGTTGAAGTATTTCTCCTATTCAAAGTCCATACGATAAGAGCATCAAAGCTTTTTCTTTAAATGAAAAGGGTGAAGAGTACTCTTTAAAATAGTCTTTTGTGACTTTGTGTCAACTGAGCTTACTGAAATGATCTGTTGGATTCGCATAAAATCTTTTAGCCGTTTCATTCTAAAGCATTCTAGCAGCAGATGGGTAGGCTGATGAGGACATTCTAGCTCATCCGATACGGCTTTCGTCAAGGATGTTGGGTTCGGTTGAAAAGATGAAATTGGACCATGAACAATCGCACTTTGGAACAATCCTAAATCAAATGTTAAATGATATGGAATACACTTTTGCATATAGAACATTGAAAGGAAAATGAGACAAAACTATACATGTTTACACAATGACTTGTACAAATAATTTTAACTAAAAGCAAGAAATGTCAAAGAATATGTATACCACCTACCTTTACTGCTCTGAGATAAAAGCAAATACTGAACAGAAGATGCACCTGCAATTTTTGGAAACAAATGGTACAGTCTATATATATACACTTCAGTTACCGTTCGATTTGAGAGAAAATTGGAAAGTTTTAACTCAAGCAAGAAGAAAAGTTCATCAAAAATATATTATAGTCAACCTGCTCCTACTCCAGCAACTGTGATTCGTCTCTTATTGCCTCCAAATCCTTCAATATTCTCCTTTACCCATTGCAAAAACGTTATTTGATCAGCAAGACCAAAGTTTCCTGGTAAAACTTCATCTAAACTAAGAAAACCTGGATGCATAAGATTTAAATAAATTATACGATTGTTTCTCAATTCATAATATTCAACTTTGAATTTCATTTTCAAATGAATAACACTAGTACAGTACTAGTACTAATTTACCTAATGCTGAGAGTCTAAAATTAAAGGTCGCAAAAATAACCCTTTCATCCATAAAATATGAAACGTCAAAGTCTCCTCCACTTCCAGATTTAAATGAGTCCGTATGAATGAACACCACAACTGGATAGCCACCCTCATCTGGAGGCTCAACCTAATAAAGTTTCAAAGCAGGAGCAAACATATATAAGGATGCAGATGTGGGAAAGTACGTTGGAACATGTAAAACATCATCATTAACAAGAAACAGCAAAGTTTTACGTGTTTCTGTCATGCAAGAGACTTTTCGGGAAACTTAGGGTACAAGCACGCATTCAAAGTTTGCAAACTTAAGCTCTCCTCCTTCTCCACAGTGAAAGTATATTATTATTAGTGACTACATACAATAAAAACGTAACAATACCGTTGGGACATGGATGTTAGCGAAAAGACAGTCTTCTTTCCCAATGTAATGAAGACCATCTTGTGAGATCTGAGGACATGAGGACCCAAGAGATTGAGCTAGCATTGGAACCGACAAAACATCCAAGTCCGACATTGGTGTAGATTGCTAGGAAAGTAAAAGAGATCCAGGGTGTTAGAACAAATTGACACTCCAACTCCATTCATGGTCATCTACGTCGTTCTTTTGTGGGACAAATAACCCTAAACGACTGCTAATAACGAAACACCCAGAGTAGTAATGATTGCTCACAAAGGATAATGAGACGACTGTCTTTTCCTACCTCAAATCTTTTTGGAGTTACTGCATATCGTATTCCAAGGAATGCATGGTAGGGCTGACCCTTCCTGCTCCTTAGCGTTTTCCCAAAGTACATCCCGTGCTGCAGTTGAACGAACGGAGATCCATTGTGAACTTGTACTTTGTTACTGCCACTTCCACTACTACTACTACTACTGCTACCTCCGTAGACTGTTCCACCACCAGCAATGACAAGAATGTATAAGATCCCGACATGCATTATTACGCTGAATATGCATGCGGTCTAAATTGGAAGAACTTGGGCAAATAATAAAACTCAAGAAAATTGAAAAATCACATTGTTTCAGGTGCATATTTGAGGAGGCCTAGCATACACAGTTTAGCTTAGCAAAATCACAGCAATGCAAAGCTTTAAATTTTTAAACATTGCATTATGGTTAATGGGATATGTGTTAACACAGAAAATGACTTCTCAGATGTTCAGCTCCGTAAAAAAGGGCAGGATATGGTCCAGAGCTCCAGATCAATAGCATACAAATCAACATTTAGAGCTCCAACATGTGTGTAGTACTTGATACTGTCAGCTTTTGGAACATTGTGAAATGAGATGATGTATTATAGTAATAATCGGAATAAAATGTTGCACACCGTCTCTGTGCTTTGGAGAAACTGAGTTATCCAGTTGTGTGGCAGCTATTAAATTCTGAACGCATGTTACGTTCCATCACATATGGTTCTCTCCTGGAAAGTAACAATCTTGCATTAAATGCTGTAAACTTTATAAAAGCATTTAAAAGCATTGCATGAGTTAATGTTGTTATTACACACACACTCACTCTGATCATATGTCTGCACGTCTCTGAAAAAAGTCCTGATGAGTTTAATCTTCATAAACCATGCTTACAATTTTGTATATGCCTAATATAAAATACGTATGCAATCTTAAATCTGTTCGGCTTCGCTTGGCAATGTCTGCATGTATCGTAGGAGGCATATTATATGTGTTTGGGGGAATGGTCTTCTTCAGGCAACTTCTGCTTACTTACAGCATCATCATTTCATTCAAGTAAAAGCAGAACAGGAGCAGCGTATTATATGTATATAGTATTTCTAAATCACCTTTCGTTCTGCTTCGCTAAGCGTTCATACTAGTACTGAAGTCATATAGTTCTCAGAGCTCGTGCAATGCAAGTTATATTATTGCATGAAGCGTTCTTTGCTGCAAAGCAAAAGATAGACAGTTCTACTTCACCAAAAGCTATATATTATGCTGATGCCAAAGAGTGATGATGAGTATTGAAGAGGTTGTTTATCCCAACGAAACGATGCCGGGGTTGGAATATGGTTTGCATTAGCAAAGATGCTATTAATATTAAGCATGGAATTATTATCAAATACATTCAATTAATCACAGATTTATTTTTTAAACAACAACATTACTGTTTTTTGCGAGTTTAAGTTAGGTTTCAACAAGGACTCTTTCCGGTGCGTATTTGAATTGCAAAGATACGTATTATATAGCATCTAAATTACTAAATAATTTAATGTAACTGGCTTGTACAATCAACATTTTGTTTATTGTTAATCGTAGGATACTCTCAAATGCAACAACTTTTCATTTTAAGAATGGGAAATATTCTAACCTAAATATTCGTATTTGGTTTCCAACCATTGCAATGTTTCATGAAGTACCTGAAGAAAGTTTAAGTCGCATCATCGGAGAGTGATTATATATATACTATCTTATACATTTGACCGTTACACGTTGACTCATGCTAATAATTTACTCTTAAGTTTGTATCTTTAACGCACTCATTCAATCTACAAGAAATAATTATTATTTTGGAGCAGCACCTTCCGAAATTATTGATACTCACGTGTAAGAAATGCATACACTCTATGAAATTTTCTTTGCATGCTTTCTTTCCACTACATTTACAATAGATGGTAATAAAAGATAATCTAGTAGACAATCTTTACTAGTTTCTCTTATAACGCCTTTGTTTACAGTTTGCAACATGCTTCTTTTCTCATGACCTGAAACGACACTGTAAGTAAGTAACTCAAAAAAAATTGTCAAGAGCATATAAGTATCATGTATGAAGTCTATAAAACGGGGTCTTTTGTAATCATCATGGCACTTAAACTTGACACCTATATATGCTTCTTAATATACTTCCTGCTCTCACTAACACAAATGCCATATAATAAAGTAATTTGTTGCACTTGACGTATTTCCCAAGCATTTACATTGATTCCACTACTACTTTAGATCTGATTGTGATTTCTATTTTATCTATCGCAACATCAAAAGTTTGGATATACTCTACTGAGCATTTCTGGCAATAAATTAAAAGTTTTTACTCGTAAAGTATGACTGACAAATGCCATTACCTTTGTAGTGGAATGTGCGCTTGCTTATACATCATAATAAGAGAGTAAATCACAAAGTTATGCTGTTAATATAGTTAATGCTTACCCATCATGGATAACGCTACCAATCACAATTTATGTCAAAGTTAGGATATGTAACTGAACGAATCTTTAAACAACGTAAACAAAATACTGAGCAACCAGGCTAATTGTTATTCTCTAAATAAGACACGCTATGATGACAGAAATAGTAATCAATTGATATTATAGTATGTGCACTTCTTAGATCGTACTTTTTTATACTAAGTACTTCAGATGCATGCACTGCTACATACAAATATCATTTTACTACTATTAGTTTCCCCGTTTCTTCAGTCTTTGGTCTAACGGTTCTGAAAAATGCCACGTGTCTCCTGCGGGGATGAAAAAGCGAGGTTTCCACGTTTCCCCTCTCGAACTTCTTTCCCTCGCTTCTTGCCTTTGTCGTTCTTCTAAGAAGGATTTGGAGTCAGTTGCTTTATTTATTTCTCTGTACCTGATGATAACAATATAAAAATCTTGTTTAGAAGGATAAAGCAAAATTGACAAACAAACTGTCACGTAAAGGAAAAGGTTGTTTACGTACTTTAACCCCCTTGTTACATCTTTCCATAGCCTCCGAGACTCAAATACCTCTTGATGGACTATAGGTCTAGTTCTCTTTTTAATAATTTTCAACTGCCTAACGTCAACAAACTTTTCTGTTCTACCATCAGACCACTTTCCAATCATTGCTCCGTTCCATTCACCATCCACAGTGAAAAATGGCTTCTTTTTATCTTCTGGACTGAAAACTTGTGCAGATATCTATAGAGTATTTAAAATAAAATTTATTTCTTTTTTAGAACATTCGTAAACAATAAAAAATAGTTACTTACTTTATTCTTGTCACCATTAAAAAATGGTTTCGTCAAGAAGTCAACTCGTGCACTGTAACCAGTTTGAGCTGAAGATATTGTAACTTCACCACCCAACTCCACCCAAGGGACGGACAAAATTGATCTTGCATACCCGTTCGGAAATCCTAAGACGTAATCTTCCCTAGTAGGCTGATGAATAGATAGAGTAGCATGACCAATATTATTGACACCTAGACAGATGAATTACGTTACTACATTTAATATTTATAGTATTGTTTTAGATAGGGCTGCTGGTCAAAGAATATTTTAGTTTACCAATAGAAAGTCCTAAAAATTTTGATTTAGTCCATATATGAGCATTTAGTGATATTTTCTTGGAAACATGCTCAGCATAAAATGCAGAGATTGGAGGATGATGTGAGACTTGCTCTCCTAAGAATACCAGGGCGTTCTGATCACCCACCCATGGGAAAAGCGTTCCGTCTTGATTAACCATTTCTACGTTTCCAGACGGATTTACGATTCTTTGGGAGAAATGGGACTTGTGAGATTCATCTGGAGCATCTGCTGCGGTCTTGGAGGAAAGGCAATCCTTCATATTCCAATGGCACTGGAAAAATTCTCCAAGTATAGGATTATATGGCTTTTTTGCTACTTCCGACGGTCTCCCTGCATGAAAGGCCCCTAGGTACCACCTAAAAAATTTACAAAATACACATTATGTCAGTGACACACGCACGTTAAGTTAATTCAGGTAATTGATGATTAATTTATGGGTTTTAATAATAGGAATTACCTCAAAACTGCTACAATTCTATCTTTAGGATTGGTCTGATCAGCAATTGACACAAACATATCAGGATGAGCAAAAAAGTCAGCATACATTTCTAATAAGGAACGTCGTTCAAGAATAAATGTTGGCAGCACAACTTTTGTCAAGTCCATGCCAATCTTGACTTGTGATATTAAATGTGATAACACGGATCCATGATTTTCTACAGATCCTAAATCATCCTCTGGTGCATCGTCTTCATATAAAGAGTCCCAATCAAAGTCTTGACTAATGCTGCCCATTTCTATTACACTGACAGCATCTGAAGCCATCCCACTCTGGTCTTTTGCAATGTCAATTGAGACAGGGATGTCGGTAGCAGGGTCTGTTTTGCTAGAAAACAAAGGAAAGATATATAGTTTACTTATCGTTAGTATTCCAAACCAAAAGTAGCATATAGCACAACCCAACCTTGCTACATAAACTAATAAACACGGCACCAATGTCATGAGCCATGAAATTCACTGTAAAAGCTTATAATAACATCACCAAAAAAAGACACAGTAAGCGATACACAATCTCTGTTTTCCAGCAGTATTTTTGATACAGAGGTTGAAGTTTGCTACAAAAATACACATACCTTCGACCACAGCAGCAACACAGCGTCATTGCAAACTCAAAACAATACCCATAATAATTTTCATCCCCAAATGAAAGTCAAAATGAATTACTGCCACCAGAGTAAAAGAGTTCACATGGCATGATTACAAAACTAACTTTCTTCACTGACGTTCTAGTGCCCATGCAATGCAAACCTACTCTCTGAAATTCCTTAATATTATACAGTGTAAGTTGCTTTGGTAAATCTAAGGAATCTAAAATACAGAAGAACTCAAATGGTACTCGCCCAGCGAGCACTACAGTTGGTTAATGTCACATTTTTTGCAGCATATATAACATCAACAAAGATTTCACTGACTGACTGAGCCATCAAGATGTATTATTATACCAATACCCAATAACAGTAGTATAATAATTTAATCACCAACCCTTGCCCATGTTTATAAATATATTTTTAACAGGCTAACGTATTTAATTATTGGTAAATAGGGCATTTGGCATTATTATTAAGAGGAAGCATTTGTATAACTTACTGTTGTTCCGTTTCAAAATCTTCATTTGCGTCATAGAAGTCTTGTTCATCGTCTGAACTGGAATATGAAATGAAGACAGGGTTTTTCTCATTGGGAGAAATGGGTGACTGGCCTACAAGTGATGAGTTTGGCTTAACATTCCGCTCATGGTGTATTGGAGAACCCTTGCTTTCTCCCGAGCTAACGGATTCACGACACTCAGACCCAAAAGCAATTCCAGTTTGTACTTCCGGATCGGAGTAGTGTAAAATTACTGGAGCTAATTGACCAGTAATTGGAAAGGCCGTATTCTGAAACAGTTTAATTAATCTATTTAAAAAGTTTCATGATAATCAACTCACAAATGTGACAGCAATATAATTTAAAACATAAAATACCTTTGCAATTTGAAGAAGAACTATACTATGTTTAACTGCTTCCAAATACTCATTTGCTTTGCTGACTAGATGTCCCAATTCTGGCTTAGATTCTAATGCCATAATTTGCTGTATTAGGAGTTGTAAATACGCATCTGCTTGAGCCAAGCATTGCTCAAATCTACGTAGAGGTTCGTCAGTGGTTCCAGCCATGTTAGCTGCGAAATGAAGTGGAAGATAGGAACCTGGGCGTAATCTTGTGTGCTTTAAAATGGTATCCTCCAGTGCTCTTACCTACACATTGATTGACATCTTATAGAAACACAAACACACAAGAAAAAAATTATAAAAAAACTAAAAAGGAAAATGATGGAATGATACCCAAATTTCTCGTTCCTCGGCATCTTTTGCTTGTAGATGAAATACTTTTGCATCAACAGTTATTGTAAAATTTGCATCCTCCTCGTCATCTATTCCTAAAACAGCTCCTTGAAGACGAATACAGCCACGCCGTACACCTCTCCGCATCTTTTCTTTGCTCTGCAAACCAGAAAGAAGGACAGTGATATTCAGATTTAAAATATTCTAATTCATTTAAGGATGCCATCATCTATTTAAATGAGATTACTAGGGATAAGGTAAAGAAGAATCTACATGAACATTATCAACATTTTTAATCCCAATAATCCCTATTTTTTATGTGTTGAAAGGTCATACAAATAATAATAAATGCTAATACTTTTTTCATGTAAATCTTCTAACTAAAGTAATGAATATAATACAAGTACAAGCTACATTATCATTTTGATGATTCTAAAGCAATGGTTCTTACAGTGTAATAAGAGAGCAGTCCCGTGTTTTCATCTAATACGAACCACCGAAACTGCCATCCTTTCATAACATTAGTCCATTTGCTAAGGGGTCCTTCCATCAGCGAAACTCCTCCTACAGCAGTTATATAATGGATAACATTAAAAAAACTTAAATAAATAAATAATAGCAAATACTTTAAAATACTTACCCGAATTTTGAATTGTCACTCCAGGTATTCCTAGCCCTTGGTGTGTAGCGCTGTTAGGAATACCACCAATGGCTGACGCTGACGAAGCCATAGCCATTGTGCTAGTGATCCTTTACTAAAACTCTAAATTATACAGATAAAATGAGGCTCATGCCTATGCCTGTCAATTATGTCAATACATACGAGAATACCAATTTCCAAGAGAAAGCGTAATAGATACATGTACTTGACTAAATTGTAGTAATTCTTATCATATCATCATGCCATAGCATTGTGGTAAATTTTCATTACAATAATTTTCAACCCTGTATAATCATAATCTTGAATACTCAAAAAATGGATGACAGTAGTAGCTACATGAAAACCTAGCTTTCACTATATTACAAACATCCAAGGCAAAAGCTATATAAAATCTTGTGAGGCTTTTGTTCAAATAAAACAAGTATACACTAACTAAAATCTTTTAAACCCCCTTTACGTTAAAATAACCAGGGATGAACACAATTACATGTATTTCAATTACATGTAATTCAATTACGTAATTAATTACATTTTTGTAATTTGTAATTGATAATTGAGCACAAAAATCCAAAAAGTAATTAATTACAGTAATTAATTGAATGGGATTCGTGGAAATGTATTTAAATACATTAAAGTAATTCAATTACATTTTTGACATTTCTGGGCAACATTCTACTCACAATATGACTAAAAATGAAAAATCAACATTGAACACTGCACACGGCAATTGAAAATTTTAAAATTGTTACAGTGGTGGTAGTGAGCGACCTATAGTTTCTTTTATAAGCATCTTTTTACTGTTATAACAATTGATTTCCAATTTTTGGCTATGCGGTGACTGGGATTTTAATAACCAACTGTATTTTGTATTTTCAAATGTAATTAAATACTGTATTTTGTAATTGGTAATTGTAGCTTTACCCAGAAACATGTAATTGAATATAAATGTAATTGCCGCATTTGAAGTATTTGGATAATTGTAATTTGTAATTGAAAGTCATGTAATTGTTCATCCCTGAAAATAACACAATTATTATTTTACCAGTTGTGCTTGATCCGATTGCGTATCTTCCAGTTAACCCAAAACCCAACGATATGTTATTGGTGATTGGTGTAGTAAAAGTATTTATGAATTTTCGTTAGTAAATTTTGCAACCTTCGTGCCCGTGCTAATAGTTAATGCTAATAATGGTATGTTGTATGTTACATTTTACATAACCCAAATATGAGTATGACATCTGCTTACTTCCACTACTCGTAAGTCACAAATCTTCTCTATATCATCATTATCCATATTCGTACGATGATGAAGAATGAAAGCTCGTCAGTCAGATTAAAGCAACTAAGGTTTAGTGCGTGTCTCTTTTATATAAATTCTGCACTAACGCTGCATAGTACAATATGAATGAGCTCACTATTAAACTCAACTCAAAAAGATCATTTAACGCATTACTAAACACAGAGGATCTTTCACCGTATCTAATATATCTCTACTACACTGAACAGTTTTCTGCTTCTGCATAAACTTTTTGCACTATTAAACCCACGATATAATTGTCCAACCAAATGATGCGTTTGGATCCTCCTCAATTGATGACGTCACAAAATAAAGCAAACAGTTAACGTAAAATGTCCAGACAAAGCTACATAAACTGGAGAAGCGAGAAGCGTGCCCATTTCCCACATAAACTAATTTATATACTTTTTGTAAGTAATATTCCTCCACGTGTTTTCACCGACTACTATTTCTCCGTGCTCCTTTGCACATCTCTACTAAAACTATGAAAGTAAAAAAGTGCTTTCACATTTTTTTAACTTAAGAAGCAACGGATTTATTTGCAAAATTTTTTTAAAAACATGCTACATTTATACTTTTTCACAAGTACAAGTTGCTGCTGATTATGAAATTTGTGACTTTCACATAAATAACATAATACGGTATAGGATTACATAGACAAACATGCACTTCTTGGTTCTTTTGGAGGTGACAAATTTCGCAATTTCGCATAAACATAAAAAACGGGATATACAATACGGCAACGGCAACTGTGGTGTACACACACATACCAAAGAGTATTTTATGTATGTTTGTTGTGCATTACTTTACATTAAACAGTAGTGTACTACTATATAAACCAAGAAGGGGATCTTACCAGAAGCTTCCAATGCGTCAATGCGGATTTTTAAAATAATTCCTCGACCTTTTGTACGTGGAAGTGATGATGGTGGTGGAGTGGAGTTGGAGTAGCAAGCTGGTTTATCAGCATTGCTGCATAATAATAATAATAATTAAGAGAGAAACTGTGGAGAAAAGGGGAATTGAATCCACAAATAACAAAAAAAACTGCATCACATATTCACATCATCACAGCTCAAGATCAGATGATCCTGTCCTGATGTTGGTGGTGGTTTGGATATTATGGATGTCTTGTGCTCATGCAATAGTAAAAAAAGACTACAAAGGAGGAAAAAACGGAAGGATTGAAAAATGTTTTCACGTATTCCCAACTTATTATCCATCCGCATCCAGTAGCAGTAGTCCTTCTACATTCTAAAGCTAACACTAACACTTCCCGATTCCTCAGAGTGTGAGTGATGAAAATGATGATGATGATGATGACATTGTATTATGGAGAAGGAATGGCATAAGGAATATCCAAACCAAATGGATGATAGGTATATTCATATATGCACCAATATGAATGTATGTAGTTTGGCAAGAAGTTTGTGTGTAGTAAATGGTGCAGAAGAAGGAGCAAAGACGGTATAGAAAAGCTGCACCCAGCCAAATAATAGTCAAGTTACCTTTTTTTTATTTGTATTGTTTTGTAGCATTCATTGTATTGCAGATTGTAGTGTTGTATGTGTATTAATAAGGGATACCCATCACATCATGCTTCAAAGTTTAATATAGTTCAGTCAGATCGACAAGCGGGTTGTAGTTGTAATGCATTTATAGCGTTTTGTTTCCTTCTGCCTTAATACTGCCTTCTGGGTTATGTTCAGCTCTAGCCTCTAGCCTCTAGCTTGCCTAGCTCTATTCTACCGCAAGGGCTGTTGAAGTAGCAAGGCTTAACTTTTTAACCATAAAACTAACATCACCACCATACGATCAGGATCTTTGTTCGTAGCTCATTCATTTTATAAGTACAAGTATAGGGTTTACTACTATACGGATGTTTGTGGCTTTTTTGGGGATTTTGTTGGAGCTTATAGATCGGTCAATTTTGTATGTACACGTAAGTACTTCTCCTAATGTGAAATATGGGTATTGACCCGTTCATTCAGACAGGAAAGAAACCAAAATCTATCTGTGTGTCTGCTTTTTAGATCCGATCCGATCTGCCTTTGGGTTTTGGCCACAAATCCGTTGGAAATGATTAATTTTATTGAATGAGCTAGTACATACTACATCACCCTACATCGAATTCTTACATATAGTCAAGTGGATCAAACCAGAAATCTTTTATTGTTTCTAATTTCTTGCCCCACCTTCGTGTTTGTATCATTCACGCATATTACATGTATTAGCAGGTCACCATGTAAAAAGGGGCTACTTGGTACCATATAAAAGTTCATGCGATTGATAATCCTCATTAGCTCTTCTACATCGGAGCAACTTGAGATTAACCTATTTTACCAAAATGTATCATTTGCCTGTGTAGATATCACTATCAGCATTGCAAAACTTGAAGAATGATAATGAGAGGAGAATGGAGTATACTTATGATTTCCTAACATCAATGCAATGAGTAATGACTGAAGATAAAATTTATAGTATGTTCTTAATAAAATGAGTTTCCGGTCAACTTCTTATGGTATTATGACAATGTTTTACATGATTGGGACATATCGGGACAATCCTCCCAATATGCATGCCGTAAATTGCATTGTAATTTGTAATCAACTGATTTGTTTTAAAGCATCAATGAAATCTGGGTCTTACCCATATAATCTCAAATAAAAAATTTAATACATACATTTATATGGTCATGTAAAGGATGATTTATGAAACTGATTATCTTCCACTCAGGTGATCTTCGTCTGCAGTCTGCACATACATACTACATATAAAATTAACAGGTCAACCATACTAAAAATTAGTCATCGTCCTCCATCGAATAATCAAGCTTATTGTATACCCATTCCACGATCGGAAACGTCTTTTTGTGTGTCAATCTCTAGCACAAATTAATCTTGTATAAGGTATAACCAATGAAGAATTCCTTGTTCTAGGCATAAAGATATCATCGAATAGATACGAAATCGCAGTGTAAAGTACAAACATGAAACATGACTTGATTGACCATTAATCAGACCAAACATTTACTTAAGTTAAGTAATTAAGTAAACATTTAATCCCTAGTACGTGTATTTTGATGTACAAAATATCATGACACAGTCACACAGTATACAAAGATGACAAAAAAGCAAAAGCATTTTTATACATACATGAATGGGGTGTCGAGAGATTTTAACTAGCAGCCGGTAAACTCTGATGGTTTGCCAACTCTCAACTTGCAAACATAAAGTCCGAATTAAAAAGCTTATATGCACAGGTGACAGATCAACAAATTTCCTTATGTATTTTTTTATTCCAATTTGTTTTTAGAGGTAGTTCCCCTTTGGATACGTGGAAATCTGGATAACCGAGATTTCAGGAAAAAAGTGGTAGGTGTGTCTATTATAATACAGTCATTTAAGATTATTATCAAAGGATAAATTTTTATCAGCGTTGGTCGCTGTTTCAAAAGATGAAAATTTTTTGCTTTTGTAGTGATGTCATTTATAATTCTTTTGAAATTAAATAGTAATTCAATGATGTCCTAGAAGTAATTTGATAATTATTATCGTGTTTGATTTTGTCTCAAGGTACTACTCCCACCTCTCGATTTCTTCCCGGTACCTGTACACAATCGGAGGCTTTTCAATTTAGTTAGCCAATTGACAAATTAAATCTCCTACCAAACCATACCAAATGTCTTGGAAAAAATATTTCTGAAAATGTAAAACACATTCCCGTTCGTTTAATCCGTTCACAGTAGTGGTGGTCACTTAGTTCCCGGAGGTCGGAGTGGCGTAGTAAAAGCATATTTATAAAGCCCCACAACGACGGACAACTAATAATTATCTGATTGTAGCAGCTGGGGCTGATTGCGACAATCCAAGATTTAATTGCCAACAGTCGACAATCAGCTACACGGTTTAGTTTAATGACGATAATGATGTCCCGATCCAGAAAGTCTTCATTTTTAAATGATTACGATGGAAAAGCAAGTTTTGAACCACAGGAATTTTTAGCGGAGGAGTTTTCTGTTGATGAATTTATTCAGAATAAACGAACTCGTGTGCCATTAGATGTACTTCGTGATGACTTGGGAAGTCATTTAAAGTTTTTACGTTCATCTCTAATCGAACTGATTAATCAAGATTATGGCCAGTTTGTTAACCTTTCTTCCAATTTGGTTGGTCTTGATGGAAGGATTCAAAATATAGTCGGGCCTTTACATAGAGTGAAGAATGAATTAAATGTAAGTGTTCAAAAATGAGTCAAATGTGGACTGGGTGGCAATTTAAATTTAATATTTTATCTTTACATTGTGAAAGTATCTTCTTATCTTGTCTTTTTGTTTAAAGGTATACGTACAATCCTTGGATAGCACTATAGAGTCTCTGAACTCGGAGCTGAATTTGAAAAGAGACATACGCGAATCTAAAAGACAACTACAACTACACAAAATGGCCTTACTCGCAATTGAGTCATCTGAGAAACATATTCGAAGAGTTCCATTAAATGTGTCAACTGAAGAAGACTTTTATGCATTATCATCATCCTGTGAGGAAATAGCAAACGCACAGTTCCTTATTCAAAATTGTCGAGAGTCACCCATGTCTTCCGACATTAAGAAAGTATGGACGTTTTTTTAAAAAAAAAAATTATCATTAGTTACTCTAAGTACATGTTAACACCGGTGATATTATTATGAAATGATGATGATTGTTTAATTTTTCTGTGGTAGAGACTGAATTCTCTGATAGATGATGCGTTAACGCGAATGAACACACTGCTGAAGCGTCATTCTGTCAAGAAGGATAGAGATAGCGCTGACAAAAGTGAATCCCTTGTAACAACGCTGCTATACTTATACGTGGAACTCCAGAGAGTTTCTGTGGCAGAACAGATTTTTGTTTTGAATGTTTTAAAACCCGTCTGTGATGAAATTCTGGCAAAGAAAGGAAATATTGCGTCACTGTTGGATGAAGTTGAAAAGTTTCTCCTAGATTCACCAACAATCAAAGTTTCAAAACAGCTGGAAGAATTTTCTTGGATGTCGAATTATAACTTTCTTTCGAACTGCGTATTGCCACATGTAATAGGGATTCTTAAGAAGAATTTTCCGCATATATGGTCACCTTCCAATCCCGACACCTTTCATTCTAATTGGATACGCTGTGAGACATTCATAAAGTTTCTAGAAGATATGATGCCTTCCATTGAACATTTAGAAAACTTTAGAGAAACGGAAACACTGAGGGATTTTATCTCAAAGTGGCAGTTTCCTGTTTATTTTCAACTCAGGTAACGCTAAAATGTTTCGATTCGATTGGTTTATTTGTTCGCTACTCTTTGTGAAAGTTATAATTATAAAATCACATTAATATTGCAGGTTTCATTCATTAGCTGTTGAGCTGGAGTCGGCTCTGGATGATGTAATTACTCCTTGTGCTACTTCCGATTTTAAATTAGATTCAACTCGAATAATGATTAAGGTTCTCAAGCAGGTAAGATTTTCGTTTATTTATTTACATTGTAGTTTATCCTTTTATATTGATTATATTGGAGTATTTATTTAATATATTTAAAATTTTATTCGTTTCAGTGCTGGGACTCCGATAAAGTATATATTCAGTATATATCTGGAAGATTTTTGAAAGCCAGTGCCTTGATAGTATCTAGATATATCAAAGCTTTGGAAGCTGAAGTGTCTTCAAAGGAAGATTTAGCAATAACCATGCTTATAGACATATACTGTGATCTCAAGTTAGCAGAGTTAATTGTACAGCAAATTGTTTCTGAAAAGTTACATTTCCAGCTAGGAACGCTTCCTTGTGCAGTAGTGAAAGAAGCCTCTAGTCCTACCCTTATGAAGTTACCTGCAGCTGCAGACAATTTTCTGAGAGATTTTCAGTGGCAGCATGCTCGCCAGTTCATCGAAAACCGAATCACCCACATTACTATTACACAAAGCTCATCCAGTATTTCATTAGTAACAGATGTGCCTAGATTATACCGAAGAACAAATAGAGAACTTCCTACAAAGCATGGGGAATATGTAGACAGCATACTACAGCCAATAAATAATTTAAAAACTACCGTTCAAGGTTCTCATCAGGGAGACCTATGGGACAGCGTGGGATTTAATATTGCGAATCAGATTTGTCAAAGGTATGTAAAATTTTCAACTGACAAATTACTGACAAAATCTGATCATTTGACATGAATTCATAAAATTGTATTTTGATTCTATAGATATAAAACCCAAGTTGATGAGGTGTTAACATCCGTGCTGAAAATGGAGGAAAGTCTGAAGCGTTTAAAGAAAGTCAAAGGACAAACTGCCAGCGGGTCAGAAAATAATAAAGTCCTTTCAGATGATGACAAAATTCGAAGACAAATTCAGATGGACATTAATTACTTTACGCAGCAGGTATGGTTTAAACATAATATGCAATGCTTACAACGAATTTTTTATCAAAATTATAGAATCTTAATCGTTTTTTTTACTTTAATCTGTTCCACTTTTAGATTAATACATTTTTTCCTTCCGTGGATACTTCTCCATTAGTAAGCATGTTTGACAAAACGAATGGTACATTATAGCGACTTCTGAATTTAATAAAAAACCTTTTAAAACAAATCCAGTAGTTGTAAAAAACTCATTATTATGCGTCAATATTATTTTCTTCAATAATTTTATCTTTACATCTGTTACTAATGTAATTTCTGAAAAATTAATCCGAGTCCTCTGATGATGATGAAGATCCAGATGAAGAGCCTGAGCCTGAATCTGAGTCTTTATCACTTCCTTTCGGAGTTCCCTTTTCTGAGCCAGAGGAAGCATGGTCTTTGTCACTTTCATCACTAATAATCCGTTTCGGTGCTTTCGGTATTGGTTTTCTATCTTCTGCAATGACAATAATTATTAGTATGAATGCAAGTAAAGTTCAGCCAGCTTTGTTTTTTAAACTTGTTACAAACTTACCTGTATCAGATTTCTCTGAATCCGAGCCACCTGAACTGGCGTCTGAATCTTTGCGCATTTTCTCCTCCACAATTGATTTTAATTCATCCTCAACATCTTTTTCTGGCTCGGCTTCTACTTCAGCGTCAGATTTCTCAACATCCGATTTTTTTTCTTCTTCTGCCTCTGACTTTTCTTCTTCCTCTTCATCCTCCTCCTGGAGGGGTTCCAACTCTCTTTCTCGCTTTCTCTGGAATTTGTAGTCTGAAGAAGTTAGTGGAACGTGCTTCACACACAGCTTGGTATTCAATTGTTGGTGTGGCCCACGTGTTCGACGTTTACTAAGTCGAACTCTGCAAGTAAAAAATGAAATTGTATGAGAATGGAAACGGAAACTATTTGGGTTATAATTAGAAACCAAGTTCCTCTTAATAATGAATTTAAGTACCTTGTTTCCAATTCATTGTAGAATACTCCATTTTCACGAATAACGAAAAAGTAATTTTCTTCATAACCTTTGGTCGCTTTACTCTTTACATTCCAATTATATTCTCTTGCCATTCTATACTCATAAACATCATCAGCATACTCTTGTTCGGCATCTTGGTCCCGTTTCCTTTTCGTCAACGTTTCCTCCGTAGGTAGAAAGTATGCAACAAACTGCTCCCCACTTTCATCCATAACACCTCTGTAATAATACAAACGGAATACTTTTTGAATTTCAAGCATTAGAGCAGAAAGAGCATTATTATCTATGTCGTTTAATTTGAGCTCAGATATCTGTTTCATAAATTTCCCATCGGCAAACAGTCTCCTTTACAGATTGCTACCACAGAATGCCGGAGCTACTGGATTGAAAATGCTCAATTCAATTCACGGAAAGCATAATATGCTCTCAACATGAAAGAAGAACTAAATTCAATCCGAGTTATCTCAACGAAACATCCTACTATTGAATAGTAAAACTGTTACGGAGGACATTCAACCTCGAATTCGCCTTTGTCCAATCATCGCTATTGTTTACACTACCAATTAGTTATTACTGAATTTACTGATTCGTACCTAATCATAGCTTGTGACATCTCCTCCAACTGGGCAGGTACGGAACGCCCAACAGGAGCAGGATCAGAGTCAAATATAACCTGTCAAACAGAAGGTAGAATGAGTATATATCTGTAATCTATAAACTGGAAATTTGGCAAGAGCTCTTGAATTACAAACCTGAGCACATGGGTATTTCCAAAGGGCAAAATCGGGGAACACGGGAAGTACTTCAACGGGCACCACACCAGGTTTGGCAAAATGGCTATCTATTGGCTTCATTGCATCTTCAAATGTCTTTTTAATATTCGATATCTATAATGATGTGGGGAAAATGTTAAAGTTCCTCATCCATGGTCAAAGTTTAATTGTAAAAATACATAATATCAGTTGTTAGTATATACCTGAGAATCTCGGTCCATATAATGCATCTCCTCCTTTAGACTCTTCTTAATAGAATATCCGACCTTGGCTTCAACCTTCTCAATAGTTTGAGGCTGAAACCTTGTCTGTTCCGTAGAAATATATTCTGTTCTACGAAGCCAAGACACGCTCTTGGCATGATGTCTACTTCGCTTTTGATTTTTTTGCAGTAAATTGTCATCTTCTAAAAGTCTTTCATCCTTGGTATCAAGATGAAGTGATGCGTTAGCTGGAGCACTATACGCATTTGGTATAACTAGTTCTACATCCACTCCTAAATCAGGTTCGGTTAAGACTTCATAAACATAGTTTCTTTCCAGTGAAGTTGTCGAGTATGTCACAAAACGATTTGAACCAAATGGGTAGGCAATAAACTTTGGGTCAAACGGCAGATCCGGAAGCGTATTGCTGTATTTGACCCTCGTAACCAGTTCAGATCTAAACATACGAAAAATACCTCTTCAAGCAAACATTCCACAAATTCGTGTCACATGTATGAAATCAGAATGGTGTTTATCAAATTACCTTCTTTCCGAGGAAGATCCACCGATTGGTCTTGCTGGCCTTTTCTCGCCTTGATTTTGTATCGTAGGAGTTGGGATTGGTGACATCGTGAATCTAATGTGTATGTCTATTAGAAGGATAATAGATAGTGCTATGTATTATTATCATTATTTAATCATGTCGGCATGCAAAATATAAAGGAATCACTGGAAAGGAAATATGCATCTAGCTGAAACAAGTAAATTTTAAATTTAAATTACCTTCAACCTTCAGCAGCCTTCCCAAATTAAAATTATAAAAGCTATTTTTTTGAGAATTGGGTATTAAAACTCATCTGTATCTTTATTCCAGGCATTGGCTATAAGTAAACTAGTACACATAACAGTAGTATACTGCTGGCATCTCCAACTACCAACTACGGATTCAAAATCATAAGTTTTGACTCATAGCTAACTCTTCCAACACCGGCTACTTAAAGGGTATATAGTATACAGCACCTCTACATTTTTAAAGTGTTGTATTCTTTTAACACAAATGAATTGGTCTGTGCACACAGTTATGCTAACTTTAAATCCCTTTCAAAACGTCACTGGTTAAATTAATTTGTTTAGATGCTTCTTTCTCCTGTTTATACAGAGTTCCAATTTTATCCTTCGCCGCAAAATGCTTGGGGAGCACAAGCACACTAATGAGTTGAATGTATTCTAAAGTAGTGCATGAAAATGTACACAAAAGGATGAATCTCAATCCAGAATAGGGCATAACACAATGCCCCAGTTCTTTTTATGTACGATGCATCTTTAGTAATGCATTTATACACAAAGTGAAAGTATGGTTTTGGCTTTGGTAATATATCACTTCTTGCTTCAGAGCTGTCCTGTCCTTTCGAAACTTTCGTTTTTGCATGACATGGCGAAAGTATTTTCTTAATTATTAATGCAGATAATATTAGCATATGCATAGTTTAATTGTCATTTTACCTAAAGCTAAAATGATAGTTGGATCTTCATTAATGAATAAAAACATGTTGTCGCTGGAGAGGGAGCCATTAACCATGAACGATGATAATAATATGCGTGTGCTCTCTGTAAAACATCTAAACTAATCAAAAAGTTAAAGAAGTAACTTTGTGAACATTAAATGAAAGGTTAGTTGTAAAGAACAAGATTTAGTACATAGACAGCACACAATTCATTTCAAGACATCTAATCTACGTGTTTGCTCTCTGTAAAAGGTGGTGGCCCTTAAAAGGGCCGTTGGTTTTAGTAAAACTTTCTTTTACTCTGTTTACTGGGCCCAACCCAACGGCCCTTTTAAGGGCCACCACCTTTTACGGAGAGCAATAAATGACATATTAGTTATTAATATGTCATGGGTAGATAGTAATATATTATATGAAATGAATTATATACGGAGTATGTACAAAATTATTGTTCAACTTCAACTATCCTTTCATTTTCGATAATGTAACAAAGAATCATGTGATTTAATAAATATATATAGGAACGTACATAGTAAACAATGATTTCTCGGTTACAGCAGATAACAATTACTGAAAATGCATTTATACTGCTCACGTCAGTAAACTGTAATTTGGTAAATATACTCCAAATTGCGTAGCACCTGAAGTGATCACCCCTCATATTATCTTTTAATTTTGCGTGTTAATTCATTATGTGGATATTTGTTGTCATTTGACTTTGTGTTCCACCATAAGCAGGGTTAGACATAATACGATTGATGCGGAAAAGCTGAAAGACTGCATAATGTGGCGTTCGCACATACCCACTTCTCGCAGTTTTCAGCTCGCTTCTTGCCGAAAAAAGCGAGCTGCGTGTTCGCACCAGTCAAGCAGCTTGCTGCGGCAGCTTTTTTTTTTGCTGCCGCTTTTTTTATTTTTCGGTCGATGTTTTTTTCGACAAGCGTAAAAACGCGTGAGTGTTCGCACATCGACTTTTTTCCGCTCAAGCAGCAAATTTTTTTACGCGCCGACAAGAAATTTGCAGCTTCTTCCGAAGAAGCTTTTTCTGCTTGTATGTCGCTTTTTTTGCTTTGCATGTGTATTTTGCATGATTTTTTTTTGTTTCTCCTTACCCACTATAACCAACGATAGTTATTGTTTAAGGTCGACCTCGTAATAGTCATTAATCACCGGAAACATAAATTAATTGTTTAAAAGTGAAATATTGTTTATTGAATTAAGTAAACATTATTCAACATTTTTTGCTTAAAATGAAAGAGATGATGCTTTGAAACTTCTGCTGTGAAATATTTAAATTAGCAGCTTGCTGCATTTGCGTTCCCATCTGCTTGAAGACGCAGCTGGCAGCTAGCATCTAACTTTTTTCTGCCAGCAGCTTACTTTTTGCTGCTTCGGTTTTCATTAAGTGCGAACACGCAGTTTTTTATATGGAAACACGCAGTTGGCTGCAAGCTTTTTTCTGCTAGATGTTTTCGGCCAGCTGCGAGCTGCGAGAAGTCAGTAAGTGCGAATGTGCCTTAACCGTTTGGTGGTGACCAGGCACGTCCGCACTCTTCCTGGATTTTGGTATATAAACCAAATTGCAAACAGACAGCTATGTCTGCTCGTGAGAATCCAGTTTTGCGAACAATTCTACTTTCCAATCAACAACAACCTGCATTAAGCATGGCTAATACCAAGCCAAAAGTAGTAGCAAAGTCTGAGGGAGAAAAGAAGCCAGCCACTCATCCATCCTCTGCTGAAATGGTTATTGAAGCCATCACCAAACTGAGCGCCAAGGGAGGCTCTTCCCTCCAAGCCATCAAGAAGTACATCGCTGACGTGCACAAAGTGGATTTGCAGAAGCAAGGAACTTTCATCAAGACAGCCCTGAAAAGGGCGGTTGAGAGTGGAAAGCTGATTCAAACCACGGGAACGGGAGCAGCAGGGTCATTCAAGTTGGCAGTCAAGCCAAAACCAGCAAAGAAGCCAGCTACCAAGAAGAAAACTGCTGCTGCTACTTCTCCAGCCAAAAAATCCGCAGCTACCAAAACGAAGCCATCAGCTGAATCAAAGGCCGCTGCAACCAATAAGCCCACAGCAGCAAGGGGAAAGGCACCTAAGATCAAGCTTCCGAAGACAGACTGTGAGTGCCAGCGCTCCAGCTAAACCCAAGGCAAAGAAATAAGGATTTTGGGATTATCACTTCATTTTTAAACCAACGGCCCTTTTAAGGGCCACCAATATTTTCAAAGAGCGATTAAAATAAGAGAAATAGGATTGTTTCGTTTTATGAATAAAGTTAGAACCTGAAACATCAATGTTCCTAACTAAAAGTGCAAAATGGATTGGCTATCGATTGAATAGAGTGATAACTTGGTGGCTGCATAAAAGTATAGGACGGAATGGTGGTGGCCTATGAATAAGTTACGCATTTTCTGATTTATGACAATTCAAAAAAGTACTGAAGCTTGTATGCCTTGCTAATGTTAAGAATATTAACAAAGACTGACAACTACATGGATTTGGTTACGTTAGGAAAAAAGTTTCGAAATATCACTGAGGAGGATCGAAATTTTTACCGCTCACGTCATCAAGTTAGTTCCTTACGCTGATAAGTTACACAATCAAGATGATACCTGACGTGACCAAGGTTGTTTACGATGAGCTTGATTTATTTCAAAGATGTATGTTAATATATTCTTTGGATTTATTTCATGAATATTTAACCATTTTTTCAAATCTGACAAGGCAATCTCTATATAAAGCTTTGATTTTTTAGTTTATATCTGATACAGAGCCTGAGGTAGTGTTGTTGGTGAAGCGCTTGCTTTTTTTCTTTTCTATTTTATCTTTCCTCGTTAAGTGAATAATCGGTTTGGATGGCGACTTTTCAACCGAATTTTCATCTTTTGCACTCTCTGCGTTTGTCCCTTCTTCTTGTTGTAAATGTCCTTCGTCCACGTGCAACACTTTGTCAGCGACTTTTGCTGTGCGGGCTGCCCTTCGCTCGGCCAACTAATGATACATATGTACACAAGTGGATTAAATGCGTAAAAAACATTGTATCAATTAGCCGAGAAATAGACACGATAACCGTACAGCAACTAATTGTTCATAAACTTCAGGATAGCTCATGATGGCTTCTTCAAAATCCTCTCGCTCCAATCGATACATATCACAATAACTTGTTGCCACCACTGTTGCATTTCTTCGCTCATTTGTGATAAGAGCTAGTTCTCCAAAAAAGTCACCATCTCGTAAATGCGCAACTGCTTTACCATTCGGAGCCAGAACACTTACTGCCTATGAATTTCAGACAAAGAGAGGCCTAATGAAACTAGTGAAAGGACATTTTATGAAGTTTTTAGCCTTTCTTAATTTAAAGTAATTACCCCATGCTCAATGAAATACATTGAATCTCCAACGGTGTGAGCACCTATAATAACATCTTGAGGTAGATAGACCTACATAGAGTGACCTATTTGTAAGGGACATTTGCAAATCTGATTTTATAAAAATATAAATCTTGTTTTGCCTCGAATTGTAAACGCCCGACAATGTTTTGAACAATTGGTGTTGGGAGTCCATGAAATAAGGGCACCTCTTCCACCAAACGTCGGCAATTGAACATTTGCAATTCTTGTCGCAGTACGTCAGATACACTTTGAAGGATATTAACTTCATTGAAAAAGTTCCGACGATACCTGTGTTCATAGTATAGAATGACGCGACTCTGGAGTTCCTTTGGGATTTGCTTGAATCTTAAGTATTCTGCGACCTATAGAAAATACGTTTTTTACGAACCGTTGATAATAATTGTAATAGGTCAGGATAGAGGATAGACATGACAAATGTCTCTGGCCTAGCATGGTTTACCTGATTGAGGACTTCTGCATATTTTTTCTGAGCCACATCCACATTTATCAAAATACTTGACAAGTTTCCAATGAAAAGCGCAAAAAAAGTAGCTCCACACATTATACTGAAAATTGTGCAAAGAATGTCTTCGGTCTCACGAGGAACTTCTGCTCCATATCCTAAACATGCCTACTTGAAATGTTCCGACATAATACTGCTCAAGCTTTTAATGTATTAATTCAGTATTTTTTGTGTTGTATTTAGGTCATACCATATTAGATATAGCTCGCAGTAAACAATTAACATATTTCACTCCAACAGATTCATCCCATAGGTTTAGACGGGTTACCCAACTTAATGGTTTTGGGGGTGAACCGTCCATTCCCCTGCACATGTCTGCGACAAGGTAATGTAGACAGCCTATCCAATGCAACGTGAAGAAGATAACCACGTGGAGGTTAATCACACGTATATACAGAGTGTCTATCATGTAAGCCTGAAAACATGTTTTAAGTTCTATGCATATTAAAGGCAATTTATTAATTAATTAATGTTGTGGGCTGAAAACTTGCAAAAATCTCATAGTGCCCCATGTCTAAAACCATAAACTTCTATTTATCACATACCTCTTGAAATCTCGTAAAGTAGCGAATGACACGAACCAATCGAAATACTTTCAAAAGTTCCAAAAGTCGAATGTATTTAACTGCGTGGTAATGGTGGTGTGTGAAATCTATGTTGGTATGCTCATCAATAGTGATAAATATAGCGTCGTAAGGGATTGTGGATAGTAGATCGATAAAAAACCACGTCCTCATATAATGCCTTAATGTTTTTTTTGAATAATTACAACATTCATTAAATTAGGCAAATGGAAAGTTTTCAATGGAGTAATATTTTTGGGTAACATCTTCCATTTACCAAAGCACTTCATTAGGATCAAGTGATATTGTATCACAACGTGAATTGGTGTAGCCTGTTTTAAAGTTGAGAATTATGTCGAGGCCAAATACAAATCCTTGCACGCAGCTTGTCACTACATGGAACGTTTCACGGAGATGAGATACATAAAATGTTATTAAAATCGGTTGTCCAATTAAGGTTGCGACCAAAAATAGTGAAACCATAATATCCCAGCACCATCTAAAATTTAAATTCCAAGTAATGATATTCGTAAGAGGATAAAAATATTTTTTAAATGCGGCATTAAATTTTGATCAGTACCTAAATGTACTGTAAGGATGTATCATCCATGGATAAGATGCTAGCTGCCTAACACGCTCTTGGTAAACGACATAATTACTCCGGAACACTGGACCATGTATACGCGAGTACGTCGATACAAGAAAAAGGCTTCGTAACTTTCTATACCACTCATAATTGAGAATATAGTCAAAGACAGCATCTTTTGGAGGATCAAGATTAATAGATCCCACAGTTTCATTAAAATTAAGAGCTTCATTTTCGTCGGCACGCTTTTTGGAAGCTAGGGATCGTATTGAATCCGTAACATGTTTCTACTTTCCACAGGTAAATCAATGATTCCATTCATCAAGGTATGGTACGATTTTTCACATGAGAAGTTTATGCCATAAAAATTGTCGTCGTATACTTACCGTAGGTATATCAATAGGATTTAGGTTCAAATTATTAGGGTCATCATCTGTCGTGGAAGCCATTATAGTTTATAGTGGCCTGCATTCATTCGTGCATGCTTGTATATATTCTTAAATAATGTGTGAATGATTTGCTAAAATTAGCTCAAAATGATAAAACCGTATAGATAAAAAAATATCAAAACACAAACCTTTAAAAAAGGTTGTTAGCAGTTACTTTTCAGCATACGTAATAATCCAAAGACGATTTTTATTCGAAAATTACTATCTGACTCGCTCACACACTTTGAATATAATAAAGTGAACGCCAAGAGGTTTCTAGTTAAACTACATTGCACAAAAATTGACGTCATTTTATTTGAAACAATTGCTCCTTTAAAAGTTTGGCTTATACTTTTTGACTTCTACCATTAGTTGATGAATGTTTACTAAATCTTGCCGAGCAGTCAAATGTGGCAATACCTCTCCGATAATTTTTTGAAATCTATGATAATACTGCACTAGTAGAGTTAAAGCTTGCTGTAAAACTGCAGCTCCTGTTCTGAAACTTGGAAATGATGACATTACTTCACGATTGACATTGTCCAATGCTGTTCTCCAACTTGATCCAAACGATGAGATAAGCGATACAACACGTGCTAAACCATAAAATTGTACTTATTATTGTAATGACTTTCTAGAAAATGTTCAATGATTTGAAATACGAGTAAAACAATCTTTTACCTTCATCGCTTGCAATGGTATCATCTTGCTCCTTGTGGAGAAGGTTTTCAGCCTCTTTCACAAACTGGATCAAACCTCCAAAGTGAGGTGACAATATTTCCTCAGCATATTCCGCTGTCTTTGAAGCTAACGCAGTTTTAAAACGATCGCTTTCTTTAGGTTCTTGGCCTTTCTCCTACGAAAATATAAATCTATTAAAGCTTCTAGACTTATAATTATGTATTTTATGTAATAATCATGATCTATTCAACTATAAATATAGTACCGAGTGAACGGAGAGTATTAGGTCATAATTATTAATGAGAAAAACCAGCTGTCTCGAACGTTCTTGGAAAGCACTTGCCATGCGTACTAAGTTGGCATCCATTTCTTCCTGAAGCCACTGTAGACTACGACGCACTCTTTCCTGGGGAAACCCAGCATCGATTACTGCCATTCCGCTACTAAGTTCTGCATAACGACGAGTTATCTGTGATTATCAATCAATAAATAATTAGATTAGCCACCAGTTGAGTTTTGATACAGCTAGCACAAAATTTATAATCACATTGAAAACAACTTACATAATGGGGCATTAGATCTGTTGGCATTGTTTCACAATTTCTTAGAGAATACGCGTTAGCAGTTAAAGATCGGTCCAATGACGGCCATATGCAATCCAATGCAGCAGTGAAAAAATGATCAAGAGCTGGTACAGCGCGCTTATGTGTGACCATTTGTAATTTCAATACAATATGAGCACAAAGCAGTAATCCTATTCCATCCCAACTCGAAGAAGTGCCTTCATCAATCACAGTCTGTTGATTAAAACCAAACAGTAACATTTTCACATATTGAATAGCCAGCATCATCAACCTTCACAAGATATTCATAGACCTTACCAACAAATGATTCAGTGTTTTCCCCATAACTGCGTGAAATAAATCCATCAAGGCTGGTCCCTTGGCAAGGAAAAAGTCGCAGAGAAAGAGAAACTCTCGGCATGCATTATCAACCAGTGTGAAAATTAAGGATCTGAATAGCGCTTCGTAAGGAAGTGGTGGGCCATTCCAGGCGTGTGGAACAAGGGCAGGGGCTTCAAGTTCATTTAGCAAGTCTGCTCGTTTGCCCAGCGAAAATAATGGATTTTTTCCTTTAACCTCTTCGGCTGCTGCCAACACATGGTCCTTTCCAGCAGTGTCGGTAGATTGTTTTTTGGAAAGTCTTGATGAGTAAGTTTTGAAGTATGACATGTATACTTTGCTCATAGTCTCAATGTATTCATCTTTTACTTCTTTAGCAATTTGTCGCTCATTTCCAAGTAAAAATTCATAGAAAAACCTGTAAAAGGCAAACAACTTAGAATAAGCATCGTAAGTCATGTTACACAAGTCCGTTTCTGTAATGTGCATAATAGTCAGATACTTACTTATGTTTCAGTAAAGAGTTTTGAGGTATCTGGTAATTAGTTACAGGTTTCCGGAACTTATAGATTTGAGTAATCAAGTACTCCCGAACCTTAGCTGTTGCCCTAATAGTCAACTTGTGAATAACATCGATTACGTCACGAGCCGCTCTAGTATCGCGTACAGTGTTTACAAACTGAGCCTTCTGTCCTAAAACTTTTAACTGGTCAATAAACACAGATTCGGTCACAGGTGAATCTAAAATTGTTCTGAGGAATAAACAAAAAAATAATGATTTAGTTGACCTTGCATTATTATATTACTATATAATGATAGTGTAAGTGCTTTGCCACAAATGCTTTGAAACATTCAAAGTGTTTCTTATCGTGTACCTGATTAAAGTTTCAGAAACAACTAAATCATCAACAAAGGATGAGAGCTCTCCTCTAACTGCTTGACGATTACAAAGTTGAACACTCATACTTATGGACTGCTTTTGTAGAGTTTCAATTTCTGTACTGAGAGATCCCAGTTCCGACTGAAATCCCAGAAGCATTCTTTCCATTGCTTCCAAAATTTTATCGCACTCATCAATCTGGTTGTGCAAATTGGCAATATTCCCACTTTCCCGGATGTAGTCTTTAATACACTCATTCTCAGCCTAGAGGGTAATAATGGAATCAAAATCAAATCACCATGCTTAATCATCAATCGAATCATGTTCAAGCTTTAAATGTTAAAAACGAACAATCCTCAATGTTCACACCTCTCGAAGGTCTTTTTCAATATTCTTGGAGTACTCCCGTAAGTCTCCCTGCGATTGTAAAGCTTCTCTGACCAAATGCTCAATTTCCGGATTCACTTCCTCCAGCAAACTTACTGGATCCATGTCTCCCATTGTTTAATAAAAATTGTTCTTTTCCAATCAAACCAGTTTTAATGGGCTATACCCACTTTGTATTAAACTACCGTAAACTTCCACTAATTAAACCATATCAAGCATCAAGTCATTATACCACACATTACCGGTGAGGATTAAAGAAATGCGAAAACTGAAAAGGTCAAATTAATTTTTGACAGCTGTTATCTGATGGCGTAGAGATGCTTTTAGGTTTAGGTGCTCGTACTTACTAGTTGTCAAAACAGTTTTAGGTACACTCTCTTTTTTATTTACATCACATCCCACTATATTTTCACATACATACATATATATATCTGTTTTGACTTTGAGCATTAATGGTTATATGCTGAAAGCAAAGCAAATACTTGCCGCATATCCTCGTTATTTTCTTATGCACGTTACCCCCGATCCAGACTTCAGACCGTTTTCTACAAGCCCCTTCAGTCAATCATCGGTCAACAATATTTTATGAAACTTCCGTTACATTGATGCACAGCTCATTCATCATTGCAATGGGGAATGGTTGCAGTGACCTGAAGACCACGAAAATCTGACAATTACGAGGATTGATGACATGCTGACCTCTATCCAGGAAAAAGGTTTATTGGCTGGGACAATAAGTAATAATATTTGCATTAGGGGCGATGCGATAAGTATATTATTATTGTGAAGTTTTATTTTTTGAAGTTGGATATTTTCTTATTCTCAGGTTTTGTGGATTTAGCAGATATTTCACTTAAAATGAAATGAGACTTTATTTTAAGGTGAGGGACTTGCATACAACGCTTCGCTCGCTGCAATTAACTTAAATTTTATTCCCTTCTGAACTAATTGAAAATAATAATTTGTGACACACTCGTAATACTCGTATCTAAATAAATGTCTAATAAATTTAAGAGAAACAACGTGAAAAGATGTTTCTTCTTTTCCAATCGTTCGAAAATTGGAGTCCGAGCGTTTGACTAAGAAATGCGAAAATTTCTGCACGTTGTTCAGCCTGAATAATTTGAAACATCAAAAGATTCTGTTAAAGTAACTTTTCATTGGAATGTTCATAATATTGAACCTGTAAAAGTAATTCACCTGAATGAGCACTTGGTTGAGACTTTCTTCTTTCGCAAAAGAAGCACAGCTATAGGTTCTAAGAAAGAACGGATTTTTCTGTCGGAAGTTAAATAAAATAAAATAAATCTTTTCCGTATGATTCTTGTACCAAAGACGCGGACATAAGTAGTTATCATATAATGTTTTCAAAGCGTACCGAAGTGCTCTTAGAAGCTAAATCAAATTGTAGCTCCGCAATGAACTTATAAGAATTCGACGGATGTGCTAAACTATTCTTCTTATCTGCTATTGCCATCACTGCTGGAATCTTTAGAAATGTGTTTTCATTTAAAGCATTGTGGAGCGGAGATATTTTTAAGAGATTTTTAAAGTTCTGGATAATTTCCGGATCTCCAAAATCGGAACGGTAACTTTGGGATTCTTGAAACAAGTGGTAGCGGAGCAAGTCCATGAGACTGCGTTCCAAAGGTACTCATGTGAGACTTTAAAAGTGATTCATTAGAAAGTTTAAGCATTAAATTTTACGTATCACATCTTGCCTTACCCGTTGTGAATTACAACAGCCCCAAAAAGATCGGGTCGTTGCACAAGACAAGCTGCTGCCAGATTACCTCCGAATAGCTGGCCTTCAACAATTAATTTTGAGGGGGACGTGTACCCTAATTTAATCAGATAATCTGATGCTGCGATGAAATCATTATAACTTTGTTGTTTATTGAGGCGAGTTCCACCAATGTACCATTGTTCCCCGTATTCGCTAACATTAAGGAAATTCAGTAATTTTGTACTTGTAACTTTCAACTTTTCAGGGTTTAATCTTCATATTTTTACATACCCTCCACCTCGTACTCCAACAATAGCAATCAAGCCTTGAAAACACTTTACAAATGCGAGTTTAGAAATACAGAAACTCGGCATAATTTGTACTCCAAAACATCCTTGTGCATACATGATACACGGTGATTGCTTATCCATTTTGAAGCCCTTTTAGTGAAGAAATGAATTAAAGACGGATTCATTCAACGTTTATACTTCATTTAGGCATCTTACCTTTTTATGAATCAGAAAAATTGGAATGTCTGCTCCATCATTTGGACTCACGCAAAAACGTTGCTTCATACAACAGTCCGAGGTATCAAAAATGTTTGCAGTAATATCTTTGTTAAAATTTCTAACTTTCATAGCTTTGAATGCTAAATTAAGAGTATTGCGCCAACGGCATGAGCTGTATTGAGGAATTTCGACATAATGGACTTTATCTGGAATAAGGAAGGATGAAAAAGTGAAGAAAAACCGAGCACTTTCTCTTCCTCCAGAATATTCAGTTATTGTTCCGGTTGGAAGTGAATACTTGTACAAAAGTGTACCATCCAATAATTTGTGAAGTTGCAACTTATGCGAAGCATTCTCCACATAGCAAATCATTAAATAGTTTCTAGTGAAATGGAAGACAACCTTTTATAGGTTAGGTCATGTCATGTGGAGGGTTATGTCAAGTTGCATATTGCCCCAAATATACTATTGGTTTGTCAAGTCTTTTATTTCGTCTTACATACTTATTAACAACAGCAGCCCAGTCAAGCAGCCTTCGATCTTCTGGAACTATAGTTTCCCACAAACCTTTCGTTAATTTTGTACCTTTGAGTAGAAACGTTCTC
Source organism: Orchesella flavescens (assembly GCA_964034955.1). NCBI lineage: Eukaryota > Metazoa > Arthropoda > Collembola > Entomobryomorpha > Orchesellidae > Orchesella > Orchesella flavescens. The sequence continues at coordinate 20,865,554 of OZ035955.1, forward strand.
ATGATTCGAAAGTTAGGAGCCCTACAGTTTGTTCGGAAGTATGTGGCCCCATGTACTTGCGTTATAAACTGAAATTATTTAATATCCTGCTAATGTGCTTGGGTGATTCAATATTTAAATTAAAGGGGAAGAGTGTTAATTTATAAAGTAATTTCTGGTTACATGAATTTCTAGTCCGTTCCCTTCCACAAGATTGAAAAGATGAGGGGTCATCTCATAATTTTGTTTAGCAGGGCCTTTTAGATCTCCATATAAAAGATGACAATGTTGATTGTCATCGATTTCATGTGCGTAAACGAACAATAGATCACCACAGTCAGATATTTGAGCTTGTCTGCAAGTATACAGCTCAGAATTTCAGAATATTTAACAAATTATTATTACACATGTGTCTGAATTTCAGTGTGCCAAAAATGTATATTTGTGATTACAATGTTAGATGAGGAGAGTCTAGAAATTCAACAAAAATGCGATCCTCGAGTTGATTTGTTCCAAGTCTGTGAAAAACTACTGCGAGATGACCGATTTCCCTTCCATTGGAATTCAAATAACACTTTAAAGAGTAAAGAAAATACTGAATGAACAGGAATAATAGGAAAATAATTTCACAGTATAAAAATCCAGAAAATTCGTATTTTTGATTACAAACCGAGTATAATATACCCTCGTTATCATGTGTCCAGCTTATATCAGAGTCAAATACGTTCGTTAACGTTTCTAAACTTTCTTTTCCCGTTTTAGTTTGTTTAAAACGCATTTTCATCATTCTGGAAATTCTCGTGCCATATGCATATGCTAAAACTTCCCCGTTTACAGATAAACTGTACATTCGAATAACTGCTTTCTCGTTTGTTCCTGGAATATCTTTAGGTGAAAGGAAAAGACGAGGCTTTCCCTTTAGACTTTCTTGCACATACAAAGAGCTAGAAAAGAGATAAAAGCAACAGTTAGAAGATGTATTATGACCTAATTAAAAAATGCTCATGACTCATCATGACCTCTAATCTAACCAGTACGGAAAGTTAGTTTACTCATAATTTTCCTCGGGATTGTTCATGAAGAAGTAAATGTGACCGGTAACTACATTCTCAGTCGGACAAGATGCTCGCGATCGACTACTCACGGATAAAAGCATCGACTTGATTTCATTTAGACGCGGACAGTTTTCGAGATATTTTTGGGTTAAATCGTTTTGAGCAGTTTCGAACTTAAGGACTTCTGGTGCGTTGACATTTTCCAACCATCGGTAGTGGTCAATTACTTGTCCTCCATGATTGAATTCAGTGATCTGATGTGAGTCCCGTAAAGCAGGAGGGTAGACTATCTTCAAATTGTCAGCCATCTTAAATTGCAAGTGTAGATGCTGTGCAAACAGAATATAATATTTCGGATCACTTACATGGGGGTTTCCCGTCGTAACATGGGGGTTTCTCAATTCTGACAACCGTTTAAGACCTTGTAACAAAAATCTCATTTCATCAAAATATGATATTCTGAAAATTACAGAATTCGATGATTTGTTGCATCAATTTAATAAACTTGTGGACTAACTAACCCATGACAATTTTGTAATTACTTCATGAGGTCCGTGTACGCTTTGTCTCTTTTGAAACACATGGCAGACAAAAGAAAAACTCAAACGTATGTTGGTTGCACAATTTAATTATTGAATTTATTTATCTTTAGTAAATAATATACATTATTGCTATTATATGATAGATTGAAAGTTCTCATAATATTCAGGTTTTAGGAGAGTTTATGTATTGAAAAGTGTTTTGTAAATCACTACTTTAATTAAAGTTCTGTCTTCCTTATGGCTTGAATTCCAAACCTAACGTTTGTGTCATGAAAGAAAGGATATCCGTGTGTTCCTCAATCTAAATAATACATAAAAAATCCAATCAAAAACTCTTGCAAAACCTTTTTACATCTATTTACTTTCAAAATTACTTATTTGAAACTGAAAACTTACTATTTTAGCAGTTGGCTTTCCTGCTCCATGACCAGCTTTGGTCTCGATTCGGATTAACAAAGGATTTTCCTGTAGATAGAAACTCGATAATTAATATACAAAAGTTACAAAGAAAAAACAGCATAATATGGATTAATATTGAATTCTAACCTGTCGGGAACTCTTGCCTATCTTTGTTTGAATTTCAGCAATAAACTTGTACGAATGCAAAGGTACGACTCTATAAGAATTGAAAGTTAAAAAGTTATTATTCCAAATTCATAAAAAAACAAATATAATCGTCTGTACTATCAACTATTGACTATATTTCATAATATTACCTATCATCGTGATCCGCAGTTAGAAGTAATACTGAAGGATACTGAACGTTTGAATCTTCCGGTTGTTTCACATTATGAATTGGTGAAAATTTGAGCAAGTTATCAAAATGTTCTTTTTCATCGGAACATCCATAATCACTACACCTGTATTAATCAATATCAAATATATTGGCATTAATATAGAAGTACAATAATTACCATACAAAATTAGAATATTATAAAACAAAGATTACCATGCATATCCTATAGTAAACTTGTGAAATCGCAGCATGTCCATCACGCCAACTTGCGCCACTGCTGCACCGAATAAGTCCGGGCGTTGGTTAACGCAAGCTCCAACAAGTAAACCACCATTAGAAGCTCCTTGTATTGCTAGCTTTTTTGAACTAGTGTATTGATTATCAATCAAGTACTGTGCAGCGGCTTGGAAGTCATCAAATCCATTTTGTTTATTCAAAAGTCGACCTCCATTGTGCCATTTTTCACCATATTCTCCACCACCTCTGATATTGGCGATTGCAAAAACTCCTTGCATATGCTGCATAAGAACAATTCTAGTGACAGAAAACGTTGGTTGAACACTTATGTTAAACCCGCCGTAACCGTACAAAAGGCATGCGTTGTTTCCATTTTTGACAAGGTCCTAAATAGAGTAAAATTAGATTGTAAAAATTAAGTACAATAGCATACAAGTTGAAGGTAAAGGGTTGAAGTTTAGGGTAAAACAAAATGAAATACCTTCCTATGAACGATAAACATGGGGATTTTAGTGCCATCTTTACTTTCATAGAAAACTTGAGTTGTTTCAAAGTCGGATGCGTTAAAACCCTTCAATGTTACCTCACGAACTACCTACAAATAATTAAATAATTTTTACTGTTATTTCAAAACCGAGTTTGGGATAATCTTCCACCATCCGTATCCGTATTGATATCTTACTTTTGGCTCTAAGGATTCGGATTTCAGATCAACATATAAGATTTTCGCTGGTGTAAGAAAGGATGCAAATTGGAAAAACAGCTCAGAGTCTTCCTTTCTACCGGAATATCCCATAATTGTTCCAACTTCAAGAGTAAAGTCCTTAATTAACGAACCATCCTCTAGTTTGCGCAGTTGTAAAGTATTCTTCACATCTTGAATGTAGCAAGTTACTAGCACATCTCTGTAAGTAGTCAATAATCAGTATTAAACACTTATTTGATTTGATTAATCTAGGAAGCGTAAAATTATTAAGAAACGTGTAGCAGTTACCCATTAACACAAGCAGTCCAATCCAGGACGTCTTTCGAATGCTAGAAATAAAGTGAGAGAAATAAAGTTAAGGTAAGTTGGAATTAAGATTCGTTTAATTACTTGATGCGGTTGCACCAGTTCATAATGAGCTACTTGGTACATAACGCTATGATGTACATATAAGAATAGAAAAGGGATTTTGATTCAAGTATCGGTCAAGGCACCGTTCTTAGACTACCGGCTGTCTTACCTCAGGTACGACTGTTGTCCAAGAAGCGTCAGATATTGGTTTCGAAAAATCTATGGTTGCAATTCTATAGTTTGGAGCATCTCTGCTTGTACGGAAATACATTATAGGTCCAGTGTTGGTGACGTACTGTTAAGGCATAATGATGTTTGTAAGATTAAAACTGAATTAATATATCGTACAATCAACTCATAAACAGACAGAACGTACGATGTAATCCGCTTCAAATTTGGTCACAACAGGCGTTAACGTGAGTTTTTTACTCAATCCTGTCTTCAATGGCTCAGACAAATCTGCAAAGAACACCAAGTTGTCTCTGCAATCTTGCTGGGGTGATACAATTAGGTAATTTCCACAATCTGAAACTTCTGCCCCTCTACATAAAAATTACAATGAGAACTTTAACTTGTATGAAAGACACAAAAGTCATACCTCTAAACACTAATAATAATATGTATTACATTCGCCATTTTGGATTCTCCGGAAAATCCACAACCAACACGTCTTCTGACTGTTCTGTCCCCAAGCGATGGTAGTAGAGCTTTTGATTTTCATTAGAAGTAGTTTCTGACCCATCCGTTTTACCTTCCTGGTCTGAATATCTCTGTAAATAGATATAATAGAGTCTTAAATATATACCTCAACTGCTTGTAGTACACATTATTTAGAAGCATTGTTAGTTACTAACCCCATAGAACACGCCTACATTGTCATGTGTCCAGGATAAACTAGTAAACTTGACTTTTTTCAGGGTTTCAGGATAGTTTTCTCCGGTCAAGACATTCTTAAAATGAATAGTTATCCAGTCAGATCCACTTCCTGACAAACCGTAAGCGAACACTTCTCCATTCTTAGAGAATGCATAGGTGGAAATTGCCACAGTTCCGTCCTCACTTAATGTGTTGGGATCCAGAAAAACTTCTCCATCTTCCTCAAGTGAGCGTTGCATATACAGCACACTAAATAATGAATCAGATTAAATAAACGAGTTAACTTTTGCCGTCAATACTGAGTGGTAAAAGTAATGAAACAAAGCATTCAGCTAAAATAATATTTAAAAAAAAAAACTATGTAAGCATACCTCTGATTTTGTAACCCTGTATTTTTGAAGTAAAAATATCGGTCACCTCTCCGGAAAGGGCAACCGTATTTCGCATAGTTCCACAATTCTGTTAGTCGAGTTTTTATTGCTTCGCGAGGCTTGCAAGCTTCCAAAAATGGGATAGTTATGTTATTTTGAGCTTCGACGAATTTCTGCACTTCATCTGAATCCGGATCTTCTAACCAACGGTAAGGGTCAGCAATCTGCAACGATTAGTAAACACGGGTGAAGAATTTATTTTATCACAAGAATTCAAGAAAAAGAGTTAAGATTTGAGTAGCGATGAATTACCTTAGTTCCATGATAGTCATCTTCAACGCTCTCATCTTTTCGAATATCCGGATAATTGATGTTTGGCATTTCTTTTGGTATGTGAAGGCTAGCAGATGTGTGATTTTTTCGAAGTTGAATGGAGAAAGGCTTTTTCCAATGAGGAAGTTGAGAGTACTAGATAGAAACAAACGAATTTTGCTCAATAAGCTTCCAGTTCACAAATTACCACAATAAAACGTGTGGTCAATATAACCTCATTCTCATTACTTCATTACCAACCAGATTTATACCAACTAATTCGTGGCTACAATGACCGTTACTATCTCGTTTTCTCAGAAGACAGAACCAGCGACAGACAGATGCAAATACCGATCATACAAACGTTACATGAAATGAATTTGTAGTTTTCCATGATCTTTGGTATGAAATACATGGTTGACCACTGATACAAATGTGAAAGTAATTTCTGCTCAGCAATATTGATTATTTGCATAAAAAGAACTTATCTCTGCTTTGATCACACTAATTATTATTTTATTCTTCTAAAAGACTATTTCAAAGCAGTATGAATGAGCACACGTTCAGTCCTCAAATTCTACAAGATTAAACAAGTCATTGGTTTCAAAATTACTAACTCACCAGTCAACTCGAAATTCTCCTCCGCTTCAATAACTTACGCACAATCATTTCATTTGACTATGTACTGTACAAATGTTTATTTACAAAGAAATATGGTTATTTCACAAATGACATCACATTACTGGTTAATGTACCTTAGAATAAATTAATTCACCAAAATTTTAACTGTAAATTGTACCAAAACATCACTAAACTAAATGCAGTCAGTATAGTAGCATATAACCACAAATAACAGAGGGACAAATAGGCAGATGTGTACATGGTATAAATAGTACAGTTAATTAGACCAGTTAAGAGATTTCCTAACAAAAATACTGCTAAAGCATTGTAACATATTGCTTCTAAAATGACTGGAGACTTTGAAAGATCTGGCATCAAAACTATGTTTCCCCTGTCGTATTCCTCATCTTGTTCAACGTCCGAAATGTCCTCCCCCAACTTATTTTCCATTTTTTTGATTTCATCTTCAATCAAAGCAATATTTTCTAGCAGTTCCCTATCTGAAACTGAACTGGGTGCTCGTTGCTTCATATGCGTAAAGGCTTCCTCAAGCTTCTTCTCAAGAAGTTCCAATTGTGCATCTACATCTTCTGATTCGATTCTACTAGACGGGCATTTGTTATTTGAAAAATCTTTTGCCATTTGTTGTAGATTACGAATACGATCGGTTTCCCGGTGCTGCAATGCAGCCATTTCATAAAATACTAGAGGGCCGTATATTAGACCAAGATGTTGAAGGCATACTTGAATCAAAGCAAGAAACATTTGGAACCAAAGCAATGAATAGTTCAGAGCAACCATTAACATAACATAACTCATATTTGCGGTTCTTCTGCACGGAAATATATCATACAATGTTGCGATGTAATACAAAGTCCACATAACAATGATTTGCGTGAAGGTACGTAGAGTATATTTTGACCAATCATAAACACTAATTTTCTTTTCCCAATACAGCAGTTTTCCTACGTATACACTAGCCAAGTAAATCGCCAAGTATCCCACAAGTGAGAATATTCCTTCCCGATTAGCATCGATAAGATTGTCACGAGATATCTTGGTGTTCAAAATATACGCGTTTTGAAGATTGTTATAATTCAATACAGCTTCATACAGTATACTAATTGAAGTTGCAAGTTTCAAAGCATGAGCAGGATCAAAAACTGTGAAGAATAGAGAGCTTAAAATTTTAACTCCAGCCAGCGTGAAAAAGAAATTCCAATGAACTCCATATTCCTCCACAACTTCCTGGTATTCAATTCCTATTGATCACATAACGAAATTGAAATTACTATAAACCCCTCACTAGCCACAATGTTTTTCCTAATAAAAATTATTTCCAATTTCAGACAGAAGAGAAGTAAGGGAAAATGTTAAGGCTATTGTGTACCTTTAACAGAGATCAGCCGGATGAATCCAAGAATAAATATCGGAACAGTTGACTTCAATGACTTGGATAACGGTGATTTCTTGTTTCTAGCTTCAGGTGCAACAATTCCATTAGCAAATACAAAGCATCCTGTTCCAACATCCATTAAGCTAATTCCATATGTTTTTGTTTTTGCGAATCTTCTTGGAAATATGGGGAAATCCACAGCCAAAATACACAAGATGGTAATGTAAATGACAATTGCTCTATAGTTGGTTATAAATAACAGTCTGCCACCGTCCTGGTCCTGTTTATTTGATGAGGAAGTTTTTGTTTTGCTTGAACTGGTTCTGGTCCATCCAGTAGGCAAGTTTTTTATTTTTTCCCATTGTCTTCTAATCCCAAGCCATTTTGGAGCAGTAACAGCGTGATTGACGACTAGTATACCGACAGTGGCACAAATCATGGTGATAAACACAACGCCGCTAGCCGTGAGATAACCCTTCTTGGCAACATCACCTTCAGCCTGTCCACCAGTAAATAGTGTCACAGCCCACACTGGGAAAACAGATAGTACAGGGTACTCTACAATTGCTTTGATAAGGAAGAAAAAGTCCTTGTCATGTGTAGCCTGCCTTGCAAAACTTGGAGGCACAACCCATGGGATCAGCAAGGGGATCAGAATCGGCGTGTATGAAACACATGCTAGAACTTGGAGTAACTCTGAAAGTGACGTCCCCTCTTCAGTTGTGACAAACGCAGTGTGCATCTCATTGAACGAACTTGGTATCGCTTTTTGAGCCATATTTACGGCTTCCACAGAACATCAAATGTTAAACTTGCAGCGATGGTGAAGTAATAACAGCCTCCGATCTTACTGCTGCTGTATTTTCAAAAAATAATATTTACCTATGAAAACTGTCACCGCAATCGCACGAAACTAAAAACACAACTCTCTCAACATTCCACCTTACAGTTACAGCCCCATCATGCTAATTAATTAACCAATTCACCCCCTTGCGTTCAACAAAACGAAGTTACAGAAACAAATGAATGTAGCTGCTAAGTGTGAAGAGGGATGGATGCAATGAAACCAATGGACGGCAAACTTTACACATCTAACATCTAAACACTAAAACTAATTTAAATTGTTTAGTAATAATGCTTCAATGCTTGACTGTGCTGATTTCTGTCTTTCGATGATGTATATCTGGTGGTTAATATATTTAAAATCTTTGAATGTACGTACCTTCTCAAAACTTAGATGTGGTCCTTTGAAATGATAACAATTTGAAGCACTAGTTGACGCGGAAAGAAACCGTTGACGGGAGAAATTTTCAAGTAATAAACGATTTGAATACAACCCACGGGTGCTACTTCTACTAAACAAACTGGAAACTACTGAGAACATCAAATGAGCTTTGTATTTTGCATCCACCCACCAACTTTCGGCTAACAGAGATGATGATGATGATGTTTACATAAGCTTCTATCTCCTTATTCGAATATCCTTTATTGTGAATCTTAAGGCATTTGCATCTGTTGGTGAATAAAAGGACAATAATAATTATAATTAAACACTACAATTCTCCAAACAAAACTTGCTGATTCGTACCCATCCCCAAACACCAAACTAGTCCAAAAATGCTTACCTAATGATAACGTCAGCTGTGATGAATACTGGTGGTTCCACTGATTAAATGGCAACGTTTTACTGAAAGTTGTTGGAACATGGAATACCACCTCTTTTAACTGGTGGTGACAGGAGACGAAGAATAAGGCCACAAATCAAGTCAACTATAATGTTGCTGCTCTCCTACTTAAAGCTCTCTGCTTCTGACTGATGACGGAGGATCCAAAACCACAAGTAAACTATTTCTAGTTTGTAGCAACTACTTGGTCTAAAGAAAAAGGGTGAATTTAGTAGGAAAGGGAAAAGATAAGGTCCAAAAAAAATCAATAGCCTTCTTGGATCGTAGCCAGTGTATACTGAGCGTGATGAGGTGGAAAATGTGATGAATAATACACGAAAGATTTCTTCACTTCACCAACAAGCAACTCTTCAGCTTCTCCAAAGTCTTCAGTCAGGTAGTTTACTTACACACAGAAGAAATAGCAGAAGAATTCAGTTGGGGACAATGGGATGTTGCGATGGAACTTTGGCGGATTGTTCTGTATGCCCCATTACATGCATCATTCATTTCATTGCCCCAAACTCCAAACAAGAGTTGACGTTAGGGATAAAATGAAGAGACATGACAATGCGTAAAATGTCTTACTTGTGTATTACATTCAACATTTTGTGGTTTTGGTGGAAACTAATAAGTATACGAATACAATACACACAACAGGGATGAAAGATGGTCTTATGTATAATTTGTTTGTCTGTCTTTTTACTTTACTCTGAGTTGAGAATACACTAGGAACGCTGCACGTACTCTCACTATAAAGTACCAAAACTGGGGTAACTGGTGACTCGTCCTGATCCATTCTTGACAGCTATACACAATAATATATGTAACGACTTCAGTAGCTGGAGAAACATCTTCAGTCAGACAAGGGAGTGTAATGGATGCATAACTATTTAGATCAAGTCATAAAATGTGTATTACGTGACTTTCACTCAGTCTCGAGCCCGAGCCTCTCTCCTTGCAAAGAGTTACATATGTGAAGAAATGACATTGTAAATTATTGCTACTTGTCTTCTGCTTTCATTTCCGTTACGTTTTGGACCTGACTGTACGATCTACGTATGACCTGCTGGAGTGTTGCTTGTTGTAATTTTTAACAAGCTGAGTAAGTACTCCATGTCAGCATCATCAACTTTGCAATTAATCTCATACATAAACCATACCAGTACTTTCTGCATTAATGTTTAGAGCGCATATAACTTGTGCCTTACCTTATTTGCGATAAATTATGTTAGTGCTAAAATTGTAACAAGCCTTATGTACATTGTCCATCCCTATGAATTCGATTATAACTTTCTTGCGTAAGTTGTTGTTTTGGGTGAGGTGAGGATCGATTCCTTTCCTCTGCAACAAAAGGGCATAATACATAATATGTAGTAGAGTGGATAATAGAGGTTTTATAACTGCGACTGTATGAATAGGATGAATTTTTGCAAGTCCTCGTTGTAATAGCTGAAACTCGAATGGGTTCTTCCGCTCTGCTGGAATTGCTCTCAGGGATAATTAGTAGCAAATTTTAGTTATGTCATTGTTGTTTTATGAACAAGTCACATGCAAAACTACTGCTAATTGATGGATGGATAACAAAAATGTAGTTATTTTTCTAAGACAAGGAGAGTAACGTGCTTCGTATATAAAAAAAAACTGGAGGACCATGTAATGCAAAAGTTACTTTTTTTGTATTTAATTTGTGTAATGTAATGAAACGACATTTCCTGAATTCAATTCATACCCATCTATTACGCTGAGCGAATACCTAGAGCTGATGCAGCAAACGTGCCTTAACGGTAACAAGATATTCATAGAATTTGTAGACAATGTCATTAAAACTGTTATATTACATATGTCACAAACAATCGTATCTAATAAAGTTACATAACAAGTTGTGTCATGCAGTCATGCGGCTGTCGTCTTTTTCTCTTCCGTCTGATGTCGTAATGTTGAAGGAACAAATATTTGTGAAGCAAAGAAATACTATCATTATAGAAAGTAGTCAGCAAAGATGTGCTTTCACCGTCATGTTGATCTAAATTGGTTTTGTAATGTCGACAAACTTGAGCAGATACAACAATTTTCTCTTTCCACGAAAAGATTCATGCAAAAAGGGTTGTTTCGTAAGAGATTCTCCACCCGTAGTTTCTCTAATCATTTTTATTACGGTGACACATAAATTCTAATAAAAAGGCTAGATCTATTTATCTCGATAAAGTTTTTGTTTTGTTTCAAATAAAAAATATACAATATAAAATACTTTGAAATCCTACAAAACCCATCAGTTCAATTTTCGCATCCTGACAAAATAGATAACGGAAGGATAACACGTAAAAATCTTTCTCATGGGCTCTACAAAGTATACTATTACAAACGTTACGAGTGGCTCTGCAAAAAGCAATAAAGATTCGGAAGTAGGGCTTTTAGATAAAAAATCTAGTATTATCATTTCTTCCTGTTCGATGGGAAGACGTTGTCTCTGTGACACTATCAAACCAATGCTCGCTTTAGCCCAAGCATTTGGTCTAGTTCCGTTATCTCTAGTTCACGAGAGGATTGCTGGGGCATTAGGAGAATCTACCGAATGTAGACTTCAGTTTCGTTGGACTAGTCTTGCTGTAATTGTGAACACCATTCTGATCGGATTCTTTCTCACTATTTTGCCCATTGCCAGATCGGAAATTAAGGACAGGATGAGTGCTGTTTTTACTGGAACGGATCTCTATGCTTTCACTTTTCAAACGCTGGCAATGGTGCTTGAAACTACGGCATTGCTAATGTTTGGACGGATACGTAAAGAAAAATTTTCACAGGTTTGAACTTACTGCGTCATCCCTGTCAAAATGTTATTTTAGTTCAATGACTAAAAGGTTATATTCAAACTTGATTCTAGGGCTGGAAATCTCTTAATGAAGTTTTTCACGCAGTCTGCGATTCTGCAAATGATCTCCGAAGAATAAAAATTGCATGCTACTTGGTATTCATATTTACAATTGTGGAAGGAATTTGCTTCTTTGTTTTCATGTATTTTACGTCACTCCGATCTATCGGGGTTTATCAGAGTTGTTATGCTTTACTTTTTGGAACGTTGCTGATGACCATGACGGCTTTAATTCCTTATATTGTTTCTACCCTTTTCCTTTTCATTTGTCTCCTGATCCGCTCACATTTCTTGAAAATCTCGGAAATGTTAAAGACCACTGTTTCTAAAACAAGTTCACCCAAACTATACAGCAGAATTGATTCAATGAGGGTTTTGCATGAACAGCTTTGCAGTACTGTTACGTATTTCGAGGATTTCTTTGGAGTGCAGGTGAGATTTCCCATTTTTTTTATATCTGGTGAAAATAGAATATGAAAATATATGTAACCAGTTTTTCTTTTGAATGTATTTAATTAAAGGTTTTATTGACACTTTGCACCTGTTGTTTTACCGTAACTGTTGGAGCATATGCAACAATTTTACAAGGGGAAGGTATGTCTTCGCCTCAGGGTAAGGAATTGACTGGGGCTTGGGGGATGCAGCTTTATTGTGCTGCTATATTTCTTCTTCTAATTCTGATATCTGGACAGCTAGTTACTAATGCGGTACGACAAAAATAGAATTTTAGATTTGTAAAAATGGTCCTTACTATGAGTAAAAGATTTTTTTTTTAAATTCCAGGCTGCCTCAGCAGCTCCAGTTTTGAACAGCGTGCCATTGTCAGAAGTAGATGAAAAGAGTCAGCAACAAATCATGGCATTTCTGCACAAAGTTTCTGCTTTCCCGACCACAATGAGAGCTGTAAACGTCACCTCCATATCAACAACCTTCTTAGCGTCGGTATGAGATTTTGTCATCTTGTGCTCAATATGTTAGTCGTGCAGTTAGTTGTAAAGCTTTTTATTCCGTAGGCTACAACGAATATCATCACATACTTGCTGGTCCTAATGCAATTTAAACTGAGTTTCGAAAGTTGGTACGGGGATTTACACAACGACACAGAGTTGACTTCTGGGCCAAATATTATACTAAATGTGACATCTCATTTGACACTAGACAATTCAACTGTTTGAATTAAAGGATAATAGGTGGTTCACATCACCCCAACATTCAAAAGAAATCACCAGTAGCTGCTGGATATTAATTTGTAGAATGATTAGTGCTTATTGAGACTTTCCGTCCAAGAGGAACGCTAAATATATAATTCACTCGATCTTTTGTTGAATATTACATACGATGGAAAGAGTATGAAAATAAATGGTTCCGTAGTCAAATGTGAAAATCAACTTGAATAAAAACTTGTCGTTCAATAGATCATGTGATATTCAAGTGTTTATTCAATAAAGGATTCAAAATTTTGGTAAAGTAGTGATTAGATGTCATATTTTGGTGCATTAAGTTGTCCCAATTGTCAGTTGTCTAGCAAGTCTGCAGTATCAAGATAAAAAGTTAAGCGTAACTTGCAAAATCATACTTTCATAGAAGTTCAGTTCAGTGGTTAAAAATGGAAACTTCCAGTAATGTCATTTTCCATCATGCAATGAACGAATTTAGCCGCTCGTCTGCAGCTACATTTTCCCTTATGTCCAGCATGTAATTTGATATCTTTGGTCATCTTTTCTTTTTTACCATCTTTTTCGTGCTTGTGTTTGTGTCCTTCTGCTGTAAATTAGAAAGAAAGCATAATCATAATCTAATGAATATTGAAAATGTGCATGCAAATGTGAGAAAGTAAAGGTTTGCCAGCTTACGCTTCTTTGTTGCCTTTTCAACGCATGTATCAATAGCTGTGGTTAGCTTTCCATGGTCTGCCGCTGGGAAGACGGTTTTCAACTGCTCCAAAATTGCATCGTTCTTTATATGGTGTTTGTATGATCTTCTCGCTTATTGTCTACTTTCGTTTTACATTATGCTGAAACGAATGCACTAAAATTCATGAATAGTAAGGTCACGGTTTGTAATTAGTACATGATATTCGGACAAAGCCAACGAGGAGTATAAGCGTTACAGTTCAATTTTACTTTCACGTCATAGTGTATGAGGTTTTTATAAGTGCTTAAAAATGTGATTTCATTTTTATATTTCAGTTCTCGAATCATTTTTTTTATTTCGAATGCTAGCAGTCAATTTCATGGAATCACGGTATAAAACAAATACATAGTATCAGTATTACAATGTAATTACTCATAAAAAGTAATGTTGAGAGCACGAATATAGAAACTATACTCATCGACAGTCTCTTCAATCTAAAAAAACCAGGAACACAAAAGATTTTTTTACTGGAGCATGTATTAATACGCCGAGTGAGCATATTGTTATCATCCAAATAAATATGTACTTACCAGCTTTTTTGTTGGCGTACCACTTCCATGACCAGCCTTTTCCTCAATGCGGATAAATAAAGGATTTGTCTACAAGATGTAAAAGAAGTCACGTTTAAAACGAACGATATGGTTTTGTGCTGTTTTTTTTAATAACAATTTTGTGCAAAATTTGTATTATTGCAATTATCTCTACCTGTCTTTCACTACTGCCAAGTGTATGCTGCAATTCTGCAATATACTTGAATGAGTGAAGTGGAACAACTCGATCGTCGTGATCGGCAGTTTTCACGAGCATGGCCGGATATTGAACAGATTCATTCCTTGGCAAGCGAATGTTATGTAATGGAGAGTATGTAATCAAGTTGTCAAAGCTGGTTTTGTTTTCTGAACAACCATATTCTCCACACCAGTAGTGGCCGACCGTGAATTTTTGAAATCTAAGCATATCCATGACCCTGAAAATAAGATGCAAGCAACGTGACCATCAGTATGTCACGCACAGACGGACTCATTTTTTTTTCAACTAAAATTTTGAACAGCTCTCGATAAAGTATTGTATATAGATTCAATTCATGCTTTCTTTACCCAACTTCAGGTACGGCGCATCCGAACAACTCAGGTCTTTGATTTACAGTAGCTGCAACCAATAATCCACCATTAGAGGCTCCATTGATGATCAATTTTGATGGACTGGTGTAGTTGTTTTGTATGAGGTATTCTGCAGCTGCAGCAAAATCATCGAAGCAATTTTGTTTTTTAAGAAGACGGCCATCATCCCACCAGTCTTTACCGTATTCTCTGTGAATTTCATAATTTTCTTGCGTGATTCAATTGAGATACTTTTAAATTCATATTTGGAAATTATTCGTGAGTTAAAAGTTTTTCCATGCTAACCCGCCTCCCCTTATACTAGGAATGGCAACAACCCCTCGTAAATTGTTGACAAAAACAAGGTACGATGTGGAATAACTAGGTTCCATTCTGTCGCTAAAACCTCCATAAGAATACAAGTAAGCCGGGGCGTTTCCATCACGGGATAGATCCTGATGAAAAAAATGAAAATCAATCAATCAATTGAGGAAATTATGAGAAAAAATGCAAGTTGCTTCTAATTGCCTGTTGTCAGTTGATAAGTCAACTACATGATATATATTTGAATTATTATACCTTTCTGTGAAGAATGTACATTGGAATTTCAGTTCCATCTTTACTTTTATAGAAAACCTGTTCCACGGTAAGACCCGATGAGTTAATTTTGGATTTCGTTTCATGGAAAATCTGGATCATAAGAAGAATTATTTTTGATAACATGCACACAGGAGTTTAAAATGTGAAGAAGAGTTTCATTAGCTTTAGGTCTCTAGGGTAAAAAATATTCTAAGCAATACGCTTACCGCTGGTTTGAGGTCACCTTTGGTGAAATCAATCCTGTAAATGATACCAGGACTTGTGTATGTTGACAATTTAAAAAAGAATTCTTTGTCCTCCCTCTTCCCACGTGTATTTGAAATGGAACCTATTTCAAGTGGGAATTCCATTATCAAAGATCCATTATGGAGATGTCGCAGCTCCAAAGTACTTTTAACATCCTTAGTGTAAGATGTAAAGACAAAGTTTCTAGTCGCAAAAGATGGAGTTACAGTTTCACTATCCAAATAAAAGCATCGTATTTTTCTTAATTTAATTAAAAATAGTTCGCACTTGTTGATAGGATCGACCCATTCCAGTACTTCTTTTGCTTCGGGAATGACGGTGGACCAATATTTTTTCTCGGGTCTGTTTAAATCCACTCTGACCAATTTATTACTTGGTGCATCCAAATCAGTAATGAAGTAAAACAAGGACTCGTCATTTGCCACGTACTGTGTACACAGAAGTTCATATTAATATAATATCAGTGTACAAAAATCTACGAAACATATGCATGATTTTAATAAATTCAACCCACCGTAAAATACGCCGGCTCGGTATTTAGAGCTTTTAATTGAAGTTTCTCTTTAAATCCTGATTTAAGTGGTTCCTTGAGCGAAGCAAAGTATATGAATTCCTCATTAATCACCTCGTAAGTGGATACTAAAATGTATTCGCCATCATCAGACACTTCAGTAGAGCTAGAATTAATATTAAAATTAAATGTAAAACAGTAATGATGACGTTTGCGTAAGGAAAGGGTTGAGCGAATGCGATTTTACACTTACACTGATAATTTAGGTTGGTCAGGGAATTCCAGTACTAGAATATCTTGATCTTGCTCTGTTCCGACCCTATGATAGTACGTTTTCTCATGTTGAGTTGTATTGGTTTCCGTGCCTGTTTCGTTTTTGCTATCATCTTCAGAAGGATAACGCTATAAAAATTCATTTATATTTATACATGATTATTTTCTGAGTCATTATGTTTTAACTTATATACTCCAATACTGAAAACAACATTATTATACCGAATAAAAGAACCCGAGGTTATCAAGTGTCCATGATATAGAAGTCCATCTTATATGCCTTAATACTTCCGGAAAATTTTCTCCTGTTGATACATTTTTAATATGCAGAGTCACCCAGTCCGAGCCACTCTGTGATAGAGCATATGCGTATAAACTACCGTCCTTTGTAAATTCACCCTTTTTTATTGACACGGTACCGTCCGAACTCAATGTATTGGGGTCGAAAAACACGCGAGGTTCACTTTCCACAGTGTCTTGTACCATAAATACCCTAAGTATTCAAAAACAAGTTCCGTAATAAAATCAAATGTGTAATAAGTGTACACATGAGATTTAAGCATTTAAGTGTTGATCTATTTACCATTGATTTTGCAAGCCGGAATTTGCAAAAAAGAAATATTTATCCCCTCGTTTCTTCGGTATTCCCCGTCTTGGATAATTCCACAACTCCGTCAATTTTGTTCTCATTTCCGCACGATACGGTGCATCCTCTAAATAAGTTAGTGTGAGATTGTTTTGAGCTGTCACAAAATTTTTTGTCTCCTCTGAATCAGGGTCTTCAAGCCATCTGTAAGGATCTTTGATCTGTGCATATGCATCATACAAAAAAGTTAGTTCACCTCAAATTAGGCTTCTACACAGAGCATATGCTTCATTAATTTTTTATACCTCAATCCCATGATATTCGTCTATGACGTTCTCGTCCCTTCGAATCTCAGGGTATTTATATGATGCTGCAGCACCTATTACTAAAAAGGTAGCTATCAGGGGTAATATGATACCCCCGAAAACTGCTAACTTGTTCCTTAAAATCGTCATTAGAATAACTCCAAAAAAGGAATGGTAAATCCTATAGGTATATACTGAAACACTGTGACTATCACTAAAGAACAGAGGTACACAAAAATAACCTTCAGTCTGCTTGAAGGTTTGACGTGAAATGAAAACGAGATGAAATTTCTCTTTTGCTGTAGGGGTGTAATGAACACCAAAAAGAGCTAATGTAAAATGTAATACATCAAAATTAGGGAGAAACGTATCACAAATGTGATAGGTTAATGATAGCAAAGATCAATTGATGTGTCAAGTCAGTTGAGTGGCAATGTTCGTAGTATTGGTTCCGTCAAATGCTTCAATATGGATTTTAAGAATCATCCCCATAAAGCATTGATCGTGTTTTAAGTATTTCGCTGTTGAGAACTTTTATCCTGCGTAATTTTGGCATCCATCCGTAGTGAGGTTAAAAGTAACTTCATATGAAATTAAATCATTATACAATCTGAAATCATGTAAAAAAAACTTGTTTGAAATTGTTTCAACCATGAGTCAATTTTAAAAATGGATTTCGTATCCGGGAGCATTCTCCACAAAGCAGAAGAGATCTGTAGCCTTTTCAATCTTTAAACCAAACAACAAAAAAGAATTTCAAGTGTGCAACGTTTACTTTCTGATTAAACTTGAGCATACATACAGCTTTCATTGTCCATGGCCGATATTTTGATAAACTCGCATCATCAATGGGTTCGTCTTAATACAACAACATTTCAACATTGAGACATAATAAGAAAAACAACAACAACATAATAAGAATTTCAAGGTTAAAACTGGATGCGCAATAAAATGGGCCTGCCATTCCAATTTGTTTTGTGAATTGAATTTTCAGTGAAATCATTCAATGGAGAAGGTCATCTTTTTTATTACCCAACGTCAGCAATGAGTCCACCGAAAAGCTCTGGACGTTTGTTAATTGCAGCAGCCACCACCATATCTCCATTCGAGGAACCCATAGCAGACAATTTTGCGGCTCTGGTGTATTTATTATTCACGAGGAAATTTGCAGCAGCAACAAAATCTTCGATTGCATTAGGCTTATTGAGTCCACGTCCTTCATCCCACCAAGCTTTGCCATACTCTCCACCACCTCGGATGTTGGCTACTGCCACTATTCCATCGAAATTTTGAGCAAATAAAACGTACGGGACTTCAAAATGAGGAAGAACACTCGTACCAAAACCACCATAGCCATACAAAATGCATGGGGCTTTTCCATCTAGTTCAGTTGTCTAACAAAATTTGCAAGCATTAAGCAAATTAAATTACATAACTATTTCTTGATTGGAAGCAGAATAATTTCAATTCAGCTTTAGTTAAAACTATTACATTTTTGTACACCAAGGTCATTGGTATATTAGTTCCATCATCATTTGAGTAAAACACCAGTTCTGATGTAAAGTTTGTGGGATCATAGTATGGAATCTCGATCTTGTCATAAGCCTTTTTGAACTTGCAAAACCCTCACCTCTCCATCTAGGGTCTCCTTCACGTATAGTATTTTGTTAATGAAAGTTTATTACGGAGCTGAAGCATTCAGCGAAGTAATGGTTTTACTCAAACTGTCTGTACGTCTGTCCGTTATGGTTCTCCTGGTCACATACATTGATCGATATGGACCAAATTTGGTACACAGGTAGCACTACTCAAGAGGATCTCTGGGATTACTTTTCAGACAAATCGGTCAAACGGTTCAAAAGTTATTGGCTCGAAAGTTCAGAAACTCATCGATTTGGCTGAAACGTATACGTATACGTAAGAATTGCATAGCATCCGTGTGGATGAGCTTGCGCATGCATAAGGAATCATGAGCTTGTACATAAAAGCAGAATCCGGAATGGTATTATGTGTTAACTACGTTAGGAGAGGATCGCAGAGGTGGGTTAAGAGAGAGAGGTGGTGGAGGAGATTTGGTGGACATGGGAGTTTGGAGGTGATCACTCAACGCCTTCTTCATCTACATCTCTGGCTTGCTTATTAGCAGTTTATTTGTTTAATAGCCGTCTTAAAATTGTGAATTAAATAGGTTCATAATAATCTTTTCATACGATTGATTCTGAAGACCCAAGTTTTAATTCAAAGTTGATTCTAGGGCTGGAAATCTCTTAATGAAGTTTTTCACGCAGTCTGCGACTCTGCAAATGATCTCCGAAGAATAAAAATTGCATGCTACTTGGTATTCATATTTACAATTGTGGAAGGAATTTGCTTCTTTGTTTTCATGTATTTTACGTCACTCCGATCTATCGGGGTTTATCAGAGTTGCTATGCTTTACTTTTTGGAACGTTGCTGATGACCATGACGGCTTTAATTCCTTATATTGTTTCTACCCTTTTCCTTTTCATTTGTCTCTTGATCCGCTCACATTTCTTGAAAATCTCGGAAATGTTAAAGACCACTGTTTCTAAAACAAGTTCACCCAAACTATACAGCAGAATTGATTCAATGAGGGTTTTGCATGAACAGCTTTGCAGTACTGTTACGTATTTTGAGGATTTCTTTGGAGTGCAGGTGAGATTTCCCAATTTTTTATAGCTGGTGAACATTGAATGTGAAAATATATGTAAACGCTTTTTCTTTTGAATGTATTTAATTAAAGGTTTTATTGACCCTTTGTACCTGTTGTTTTACCGTTACTGTTGGAGCGTATGCAACAATTTTACAAGGGGAAGGTATGTCTTCGCCTCAGGGTAAGGAATTGACTGGGGCTTGGGGGATGCAGCTTAATTGTGCTGCTATATTTCTTCTTCTAATTCTGATATCTGGACAGCTAGTTACTAATGCGGTACGACAAAAATAGAATTTTAGATTTTTAAAAATGGTCCTTACTATGAGTAAATGATTGTTTTGGCCGCCTCTGCAGCTCCAGTTTTGAACAGCTTGCCATTGTCAGAAGTAGATGAAAAGGTTCAGCAACTGTTTGAAGTAAAGGATAATAGGTGGTTCACAACACCCCTTCCAAAGAAACCACCAGTAGCTGCTGGATATTAATTTGTAGAATGATTAGTGCTTATTGAGACTTTCCGTCCAAGAGGAACGCTATATATATAATTCACTCGATCTTTTGTTGAATATTACATACGATGGAAAGAGTATGAAAATAAATGGTTCCGTAGTCAAATGTGAAAATGAACTTGAATAAAAACAATTCGTTCAATAAATCCAGTGATATTCAAATGTTTATTCAATAACGGTTAAGAAAGTAATTTATGAAAATTTTAAGAAAACCCATAAAATTCAGGTAAAGTAGTGATTAGATGTCATATTTTGGTGCATTAAGTTGTCCCAATCTAACAAGTCTGCAATATAAAGATAAAAAGTTAAGTGCAACTTGCAAAATCATACTTTCATAGAAGTTCAGTTCAGTGGATAAAAACGGAAACTTACAGTAATGTCATTTTCCATCATGCAATGAACGAATTTAGCAGCTTTTCTGCAGCTACATTTTCCCTTATGTCCAGCATGTAATTTGATATCTTTGGTCATCTTTTCTTTTTTACCATCTTTTTCGTGCTTGTGTTTGTGTCCTTCTGCTGTAAATTAGGAAGGAAGCATAATCATAATATAATGAATATTGAAAATGTGCGTACAAATGGTTCATACGAAAGTAAAGGTCTAGTCTATTAGCTTACGTTTCTTTGTTGCCTTTTCAACGCATGTATCAATAGCTGTGGTTAGCTTTCCATGGTCTGCCGCTGGGACTACGGTTTTCAACTGCTCCAAAATTGCATCTTTCTTGAATGTGCCGTTGTGATACTGGTACGTGAAAAAAGGTAATAATTAATTAAATATTCATAGTAGAAATAAATTGTTGGAAATGTATGTTTATTTCATAGTACGCTTACCACTGCAAGGCTATCCAGAGTGCAGTTACTGAGGCACTGCAATCAAAGATACAAAATCCAAGTTTTCAAATAATGTCTAACAATGGTACATTTTTGGAAAGTAGAAAGACATCCCAAAGCAAAACCCTCATTCAATTTGAATAAACTCTCGCTTTCCTTATCATCGAAATGTTTTTCTTTCAATGTCTCCGGCGTCAATGCCATATCGGTAGCGTTCAAATTTAGAGATTTGACACATGCAATCTGAATTTCTCCCATTTTAGTAGATGCTGCGAACTTTGCCATGCAACTTTCTCCAATCGTGCTGGCAATGCAGCAGGAGCCAATTACTACCAGCAAGACCAAATACTTTGAAGCTTCCATTTTCGATTCCGAAAGATAAAGTAATTTTTTTAACTTGGTACGACACTTTAATGGAGATATTGCTTTAGGTTGGAACTTTGGTGAGTGAATGTATTTGATAAATCCTGGAGGTCCCTTTTATATCGAGAGAAAGGAGTATTGAAACTATTATTGGACTTTTCATTGCATTAGTCAATACCTAGATCATATTAAAGTGTGTGCACTTGATAATAGTAAAGTGTAATGGAAAAAGTGCGCGTGACATCAGTTTGTAAATTGTTTGTCATCCGAATATAAGGGGATAAAAGGTGCACCACAGGATGTAATGGTAAATCTCGGGCCTTTTAATGAAAGCAGACCATTCATCTGTCAAAGCGTGCTATATGGTGTTTGAATGATCGTCTCGTAATCTCGTTTATTGTCTACTTTCATTTCACACCATGTTGAAACGAATGCGCTTAAATTCATGAATAGTAAGGTCACGGTTTGTAATTAGTACATGATATTCGGACAAAGTCTACGAGGAGTATAACATTAGCGTTACAGTTCAATTTTACTTCTACGTTACGAATGTTAAAAATGTGATTTCATTATTATATTTCAGTTCTCGAATCATTTTTTTTATTTCGAATGTTCGCAGTCAATTTTATGGAATCACGGTATAAAACAAATACATAGTATCAGTATTACAATGTAATCACTCATAAAAAGTAATGTTGAGAGCACGAATATAGAAACTATACTCATCGACAATCTCTTCAATCTAAAAAAACCAGGAACACAAAAGATTTTTTTACTGGAGCATGTATTAATACGCCGAGTGAGCATATTGTTATCATCCAAATAAATATGTACTTACCAGCTTTTTTGTTGGCGTACCACTTCCATGACCAGCCTTTTCCTCAATGCGGATAAATAAAGGATTTGTCTACAAGATGTAAAAGAAGTCACGTTTAAAACGAACGATATGGTTTTGTGCTGTTTTTTTTAATAACAATTTTGTGCAAAATTTGTATTATTGCAATTATCTCTACCTGTCTTTCACTACTGCCAAGTGTATGCTGCAATTCTGCAATATACTTGAATGAGTGAAGTGGAACAACTCGATCGTCGTGATCGGCAGTTTTCACGAGCATGGCCGGATATTGAACAGATTCATTCTTTGGTAAGCGAATGTTATGTAATGGAGAGTATGTAATCAAGTTGTCAAAGCTGGTTTTGTTTTCTGAACAACCATATTCTCCACACCAGTAGTGGCCGACCGTGAATTTTTGAAACCTAAGCATATCCATGACCCTGAAAATACGATGCAAGCAACGTGACCATCAGTATGTCACGCACAGACGGACTCATTTTTTTTCAGCTAAAAATATAAACAGCTCTCGATAAAGTATTGTATATAGATTCAATTCATGCTTTCTTTACCCAACTTCAGGAACGGCGCATCCGAACAACTCAGGTCTTTGATTTACAGTAGCTGCAACCAATAATCCACCATTAGAGGCTCCATTGATGATCAATTTTGATGGACTGGTGTAGTTGTTTTGTATGAGGTATTCTGCAGCTGCAGCAAAATCATCGAAGCAATTTTGTTTTTTAAGAAGACGGCCATCATCCCACCAGTCTTTACCGTATTCTCTGTGAATTTCATAATTTTCTTGCGTGATTCAATTGAGATAATTTTAAATTCATATTTGGAAATTATTCGTGAGTTAAAAGTTTTTTCTTGCTAACCCGCCTCCCCTTATACTAGGAATGGCAACAACCCCTCGTAAATTGTTGACAAATACAAGGTACGATGTGGAATAACTAGGTTCTATGCTGGAGCTAAAACCTCCATAAGAATATAAGTAAGCAGGGGCGTTTCCATCACGGGATAGATCCTGAGAAAAAGTTGAAAATCAATCAATCAATTGAGGAAAGTATGAGAAAAATGCAAGTTGCTTCTAATTGCCTGTTGTCACTGTTGTCAGTTGATAAGTCAACTACATCATATATATTTGAATAATTATACCTTTCTGTGAAGAATGTACATTGGAATTTCAGTTCCATCTTTACTTTTATAGAAAACCTGTTCCACTGTAAGACCCGATGAGTCAATTTTGGATTTCGTTTCAAGGAAAATCTGGCTTATAAGAAGAATTATTGATAACATGCATGCAGGAGTTTAAAATGTAATGAGCTTCATTAGCTAAAAAATATTTTAAGCAATACGCTTACCGCTGGTTTGAGGTCATCTTTGGTGAAATCAATCCTGTAAATGATACCAGGATTTGTGTATGTTGACAATTTAAAAAAGAACTCTTTATCCTCCCTCTTTCCACTAGTACTTGAAATGGAACCTATTTCAAGGGGGAATTCCATTATCAAAGATCCATTTTGAAGATGTCGCAGCTCCAAAGTACTTTTAACATCCTTAGTGTAAGATGTAAAGGCAAAGTTTCTATTCGTCATAAAATAAGCGTTATAGTTTCACCATCCAAATAAAATCATCGTATTTTTCTTAATTTAATTAACAATATGGTGCACACTTGTTGATGGGATCAACCCATTCCAGTACTTCTTTTGCTTCGGGAATGACGGTGGACCAATATTTTTTCTCGGGTCTGTTTAAATCCACTCTGACCAATTTATTACTTGGCGCATCCAAATCAGTAATGAAGTAAAACAAGGACTCGTCATTTGCCACGTACTGTGTACAGAAGTTCATATTAGTGTACAAAAATCTACGAAACATATGCATGATTTGAATAAATTCAACCCACCGTAAAAGAAGACGGCTCGGTATTTAGAGCTTTTAATTGAAGTTTCTCTTTAAATCCTGATTTAAGTGGCTCCTTGAGCGAAGCAAAGTATATGAATTCCTCATTAATCACCTCGTAAGTGAATACTAAAATGTATTCGCCATCATCAGACACTTCAGTAGAGCTAGAATTAATATTAAAATTAAATGTAAAACAGTCATGATGACGTTTGCGTAAGGAAAGGGTTGAGCGAATGCGATTTTACACTTACACTGATAATTTAGGTTGGTCAGGGAATTCCAGTACTAAAATATCTTGATCTTGCTCTGTTCCGACCCTATGATAGTACGTTTTCTCATGTTGAGTTGTATTGGTTTCCGTGCCTGTTTCGTTTTTGCTATCATCTTCAGAAGGATAACGCTATAAAAATTTATTTATATTTATAAACGATTATTTTCTGAGTCATTATGTTTTAAGTTACATCTCTAATACTGAAAATAACATTATTTTACCGAATAAAAGAACCCGAGGTTATCATGCGTCCATGATATAGAAGGCCATTTTGTATGCCTTAATACTTCCGGAAAATTTTCTCCTGTTGATACATTTTTAATATGCAGAGTCACCCAGTCCGATCCGCTCTGTGATAGTCCATATGCGTATAAACTACCGTCCTTTGTAAATGCGCTTGTTTTTATTGACACGGTACCGTCCGAACTCAATGTATTGGGATCGAAAAACACGCGAGGTTCACTTTCCACAGTGTCTTGCACCATAAATACCCTAAATATTAAAGAGTTCCGTAATGTGTAATGTGTTCCGTAAAGTGTGATAAATATACACATGAGATTTAAGCGTTTAAGTGTTGATCTATTTACCATTGATTTTGCAAGCCGGAATTTGCAAAAAAGAAATATTTATCCCCTCGTTTCTTCGGTATTCCCCGTCTTGGATAATTCCACAACTCTGTCAATTTTGTTCTCATTTCCGCACGATACGGTGCATCCTCTAAATAAGTTAATGTGAGATTGTTTTGAGCCGTCACAAACTTTTTTGTCTCCTCTGAATCAGGGTCTTCAAGCCATCTGTAAGGATCATTGATCTGTGCATATGCATCATACAAAAAAGTTAGTTCACCTCAAAGTAGGCTCCTACTCCTACACAGAGCATATGCTTCATTAATTTTTTATACCTTAATCCCATGATATTCGTCTATGACGTTCTCATCCCTTCGAATCTCAGGGTATTTATATGATGCTGCAGCACCTATTACTAAAAAGGTAGCTATCAGGGGTAATACGATACCCCCGAAAACTGCTAACTTGTTCCTTAAAATCGTCATTAGAATAACTCCAAAAAAGGAATGGTAAATCCTATAGGTATATACTGAAACACTGTGACTATCACTAAAGAACAGAGGTACACAAAAATAACCTTCAGTCTGCTTGAAGGTTTGACGTGAAATGAAAACGAGATGAAATTTCTCTTTTGCTGTAGGGGTGTAATGAACACCAAAAAGAGCTAATGTAAAATGTAATACATCAAAATTAGGGAGAAACGTATCACAAATGTGATAGGTTAATGATAGCAAAGATCAATTGGTGTGTCAAGTCAGTTGAGTGGCAATGTTCGTAGTATAGGTTCCGTCAAATGCTTCAATATGGATTTTAAGAATCACCCCCCATAAAGCATTGATCGTGTTTTAAGATAGGTAATGACGTAAAGCTGATTGCAAGAATAGGTGAATGCCTTATTAGGAGGAAACTGCGGTTGGCAGAAGGCATATGCATTATTATATAGAAACGTATCACATCTCACATCACCTAACATTTAGAGTCTCAACAAAACAAAGATGATTTTGGAGAGATGATAGCGTCTTATCAGATTGAAAATGCGTAATTATACATGTAAATATGCACCTACATATCTGCTACCATAAATACATGGAATGCGTGCATTCACTTATTAATTCTATTGTCGACGAAACTTGCAATTCTAGTTATTTTCTTCATGGTCACTGCGCGCTGAGAAGACTTGTTTTCCTTCATGATTCTATGCCTTACTTCGTGTGTAGTTCGTACTCCCGTAAATACCATGATCATTAAATTACGATCAGGAAAAAATGCTGGAATTTCATATACATTGGAGCATATACGCGATTTACTAGATAGCGACGCAACAGGAAATCATGAAGCGTAAGCTCATTTATTTAAAAAAAAAAAAAAAAAACACCAATTACAGAACATTTGCTTTATGCTTCCAAAAAAATGGAAAACCGTAATGAAATGGACCTGATTCCAACAATGTTAAGTTATCAAAGTGTTTCGCTGCTGAGAATTTTTATTCTGTGTAATTTTGGCATTCATCCACTACGTGAGGTTCAAAGTAACTTCATATGAAATTAAATTATTATACAATCTGAATGCATGTTAAAAAGTTGTTTGAAATTGTTTTAACCATGAGTCAATTTTAAAAATGGAATTCGTATCCGAGAGCATTCTCCACAAAGCAGAAGAGATCTGTAGCCTTTTCAATCTTTAAACCAAACAACAACAAAAGAATTCGAAGTGTGCAACGTTCAATATAAATTTACTTTCTGATTAAACTTGAGTATACTTACAGCTTTCATTGTAGGCATTCTATATCCATGGCCAATATTTTGATAAACTCGCATCATCAATGGGTTTGCCTTTGAGCATAATATGAATCGTTACAATTAATGGATCTAATAATATGACATGCTGCAATCATAATGATTTTATTTATTTACCTGTGTTATAGTTTGGCCAACAGAGTGTTGCAATTCTGCCACGTACTTGTAGGAATGGAATGGAACCACCCTGATGACAAATCAATTTACACATTCTTGTTGTAATTTGCATAATGTACAATGTCATTTGATCATTTGTCATTCTCTTCTCATTTCAAGCTAAACCCAAGCTTATATTACCTGTCATCATGATCAGCAGTAGTAACAAACACGGCCGGATACGATGGTGAGCTACTATTGCCTGGAGCAGTAATGTTATGAAGGGGTGAATAACGTAGAATGTTTTGCAATTCGTCTTCCTTTTCTATATCTCCATATTCACCGACCCATCGGTACCCAATAGTAAAGTTTCTGAATCGTAGCAAATCCATGACGCTATGAAATAGAATGGAATTTCATTTCAAGGTTAAAACTGGATGCGCAATAAAATGGGCCTGCCATTCCAATTTGTTTTGTAAATTGAATTTTTAGTGACATCATTCAATGGAGAAGGTAATATTTTTTATTACCCAACGTCAGCAATGAGTCCACCGAAAAGCTCTGGACGTTTGTTAATTGCAGCAGCCACCACCATACCTCCATTCGAGGAACCCATAGCAGTCAATTTTGCGGCTCTCGTGTATTTATTATTCACGAGGAAATTTGCAGCAGCAACAAAATCTTCGATTGCATTAGGCTTATTGAGTCCACGTCCTTCATCCCACCAAGCTTTGCCATACTCTCCACCACCTCGGATGTTGGCTACTGCCAGTATTCCATCGAAATTTTGAGCAAATAAAACGTACGGGACTTCAAAATGAGGAAGAACACTCGTACCAAAACCACCATAGCCATACAAAATGCATGGGGCTTTTCCATCTAGTTCAGTTGTCTAACAAAATTTGCAAGCATGAAGCGAATTAAATTAAATAACTATTTCTTGATTGGAAGCAGAATAATTTCAATTCAGCTTTAGTTAAAACTATTACGTTTTTGTACACCAAGGTCATTGGTATATTAGTTCCATCATCATTTGAGTAAAACACCAGTTCTGATGTAAAGTTTGTGGGATCATAGTATGGAATCTCAATCTTGTCATAAACCTTTTTTTTGAACATGCAAGATTTTTTTCATTGACATGATGATGTGCGTGTAGTTAAAAGGTTTACATGTGATATCGGGTTATAAGTACTCCCTTTATATCATTACGTCAATTATTTTCTGGCTTACCTCACTTTCTACATTGTAATCATCAAAATAGAGTCGGTACAAAATGCCAGGGTTGAGGTATGACTCAACTCTCAGAAACAAATCTGGCAAATCTCTTCGTCCGTAGTAATCATTAGGTGAAATGTTGTCCTCGAATGCAATCGTTTTTATGAGCTCCCCACTATCATCCAGTTTGCGAATTTCAAGCCTTGTGTCTAAATGCTCGTTATAGCAAAGCACAAGTTTGTCATTTGCAACAACCGTTGCCCAAACAATGACGGCAGATGGGTTCTCTTCAACCATTACAAACCACTCATTCTTCTCAACATCAAAACTGATGATTTTGAAGTTCGGAGCTTCAGAGTTGGTACGAAAGTAAAATACGCTGTCATCATTGGCCAAGTACTGAATAAAAACAATTAAGTTTTTTTAAAAGGCACATTCCGACGTTATTTTATGCTACATTTTTTGTTTTATGAGTTTTACTTGATGTTGACCAGGGTCCGGGAACAAAGGAACCAGTGGAATGTCCCTGGTAATCGCAGTGCTTTTGCTAATGTCCATGTAAAAGGTGTGATATTCTCCAATTACATCTCCAGTTTCAAGCAGTAAATATCGCCCATCCAAAGTTACTTCACTGAACCTGCACACGAAAAGCAAGTTTTAGTCCATGTACTCTTGAACTCTAGACCTGCACTATATTATGTCTTTTGGTTTAGTTACATCATCCAAGTAGGATTATCTGGGAACTCTACTATCATCACATCATCATCTTGTCGAGTGCCAATCCTGTGATAGTAAAGCTTTTGGCGTTGATTTAGATTGAAATCTGTTCCATTCACTTTACTGGATTTCGTTTTTTGAAACCTCTACATTATTCAAAGTCGGAGAGAGGTTGAACATTAGGCTCAGCATATAACAAAGAATAAATTTTTAATGGTAGGTATCATACTTGATAGAAGAAGCCTCGGCTGTCAAGTGTCCAGCTTATAGTTACAAGCTTTGTAAAATTAAGGACTTCCAAATAGTTATGACCAGATGAAACATTCTTAATGTAGATTGATGTCCAATCTGAGCCAAAATCTGAGAGAGCATATGCAATGTACTCGCCATTCGGAGAAGGTGCATACCGTGCAATTGCTGCTGCTCCATCCATTGAAAGCTCGTTTGGTTCCATCAAAACCCTTGGCTCTCCATCTAGGGTCTCCTTCACGTATAGTATTCTGTTAATGAAAGTTTATTGATTAATAGCCCTCTTAAAATTGTGAATTAAATAGGTTCATAATAATCTTTTCATACGATTGATTCTGAAGACCCGAGTTTTCCAAGTAAAAGTATCGCGATCCAAATTTCTTGGGACATTCTGTCTTCTTGTAGTCCCATAGCTCCGTTAATTTCGCACGAACGGCATCTCGCCAATTTGACTTTTCCAAATATGCATCTGTCAATGCATTTTGCTCTTCGATAAATGTTTGAGTTTCTTCAGAATGCGGATTCTCAAGCCAGCGGTAAGGATCAGCAACCTAAATTGCCAAATGATCAAATTGGGTGTACGAATGTCGTGTAGGGAAACATTATAACATCCATTAATCATTTTTTTGTTATATAAACCCACCCTACTGCCAAGGAAATTGTCTGCAACATCTTGATCTCTTCTGGTATCCGGGTAATGAAAAGGAGCATGGGATCCCCAAGCTGTATGCAAAAGAGAAAGAATGATTTTAATTTAGTTAGACGTTTGCTCACAACACGAAAAATATTCACGCCTGATTAACATTACAAAATTGAATTGCAATGCAGTGACATTATTGTACCATCTCGAACCGCCTCGTAATTTCCAACTGCTGCTTGTATGCTCTTAGTTGTGCGAGTTCCCTCGTCTTCATAAATACTCGTTGACGCATCCATTTTTTGTCGCTTGAATTTAGACTTTGGAGTCCAATTATTGGAGACGTCTTGCTCCTTCAGCTAATCACTGCCAGGTTTGATTATGAAATAAAATTAAAATAACATTACTTCATCGTTCCTTCTTTATCCTTTACCTCGATTGAGTTCATCTGAATATATGATCAGGATTCTTCTTCAATTCCAAAGCAGAAGAAAAGTTTCCATGCCACTTTGGTATGAGCGTCACCGACCCACGTGACTGAAGTCGTCTTCGGGTTCAGTTAGGTTAGTTACTACACCGTTGTTAGTAACAACTTGTTACCGATGCCCAATTTGAATCTTTCTCTTACTCTTCACGTGAAACACATCATAGTTGTAGTAATAAAGGGTAATAGAAAGGCAAAATGGATGGAACTAATTCTGATGATAGCAAAAGAAAAAGTGCATCCAGTGGATCTGGAAAAAAGAAACCGACTACCTCCACCCCTCAAGATGAGCTTCATACAATGTGGAGGGTTTGATTATAAGACTAGCATTAAATACTTGATGATTTCAATTCAATTTCGGAATATTGATGAGGCTCATTAAAATTTGAATATTATACTTCTTGCAGGAATTGGTTCAAAAGGCCAGGGTTCATGAAATGGTCAAATGTCTCCAAGCAGAAAAGAAAAAACTTAAGGTTTTGCATAACGCATATAACACTTGAATTGATGAGTGATGGCGTACTTTATTGATTCTAGTCTTATTATTTAAAAGATATTACAACAAACTGTAGAGCCCGATTTAGATTTTCTTGAATTCGCTGCGCAACAACAACTTACAAAAAGCGTAGCTGAATCCGATGGGCCAGAGGAGACGGGGGAGACAGAAAAATCGGCTCGTCCCAGTGATGCAGCTGTAGCTAAACGAGATACGCATGCGAGATTGGATGACGAACATCATTCCACTTCAACAAAAACTGCACATAATGCACAACGGAATGCAGCAGAGATCCTTTCAAATAAGCCTACCTTAACAGATCAAGAGTTTGAAGATATTGTAGAGCTTTGTGAGGTATAGTTTCCAAATTCATGGTCCAAATTTTATGCAATAAAATCATTTTTATTAGATTATCCATCAAGAGCATCATTAATCATGTATAGGACAAAATTGAACAAAAAGCTTTGAGGGAGGCGTTTGTAGAGAAAAAATCACGAGAAAAGTATCT
Organism: Orchesella flavescens; assembly: GCA_964034955.1. Taxonomy (NCBI): domain Eukaryota; kingdom Metazoa; phylum Arthropoda; class Collembola; order Entomobryomorpha; family Orchesellidae; genus Orchesella; species Orchesella flavescens. The sequence continues at coordinate 20,896,956 of OZ035955.1, forward strand.
TCACAATGCTGATGAGCGAAGAACCATGTTGTACAGTTTTATTAATAGCAAATTTTTCGTCAACTTTATGCTGGTTACAATCATTACGAGTATTGTGGGCATATTTTTACTCACTTTTGAATTTATTGCAATAAGATTTGGTAAAATTGCATTCTGATCCCGTACTAAACTTTATTGTCGCTTCTTTTAAAGTCGTTGTGAGCTAACTATCCATTGGTTTTTTTTGTAGCATGGCCACTCATCATGTTGGATTCCTGCATTATAGGAATATTTCTCGTAGAAGCTATATTCAAAGTCACAATTTACAGGGAGGACTATTTTAAACAATTGTGGAATATTTTGGACATGTTGATAATTGTTGTACATTTTGTGTAAGAAAAAGCCTCATTACTTTTTAAATTTTAATACCAATTGGAATGATTATTTTATCACCTTATCCCAGGGAGTTAGGAGTGGATCTTATCACTCGTACTCTGGCCCTGAGCACTGATATCAATGCAAATATTGGGTTTAAGTTTTTAAAATCGCTACGAGCTCTTCGACTCCTCCGTGTAATAAAGTATGATTTATAATCATTCATTGTCTTTAAAACCTAGTATATATATAGTATTGAAGCTGTTACCACTGCATAATTGATTGTGAGCCTTTTACCAAAGGTTTCTACCAAATTTGCAAGTTATTGTGGCCACTGTGTTCCAATCCATGTTATCCATCGGTTCAATTGCACTTTTGATGTTGTTATTTATTTGTATGTTTAATAATTAATAAATTTCATTAATTCTAGAGTTGCCCCAATAATGTCAATTTCAATAATTAACGTTGTTGCACATTGCAATTCTAGTTGTCTTCGCGGTGATGGGAAGAGGTCTATTCTATGAAAGGCTACCTGACAAATTTGGAAGTTTGTGGTTGTCCTTTGTGACTCTCTTCCAACTACTTACGTTGGATGACTGGTTTGAACTCTTGGAAGCTAATGAGGATGATGATGATAAGATAGATGAGGGTGAACTCAGAAACGAAGGGGATGATCGGTTTGCGTATTGGCTAATGTTTTTGTATTTATTCGCCTACCTCGTCATTGAGTTCTTTGTATTTTTGAAGTAAGGGACCTGTTTGTAGATAGTTTAAAACATAAGTTTTATTTAAGTTGAACAATAATTTAAATCAAATTACGTATTTGGTTTAAAGTCTCTTTGTTGCTGTCTTGGTGGACAACTTTCAACTTACGCTAGCAGATGCAGAGATTCAAAAACAGAAGGAGGCACTTGAAGAATTAGAAGCTCAAAAAAAGTTTGAAGATATGAAAAAGGAAACGGAAATGGAAGTTATTGATGGTGACAAAAAAAATCGTTTTGTGAAAATGTCATTCTGACATGCGTTCGTTAAAAACAAAACTTGACAACAAACTAAAGTTCATAATTAACTTTGCAGAAGAACGTAAAGAAGTCGTAGATGAGGCGGAGCAGCTTGGATTAACTGTTGATGATTATTTTGCAGTAGCTCCAGATTCACGGTGATTTTATTTCTCTCTAAAATATTGTTAAAATTGTTTTATAATTCGCATCCATCCAACTTTTATTTTTTGGCTGATCTAATATTAGCGAGTGCGATCTACTTGGAGAGTTCTACAAGGATATGAATTCCCTTGACTTTGAAAGATTCTTGTGGAAGCGACGCCTAACACTGTTTAATATGATAATTGACACTGCTTTATCGAGTCGGGTACTGTGATTGTACTTAATAACTGCAAATAATACCTCCCTAATACATAACAGAATTATCATGTTAATATGATAAACTTGTAGGCAAATGCAACAGCAGTTCTGAATGAAAAAATACACGATGATGAGGATGGAAATAAAGGAAACGATCTACCTGTGAGACACAGCGTTGGAGCTATCAGCTCAAATTTGGCAACATGGAACAATTTTCCAAAACAGAGTCGAACTGGAAGTTTTTTCTAAGTCGTTAATTAAAATGGAGAGTAGAATACTTGTTGACACTCATAAATGGACATTTTGATTAAAGAGGAATGTTGTTAAATAAAAATGTACTGTACTTGTTATTTTTGTGCAATGCAGCAAGCGTTGAAGTTTAAGAGTTTATTTCGATAAGTGATTCAAATGTATTGGGAAAAATAAATTAATTGGTAAATTGGTAGGTCTGAAGTGTTCGTCATCACGTCAAAGTCATAAGTTATGTGAGCTGATTCATAGCAGAGAAAAAGCTAACATCTTTTCTTGATGGTGCGTCCACAGGATTCTCCTTCTCAAGGCAGTCTTAGTCCAACAGTTCGTCCCAAAAAGCATCGAATGTCGGTTTCACGATCAATCTACACAAAAAAGTATAACATTATAGTTCTCTAAATTGTCATTTCTTTGTAACAATTGCATATTTCATCGCCTTTTAATGATACTTACGTGATAGCGAGCATAATTTCGTAGACTCTCTTGAGGTTCGGCTACCACACGAAGCAAGAACGGATTGGTCTGAAGAAGTAAGGGATATAAATAATAAAATACTTCAGTGGACGTTTGTAATGAGCAGGAAGTTTCTTAAACAAACTAATTATGGTTACCTGCTTTTCACTGCGTCCAAGGCGGTGTTGGAGCTCTGCCATGTATTTGAAAGCGAAAATTACTGGGAATTCATTGTCAGGTGTGGGAACAAGAATGGCTGGATACTGAATGGTTTCATTTGTTGGCAGTCTTATGTTATGGAGAGGTGAAACGCCAAGTAGTCTCTGGAAATCATCCTTATCGGATGGACTTGCAGATACTGACCAGTTGGTGAAGCTTGGGAAGCGCACCATATCAAACCCGCTAAACATTTAGTGAACACAAGTCAATTATTTTTTTTATCTGGCTCACTACTTTTTAATACATCATCAAAAGCCAGATCTTACAGGGCATTCTCAAACTTACACCATGTATGGAATGACTGCCCCAAAGAGCTCAGGATTTCTATTGGTTGCAGCAGCAGCAAACAATCCAAAGACCCCAGTTCCTCGAGTTATCAGTTTTGAAGGGGCAGTGTACCCATTGTTAATTAAATATCTTGCAGATGCAATAAAATCCTCCAATGCAGAGTCTGTATAGGTTCCACTAAAAATTGTAACGAAAACTCAGAATACTCAATATGGTTCATATGTTGTTAATAAATAGAGTCTTTATAATAATGACCACTTTTAACTTACTCGGCCTCTTGGAGGTTTGGAATAGCAATGACTGCATTGTAGTCCTTCATATATGAGAAAAACAATCGGAAGTAGAAATCAATGTCGAATTCTCGTTCGACCAAGAACGCATATGAAGATCCATTTAAGATTATATCCTTTCTGTGAATGAGAACCATTTCCCTTGACTCTTCGTCATCACTGGGGAAGGTTACTTTGGTTGATGTATACAAAGTTCCATTATAGTCTGTCATTACAGGTAGTTCCAGCAGAGGCTTCAATTATAAAATATTTAATCATTACATCAGCCCCAAGTATAAAGAACGACGGAATATTTATGTAAGAATGTTTATAGACCAACCAGCATTGCTGCTTTCTCTTGACTAGTATCCAGAGTGAAAAGCTGTGGTAAGCCTTCGAGTGTTTGAGACCTAAATACAACTTCTGGATCTCTGATAGTACTTGAGAAAGAAAGGAGTTCACCAAACTTCAGTGGGAACATTCTGATGAGTGTTCCATTACCCAATTCTCGAAGCTCAGCGTAGGACCCAGTTGCATCTGAGGTGTAGCCCAATACGACTTTGTTTCTGGATAAACAAATAAGAAGGAAATTATCAAAATAATCTACAATCTACTTTTTCTCTTTTACTTTCTACCAAATACTTACGGGCCAACAGCAGATGCAGATTGAAGTACATAGTTGGTGTTTTCAGCTACGACCACACGTTCCCTGCCTTCTCCCTTGTTGTTGATGTCGATTTCAATCAGTCGGAAATTTTTTGCTTCAATGCGAGACCGGAAGTAATACAGATTGTTAATGTTGGTGACATATTTCTAAAACCAAACAATAAAAATGAATTTATATAGAGTCAATGCCTATATGCATACTTTCAATTTTTAAGCCAACATGTTAAAACATATATACCATATAATTTGAATTGGATGTGACAATGGGTCTCAGTTGAAGTTTTCCGGCGAATCCATTACTTTCGAATTTGGTGAGATCAGCAAGGTAGATAGAATTTGGTCTTCTGGCTTGGGGTTGATCATTGAAAACTCGAGATCTCAACAAGAGGTAATTACCATCTTCTGTGGCTTCCATATCCAATTGCCTGCAAAAGAAACCACATGCATTGCATACTTGTAACCCATCATTCTTGAAAATACAATAGATGATAAATCTACGGATTTCTCTAGATTACAAATTACAATGAGAAGCATATATACATATTGTGTAGCCTTACACATTAATGGGATTTTTATGAAAATCATTCAGATTGAAGACCAGGGCATCCTGAGACTGTTGAGTGCCAACACGATGGTAATAAATGTAAATGATTGGTGCAGGTGGTTCTTCATCCCCTTCATCTCTGGCATCAGTGATTTGACGCTATACAGAATTATATGTGTAAGAAAAATAATTCGATTGCAATCTTTTGGGTAACTTAAATATGTACAGCAAGTTATGTTTTCCTTCTACGCTTACATGGCTAAAGTAAAAGAATCCATTGTTGTCTCGGGTCCATGCAATTTGAGGATAGCGAATATTTTCAAGAACATCAGGATACAAAAGATCGCTAGTAATATTTTTCAAACGAAGGTTTCCTGTAAGTCTAGGAGAACCACTCTTCCTCTTAATTAACTCCCTGTAAACAAGAATTTGACCATCTCCACTCACACCCGAATGGGGAAAGATCATTGCTCCAGATTCCTCTGAATCTAATAGTGGTCTTGGGGTTGAGCTTCGTTCATCTTGAACGTTTAGAATTTCTCTACACAAAACAACAGCAATTTATGAGAATGTACCTACCTACAAATGTTACTTGATATTCATACTTTTCAACTTTTCTCATTAAAAGATCATAATATATATATGGATGTATAATATGCTTACTTTCCACTCTGTTGAGCATAATAGAAATATCTTGATCCTCTCTTCTCCGGTTTCCCGTACTTTGGGTATCTCCACAACTCGGTTAACCTCTCTCTGACTTTTTGTCTGTCTGGACAGTCAGTCAAATAATTAAATGTCAGATCATTTTGAGAATCAACAAATTCTGCCACTTCGTTTGAGTTGGGTCTTTCCAACCATCGGTAAGGGTCCTTAACCTGCAAGACATTAAAATGGAAATGAATATTAAAACGAATATGAAAATGAAAATGAAAATGAGGAGACAAAGTAGTTTAAATGCGGCTTATCACAAACCTTAGTTCCATAAAACTCTTCCTCTATTTTTTCATCCCGTCTTGCAGTAGGATACTCTATTGCAAGGGAAGAAACGACAATTGACAGCACAGTAATTGCAAATACCCCAAAATACCCCATGATTTAAAGGAATATATATTAGCAACTTTTTTTTAAAAAGAAAACACTGATTTCTTATAAGCTTTGCTCCCTGAGATCAAGCTGCTTCTGAATTGAAGCCAAGACTTGAGACGACTGGTAGCAACAATGAAATTTTTCCCTTAAATCATATAAACATTTGCTCATAGGCATGAGCGATTCAGTTTATCCCAGCATTGAACTATTAAATGTGTACATAAAACTCGACATTGTTGGCTGCAGCCGGTTTTTTAAACGATTCAGATTCAGAAGACGATAGTAATCACTAGCAGCATATAATCATAAAAAGCAATGAATGCACGCGGAGGAATTGCGGCTTATCATACGCTGCCCAATTAATAATAGCAATGGTGTAGGAACAGCGGAAGAGTTTTATGTATACATGTACGTATTAAGCACGAGCACAATAATATGTATAAAGGCCGCATCCATTAGGATAAATCAGAATAGAATATGGCAAAAGGGTAACTTTCTAAGCTTTTTATGCCTGCTTGCAAGCGAATCTTGTACGTCCAGTTTTGCACACGAATAATACGAAGATCAACGGCTTCTTCTGGATTAGGAAGGTGGTTGAACCTCTTTGAGAACTGCCTACGCTACGCCTGCTTTTGTACACAGCACAGCTCAGTATTAACAATAGTAGAAACATGCGTTTATCAAAGATATCAAGATGGGTTTGATTTCATTTTAAGCTAAATTTTCCAAATTGAAAAAAAAATGTACCTGATGATTTATTTATTTATGTTTGCTACTCGTGCCAGAAGCTAGTTGTTTGCAGATTTGAAAGATCAAAGTAGTATATTATTACATTTTTTATTGCTCATTGTTATCGACTATATTGACACAAAAAAACCTATGATTGAAATGTGTTTTGTAACAAGTAAAATCTTATAAAGTTTCTTACAATCGTTTACTTCCTTCCCCATATTTTGCATACTACTATATAAGGACATGTAACTTAATGGGAAATATGGCTATTGCGATTAACTAATCTAGATTTGTATTTCCTCAATAAGTAATGATACACCTTTGACAAAAATTGACCTAATCATAATCCATATCATCATCATCATAACAGGAGTAGAGTTCTCGGTTACAGCGGAAAAATTCTTTTAATAAAATTAAGCTATCTTTCGATCCAGTACATGACATTAAAACTTTTTCTTAAAATACATGAAACATCCTACATCAATCAGTGCCAGAGGATCACTACAACATTTCCTTTTGATGTTGACGAGGAGTTTATTATCAAAAGGTAGATAGCAGATGATTTCTTGATCAACACTTCACACTTCATTTCATCGCATCTCAATCTCTATCACGGGGAGTGTGCTTTGCATTTGTATAGTACATTTTGAAAACAGAAAGCAACAAAGAAGGCCAACCGTGTAGGTATCGGAGTCTTATCTCTGTGTATACCCTACCCTACTGGCATAGTATGTAGGATTTTTTAAAATGTTGGTAAACAATTGATTTCCTTTTCCTTTGAAATCTCATCAACATAATCATAGAATGACAATTCAATCCGAACAAATTAAAAGTACCTTAAACGATTTTCTCTCATACATACATGAATATTTTATCATTAGTACTAAAACTAGATTTTATTTTTTTGTTTCATGTTTTGCACACTCGGCTTCTCCTTCCTTTCCTTTCATTTATTATTATCCGACATGAAATGAAAGCCAATTTACTTACCCCTTCATGTTTACAATGAAAACATCTATATCTATCTATATACTTGCCTTGTTAGCTAGTGTAAAACATGTTGCATTTATAAATGTATTCATCGGTGTGTCACATCACATAGTCACACTGAGAGTGTTAAGTATTGGCAAATGAAAATAACATGTTTTTGGTACCTATTTCTGGTTCGTAGATTGTACCTTCTCTAAAAAAGGAAAGGGAAAAAATTGTGAACGGAAATGCAAACGTAGTGTATAATATAGAAATGCCATATACTTGGTGACCTGGCACGTGGCCGATGAAGTGTCCAATAAATTATCAGTTTTTGGCCTAGATCAAAACACATGTCTAATTTTTACATTTGTTTTGTCGGTCTCAAAGTCAAGGTTTTGCAAAATATATGAGAACATAAAAAAACGTTGAAAACAAAGACAGACATGACCAAAGCAACCTTGAGATAACATAACCTACATCACCTCCTTGTCTCTTTATCATTTTCTCACAACTGAATTGAATTTTTTTCAGCATGATAGGTAGATAAGTTACTTGATTTTTGCCAGGGATTAGCATAAACAAGATTATTTGTATAATTAGATTTTTTTTCATTGTAATTTTTGTTTCAGTCTTAAGTTATATGCGACTATATAAAATTTCACTTTTCATTTCAAATTCTACCCAAGTCAAAGGTTTATCAATAGGTTTCGACTTAATGAATGATTTATGTATATCATAACTGATTCTGAAAAATAAACGCTGCATTCATAAATATATAGTCATATCGACATTAAAACTAAAGACGCATACAAATATATTACAGGTGCAAATGCTATTTATTCCGTTGACTAAGAATATATAATTACAAATGAAGCCTTTTATCTCTAAAACTTAGTCATAATCACCGTTGAAAAATCTTTTCAATGACTCTGGCCCCTCAAGATGTCCATTTCCATTACCCTTACATTCAGCAGTGGAAGGGCGTTTTGCTGGGAACATGCTCAAAGGTGGTAAATGAATAGAGGGACTCTTATTAAATATGGGCTGACATATATCTTGCGATCTGTTCACTGCAGGATTCGCAAGTACTGACCTAAGGTCACGTTTGGGGACATGGATAGTTCGGGAAGTGTGAAGGGGACTTTTTAGTATGGGTACTCTCGTTTGAGCATCGTTTAAAATCTTTCTTGATGGTAAATGTTCCTGCCACCTTTTGAGGTAGAATGGTGTATGCCGAAGATCTGACTGTGCTTGGAAAAGTTTTTGCGAATCGGGCATGCCCAGACATGCCGGTATTCCATGAAACATTGGTCTTGTTCCTCCACTATTGCCCATACTATTCTTTGAAAATATTGCTTCTTGCTCCGTCGCTATTAAATATCTTTCCTCTGGTGACATTGCATCCAACTGGTTTTCTTCATCAGGTTGGTCATACCCAATCATTGAATTAGACGTTCGGCTTGCCCTTGAACTATAGTACAGAAATGAAGGTTCACGAAAGACAACATAAGAAGGACTCTCGGGTCTCGGCACACCTTTCCCATCCACCCGATAAAACATTGGTCTTTGGCACACGTTATCCTCATATAATGAATTTACGGTGATTGAGTTTTCGGACAGCTCATTTTGATTCTCATCGAGCGTTGTACCATGATTTGTATCGCCTGTTTTATTCGTCTCAAAAATGTGGTGATTGGATTTACGTTCTTCCTCCAAATTATCATAAATAATTTTCAAAACTGATGCGGCTTCCTTTGGAAGTCCTGTAGACTCATCCTGGCTGGCAATATCATCATTGTCTTGTTCATGAAATGCTTTGTCTTTGCACGTGTTAGATAACTCCTCTTCCGCATCATATTTCTTAACTTCTTCTGGGAGGGATATACCAGCTTCACCGGAAGCTAAATTCAAAGTTAACTGTTGTCCAGCGTCTTGCTCTTTGTCCATGGATATTACAGTTACGCTGTTACTTCGCTTGTTGGTAAGCTTCAGTTTTCTTTTTGATTTTGGTTTACCATCTCCTTTCGTTTTTTGCTTTCGTGTTTTCATGAGGACTGCATCGGTACTAAAGCACTTTCTAACAGGGACAGTTGCTAATGAGGATTTGCTCTCTTCAACGGTTCTACTACATGGCTCGGACAATTGCTGCAACATTTTACGCTTTGGCATATAGATAATCTTGATATCTGAGGCTGATACATTGTCTACAACGTCATTTGACAGCTTTTGTTGCAGTCTAACTTTCTTCTGCTTGACTGACTTGTGAGCTTTCTTAAGAGCTCGGATTGGACCTTCTACATTTGCCAAAATCTTTTGTATTGAAGCTTGGGTTAAACTTGAAGAGCTGAGGATTGACACGGATGATTTCTGCACTTTAACAACAACAGGAGATGCCGGATGTTCTTTAGCAGCCATTGCGACTTGGTTATTATTATTTTGTAATTTTTGATCATTCAGGAGTAGTAGCTGCTCTTGCTTCTGTTGTTCAGCATCTGCTTCCTTCCTCTCGCTTGCTAACCTTTCGCCGACTATTGGTCATGTTTTTATTATTTTAATTTTATTCAACTTTATTGCATTTTTCATGAATGCGTTGAAATCCTTTTAAGCTACTGATTTCTCACCAACTATTAAAATTTCTTTTAAAAGGCTCCGCCTGTCACTCTTGAGGTTATTAACTTGAATAGGTACTAGGATTTCTCCTAGATTTCTAACTAGCCTGTCATCTTCCTCAATGTAAGGCAAGAATGGAAATAGCCTCCGGGGTAGATGAATAAAATTTTCAGGTGTCTTTTGTTTCGCTGCATTTCTGCATCAGATAAATCAGTACACAAAATTTAGAGACTGAAGTGCATTTAAAATCAGGGATTATTATTATATTATATAGTTACTTTATTGGGTACTCACTCACATAAATTTTCGAACAATTTTCAAGTGCTGAGTTTGCATGCATCCAAGCATTCTATCTGCATACTGTATCTTGCCATATAACCCTTCAATTTCATGCCCAATTGACTTTGTTTGCCTTAACTCTTGCTTGATTTTGTGACGATGGGATCTGTATTTCATTAAAAAAATTAACATGTACTTTATTAGAGAAAAGTATAAGGCTAAAAGGAAACAAGTTTTCTTAACGGTTCATGTATTAACACCTATAAATGTCAAGATTATGATATCCATTTTCAACAGACTCTATTACACGCTTCAACTTTTTGGAAACAGATTGCTTTTGTCCACACAGTTCTTCGTGCATGACTTCGGTTTTGGTATAGTCTTTATCAAAATCAGCCAGTTTTCCTTGGTGTGCTCTATAGTCTATTATATGGGATGATATCATAGAAATTGAAGCTTGACAAACGGGGCAAGTAACTCTATTGGTATGGTTAGGTCGATCCCTTTATAACAAGAATTAAATGGAAAATTAGCTTAATGATACATACAAATTAAATTATGTACAATTTCTTTTAAGTACTCACTCTCGAAATAAAAAGCAGTAATGTCGTAAGCAAAACTTGTGAAACAAATGACCACACTGAGCTAAGGATATTTCCTCATTGTCTTTAAATTTTGCAACGGCGATCCTAGTGTTACGGTATGCTTTGATGTTGTTTTGTTGGTGTGGGGCACAGCCTTTTCCGCGACCCAGTTTTGGTTTCTGGCCTTTGTTTTTGTTTTTGGGTGGAGAGCCTGGACTTGATAACGGATTTCTACAGACTGGACAGCTCAAGTCCTCTTCAACAAATGCGTAGGCATGAGATCCCATATGAACAACGAGTACAATTGAAAGTTTCCAGAGCATGCAGATCTCTGGAAAAGCTAACCGTTTGGGATACACTGCAAACTCTGAAATCTAGCTATGTTAAATGGTATTGAGTAGCCCATTAAAAAGTAGGTGGCAGTTTATCCAGAAACTACATTTAAGTTAGCATAGTATGTTGGAAAATGACATATAGGCTATAAAAATCCCGTATATTCGTTAAAATATATGTTAGTTTTATGGATACGTAGGCTATTAATAGTGTTCTTGATTTGCTGATTGATCTTTATGAATATGGGTTTTATCCATTTGGTTTTATCGGTTTATTTAAAAAAAAAATACCTATTGCAATATAAAAGGTAACCTAGGATAAAGTATAGGCCCCGACACAAAAACAGTTACAGATTGAGATCAAGTCATATATACGACACTGATGCGTGCTATTTAAACATTTATTACTGTTTTCGTACATAATATGTTTAACTTAACATCGTGACATCGTGTAACCACAAAGTGGCTCAAGAAAAGTGAACAAAGATCGGATCCTTCGGTTTGCACAAAACAAACTATTACATAATATGTATCTGCCTAGGCAATTTTTTTTCAAATGTAACGGTTTCTTGACATATAAGTTTATATTTAACCAGCGGTTTAACAAAATTAAATTAGGTTATGAATTTAATACGGATAGGTAAAAGTATAATGAGGTTACACAATAATACGCTACACCTCCGTATTGCGTAGGTGTAGAAATTTTTCTCCATAAATAAAATGCGGATTCATGAAAAAAAGTCAGTAACTTCATCTAGCTCTCGTTGTCGGGCTTGCTTGTGAGCCCACCTCGCTTCTTCAAGCTCGGGTGGTACTTTATACTTTTCATGGAAAATTCTTTCCTTACAAGACGGACATTTTTTCCCACCTGCAACAGTTAAACGAAAGAAACTTTGAATAAAATTTGACGAGATTAACGCAAGGATTTTCGAAATAATAATTGATAATACCTTGAAATGGAGGCGTTTTCATATATTTGACGAGGCATTTCAAATGGAAAACATGTCCACAGTAAAGCCGTTCCACATGATATTTGTTACTACTCTCATCAATAACATTAGCGGGATCCTTTATTAATCATGAAAAAATTAAAACGATATCATTAAAAAACCATAATTTTACTAAAAGTAGGAACACTTGGTAAAAAATTTCATAAGTATACCTCAGGAAAACCTCTTTTGCTGCAACCACAACAAATTTCATCCACGTATCTGTGGATGCTGTCAACAAGAAATTTAACTACGGGGAATAGTGACGGCTTCTTTTCGAAAGTTTGTGCTTTCTTTTTATTCAACGGAGGCTCCACACATCGACGGGCGATTTCAGTCATTTGAGCCTGGAAATATTTTTGAAAGGCAGAAGAAAAGTTCGTCTCGTTCAATTCGATTCTGTGAACACATAATTTTTTTTTAAATATATACCTTGAGTAGCTTTATTATATATCTTAGGATCAGCAGCCTTATTGTTGCATACATACATATATACATTACGTACCTTATCTGAACTTCAGGGTAATCATCTGGAACACAGAATATTGCGTCATAAAAATACTTTCCTTGTCGAGCGATTAGATTAACGGACGACTGTTTTTGTTTTAAAACTATTGCGTCTTCACTCTTTAATATGTCGCGTTTAATATTTGAGATCTCTTCAGCGCAACAACACAAAGGTTTCTCCTCCAAAAACTTTGATACTTTCTGAACCACCCTTAATATTTGAAACTCTCCTGTAATCAAATTGAAAAAATTAAAACACAATAAATATGAATTAAATATATTTGTTTGAAGGGGGATTTGTATTAAACTTATAATATACCTATGCATTTCTTGCATTCATCTTCACACTGTGCAGAAAGACCAAAGAGTAAATTGTGTCCTAAAGTTTTCGATGTCAATTCCACAAGTAGGTTGGTTTCCGGATACTGCTCGGGAAACCGAAGCGTCATTGTTAGCGTTCGAAATTTAGTTATGCTAAAGACAAAGAATCAATTACAGGGTCTTATTAACTTTTTTCCAAATGCAATAGTCATAAATTTTATAAGTAAAGCAAGCATTTAAGAAGAACATTTCGTGTCTCACTTTTCACTACTTGCCTTACCTGATTTCTACTTTGACATATTCCTGACTCCAAGTCATTACTTTTGTGACTCCAGACACTTTTGTTTGAAGTTTGGTTTTGTACTCATCTAGCTCTTTTTGCAATTCCGGGTTTCCCATGATTGGAAAATGTTTAATTAAAGCTACTTAAAATATGTGGTCTCGTTTCGTTGATGATTTGTACCTGTTTTACTTTAGTACGTCCTTTGTACTTGTCTATGTAACCATAAAGCTGTGGGCGTGTGTGCAATGAAAATGTTAATAATTACATGCGTTTGACCCTGATTTAAATCCACGACCTTGGTACTCCTGTTAGCATTGTATATAGGATGTACAAAATAGGTTTCGAAACAACCCGTTTCTTTAAGCATGCATGCGAATGTTGGGACCACAACACAAGTTATGGTCTTTGCTACTACTATGTTACATGAGAATATTACTCTTGTATATGTGTATGCATATTATCCAATACATTATATGCACGCCAGTTGTCAGGTGATCTCATCTCACCCACCTCGTAGGGGCTCCCAAGTTCTCAAAAGCACTTTGACTTTGTCGCAGCAATGTATAATGTAGGTAAAGCCTCCTCAAGATGTATAGAAAACCAAGAAGACGCATGCACATGCAAAGAATGATAAAAAAAATATGCAAAATTTGATGGAAATTTTGACGATCTGAATATTCCAACTGAGTAATCAAGGTTCATTGGGTACTTTTTAGCTAACAAAAGGTCTTTTCAGATTTCAGTCTACGAGGATATTCACATCCTATGCAACAATGTTATTAAAAACAAAATGGACACAAAGGCTGCATTGCAGATCATGGAATTTGTACGGCAACCGTCTTCATATTTTCGAAATTATTTCTGATATTGATATCTACTACACATACCTTGCCAGCTGCGCCCTGCGGTACATTATAAACTATATACAATGTAAGCTCACGGGGAGCTCCCTTAATAGAAATACAGGGTCCATGATCCACGTTAAGATATTACGTTAGTCTATGTAGAGAGATATCTTGAATATATCTTGTTGCATTTTAAATGTACTTCAATTTAATCACATTGACCTTGACCTTTTTAATCAAATTTATGCTTCAGCTCAAGATGTCTTTGACTAAACATACTTAACTCGTACAAATACTGCATGGAACTTTTGTATGAGCTGGTATTACAAGTTTTCGACCGCATGGTTAGGTATCATATCACAATCATGGTATAATTAATAATGTAATGAAAAGTATTATTGAACAAATACCAACTTTTCACTCTTCATGGAGAACAAATTTTCTTTACAAACATAACATAATTTTCTTTGGTTCGCTCAACAGCACTGCGCTGTTTACGAGAGAGTAATAATGGGTAGATATTTTAGAGTATTTTGTTTGCTATTCCCAGCATTATGTGCAATTGCTGTAGGTAATGAGATTCAAAATTCCATTGTTGTAAATACTGAGCATGGAGATTTGGAAGGTATAATTTCGAAATCAAGGAATGGAATCCCATACTATTCATTTAAGGGAATACCTTATGCAGAATATCCTGGAAGATTTCAGGTCGGTGGCAATTTATATATGAGAAATCTACTTTGGAACGCAGAGTCAAAATTAAATGAACTAGTTTTACACTTTGTTTTAGGTTTCAACACAATTTGCGAAATGGGACGGGGTTCGATCTGCAAAGGAATTTGGAAGTATTTGTTCACAAGTTGATATACTAGACACTAATGGGTCATCATTTGAAGGGGAAGAAAGCTGCTTATTCTTAAATTTATACACGCCCTCCGTCAGTGCAACTTCATAATATGCAAATTATATAATATAATGAAAGTAACAACACATTAAAAATGTAATTGTGTGTGAAAAGTAGGTCACGAAAGGTGCAGGGCTATCAACGATTGTATGGTTACATGGAGGTGGCTTTGGTTGTGGGTCAGGAAATGATTTTGATGGGAAATACTTTGCAGATGAAAGTGTAATTGCAATATCAATTAACTTTAGAGTAGGACCATTAGGTAAATATTAATGGTTTAAAGGAAGAAAGAATATCTTGAATGTTTCAAAGTAAACTAAACTGCATATTATGTCTCACCATTTCTTGAAGGATTTATAAGCTTTGGTGATAATGAGATACCCGGAAACATTGGAATGAAGGACCAGTTACTGGCACTTAAGTGGGTAAAAAAGAACATTGATTCATTTGGAGGTGACCGAAATAAGGTAACTCTAGCCGGATTCAGTGCAGGGGCTTCGATGGTGCATTATCATATTCTTTCACCTCAAAGCAAAGGTAATTGATTAGACAACTAATGCACTGCTCAATTGCTTATCATTCCCTTCATTGCATACCACACTTATAAATACATAGATCTGTTCCGCGGGGCATTTTCACACTCGGGAACAGCAACTGCATTTTGGGCTAGGCAAAGGGAGCCTCGGGTCACTGCAGTTAAACTGGCATCTGCCCTCGGCTGTCCAATTCCAAACGACGCATCTTCTTCAACTAAGGATACGGTAGCGTGCCTTAAATCTAAATCTGACAAGGAGATTGTTACTGCGCAAGTGAAGCTGAAGGTATTAATAATTTCCAAGTACTAGATTAGAAGCCCGCTATTAAACTCTTTAAAAACGGTATAAAAACCAATCTTTGGTCATACCAGGAATGGTTCACGTACCCTTTTGCCATATTTTCCCCCGTCATCGAACTGGATGGACCAGATAGTTTTCTAGTGGAATCACCAGAGGCTATTCTACAGAATGGAAATTTTAATAAAGTGAACTGGATCGCAGGAATAACAGAAGATGAAGGAGCTTTCTGCGACGTTCCAAGTTTAGATGAGATACAAATAGATGAGTTTAAAGATCAAAAGTGTGAAGTCAATGTAATTCTAATGTACAAACTTGCCTTTTTGTTCCTTTTTCAGTAATGACAGATAGGAACTTGACAGAAAAAGTAGAAAATGATTGGTTTGATGTGGCTCCAATATTATTCGGGTACCAACATCTTGCTCTTGAAGAAAGAGACTCCATTTCGGCACAGATTCGTGAAGCTTACTTTGATAAGTTTGAAATCGATGAGTTTACATGGTATTCATTTAGAAGCCTATTTACTGACAGATACTTTTTGGAGCCGTTAGAAACATCTATTAGACTCCAGTCACAGCATTCAAGAGTGTACCCATATGTATTTCGATTTGCTGGAGACCATAGCCTAGTACATAAAGTTTTTGGAGTTACTGGAGATCATGGTTCAAAGACCAAAATAATTTATTATATTATGCTATTTCCCTAACGTAATATATTCAGGAAAAGCATTTACTACCAAGCAAAGTAGTAAACTGAAGTAAAATATATTTTATGCATTTAGGTGTCGGACACGGAGATGAATTACAGTACTTATACCCAGGAGGTTCCATTGGAGCTCCGGATTACAGCGACGAACAATCAGTTCAATTAGTAGATTTTTCAAGGAAATTTGTTAAGCTCTGGTCTAGTTTCGTTAAAGAAATGTTAGTAAATAATTATTCTGATTATTCGAAGCACGTTTTGCGGCAATGTTTTTATCATTGTAAAATGAAGTTTTAATTTCTCCTACAACTAATACGAGCTCGGTACCTTCCTAGATGCTTTAATATTTGGTCATGTAATAAATGGTACCCTCTTTGAATTACACAGGAAGCCAACTGGAACGTGGGAGAAGGAAAAGGTTTGGAAATCAATATATATGCCAAAACCAACACGTCACACTCCCTACTATGAGATTGCAATAGAGACTGGAGTTTGGGATGAAGATGTAACAACACGGTTACAAACACTTTTGAAATCTATTCCAACAGAAGTGCCAGAAAAACAAAAGAGAAAAACTGAGCTGTAGAAGATTATGTATTTTTGGTGTCAGAGATGTATTAGAGATTGAAATCAAAGCAATTTACTTTACAAGAAGATTTCTATGATTGTATAAATGCCAATCTGTTTCAAAAATTTATTTTAACATAACTTTAGTACTAAACATTCAAAACATTAAAACCATCAACTACCTAACTTTATTTAATTAAAAACTTTCACTCACTAGAAGGGCAACTTTTACATATGAGGAGGTGGGGGTGGGGGAATGTTCATAAACTGGCCAGAAGGCGGAGGTGGTGGTGGCATCCCACCTCGAGGTTTGTGGTGATCCATTTTGAAACTACACTGAAGGAAGAATTGTTTCGTATCTTTATTCCAAAACGTCCAGAATTTTGTTTCAGTCTGTAATTTAAATATACCATCAGTTTCAACTTTAAAAAGTAAATTTAACCTAATATAAATCGAGCATTAAAATTGGTTAAATTTCTTACCTTGTCAACTTCCCGACTGGGCACCTTGAAGCCAATCGTTTCATATGGCTCTGCAGCAAAAAGAATGTACTGCCACTTGCGATCTGGAGGCTCTACTCGTTGTTCATAAGCGGACATGAAGCGGTGCCGGGGGTTAATTCCATCAGCAATTTCAGGATAATCAATTTGAAACAGCAATGACTGCTGACCCATTTCCGAATCCCGTTGTTTCGTGACACGATATCCGGGGCGACCAATTTTCACAAACCGCTTGGGTTCCACCCTAGGTTTTTCAGGAGCTGGCTACACATACAAAACACAAAAGACAACGAATTTAAAAGATGCAAGAATAATTTGCCAATTTTAAAGTTAGCTTAACAGGTGTACCTGGGCTGGAGCATCTTTAGCTTCCTTTGCTGCTCTCCGAGCTAAATTAGCTTGATGCTTTTTTCCTTGCGTATGGGCTAAATAAGAACCCTCATTGTTGTGCAGTGTCAAACACAATTTGCATTCATAAGTTCCCAAATGATTTTTCATAAAATAAGGATCCTTGTTCAGGTCTATAGTTTCCAAAGCAAGTTGCCTTAAACGCTCCCGACGGTCCCGGTTGCTTTCCGACCATGATGCCTGCCCACCTGAGCCGGTCTTACCACCTGCTCGATGTTGAAAATCCATTTTCAAAGATGAAAGTCTTTACTGTAAATAACATCATATTATTAATTTACGATGCGATTTTTAAACGTGAAATGTGAAGTTAAAAGTTACAGCTAACACTGACACTACAATATTTTTATATTATAAAATCCATCAGGCCCATCATTCATTTGTTTTCTAGATACTAATTTATAATAATTAGCATTTTAAAAACTTACTATTTCTTCGAATTGGAGATCCTTCGATTCCTTCCTAATTTCTTTTTAATTACTTACTAAAACTCAAGAAACAACTCGTAACCCAACCTCCTCATCAGGTTTTCCACCAAAACACAACAAATTAAAAATGCTAAAAGCGTTTCATCTACTCAGCTCAAACTATGCACAGCTATACCGCTTTTCACAAGGGCATTGTAAACCTCTCTCAATATAAACATACATACTGCCACAGAAGAAGAGCATGAATTTGAGTACGAAGTGGTGCTTGGTGCATCTACATACCTTCCTTTCCTTGAAATAGTTAAGGTTTTAGATATGTATTAAATTAAGATAGCATTGCATACACGAGAAGCTAAGTTTTAATTTTAGAAGATGGGTTAGCATGTAAGATTGAATTGCTAATGCGTAATTAACATTGAAGACTGGGTTTTATGCAAAAAATGTAAAACATTTTTATCAAGGGCTCGATTTTTATCACTGCAGACAAAGATTTATTGCTTCAATTTATCTTGTGTAATCGTAATCTACTAAAAATTAGTACATTTTAAGTTGGTTCCAATCTTCAAGCGAACCTAAACAGGTCCATCAAAGAATTCATAATTCATCATCAGTCATCTAAATGTCATCGACTTTGGATAACGAAGAAGCCGGCTTGTAATCTGGTCGTCTGATGCTTTTCAAAAAATCATAATATTATGGGCGATTTCGGGTAACATCCCTTCAAGATTGTTTGAATGTATGTAGTAAAGTAGAAAATATTTTATGGTTTATTGCTATCAGACATTTTAACGAAACATGACATCTCTTTGCCCGTACTGGCCGTAGTTCTTACGATTCGTAGTGGTTAGTGTTATTCGATATAATTCTCTTATTTCGTTATTTGTTGAGAGTGAAAGAACGAAACTTTGCGACATGCTTAAAGAAATGAAAGTTCAAAGTGTGCAATACGTATTAGAGAAAAGTAAGGGAGAAGGTGGAAGTGAAAGTGATTTGATTTTGATGTTGTTTACATCTCCACCGTTGACGGTCCTAAATTCTAAGTTATTTGTTACTATAAAAGTGAATCTGATCTGTTGGTCGGTCGTTGGTTCTATTAATTAATAGCTTCATCAGCCATTATTAAAGTTTAGTGTGTAAACATGCATACTAATTACAGACCAGACCAAGAACAGACGTTTTAGTTCATCAAAAATACTGCAATTTTGGCACGTGCTGTCTGTTGACCCAACCCAATCAAGTAAAACTTCAATTGTGACGGACGACATAGTTCCGGTTCCATATTCCAGACTGAACGTTGCAACGCATTTCAACATTTTATCTTACCAGTTAAAGTTTAATTGATCTGTAATCTGTGTAAGTATCAACTATAATTCCATGTGATATGTAATATGTTATAAAATGCAAATTTTCCTAATCAACACTGGTTAAAGTGAAATTTAGATTAGTTTTGCCAATTAGTTAGATAACAGGAAATGGCATTGTAGTAGCGAGTGCATAAACACTTTTTGCTCTAGGACTTAAATGAATAGCTCTACAGAATTTATAGTTGCAGTTGAAGAGCATTATAGTTGATTGTGTAGATATTTTTTAATTGGCTGGATGAAATTTACGACATAGGTGAATGATTTTCTTAACGCTAATTGCATAATATCGAATCTTCCAGAAGATATTCGAAGATATGAACTAAGAACGAACTATTTACTCGGTATCCCAGTGAAATGTTTTGCTTTCACTTACATTCACATTGATAAAATTGGCGAAATATTAAATTTCTCTGCAGAAAATTTGAAATGCAATGAGTACTTGTCGGCATTTGTCGATAGTCCTAACTCAATTTTAATTCTCGGTTCTATTTCTGTCCGGTCCTTTTATGTATCTTCACTTAACCCTTTTCGGAGAATTGTACAAGTACAAATACTTCTACGATCTATAACATAAAGGTCATAATGAGGAAAGCCCAAGCTAAGCAAGGCAAGAAGAATTACTCATCCCGTATCATATCAATAACATGTAAGAATGTACTAACTACCAATTAGTAAGACAAGTGGGGCTTTCCAGACGGTTCTCCAGTCGTAACGTAACACAATCCTACTTTGCCCCACGTCTGATACGTTTTATCTAATAAACGCTTCAAGGTGACATTTGTGCATGAACATGAGTATTGTTGTATATATTTTACGATGTACGAGGTGAGGTGAACTTATTTGCAGTTCTTCATGCCAGATTTAGCCCTGATTGCTATTTTGGAAACAAAGACGTGTTGTATAATAGACGCTCGCTTTTTTTGTTTCAAGGGTTCTCTGAAGATTATTTTTAGTGTTACGAAATAGCGTAAACCTACAAAAAGCTTTTCGCTGAAAGCTGAAAGAAGTATATTAATGTCTAGATTCGGCCTAAGGAAATGCCCTCATCATCCCATTATGCGAGTGCATGGCATGGCATAAGCTATAATTTCAGTCTCAACTCACTCAAGTTGTTGTTGTTGTTGTCAGAACTACATTTTATTCGTATTGTATTTATACACAATACACAAAAAACTTCTTATGTATGTATTGTATAAGAATTCATGTGACTATTGTGACTATATAGCCTAAACTGAAACCTAAGAAGTTGTTTTGTTCTCAATTTTTTTGTGGCAGGCATTTGCGTGAGAAATCCTATGTATGTTTAATATGTCCAAGTGTGGTTCTAGTTATGACATCATCAGAAAACGTTTTCATGCGCTTCTAGGTAAGAACAGTATGTAACTATTTACTATCTATATTCATTTCAAGTGTACAAAGTACAAGATTTGTTGATTCATTGGTTTACTGATAGTAAAAGGCTTCCCGTCATCATGTTACAAAAAAAATCGTCAGTCGAGCTATGCTATAATTGTAACTTTAATCCTATACCTATAATCCTATTATCTTAGTCAAAAACAGTCTTTTTAAGCTGCCATGTATCCATGAGGGAATGAATGGGGCTATGTTCATTTTCATTCTTTGAATCCAAACGTATTTTTTTAAATTCGTAATGTCGTCACTAGTTTTTGAAATGGCTGAATGAACGATTGATATTTTTTGTGTATCTAATTTCCTGGAACGTGAATCGAATCCTTTCGTCAGGCAGATGTAGTACGTTTAACTATAATATGGCTTTGCTCTTGCTCTATCAATTTGTTTTCATTCAAGTCACTTGTACTCGTTTGTTGATAGAAGTAAGTGGAAGAGTACCAAGTACATGCCAGTAGTAACTTTCTACTGCTACATATTTGGACAGAGCTGATGATTTATGATTGTCATGATATGATACTTTCAGCTTAATATGTACATTCCAGTGTACACAGTAAACAGGAAGCCATGAGACTTGGCCAGAGTAGACGAGTCGAAGTAAAGTTGAAATAAAGACAATGATGTTAAATGCGTATGTAATATCAGGATTTTATCTGTAAGGAAAGGAAAAGTTTTATAGTTGCAGGAATGTTGCAATGTATGTAAATCATTTACTACTGAAATCGATACCGATTTGAGTGGCCCGTTCAATACTTCATTATTTCAAGTATGGGGACATACAGTGGGAATATGGTATAATATGGAGAAAAACTGCATATTACGCCATGTCTGTCTGAAACATCGAATGTGGTTTTCCCCAAAATTGTAGTATGATTAAAGCATTCCTAGTGTTTACTTGTAGCTACATATTATGCACGTTGTAATTTGGGCTTTGTATTTCGTTCCAAATACTTTAGTTAAATTTCGCAAAGTGCACGCAATTGGGATTATCGATAAATCAAATGTCAAAGTTAGTTAATCCCAGTCAGTATGCCTAAACCGTTAGTTCATATTTTAAGCCTTTTTTTTTACAGAAAATGCTTGATGATAATGTGGTGTATCTTTGGATTTTCATAAACAATATATTATTAGAACCCAACTTTTCATGTAATCCTAAAAGTAGGAAAAATTCCGATCATGTTTATTAGAAAAAGTCAGCATTATGTACGTACCTATTGTACCTACACACATGCATGGAATAGATGTGTCCTTAATTTATTCTTATGCATACTTTGCTTACATGTTAACTGACACGCACGTAACTCCTTGTAGATATATACTATGATGCAGTGTATAGTCAGTTTAGGGCATATCTCGGCACGATGGAACATTATTATCTCGCTGCATAAAAGGTGTTTTCTAGGAAAAGAGGATTTAAGCTTATGTAGTGTTCATCTGTCTGTCTATCCGCTTCGATTCTGTTAAGCAGTTTGCTTGAACTGGTGGAGGCGACATAATATTAACATGATTATAAGATATGAATCATATCATATGATACAATCATAATACTAATACAAAAACTAAATTAAGATAAAGCTCTAGTTAAGTTAGGAAAATTCTGACATGTCCACATTTCCATGCATTATAATAATATGGAACCCTGCAGGATAAGCAATCAGATATTTCTTTTATTTTTTATAAAAACCCGGAGACTGGCACTATAAATTCATGCTATATTAGCAAATGCATACAACTTTGCAAGCAGATAACATTTAAATGAAATGACTACAGGATCTTTGCCATTGACCATTATTGTTTACAAGTGCTTGCAGTATATATATAGTGATCCTCCATTTGTGCTTAAAGATATAATTGAAGGTTTCAGTTTGCAAGATGAAGGTTTTTTAAGGTGATCATTGGTGGCTATGAGTCATCCTTTTAAGTTTATGATGCGATTTCTCGCGCATCGTCAATCGTACGAGGATAGTCATGCATGCACAACGCTAGTATGTTATGTAGCATATTTTGCGGATCAATGCGATGTTATATGGGATATGAGTATGCATAATTTATGAAAACTTAGGTATACTCGTTTAGTGTTTACATTCCAAAGGTTTTGTTGAAATGAAAAGGTATATAGACTCAAATGGGCTGCATTCGAAATATCATAATACATACATATCTCCTGCTATAACCATAAACCATATACGTATGTATACAAGTTTTTTGCTTATTATGGTCTCAATCCACTGCACCCCCAAACGAACGAACGAACCCCACCACTTTTTCTGTAAGTAGGCCTTGGTGTAGCAGCAGCAGTTGTACATACTTGAACAAGTTTTTGTATTGTCTATAATAACTATTGAGGATACCCCCATCATCATATAGCGTGCGTAGTGATAAAAATTTCTGTATGAAGAACATGAGACCATGTTGGTCAAATGATTTTCCTCTCAACTACTACGCAACGTACTTCTTCTTGTATGCATCACATCGCAGCAGTAGTATTATTCCTGTATGAATAGCATTTTTGTGCACTTGGGTAATAAAATGAAGAATCGATTATTCACGTCCTTTTTAGTATTCGTGCTATAGTACATTCCTCGGTCGCGATGGTCTAAATTGTGTTGTTGTTGTTCTGAAAAGCTGGAGTAGTATTGAAATTTTTACTACAGTTCGAGCTAACAAGCAGGAGAAGAGTAACTAATGTTGTGAATTGTGTAATTTTAGTTGTTGGACAAAACACAGGAAGTTTGTGTGGATTCAGAAATCCTGAGAAAAACCTCGTAATATCTCACTAGTAGATCTCGATTTTTTCATAATGGACAACGCTACAGTCTCCGAGCACAATTCTGTTTCTTCTACTACTACTCAGCCTACGCCTGGAGAAGATCAAGTTACTTCTACGACTAGTGTTGAAAACGATAATAGTACTGAAGCAAATAGTAATAACAGTAACGCAAATACAAATACTTCGCATAGTAGGTGTATTGAGCCTGTTGGACGGATGATTGTTCCAAGAGGGTAAGTTTAATAATAAAAATAATAAAGTACAATATAATAATACAATAATAATTATTTAATATGTTCAAATTCTATACAACAGTTATTCTTTCTAAATATACAAAAAGTGTTGAGGTTTGAGGTATTGAGGATGAGGTCGATGAATAATAATTCCTATTTCGCCTACACAATTTAAACATTAAAAGTAGCTGCATCATCCTCTTCAATAAACATTGAAATATATTGCTTGACATTAGGCATTTGATTACATATATGTGATCTCGTAGGTTTATCATCGCAAAGTAATTTAGTGGCAGCAAGATGAAAGTTGTAGTTTTGTTGTTACCTATGTTTCCTCCATGTTTTTGGATCGAATTTTGCTTGAATGTGTTTTTCCATAAATCTATGAAGCAGATCCAATAGAGGTAGGCCTTTTGTAGATCCATTTCTAGTATCACTGTGAAAGTTGAAGATGATTAGACGATTAGAATGGATCAAAGCCTTATACGAATGTATAGATAATAATAATACGTGGTGTATGGTTTTTTAGTAATGGTTATCGAGCCAGTACGAAGCTAATAATAATTGTAATTGTAACTTGTAAATTATTACAGAATGGAATCCGCGAACCCATTTAGTAGGCCACGCGATTTTGATGCATTGAAGTCCGAACGTGCTCGGCTTGACAGTTTTTCACAACCTCCTGGTTGGCCAATACCTTTCATCAGACCTGAAGATTGTGCGCAAGCTGGCTTTTTCTTTTTGCAAGATGGTGACAAGGTATGAAATGCAATTTCCAATCAATTTAAATTATATTTACCATAATAAAAAATAAAAGTACTATCTAGGTATTAAAACAAGTAGACTATATTATACCAATATTTTTCAACCCGATCTTAGGTTCAGTGCGCCTTTTGTCGTGGGGTGGCTGGAGAATGGGAGCAAGGGGATAACCCGAGGCAAGAGCACCGAAGACATTTTCCACGATGCCCTTTTATCTGCGGTCTGCCAGTTGGAAATATCTCGCTCGATCAAGGAAATGATGGATCTCTATCGAGTTCACAAAATGAGGCAGCTGGAATAGACGTTTGTGGCCATTACACCCCAGATATCAGCCAGTTGGCACTATCTACTGACCAGCCAGGTAAGACTTTCATCATCCCATTAATAATCGGATATTTTTAGCGTTGTATATACACTATATACTAAATGGAATCATTGTAATTTTCAGCATCAGTAAGAGGTGCACAACCATTAGGAGGCAACGGTAACGAAGTTGTAACGAGTCTAGGAATTAAAACATGCGGTAATGGACCTGCCCATCCAAGTCTCGTCACTGTTCACTCTCGGATAAAAACATTTTCAATTTGGCCTGCTGATTGTGGACAAACGCCGGAAATAATGGCTGAAGCAGGGTTTTTCTACATTGGTCGCAGAGACCATGTAAAATGTTTTTATTGTGATGGAGGACTAAGGAATTGGGAAGCTAACGATGATCCGTGGCTAGAACATGCCCGCTGGTTCTCCAATTGTACATATGTGATTCTTAACAAGGGAGACAGTTACGTTAAAGACGTTAACAAAACGAAGCCTCCCGTAGTATCTCAACAGGTGAGACATGAGGAATCTCAGTTATTGCAGAAAAAAGACAGCAGTCATGATGCCTTCACATTGCTGATGAATTATGTTTCCGTTATCCAGTATTTAAACAAGCATGGAGCTCCTACAAATGGAAATCCACCTCGTAGAGTCTCAGACCAAGAACTTAGAGAGTTGATTGACACACCCATTGTGCAGGTTTGTTAAAATTGCTAAACCACTTGACCATTTCAAAATGTAAAAACTTTTTAATTTAAACTCATGTTTTTTTATGTTAGGCTGCTTTGGAAATGGGAATGGAGCTGGGTAAGGTGAAAGGAGCTCTTCAACGAAAAATTCAGCAAACTGGCCAACCTTTCCTTACAACAGAATCTCTATTAGAAGCTGTTCTTGGACGGGACTCGGAGTATGAATCGGATTCGGACTCAGATACAGAACATGACGAAGATGAGGACCTGAGCCCCGCACCGAGGCAGAGATCATGTCCTCGACCCAATAACACCTCTACGTCTATGACCATTACTTCATTTAACGGAGTTGGATCTGGCAGCTCAGCAGAAGCATCCTCAAGTTCGTCAGCAGAACACTCCAGCGGAAGTGGAGATGAAGAATCTTCACCTGCTTCAACGACAACTGTACGACAAATAAAGCCAAAAACTACAGCGAATCGGTGTGCAAGTGGGGACAGTGGGGTTGGGTCAGTAACTACTGAATCTAGTAGTAGTAGTAGCAGCAGTAGTAATGGAGACGATGAGCACGGAGAGGGGGCTACAGAAGCTGGAAACTGTATTGTAAAAGGTATGATCAAGATTTCAATGTGTTATTATACTTTGCCGGATATAAATATGGTTATTTCAAACTTGTATATTTTTTTCAAAAATATAATAACATTATGTATTTTTTTTGTTTTGCAGATGATCTCGAAGAAGAAGTAAGAAAACTAAGAGAAGCAACATTGTGTAAAATATGTATGGATAACCAAGTTGGAATAGTATTCCTCCCCTGTGGACATTTAGTTTCATGCACTCGTTGTGCAACTGCGTTATCAAATTGTGCTCTGTGCAGACAACCAATTAAAGCTGTTGTGAGAACTTACCTGTCTTAAAGTGTTTCTTAAATTATCAGTAGCTGTTTAAAGCAGAAAATTTTCATTAAATTAAATGCAGCAGTCTAATTCCGTGAGTTATTATTAAAATGTTTGCTTCTCCGAC
Source organism: Orchesella flavescens (assembly GCA_964034955.1). Taxonomy (NCBI): domain Eukaryota; kingdom Metazoa; phylum Arthropoda; class Collembola; order Entomobryomorpha; family Orchesellidae; genus Orchesella; species Orchesella flavescens. The sequence goes on from OZ035955.1 coordinate 20,923,810, forward strand.
AAGAATGTGGTGTAATATTCACATTTATGGTTATCGATGATCTGATGTAATTGTCTAATGTAATATTTATCGTGTATCATATCAAGCTCTTGCTGTGTCATATACTGTAAATAACTAGCATAATCGGTGAAAATTAATTGTATTTAGTCATATGTATATATGATAAATTGATCGTTCGTTTGATTAATAAGCCAACGTATGTGTAGAGTTACGCATTTAGCAGCGCTTTTCGCAACTGCTGTACTGCCAAACTGAAAATAAACTTTGCAAATTAGCATTGCATAAGTAACACATCCAACAAATCTGATGGGGTAATCGTTTCAATTTATTTTCATGAATGAAGTGTAGAGATAAGATGATGATGATGTCAATCACTTTGCGTGTACCCATACTCATGCATGCAATCAAACGTCCCATTGGCTTGAGTCAATCATAATAATTTTGTTTCCACCATTTTGAATTATTATATAGTCAAGTGATGCAATGGTTATGTTTAAATATGAGCATATACGCTGGACCAGAGATTGCTTTGTTTTGTTTATCAACTTACTTTGTTTTGTTCCGAAAGTTGTTTTAATGTTTCAGTTTTTATTAGATTTTTATACTTGTAGTCTTTTAACAAGGAATAGCATTCAGTTTTTCTGCATTGCATAAGAATGTTAGGTCTTCCGCGAGAAAAATGCACCAGCCACGGTTAGGATAAAAAGGTTGTAGTGGACATGATTGCCTTATCCCAGCCAAGTTCTTTCCATTCGTTTCCAGTAGGCATTCATAATTTATGGCAATGGTGATTGATCGAGTCATTCTCAACTTTTGAGTCGAGAAGAAGCAGTTTTTACCAGCCAAAAATGTTAATTCAGATTAAGACGTGTATTTCTGTGCATCCTTATCATCATCCCAACAAGCAAGTAAGCGAAAGGTGCTTTGCTAATGAACTGCATCAACAAAGCACAGTATCACAACAGCATGAATACTACATACTTATTGAACAGAAAGTGCATAAACTTTCATTTTCATGATCTTATGAAGCAGAAGATTCTCTGTCTGAACTTTTATCATCACATCAAAAATTATATTGCTAGATGCTTCGCTCGGATGAGGAAATAGTCAAAGTTGCGTGTTTGTTCTGTTCATCTTCCTATATGCATATATTTTATGTAGGTATGCATGCACGAATGAATCTGCTATGTACTCCCACTTCTGCGCTGATAGGATTCAACAATATTTGCCAGCTGCGAAAGTGTTTTTATGTATACTTCCTTTAAAAGCAGTCAGTCCCTACTTGTGTGTTGGCAAATGTCATTTTTGCGTTGCATGTCATAGTGGCTACACGAAACAACCTACAATAATTTAATTGCAGCAGACCTATTTTGAAATTAAATTGTTACATGCATTTCTCTGACTGGCTGATAAAGTTTCTCTACTTTTTAAAGAGAATGTATACTGTGACAGCGACAGGAGACCTAAAATAATGCTGGTTTAATCATTCACAATTGCAGAAAGTAGGTTTACACTTTACCCAACTGAGTCACCTCGTCGAGGAAAGAGTTGTGAGAAAATTAGTCAACAAGTGTGTCTAGTGGGAGGAATAAAAACATTAAATGCTGTCATTGCTGAAGTCATGAAGTGGTAAGCAAAACCATATATATATAACTATATAAAAGTGCGCAATGCTTCATGGTGGCTTTTCGTCATCCAAAAGACGCACTATATTTGCATATTTATTTTAAATTTCATTATCTGTTCCATTACTTCCACAATATACTTGTTATGTTACTGGTGTGTGTAATTGTACAATGGAATCAAACCTTTCTTCATGGAAAGCCTTCTATATCTAAAAGGTTAATAACATATAGCTCATAAAAGCGTGACTGTTGCAAAGGGTCTTCCAAGAAATTGCATAATTGTGGAAATTATTGTTTTGTGTTAGATAGTAGGGCCTTCCTTTTGCATACTTGTGTTTGCTAGAAAAAAAATTAATCCTCTACTATCTAAACTATTGCAATCGCTGCAATGTGCGTTGGAGTTGGGGGATTATGATGATATGTAATGTACAAGACCTTAAAACCTACAAATATGGTATAGAAGGAAGATATAACGTAAAGTTGAAGGGCATATTTCTCTTACCCTTAACTCTTGTGGCTTTTTCTAATTAAATTAGCAGGGGTAAAAATGCACAAGCTCTTCTTTGTCACATCCTTGCCAGAGATACTAAAAGAATTCAAGTTCAAGATGAAATGAAAGCTATATGCAATCATTGGATTGCATTGGGTGAATTGAGCAATGTATTATGATGTGCAAACGCTTGTATGTCTTTAAATTTGATTAAAACTTCAAGCTGCTGGAATGGCAATCGGAAAAAATATATATGTTTAATTTCCAATCGACCCATGAAGTTACACAAGTGTATTTTTAAAAACTTTCCATTCATTTGATATATACAAATGAGTACAAATGGATTCGTTTAGAAAAGAATAAGGCATTTAAATCGTGTAAGAAAGTAGGCGTGGTGTTTCTTGCAAGCCATTATTACTTGACCTGGATAAGCTGGATTTGGCCAGAAAATATTATGTATCTCTGGAAAGTATGTGAAGGGTGAACGATTTGATGTATACTTTTATTTATGCTTATGGTTGAGCCGTCACCGTGCATTCATTATTCTGGCTATCCAGATATTAATGATATATAAACTTGTTTGTAACCAAACGCATAATTTTGTATCCTTAACGCATTGTTGAGTTCTGACCACAAAATCTGGATTTATTATATCAGATATATATGTATATGATATGTAATACGCACTAGGAAATGCATAGAAAGGGTAAATCGTTTAGTTTTTGTTTCATGCAGTCATCATCATGAGTCGGTTTTCCCCAGTCATAAGTCCTTATTTCTAAAAATACACTAAATTATTTTGTTATCACTGCAACATATTTGTTTGGAAAAGTTTTCTTTCAGGGCAGAATGTTCTTACTACCCAGTCAGTTAAATAATTTATATAACCAACTCATAAACCAAAAGCGTTTAGTTAGATTGTTAGATATAGAGATGTTGTACTTTGATAATAGTGGTAATTTAACGAAGTTGAATGTAATATGTGCGCATTGCTCTGCATGTTATGTCAATTCAATTTTAATGGTGTAATTCTTAGAGTGACTTGAGTCTTTCAATACTCACACTCGGATCAATAAAACGACGTACGTTGCCTGTGTTTAAGTTAAAGTAAATACTAAATGAATCCTACTAAAACTTGACATTGGTGAAGGATACTTCAATCAAATTCGACAGGTGTATAGAATGAAGATAAAATATTCATAAGAGAATGTGCAGGATAAGGCAGCAGTGAGGACACCATCGTCTTGAATTACTAGGAACAGCCTCTACTTTAATACAATTTTCAGATTTTAGCAATTGTTTCTTAACCCTGTTTTAGGACAACTTTTGTCCCTAAGCACTTAAGAAAATGAGAGAGGAGCAAATCCCGGATATAACTGTGACAGTTCCCAGCAATGAAGACAGCCTCGCGTCAGCAACAAATTATTCTTCGCAATCATTGCCAGCCTCAAATCATGTACCAGAAAGTGCAACGTCGGAAGCTAGTTCACCCATGCCTCCGTCCGCCGGAGTAGCTATTTTCCATCTGAGTAGAGCTCAACGAGTCATTGCTGGAAGTGGACATATTCTTAATGACTTGACTGCTTCTTTGTGGTTCACATACTTTCTACTCTTTATGCAAAAAGTTGTCAAGTTCAATGATACTTATGCGGCTGGATTACTTTTTTGGGGCCAAGTAAGACAATCTTATTTAAAGAGTGTAGAGAGTAATTGGAGACTTCTCTTGGAAGGATGTAACCACTAATTAAACTAATTTTATATTATCATCATCACAGGTGGTAGATGGATTAGCAACACCATTTGTTGGATATGAGACTGACCACGTTGCCAATTTATGGCCATGTAAAAAATCGTACGGAAGGTGTAAATCGTGGCATATACTTGGTATGAAACCATAAACTGTTATTTTTTTTAAATACTAAAGATTAAACAGCTATTTGTAAGTTTGTGATGTGTAAAATTTCCAGGCGTGGTCTTAGTACTTATCAGCTTCCCATTCATATTCTCACCATGCATCGGATACAGCATGTTTACAGACGAATGGTCCAAAGTTGCAGATTGGAAGAAAGCTGTATATTATGCTCCATTTATAGCTATATTTCAAATAGGATGGGCGTCCACTCAAATCTCTCATCTTGCGCTCATTCCGAAATTAACGCCAAACGATTTAATTAGAACGGAGATTCTTGCCGTTAGGTGAGTTACCACAAACTACTTTTGAGTGCTGTAGAGGAGGATAAGTACAATTATTGTACATGCTTTAAATGTTCCACACGTCCCCTTTATGTGTTATCCTATTATTCTTTATGTTTGTAGATATGCTTGCACTGTTGCAGCCAATATGTCAGTATTTATTCTCACTTGGATGTTTTTAACCAATTTTGGAGAACATGAGAAATGTGATATTGGGGTTGATGACACTTCAAGCTTTAGTGTAATTATTCAATTTTCCGTTTTAAACTATCATGAATAACACACTTGCATGATTATTGTGGCTTTAATATATCCCGTTTGTTTCCACCAGTACATTGCTTTGATATCGATAGGACTCGGAGGATTGTTTTCCGTTCTGTTTCATTTTTTTGTTGAGGAGAAATCTGATCAAGTTGTTAAACGAACCGTTTCAATACTTAAAATTCAAGAATCCACCAATACTGAGGATAATGAACATCAAGGTGATGAAGCAGATTCGATATCCAAGGAAGAACGTATGAGACGAAACAGAACTCCTACAGATCTTCGAACAGAAGGAGAAGGAACGCGAGGTTTGCTCGAGAGTGATGAGGATGATGATATATCAACTAGATTATCTACGAGACGTAGAGTTTCCGTACAGGTACAACCTGCTAAGACGTTGTCCACCAAAGGCCTAAATGCTGGAAAAGATAACATGGGTGTTAGTGACTGGTTTGCACTACCTCAATTCTACATGGTTAGTGTAAAAAATATCATTAGTATTCATTTTATATTTCGATTCTACCTTAATGTACTAAACAATCCATGACCAATTGATTTCAGGTGGCTGGAATATATCTTTGCACAAGATTGTGTGTTAATGTGTCTCAATCGTACATGCCGTTGTATGTGGAAACTAGCTTAGGGTTAGGCTGCGGAGCAGTCGCTTTCATTCCATTGATAATGTACTCGGCAGGTCTTGCAGTTTCTATAATAATAAAACCACTGAACAAGTACCTTGGGAGACAGATGGCATACACAATTGGTGCTCTCCTCATCGTTTGTGGTTCTGTCTTCATATTGTTTCTAGATGGAAGTACAAACACATGGGGAATTTACATTATTGCTGTCCTCTTGGGTATGCTTTTTAATTTGAATGCGAAAATGTATAGTTAGTAAAGAACTGATTATGTAAGTGCATAAAATTCTTCATATGTGACTTTCAGGCGGTGGTTCCTCTGCCATGTTAGTTACTAGTCTTTCCATCACAGCAGACTTAATTGGTGACAATATTGAAAGTGGAGCCTTTGTGTATGGTGCTATGAGCTTCTGTGATAAGATTTCCTGTGGGGTAGCAGTTGTACTTATAAGTAGTTTTAATCCGTGCAAGTAAGTTATGATGTTAATATTCCTGAAAAACAGCATAAACCATTATTCCCAAACGTTTTAATGAGTCTTGTAACTTTTTCAGAGACGAGAAACATGCTTGCGTAGGGACAGGGGGCAAAGAATTTTATCGGAATGCCTTGGGGTATTCAAGCGGAGGTACATAATATACTGTATTATACAAACTTGTCGAAAATATATTTTCTAAACGATCTTGAAAGTATAGACGTTTTATTAATAATTGTTTCATTTTTCAGGATCCGCAATAGGTGCTATGATATTCACTCTAATCATAACAATAATGCTTATGAGGAAGTCAAGGAGCTCCAGTTCTCATGCTGTGCAGGGACGTAGGTGATTTAGAAATGGAGAAGTGAATCATATCATTTTTTTTATCAGATTATTAATGTTTTACACAAGGCGGGTAAACCATCAAAACGATGACTAGAACACATTATTTTGTGTTTACAACATTCATTGATGTCATGTAGAATCTCATTGACAAGATGTAATGCAAATAATAAAAAGGGGGTAAATCTCTCCAAAATACCAAACTTAAGTCTAGCTTGTTCTTTGGAGTATTGAATCAAGTTTTTGAATGCCTCCTCATGTGTAATCATTTTTCAGTGCAATAATATTATGTTCACAATCGGTTTTGCTTTGCATAACACATCGTCCATAAAAAACATCCTTCCATACGGATTCCATATCCATGCGGATTCAACTAGTTAGTAGTCGTGGTGTGTGATAAACGTGTTACTATAGACGATGGATGTAGTTTATTATGGTTCAAGTAATTTATCTGTTAGATTGCGTCGAAAGCATTTTCCATCCGCATTCTTCGCACTGACCGTTATTTATTTCGTTGTACAGATTCAAAGCATAAAACTTACTCGCCATGATTGGCGATAAATGTTTGGTTCTACCATGCGAATCCTGAACAAAATATTATAATGAACCGTAAAAATCCAGAGGGTCCGCGAGGATCCCAAGAGCTGAAATTGGAGGACAAACACATCCAAAAGAATACTCAGTTATTTCAATCAGCATGTAATATGTCGAAAATATGAATTAACTCAGATTAACTGTTTATTGTATTGCCCCTATCCTTTTGTTTACTGGATCATGTCTATTATCTCATAGCAAAACAGGGAATATTTTTAAGGAAAACTAAAGAAGAGGATATCCGAGTTTTATCGGTGACTCTTTCCAACACTGAAAATGACACGAAAAGCACCACAACCACAGAATATTCCAGCTTATCCGGATCAAAATTGTCAGATGCTGGTGACAATGAAGAGCCAAATGCTGCTGATGTCCCTCCCGATAACACAAAGGAATTATTGCTAGCTTCAGCCCAGTTGAGCAGATTTCAACGAATTATTGCAGGGAGTGGGCATATTTTGAACGATATTTGTGCTGCCATTTGGTTTTCATACTTTGTACTTTTCATGAATAAAGTTACAATGCTAAGTCAGGTTTATGCTGGAATGTTAATGTGGTGGGGTCAGGTACAGCAATAGAATTTCCCCCAGTGTATTATAGACTTTTTAAATCTTTTATTATAATGAAAAAATATATTTTGCATTGAATTTACAGCTAGTTGATGGTTTGGCAACACCAACTATTGGATATTTAACTGACCGTATCACATCTTTGTGGCCCTGCAAAAAAGACTATGGTAGATGTAAATCATGGCATCTTCTTGGTCAGTGTAACACGTGCAGTATGTATTTAATATTTTTTTTCGGCTTGAAATGAAAAAATCCTAATCATCCTCATTTTTATTAACGTTAATAGGAGTTATCTTGGTCACTTGTGCTGCTCCCTTTGTATACTCACCTCCCATAGGATACAGTGTTTATACTGATGATTGGTCTGAAGTTGCAGAATGGAAGAAAACATTATACCTCGGTGTATTTGTTGCTTTGTTTCAAATAGGATGGGCTTCAACTCAAATCTCACATCTTGCACTAATTCCAAAAATTACACCAGACGAATTAATACGAACGGAGATACTTGCCATTAGGTCGGTATAAAATAAAAAAAATATGATGAGCTGGGTTTCTAGCACCATTACTTTATGACTGGTTTGAACTTTATTATTATTTTTAGATATGCTTTCACCGTCATGTCAAATATATCAGTGTATTTGATTGCATGGATGTATCTAAGTGCCTTTAGGACCACGGACAGGGTTGGCGAATGTAAAATAGACAAAGATGATGATCTAACATTTGTTGTACTGAAACCATTTTAAATTCGATAACATTTAGAGAGACCTTTATGCGTATTATGATAATTCTAAATAGACACTTTGTATTCCTTCAGTACATTGTTTTGACCTGTGTGGCAATTGGACTAGTTTTTTCCTTAATTTTTCACGTGTTTGTTGAGGAGAAATCAGACAAGGTGGTGAAAAAAATTGCGTCCCTGCTTAAAGTTGAAGACAATGAAACAGAAAATTCTGCTCAGAACAACAATCCATCCACACCTGCTGCTGCTGGAGGTGATACTGACGACATACTACCAGAACAAGTTATATCACTGGAATTAGGAAGTCCCTCACAAGGTGATCAGACAAACGATCAAGTTTTAGCAGATGGTAACAATGAAGGGAAACCTAAGAAAGGGTTGCTAAAATTTTTGAAACCTACCAAAACCATCTCTACTAAATCCCTCAACATTGGAAAAGAAGTTATGAAACCTTTAGACTGGCTAAAACTTCCTCAGTTTTACTTGGTAGTTTTCCTTATTAAGTAGTTTAAACTCCCAGATTCTTTAGTATCTTTCACCCTTAGCCATATTTTAATTTTGCTTGGATAAAATTCCAAAGGTTGCTGGTTTATACGCATGCACAAGGTTGACTACCAATATAATCATGGCCTATGTGCCATTCTATGTGGAAACAAGTCTTGGCTTAGGATGTGAATCCGTGGCTTACATTCCATTGATTGTATACTGCACAGGATTTGTTGCAGCGATGGTAGTCAAGCCGTTCAACAAGTGGTTTGGGCGACAGTTGGCGTACGCCATTGGCGCTGTTTTGATTTTGGCTTCCGCAGCTCTGATATTATTCGTAGTAACCCCGGGTGGAGTGGGTGTTTATGCGGTTGCTGTTCTCTTTGGCGGAGGCTCGTCCTTTATACTTATTACTAGCCTTTCCGTAATTGCTGATTTAATTGGAAGCAACACTGAAAGTGGAGCCTTTGTGTACGGCGCCATCGGCCTTTTTGAAAAGATTGCTTGTGGAGGAGTTCTTTGGTTGATTGGAGTTTTATGCGAGTATGTGAACATCATTTCCTCATATAATTTCAATTATTCTCATACTGATTTCTGCAATATATTTATGAGATTTAATTAAATTCTTCATATATTATACACAATAATCAATTTATTTTAGTAACTGTGATGATGCTGAAGTATACTGGAGAAATGCATTAGGCTGGTCGACTGGAGGTACCCTTTTCTTTTCAGAATATCTAAAGTTTGTGTGAGATATGAAACTACTAATAACTTTTATTTGATCATTTCTAGCTTGTTGCGCTGCTGCACTTCTGATTACAGTACTCATCACGATGTTCATAAAAAGTAAGCCAAAGTCTAATTCAAAGAATTCTCAGCCTGCGCAAGTGGAGTTGGAATGATAAACTTTAATTAAACTGATTTTGTATACATACATGAATACACTTGTCAAAATTTTGTAATTTATTGTGCCTATATGCGTCTTTGTACAACGTATTCAATGAAATTCAAGTAAAAATGTTCTTAATCTGTCAAATCTGATGAAAAAAGTTAGAACCACTATTGCATTTTAAAGCTGTCTTGTAGGTTCAATCATGTTTGAATGGGATATAATAAAAATAATGAAATATTCAAAATGTTTTTTTCCAAATTTTTATTTTAGGTTTTACCGTCAATGATAGTAAGGAAAAAAAACTAAACTGGTACTGGAATCATAAATTATATATTATTATGAATTACATGTCAAACTTAACACAGATCATAAAACATTGGCAAGAACTTTGGTACTGAGATACACATGAGGAGATGCTATTACTATGTCCTAATATTCATATATATGTAACATAATATAACACAGCCGCTTTCCAGAATGTGAATAACATTCTCAATCTAGCTTCTTCTTGCTTTCCCATGCATGCAGAATAGACCAAATGGACAAAGGGCGCATGTAACCAATTGCACGGTACGATTTTGCATGATGTAGTGCCTCGGGTGTCTCGAACCCCATCCCAATTTTTTCATAAACTGTACGATAAATCCCTTCAGCAGTTTTAAACCCTTCCTCAATCATTCCCTGGTTAATAAAACAAAGATGCATAATGTTGTAATCAAAATAACAAAGTCAAGGCTTTATCTATTAACTTTTTTTTACCTCGCGAATTAAGGAAGAAGCAACTGCATAGGTTACCCCGGTCCAAGTTTCCTCGCTTTGAATAGTGTATGTGTCCACTGTGCCATCAGGATTCATTCCATTAACAGCTCCCATGGTGCCCTCCACCACAAGGCACACATTCTTCTCAAAAATGGTCTTTAGTGCCTTTTGAACATTGGCTTTTGGAAAAATCTCCGTATCATCAATGCCACACATGGTGAGCCACCAGTGTCCAGATAATTGATCTGACATGATGCTGTCACCCTTTCTACTTCCTGAACAATCAAATCTGTAATATTCACCGGTCCAAAGTTTGTCATGGAATGATTTTTTTCCTTTCGCCAAAGTTCTCTCATACAATTCCAAATCATTATCCTTTCCATCGTAGCCTTCTGATGTCTTTAGCATTTCAATCATTGATACAAGAGAGGCTAACCATAAACTTCCACAATACGCACTAAACGTTACAAATACAAAACATAGGATTAGAAGAGACAACTGGATAACACATTTTCAAATGGATGATTGGATTAATAAGTACACACAATAGAAATCTTTTACTACCTTGTTCCCTTCATAATCCATGTATCATAGGTCTGATCTGCTGTCCCAGAATTTTCAATCATTCCATCATCATCCACATCCCACTGCAGTGATTTTTTCATTAATTTATTGCAAATTGGGAGCATGTCATTCAGGTATACTGCATCTTTCGTAAATTTGTAATCACGGAAAACTTGCAAAACAAATTTGAGGTTTAAATCCTTCCAGTCGGATATGTCATGGATCAAGTAGGAGTTAATTTTCTTGTAAGGTTCTTCACATGGATCTCCGACATCATGGGGGACACAGTCCTTATCTTTTCGGTTGCATCTTACCCCATCAAATAGACATGTTCGTCTTGACGTATCTTCAAAGTTTACAGCATCAGCCATATCATATTGCAGACTCAGTTGAAGCTTGGGCCATAACATGGTCAATGCAACGGAAGCGTAATAATGGACATCATATGTGTTATACATTCTGTATTCATGAGCTTCCAAATACGCGAATCGTCCAACTTCTTGTCTGATGTCATCCTTTTGGGTAACTGTCTTTGGTAATGTTAAAGTGTCATATTCCAACCATAAGGTTCCTCCATCAGATACAAAATACAGTTCATTGAATATTGCGCTTTTAAACCAATCTGGAAGCTTTCTGGAATAAACGTAATATTATATATTATGAGACTTTCGTTTGGAATGTCCTCTTATGTCCTCTTTAACTTAATCTTTAAAAAAAAAATTAAAAAAAACTTACTCATCCGAAATCACAGAGCTCTGCCATGCTTCAATAGCTTCATCCCATACTTGATACTTGGATATAGAGTGCGTAATTAAATTTCTTATTGGTGCAGTGTATTTATTATCATCAGGACTATTGGTGGTTCTATCAATGAAACGCGTGTATCGCCTTGTAGAGAAAAATGTTAATAATGCTATCAATTATTATTCTGCAAATCATCAAAATTATGTGGTACATAGATTTGGAGAATTTTATACTGGTACCTTTTAAAAATCACAGATTTGGTCGGAAACGTAATTTCGGGTTGGTCCCATGTCAAACAAAACACCATGGACGAATTTTGGTTTGATGCGAGTGCAGTTTGACAGCAAACCGCAACTGCCATCTCACCTCTTTTAATATCAAATGTACAACTTTCCTTATCAAGCCTTCCGGTTTGGGAAAGCTTTTCCCAAATGTCAGCTCCAGTTTTGAGATTAAACTGATTCATACAGGTAACAGATTGATTTTGCTGTAAGAAATAACACATACATACAAGAAACGTGGTCAATACAAAGAAGGTGTAGTTGAGTATGTTTTCCCTGGACAGACACAGGCGTTACAAAAATATATTGTAAAAACACTAACCACTAACCTTTTCAAGACAACCTATACCATAGGTCGTATTGTTTCCACTAATTAAATGATCCAATGCCACTCCCTTGATTTGCAATGTATTAATAATACTAGACGAAAATGTTTGACTAGAGCATTTCATTTTCTTATCTGCATCAGAACCATCCCCATTTTTAAACGTGAAAGTCAAAGATATATTGAGATTTTTATTGCTGTTATTGTTAATGTCCCACACAAATACTGCTGAGGGGAGACTAGAATCCTGATAAAGTTAAATCATATCATTAACTTGCTTCTCCTTGTACGTAAAGTGAATATAAAAATACTCACGTCATAATTATGTGGTATCACTGGTGAGATTTGTTTGCAAACTAATTTAAGATCCAATTCGGGTACTTGAAATGTATACCAAGCTCTTGGATACAGTCCCTGGTAGCTGGCGTCAGTGGGTTTGTAAGACCAGTCCCAAGACGAAAGTTTTCCTTTACCGGGAGCTCCTGCTCCTGACAACACCTTTTGATATAATCGGTCACCCTTTTCGTCCATCACAGTCAAAATAAATTGATTTGCATGAACAACATTATACTGGTATCTCCCAGGTGTCATTTGATATCTACAAAATTCGCCTTTGAAACCTCGACCTATTGAACCACAACCGATTCCTCCAAGTGGTACGCCTAAACAAATTAAATTTTACATGTTAGCTGAAACTTTAAGTTCAAGTTGAAGGGAACAGCTTTAAACTGTGGAAATGTTACCATAAATTTGTTTCCCGTTCAATGTAATCATGTCAATGAACGGTTTTATACCTCTCATCAGGTATGTTTTGATCCACCAGAAAAAATATCTATACCAAAAAAAACCCAACTTATTAACTAACAATAATTATTACAAACAAAAGGTAAGGTTGATTGATATGGTTGGACAAAAATGCAACCTGTAACCTATAACTGTGAACCGACCTTATAAAAAGTGGCAAGAGATCTGGAATCTGACGAAGTCGTGGTTTTACATTTTGTGTCCATCTTTCAGCAAATTTATGGTCCATCCTCACCTTCCAACCATAGTCAGGTGGCGGTTTGGAAGTTTCCTCCAAGTTTAAATTAATATCTTCTGCAGCAACTTCTTCCATATTTTGTCCTCTTCTGAGTATTTCCTTTCAGCTTGAGATTCAATTGGTATTCTAGTTTAGTTCAGATATGGATGAATGTTTCTGCAAAAGTGATACACGGGTCAATTTGCAATCATGCTCATGTCATACTTGCATACTGCAGTAGGCTTAAATGCAATTTACTACTGTTTTACCTGTTCAGAGATTGGCTTCCATTAACTATTAAAAGTAGCAGCTTTCGAAATACATCATCAAATGTCCATGTTTTGGACTAAAGTTAGAGAGCGTACAGGTAAGATGAATAAGAAGTGGCACTAGTAGCACTTGTACAAGAAACTACGGTGATGTGATGAAGTAGTGGTCAGTGGTGTTACGTGAACAAAAATTTATTTGCAGATTATTGCTTTTAAATAGTGTTTGTACGTAAGTTTTAAGCGTAGAATTTGGTTCTCGAAAGAGATTTAAGTACTAGCTTAGTTCATAATGGTATTTTTGGACTGGGTCACAGGGCAGTAACCTTTTTAACCTACAAGCACAAGTCACCCTTGCCCTTACCATATAAGTAGTGTACCCTAGCCTAAGCATACGATTAGACTACAATTCTGGAACTTTGATACCTGGAATCTCTTGTATTGATTTTTCAACTGCTTCCCTACACACTTGCTATTACTACTTCTCAAATCTTTGATTTAGTAGTTTGTTCGGCAACAGCTGAATATGAAGCTATGCTCTGCTGTGGTGTCAGTAAGGAGTGTATAGTCTAAGTCTTGTGTTTTGTATGTATTGATGTTGATGGAGAAGTGCAAGTGTCAAAACACAGTTTTACTTGTACAATGTTCTGTATTCCCCCAAGCCCTACAAAATGCACTACTACTTTTTACAAGAAATTATGCTTACGCCAAAATGAATGTTTAGGCGTTTGGGAAATCCTATAGCTTCAAGAACAGTTTGCATAGCTTGTAACCCTTTCCAGAAGCCTACATTATAGGTATTACGTATTATTACGTGTAGTACAAGTTTAAAGCTCAGACAATCTTCAGTAAATACATACAAGGTAAAACTCATGAAAAATATTCATATAACTTTTTATAGCAACTACGGTGTAGTAGATTGTTAAACATTGTTGTGGCTGAAAGCTTAAGTAAATAGAAATGAGAAAAACCAAGCTTCTTTAAATATAACCTTCACTTTCATTTTTTATGAAGCCGGCGTTTACTTTTATTCATTTGTGACTTTTAACAGTCGTAGTTGTGTTGTGGACATTTTCAAGGTCAGATAAGGCGGAAGAGCTTATGAATAATACTGTGAATCTGCATTAATATGGTTTCATAATGGTATGAGATGATGATGATCTTGAGGTTTGGCAGTTTTTCTGTTGTTGCATAATTGCTTCATTCATTCAGGTAATTCAGAGATTTTTTGCAAACAATCGTGCATGGAAAATTATTTGTAAAAGGAGTTTTGATCGGTTCCATCTGCCTCTATCATATATCATTTTTTTAGGAGGACTGAAAATTGTTATGTAATTTTTCATCTATTTTTTCAGTGTAAATGCATCATTGTCGCAAATTAGGGCGCAAGGTAAGATGCATTTAGGTGTAAAAAAATGCCACGCGAATCCAAAATGATTATAATATCAACAATATGAGATGCATATCTGTTTGTAATAGCCTGCTACTTTTACTTGCCCAATGTCTACCACAACTAAAGGTTTCAGGCACGTGCATGCTAAAATTGTTAAAGTTACTTACGAATCTTACGATATTACTAAAGCAAAGCATATTCAATTTTCTGATAAGACTATGCAAAATGCATTTTATCAGCTCTGTTTGATGTAATAAAAACTTGTTAAGTTGAATTCGTATGTTTTGAGTAACACAATGAAAGCATTTGTACTAAATAATATGATCTATCTGTGGCGTCCGTCAATTCACCTCAAATTTATGTATGCAACGTACAACTAGATTGGAAAAGCCTTAATAAACAGTCATATCAGAATGTACAATGTAGAATGTTTGTACCATATAGTATGTATGCAAAATCAGTTCTGAGTGTTTTACATGGTAAACAAAATTTTATTCATGTGGATTTGAATCATCCTTATAACTGATGATGTAGATGAACACACTATAGATTGTCTATTTTTTGGGCTTCAGCCACACGTATAACAGTATAGGAGCTTCATTTAGGGCAGTAACATGCAAAAAACTTTTGATACGCTATGTATGTCATATCACTATTTGTTCATTGCTTCTTTCACATGCATTTATTTTTTATATCTTACCAATATCATCAACTATCAGACACTCTCTTTCCTTCCCTTACCAAATTTTCAAAAGGTTTTGGACGAGGCTAAAAGTATTGTGAATCATTTAGTCGCTCACTACCAATGGTGGAGAGGTGAAGGTACTATATATTTTAACAACTGCAGTACATTCAGCTTCAGCAATTTCTTAATAGTGTATGGTCTTTCTAAATCAACTGATGACTGGCAGTTTAACTGCATAAAATTTGTAAGAAAAATGGAACAAAAATTGACCGCTCAACTTGGGATTTCCCCAGCAGATGCTGTAGCAGCATTAGCAAAATATGAGTCTGTGTTATCTGGAGTGATAAGCAGTTCCGACGCTGCCATAAGAAAAAACGGGGTATCAAAATATCTGGAAAATGTTTCTCCACTCATGGGTCCATTTGTGGCTTTAGAAAATTTATGCAACGATTTCGGTTGCACTTCCACAGATGTCCTTAACAAAAAGCTAGAAACACTTGGTCGGAATACTGACCCCGATTCCGATGAAGCAGAAAGCATTGAAGCTTACTTCCGAGCAGATACAGAATGGGCAAAGTTCTTGCAGCAGTGTGACCAGATGCTTGCAGAAGATTCTAAAGAAATACAAGACACGTTGGCTTCAAGCATAAATTTTGGGGACATAAAAGTTCAGGAAATGAACGAAACAGGAACGAGTGAAGTCTCCATCAGGGACGTTCTTTCAAGAAGTCCTATGACATGGTTTGTATTCCTTCGCCATTACTCTTGATTACCGTGAAGAGAGCACGTGGTGTCCGTCGCGGATTCAGAGGTTAGCTCATATTTTAGTTTACCATTAGGTTTATTCCCACGTAATGGAATAAACGGGTCTTTCGTCGTTTTTTTTGTTGAAGAAACTGATTTCTGCAGAAGGATGCCAGGTGGTTGTAGTTTCATGCGGAGCAGAAATGGGAGCAAGAAGATGGAAGGAGGATACCCCTTGCCGGTTTCCAATTTTACTTGATCTTCCACGATCCTCTTATAAGTACTTTGGAATGGTTCGCTCAGTTGCAAAGGTATGAATGTATAGCATACCAACAAGAATGCTATATGCATACTAAGGTTGCATCCCCAACTACTATAGCGAATGTGTATTCTACTTTTAACTTTAGGTGTTTGGCGTGGACACAATGACATACTACGTGAACAAGAAATTTGCTGGAGGAAACTTTTTGCAGCCATACGAAGGTATTAAGGACGATCCCATTCAAATGGGAGGTGACATCATCATGTCGAAAGATGGAAATGCGGAGATAATCTTTTTGAGCAAAAGTCCTATGGATCGAGTAAACATTTCTAGTTGTCTCCAACAACTTAAAGAGAAGAAAAATTCTTCTCAATGATGAGTGCTCATTACTCACACAGTAGAGAATAAATCAGTTCAACTAATGTTCCAGTATAAAGCAAGCTCGTGATTTTGGGTGGAAAAAGTACTCATGTACAGCCATCTAAATGATTATAATATTGTTTGGTTAACCTGATATCATTTTTTGAATTATTTATTTCTCTTCACATATTTCAGCATCATGTAAAGCTTAATACAACAACATATACTATTGGATCAGTTAAAAATGTTTTATCGTTGAAATAAAATTGGCTTTTAAAACTAATATTCCATAAAAATTAATCTTGTCACAATTTTGAAACGTAATAAAATGCTATTACAATACATGAGAACCATATCGTTTTAGATATAAGAGAATAAGCTGCTGCGGATAAATGAGCAACAATATATACAACAACTTCTTGAGAAACGGATAAAAGTGTTGTAGATGCAATAAAAAGTACAAAAATTCCTATAATGGAGAGCAATACTGAAAAAATTACTCCCAGTTGTATCGTGGTCTTCAACGTTGAGAAAACTAAGTTACATACTGCACTTGTGACATTTTTAATTAGTACGATGGGCCATATAAAAATGAGATACAATATTCTAGAAACAAGGTTCAATGTTCCTTGGACAAGGCAGCGAACTTTACTACCTGAAAATTAAATCAAATAAAGTTTAGTAATTCTTCGTATTAATGTGTTATAAACTTTCAGCAATCATTATAAAATGCAATTGCTTGACATATTGATTTTTTTTATGCTTACATAATGTTTTGTCAGCACTCATGTTTGGTAATATCACAGATTTTCCGAGTTCACAAACCCATAACAAAAAAACTCACCACCACCTTTCCAGAATGTTTATCATTGACACGATATTGTCTGAAGTCTAAACTATACATTCCAAAAAGTGCATGTTCAAGTAAAAACTTGAACCTTGATACCTTCCAGATCTCCACTTCATTTGAACTAATGCACTTTTGTAATTTTGAAAGATTAATGAAACTCTTGTCAAGTTAGATATGATAACATGTTGGACTTTACTTGATGAGAGCAAATGTAAACGATGTGTATATGTCGGTACACAAAAATGTACTATGCATATGCACGTATTTTTGTTGATGCAATATCATTTCTCAATTTACAGTACTGCTTCATACATCAGAATTATGTACTCACATTAGGGTATAGTTGACATGGATAGCATACCATAACCATCCACATGATATTTAAATTCTTAATCACGCAGGTGAAGAATGATTGTATATGCGGATACTACTTTTTCATCTTACAGCTTCACGTACACAATGTAATAAATATCAATAGTTGATAGAATACTTATACTAATACATACATATAAATTAATGTTGTAATATTCATAATACGTACATATAAAACAATACATTAGAAATGCTAAGCTCAAATGTGTCTACACTTTTACCGGTGTGCATATTATGGGAAACATGCTTTTGACATTTTAAAATTACCTAATGTTATTGATAACCAGTGCGTGGTATGTAGCTAAAAATAACGCTCACTAAATATGCAACGTGTGATAAAGTTTCGATGAAAAACACACTTCTTGCACTGTACTGCATAACTGTAATCGATAACTTCAGTATAATGAAAAGCAAACAAATAATTTGCATAATTCTCTACTCTACATACAATTTTCTTGCAGTGTCATAGACGCAGCTGTAATATATTTCGTCTTGTCTCAAGCAAGATAAAATACAACTTTGTGTAAGCACTTTCTGAAGCGAAAGGGAAGCCCAATCATGACAATCAACTTACTACAACATATTAAATCTGGAAATGCTGTACATAAAAGACCTATTAATGAATTTCAGTTTCTATTCAAATACATTAATGTAAAAAAAAATCTGGATAAATGGACTAGAGGCAAGCACACATAATATGTATACAGTGCATGACATGTCAATCATGCACGGAAGCGGATTCAAGAAGCGGATTAAGTTTTGGATTATGTATATGAAGCACTGTGTGTCTTTAAATACAGACGTAGTTGGTTTTTTCCCTGATGAAATGAGTACACGCATAAAGCGCAGACAGGGAGACTACAAGCCAATTCAAATACACATGGGTATACCTTATCTTTTTCATATGGATAAGTGTATTTTGGTATCGCGTCCCCAAAAGGTTTTAAGATTGAAAGAAGTAGAATTATTTTAATTTAAGCGAACTGCACTGCCCATATTTTAAATCTCGTTAATACTACTATCATCAGTTATCAATTTCTGAATTTCCTTCAATTTTAAAAGAGTCCAAAAAGGTGCAAAAATCATGGCAGAATTTGAATCGGTAAGAAAAACAACCAGTGATGTACTTTTGATCCTGCTTGCCTTAATCTTATTTTATATGAATGCTATTATTATTGTCTTATATAGCCAACAATAATACGTTTGCCATCAAGTGCAGAAAAGCTGCAAGAAATCATACACTTATTCGTTGCTGAAAGGATTCTCACTAGGGTCAAAGGTGACTTTCCAAATGAAGTTCAAAAAATTCTCAAGTATACCATCCCTTGCCTCTCAAATGGTCGACCATTTAATCAGGTGAAGATAATTGTGGCTGGAGATGATGACACATACAAACGTGCCGTAGTTTCCATGCTCATCGATAACAAATTGCCACATACACCTGTCAAAGTTACTCCAAACGGGATACGTTACTATTCAGACAGTTTAGAGATACCTGATGGTGATATCAGTGTTGAAGTTGGAATAACAATTGACATGTTGGACATTTGTACGCATTTAAATCACAAAATAGAAAATCATGTTTCAAACGCCTCCAGAACGTACATCCCAAACCGTGCAGTCAGAAAGATCACCCCTGAACTGCGGAAACTTACAAGCCATTGCTGCAGACCTGTTGAATATCCTAATCTCGTTTTATATTTTGCAAAGAGTGAAGTTGCCTTAAAGAGCCAAGAACAAAAAAACATTCTAAATTTTCAACTCTCCCAGCTTCACAAAATGAATTTGGTTGATACCAAAGCGAACAACCTAGTTCTAATAATTGTAGATGATGTTCCAAATAAAGAATCCCCAGTTCAACTTAAAAGCACTGCCACTAATCCTCCGGTAGGCGTAGATGAAGTGGATGCCGACGGCATCAAACAAAAAGAAGCTACTAATCCATCCACTTCCACAGCAGCGACAAGAAATAAGGCAGCAGCAGCACCCCCTTTGAAATATTCAGAAATTCAAAAAACGATACAAAAACAATTGAAACGTGTTTATGGTCTTACTGGAGAAGTTCCAATGCTGGTCTTTGATTCCAGCAGCCTCAAACCAGACAGAGGAATTAAAAATACTGAGTCAAGAAACCTCATTTTAAATTCGGTTACAAAAGTTTTCACGGTAAATAATGATTTTTTGGGCCTTTTGGTTTTGTCAAAGCTCTGTGAGCAAGAAATCTCCAATATAAGGGCATCTTTAGAAGAAGCAAGTGGAACGAGTTCCTTAGATGCCAATGCCTTCAATTCAATTTTTGGATTTGATAATACCAATCCAACCAGGAGTCTATATCGCAGTCTTGTCAGCCCACCTAAACATAGTGGATTCCACTCAATCGGTCAAGCGTATTGCCCTGTTTCTGAGACGCTAAAAATGCAAAATGTGTTTTCAAAGTACATGATGAAAGGAAAAAATGTTTTTGTTGGGGAAACAATGTTCTACATTCCAGAATTTGTGGAAATGTTTCTTGATATAAGCACGGAAAGCTGGAGCCTTGCTCATAATTCCAAAAAGTCATACGAGGCTTATCGAAAAAGTGAATATGGGATCGAGAAAGGAGTTACATTAAGAGTTGATACTTCTCTAAGAGGTAATTGGCGATCGTCCTCTGGAAGCTCTGACTCATCAGACGCTGTTTTACACGAGGTTCGGCTTGCATTTTTGCAGGTAATGCATCCTGATGACTTTTGTTCTCAAGAAATCAAGGATGAGCTTAGGGATCTCAAAAAGGATATTGACCCAAAACTGAAGAAAAAGGAAATAGAACAGATAAAAGTTAAACGATATAATTCGTTTTTTGCGAAGTGGGGAACTCATTTTGTCGTCAAGCAGTGGATTGGAGGCTACATAAAAACAGATAAGACTGAAAATAAGGAAAATTCAAAGAGTACATCGAGTCTATTTGGACAGCTTGCAGCAAAGTTTTTAGGCCTTGGGAAAGGCATAAGTGCTGACCAGACTTCAAAAGCCAGTTTATTTTCTGTGAAGAAAGGTGGAAAATTAGCCATTTCAGGCCATGAACATGATGATCTTGTGTATCTAGAATTTGACAAGATAACCCCTGAACTGTATTATGGCTGGGTAAATGAAGTAAAGAAGAATCCAAATGCTCTTAACTATTCATTTGTTTTATATCCTTATTACAACTCAAAGTTTTGCAAGGATAAGGACGAGTTAAGAATCAGAACTTTGAAATATTTAGCAAAAAAGCAGGGATGTGAAGGTTGCTTTCCTGCTTCTACAATGATCCGCTTATCGAACGGCCAAGAAAAATCCATTGGTCAACTGCAAGAATTTGATGCTTTACTAACGGTCTTTGGAACTTCCAACTGCGAACAGATTTGCACTTTAACCAAATTTTTAACATTCGTGCATATTGAGAGAAACAAGAAAGCTGAGTTTCTGCTACTGACTTTTTCCAATGGAAAGCGTCTGAAGGTTACAAAAAATCATTTATTGTTTGTACTGGACCAGTCTCACAATGCCCCAATAATAAGTAAGCAAGCTAGATACGTTAAACTTGGAGACAAATTGTTGTATGTCAATCAAAACCAAAAGATTTCAACTACGATGCTTGAAACTATTGAAGTTGAGGAGGATTATGGAGTGTTTTGTCCGTTAACTTCTTCGGGATCTTTCTTAGCAAACGGATTTCTCGTTACAAGTTATGCTTCTGTAGGTAATTTCAGTTTGGCTCACAAAGCCATGATTCCGCTTCGTATTTGGTATGACTTTAAGTTTGTGTTCAATAAGATAATTGGGAGAAAGGAAACAAAAGGGAATCAGTTATGTCAGGGTGTTCATGATTATGCTAAATTATTAGTTTGGATTCGTAGTTTCTTCTAACTTTAAATCTTTTATTGTCACGTGTGCATTTATATAGTTTTCAAAATTTTCAATGTGAAAAAGCAACATGTGTATATTTTGGAATCTGCTGTGTTGTGTGTCAGTTTACTGATGAGGTTAATAAAATTTTAGATTTAAGTATTTTGTACATGAAGAGCGTTTGTTTATTATTCATGCAACAATTTATTAATTGTGAAAATTAGTTATCTTGATCTTATCCATGTCTGCCGGTCACATATGCAATCCATTCCAGATACGCTGAAACTCTAGTATATGCTACTGGAATTTCCTCACCACAAACTCTAGTGCCAAAGCTGACAACACCTACCAAAACATACCACTTTTTGGATAATTCTTTTGGTTTGTCACATGCTGGCTGGTTCTTTAGATCATCATCTTCACTACTTCCGTTTGGTCTTGCATCAACACACTCTTGCTTAATTGATTCTTTGGTTCCATCAGCAGTTTCTTTAAATTCGGTAAAAAGAGGACCTCCAGCATCTCCCTTTATAACAAAAATATATGGATGCATTATTATCACATCCAACAATATTGAAATGCTTTATAAAATGCCATAATTATTATTTATTCCATAACATACGAAACAAGGAGATGTGTATTGTGGTTGATATGAAGTTTCAGTTTCAGACTCTTCAACTTCACCAGGATTTTCATTGGTAACGTTGCTCCCTTGTAAATATTTCAGCAGTGCAGGCGTAGACGTGGTTGCGTTACCGTTACTTGGCTGTTCAGTAGGTACGAAAGGTGTAAGTGTACAAAGATTGTTGCCAGTTATGGCACCACGAAATTCCTCCCTGCAGTCCCCGTTCGAAATAACACGAGCTCGACCTTCCCTCAAAACAGTGCTGATTCCATCGGAATCTAATTAAAGTATAGCAATCATTTAGAAGACATTTATATTCAGAGTAGCTAATATACGTTGCGTGAAAATATTCTTTACCAATATCATATTGCCCCCATCCAACAACTTTCAAATTTTTTGCATAAAACGTGTTTGAGGCAGAGTAAATGCTTGGAAGATAGATTGGTTGAACGTATCCTATAGCATAAATAATGAAAAGTCATTAATTTTATTAATGTAATTACATGTTATTGCTGATATTTCTTCAAGAGTTTATACCTGTTAACTTCACCTTTTGGAGCACTCGTACAATCTATTTTTTTTAAAAAGCATGCATTAAGTTAATATAATTATTAGGGCTCAGTTTTGATGTTTTGTGCAAAAGAATTTCATACCGCAATATCATTAGCTCCGGAATCTGGATTAAAATGTGGGTGCAAAAATACATGGTTGGCTGTTTGAGGAAATTCAATAAGGCGAATTTGTCTAGAGTAGTATCGTTCAGCTGGATTAGTCATGTTATGGAGCCCGAATATAGCCACAATTCTTTCAGCATCAGCCACACAATGAGCTGCTGTTAGAATATTTGTCTTGAGAAGAAAGTATAAATGTTAGCATAAATGCATCAAAAGTTAAATGCATGATTTTGATAAACTTATAGAAAGGTAAATGGATATTAATTACATCATCTAAAAGGGTGCCTGAGCAAAAATACTGGCCGTCAATTAGCAATGCAACTGTAAATGGGTATTGATGGGCAACAGTAATTTCTCCGTTGATGATTTTCGTACTGATACTTTGTGTATATTTGTCATTGTCTCTTTGTGGAGGAAGTGTAGGCTTTCTATTGCAAACTGCTACCACATTGTTGTTTTGAACACTTCCAAATTCATTAACCTGAGGACTATTATCACCCTTGTTTCTGTTACGAACAACATAGAACATGGAGAATCCTCTAAAGTTGAGCCAAGAAGACGAGATAAAGCGAACAATAATGCGATTTCCTTTGGACACTAAAGTGAAAGGAGTTTTGTAATTTATGTCTCCTGCAAATCTGGAACAGGGGAAAAAAGTTGTGTTTATTACTTGAGCTGTAATGATCAAATGAAATCGCAACTGTATGAAGATTCACCTGTGATATTGAGTCCAATTTCCGTCCAATGACACCTTGACGTAATCATAAAATGTAAATAGCCATGGCTGAGTGACAGAATCAAAGAATGTCACTTCAATCACGGTACCTGGAACACTCTGTGAGAGAAAATTAAGTTTAGTTAAAAACACTTTAAGCATCTTTTAGCATACTTTTAAATTCAACACTTACCTCAAGTATCCATTCGCATTGCAGATCTGGTTGGTACCTTCTAGGGTAATTAGGGGATGTGATTGTACCAAATGTACCCTTAGTTAGATTAAAGAACTCGTCCCCACATTCTATGCGTATAAAAAAATTACATGCATTAATTAAATTGATTATGAAAAGAGAATTGGGTTTCGAGTTTACAAAAAGCTGATACATATATCAAGGTGATACCTAAACTTGGGAAAAATGGAGGCTCATGGTCATCTTCATCGCCTTCCTTTCCTGTGTACCCTGGCACAGTGAAAAGTGCAGATTGTTTAAAATTTTCATATACTAAACGCTTCTGCCTCAGTGTTTGGTATCGTTGCAGCTCTTGAGGTTCTGGTTTGTGGTGCTCCTTAAAATACAGCGTAGTTTTTTTTCTCAGCAAAATCAAAATGCAATTTTTCCTTAAGCAAGCAGTTAAAAATGCAAAAACTCACCTTTGCGTTGCATAACTGCCACCCAAACAAGACCAAAAGTCCTAAAAATTTCAGCATGACTAGAAATCTTTGCCTATACTTTCAATTTTACTTCTGATCTGAGCACTAAAACTTTCAACCACTGACTCCCAAATGTCTTTTGATGAACGTATGCTCTAGATCCATGCAAAAATTCCACCATTTCTGGATTTCTGCAAATCTGAGGTCAGAGACTCCTTTTGAACTCGTACGTTTAATTACTTTGTTGACCTTGTAGATAATGATTAAGCCATATATGCCAATAACAACATAATCAAATGTACTTGTTCTATGGTACAGTTCTCTACCAAACATGTTAAATTTGCAATGAGCGACTTATGAATATTAATTGCTTAGACGCAAAATAACAGATGTGCAGAATACGTTAATCAAATTAAGTCGTTTATTTTTGCCCATTCTTACTTATAACTACAAAATATCCACTGCTAATTTGATATATAAAGGACATCACGATTGCCATCACCGACATGAGTTGCACCTTGCACCACTACGGGTGGTTCAGGTTACATCAACATGTTCCAACTTGAGGTGTTGAGCTCTATTTCCAATTTTAATCCTCGCAATATACCAAGCAAAGAATGAAGAAGACTAGTGAGGTGTTGGTTTGTGCCCGTCAACGTAAAAGTTCTTGGTCGCAGCCGGCAACGTTACTTTCAGTCCCTCTAACTGCTTACTCAATATGATTTGGCAACCTATTTTGAAAACAAATTCGATTGAATACATTTCCGACGCAGCCATTCACGATAGAACATTGAACTTTATGAAATATTTAACCTAATCTAGAGTTTTCCTTTAAAAACGGGGCCTGATCCAACAAGTCTTCTTCCGTTTCCGTTGCTTCAGATAATAAGTCTACAAAATCATGGTCAACATACACATGACATGTTGTACATGCTAAAGACGCCTCGCATGCTCCTGATGAAAATAAAACAATCATAATTAATTGCATTGTATTTGCCTTTGACATCAATTTGATTGATGCAATAAAGACTATCAAATGAAAGCATGTGGCATACCTTCCATTTCCACCTCGAACCTTTTCGAAAGGTACAATAAGTTATCGCCAATTTTCCCTCTAACGTTAAACTGGTTTCCATCCTTATCTTGGACAATGACGTTTACACTGAAACACAAACCAAGAAGAATACCGTCCACATCCCCTCTTACCATAAATCATTGCCAAAACACAAATTATTTCTGTTGTAATCAAGTAGGTAATTCAACTCACACTTCTTCCTCCGACTTTGGATCTTGCCATTCATATTCTCCATGAAAGGTAACTAAATGAAAAAAACATTATTGGCAAATTAGATCGAATGAAAAGACTTTGTTTCATCAGTATGAATAATTTATTTGGAATCGGACAAGGACACCAAAAGGTACAAACAAAAAAGGTGACAGCAGGTTCGTAATAGAATTTCACCTGCCTGATGTTGTGTGAATCTTTTGAACTCCTCCTCCTCCTGTGAGTATTTTTGAGTAGCATTTATTTAAACAGAGTTTCCTGTCACTTAAAGATCCTCTTCCATCAAATAAAATTGGCTTTCGATTTCTAATCGTGTGGAGACTTCTACTAGCATAGCTTAACCTGCTACATAAAGATCTTGACAGCAACATTTTATTTCACTTTTGACTTCAATCCCTTGTAAAACTTTTATTTTTAAATTAGCTGGCACACTATAACAATCATGTACTGATGTACTAATGGATTAATATTACATAACAAGGGGGTAATAATATGCGATGTGCGAGTCAAAGAGTAGAATGTTTTTGTTTACATGTGTTTTTATGGAAGTATAGTGAAGAGCATTGCAGGAACCAGCATATATACGGATAATCCAATTTTACCATTTGCTTCTGCTGAACTGAAGACGTTGCCGCTATGCCATCCTCGCTTTATGTTGTATTTGTTCTGATCTTCTACTTTTAGAGTTTTATGCAAAAAATGCATTTTTCTCGAGTAACATTCGCATTCTTCGGTTATAGACGATCGGACGGACTACTAACTATGTGGATAATTTTTCAGCAATTACTCAATTAGCAACTTCTCAAGCCACAACACATTCATTTCAGAAACACAAAGGGCAATAATACATTTTTAATTATTCATTAATTAATCCAGGTGTATGCAATGCATATTCTATGCTGAGAAACCAGGCAAGCATTCGCATTCATTTGACATGAATTTTTATGCTTTAAAGTACGTCGTTGTTATGTCATGCATATGATTGTGATTACACGATATGATATAATGAGTTTGGTCTGTCATTCATTCATGGTGTGGAAAAAGAGATCATTGCCAAAATTGTATTTGCTAACGATATGACAATGGGACAATGCTATTGCATAAATGAGTGTATTATGTATTTATTGTCAGAGTCGGAGCCATATAGGCAGACTTCTCAATCTAAACTATTATTACACAGAATGCATACAAATATACAAGATGAAATGACCCAATCTGATAAAACTTCCTAAAATGTTTAATAAATAAAGTATGAAATCCCTTTAAATCCGGCACACATAAGTACTGAGGAGGAGAATTAGAACAAACTTGATAAACAAAATTCTGTCTATATCCTGCTAGTGACTTCACGGATATACCTTTAAGGTATGTATAATGGGCGGATACATTCTTACGGATGATATATTTACACCGTCAGTCAATAATATTTTGAGTATAAAGTCATTTTTACTGTCATCCAATGATGATTCAAATTTTTTGAGATTTTTGGTTGTGCGGGATTACGATAGCCAATTCAGGAATAGGAATTGATTTTATACATAAAGAATTTTTATGGCGATGAAAAGCAAAAGTTTGAGATGTTCTTTGGATCCTACCCTCAGTACACACTTTCACAGAAAAATGTATTAAGTAAATTTGGCATCAAATCGTGATAATACCGTGTGTAAAGGAAAACATGAGGTTAAAATTCACACCTTTGTGAATCCCCTAATCATGTAAACTGTAATTTGATAAAACATTGGATGAATTGATGCTCCATATTTAATTAGGCATCTGATATACCAGTACAGGTTTGGAAGTTCAAACCAAACAACTAAATTACTATTCTCTTTAATTGATTACTGGCCCTAAATATGCAGACTATTTGGAAAATAATTGTTGTCGTAACCTATTTGGTATCCTTCTGCCTCGCCATTTCCAAGAACTCGAAAGATGTAGGGCACCCTTTGAGTGAACCGTCGTCTAGTTTTCGACTTCCTACGGCGATGAACCCTACCCACTATGACCTGAAATTATTCGTTGTTTTAGATCCCCTTCCAGATTTTCAAAGGTTTACTGCAACGGGTGAAGTATTAATCAACGTAACATGCACGGAATCCACAGATCAAATATATCTTCACGCAGTGAACTTGACGATTTCGCATGACAGTGTTCGGGTAAGATGAGTTGATTTATGTATGTGTAGTACCTCTGTAATAGAACTAATTAATTATTCAAATAAACCTTAAACCTTTTTATTTCAGGTTAACACGAGAATTAATGGAGCAGAATTGAATGTTAGCTCATTGACTTATGAATTAGAAAATGACTTTTTCATAATTACGCTGAATAGCACATTACAAAGTGGAGAGTTTTATGAAATTTACATCAAGTTTGTTGCGCCCATTCCGGATGACCGGCTAAATGGAATGTATCAGGATTATTATGAAGATCCAGAAAGCAACGAAACAAGGTTAGCAAGTTAAAAATGCAATTATTATTCCATAATAGATGACCTTGCACAGGTGAAAGGGTGTAGCAGCTCTGCTAATATGTTCTGTTTTAGATACATAGCTACCACTTTGTTTGCCCCGTATCATTCACGGAGACTTTTTCCAAACTTTGATGAGCCTTCATTTAGGGCTGAATATACAGTAACAATTGGACATCACGTTAAGAGACATGCAATGGCCAACGAAGAAATCATTAGGAGTGAACCTGCTGGGTAAGCTACATTTGCTTATCTTTAAACTTCACATATGAAATGTCTCATTCATCACAAGGTTTATGTTATAGGGAGAATCTTCCTGATTATGTTTGGGACTACTTTAAAACAACCCCTAGTATATCTTCGTACATAACTGCAATGATTGTTTCTGACTTTACATACGAGGAAGCTGAGCCAATCAATTTCCTCAACAGAACTGTTCGAGTAATATTTCAAACCAATATCTGCTAATGTCCTTCCAGTAACTAACAATGTGACTAAAATAAATTCTTGGACTGTAGGTGTACGCATCTCCCCATTTGATATCAAAAGGAGCCGGAGAGTATGCAGCAAATATAAGTGATGCTGTAATGGGATTTTTAGAAAATCGGTTCCTTATTAAGTACCCTCTTAACAAGTTGTATTCCATTGCCCTGCCGCATTTTTTCTTTAATGCAATGGAAAATATAGGCCTGATTACATACAAGTAACGCATAAAGTATTTTTAAAACTTGCAGTTGCATCACCTTCAAAACTAATTCATTTAAATTCTTAAAGGGAGCCTGTTCTATTGTACTTGAAGAATGAAACGACTGAAGAGGATCGATTCAAGATAAATTCCGTTATGAGTCATGAGATGTCTCATCAATGGTTTGGTAATTTGTTTTAAGCACTTTTCGAACTTATTCAATTTACTTTAAAACAAATTAACAAATATTAGGACGTACGCAATTTAATATGTGTTTATAAATATTTTTAGGTAATATAGTTGCATGTAAATGGTGGGCCTATGTTTGGCTCAAGGTTAGTTTTTATTATCAAATTTCGACTTAAAGAATATTTACATTCAGTTGTTCAATGCATTGCTAAAATATCAACCTACAGGAAGGGTTCTCAACATTCTACAGTTATTACGGAATAGAGCATACCAATCCAGAACTTCAACCATGGGAAATGTTCATTCCGAATTCCCTTGAGGTTGCAATGAAGTTTGATTCCAGCAATGGTAATAATGAGCACTCATAACTATACGTAGCTGCAATTAAACAAAGGTATGAAAGCTTCATATTTCGATCTTGCAGCCACTCATCCATTGGAAAATTTTCCTCCGACATCCGCTGCAGTAGCCGATATTTACACATCAATCCCTTATCAGAAAGGGGCTTCTGTACTTCGAATGACTTCAAATTTTGTGACTGAAGATATATTTGAGCAAGCCATGAAAGTCTACATAAACCGGCAGTAAGATTACTTCTCTCTTGTTTAAAATTTTTGTTTTTATGATTAAAATTATTCATGATTTCTATATAAATTATTCAGTCAGTACCAAAGTGTGGAACAAAATGATGTATTTGATGTGCTTCAAGAGGAGCTAGACAAAAACGAACTAATATCAGAGTACATCCCAGCATCCGTCAGGGAAATAATGAATTCATGGTGTCAACAATCCAAATTTCCACTAGTTTATGTTTCTCGTAGTAATGCCTCTCAGATTGTACTATCTCAGGTGGAAATTTATTACCATACTTCCTAGTTATAAGCTAATGCCAAATGCTTTTCTAAACCTTTATTGTAATATATTGATAAAAATATAATAATAACCAATGATGCAGCAAGAATTTAGCGAAGAAGGACCAAACAATTCTTCTACAACTTGGTGGGTTCCGATTACTCTTCAGCCCCGAAGTAGACCTGACCTTCCAGGAACCGTTCCGGATGTTTGGATACCTCAAGCTGTGACTTCCATAGATGCTACTGTCATTCCTGGAGAAACAATTATTGTCAATCCAGAAGCAATAGGTCTGAAGAATATCATACAATGCAAAGGGTTATTAAGCATGGAATGTTTTAGAATTCAATTGCTCTATTCATGTATCAGGGTACTACCGAGTCCAGTATGACAACTCATTACAGCATGACATTTTAGTTTTACTTGATGAGGAACATACTAAAATTCCATCTGCAGGAAGAAGCAAATTAATCAGCGATTACTTTCAACTGGCTTTTTCAGGTATTGATTCCCAGATATGCATACACATTGACATTGTTCGTCAAAATTTGGATTTGCCTAAGAAAGGATCATATTTGATTATGTAGGCTATGTCGACTTGGACATTGCAATGGATTTTACAAATCATATGCACGATGACATGAGCATCGGTGTATGGAAAAGTTTACAGCAACCAATGGATAACCTGCTCAAACTCCTTAACCAAATTAATGACAGTGAAACTGCAGAGCTACTAAAGGTAAATTCAACAATTGAAATACATTCATACACTGCATTGCTAATACTTCTTTCAATGGAATGGATTATACCCATGGATTATATGTATATCTATACAATATATATACCTGTTAAAAATTTAAAAATTAATTTTTTATAGATCTACTTGATAACTAAAATAAGTTCCGTTTGGAACTCACTTGAGATACTTCAGGAAAGCAGTGGGTCTATTGGAATGTTACAGGAAATGCTGATAAGATGGTCATGTGATTTAGGATCTTGTAAGGCATTGTCGAGGGATGACATAGACAACTTTATTAAAAATCCGAGAGACACAATGTAACATATCCTGAATACGACATAATAATACTAAGATGGTGACCCAGTAAACACTTGTCAAAAATGTTTTAAATCTGTAGAATTGCCAAAGAACAACAGTTTCCCATGTACTGCATAGCAGCCTCCCAAAATTCCAGCGTATTTAAGTATATATTGACAGAATACTTGAATCCTTCAACACTTTTTGGAAGAAGACAGAGACTTCTCAAGGCCCTTCCATGTACCACGAATATACAAGATTTGAAATGGTACGGACGTACTTAAATTGGTTGGTGTAAATATAAGTAATTTTGCTAATGAGTGAATTCGTAAATGCATTTTTCATTTAAGGCTGGTTGACTCCATTTTCACCGAAGGAAATCGTCCTATTTCGATTGACGACAGATTAAAACTGATGATGGCCCTAGCCAAGAAAACGGAAGTAGCGGAACTACTTTGGGAAAAATTGCGCAATAACGTAGATGCTTTATACGAGAGGTATTTTCTACGTCGTCATTATGGATGAAACGAATTAGCTTTTTAAATAATTTATTTCCATTTTAAATCAACTTCTTTATTTTAATAGATATGGTGGGAAATCACTAGAAGTTCTTGACGAGTTAGTAGTTTCTTTGAATAACGAGATGGAGAAAGGCGAAATGGTAAAATGCCAATACTCACAAAATTATGTATGAAGTGTAGGAGTTGTAAAGCGACTTGCTATGCAAAATGTATTTCGCTTTCATATTAGCAGCATGAATAAAATGATGATTTATTAAATTTTAGATCAATGAAATGGAAAGATCCTTCGCGGATGCCAGCATTTCTCAAAGGCTGAACAGCAAATGGCAGCAGTCGAGAAGACTCCTTACATTTATACAGAATTTAAGTTTGCGAAGATGGTTGAGTGACATAGTATAACCGACAAATGAGTCACGAAATCCTTAAATTAAACTGTGGGTGCTCAAAAGTTAATTTCAATAAAAATCTAAATTGTAGTAAGAAATATGCATTAGTAGTTTTACGTTGTTTTGTTTTTCATAACCAAAAAAAATATTTTATTTCGTCAAAAGAACAGGTACAAAAGTAATTAGGTTTTAATCTTTTACTCATAATCATTTAACTCGTTTAATTCCAGGGATATCAACATTGGAATATAAAGCATAGTTAACCCACTTGTTTGGTTTTACATGTGCATATTCTAAAGGAAAGTTGGTTCGTCGTAGATTAAAATGTTTAAATGCTTCTAAAAGCAGCTTCTCTTCACGCTTCAAAAATCCAATTAGTAATTTGGTTGTCTCGAATCTGCCGTCACAAATGTATTCTACGGCTTTGTATAATACTTCCATTGAGATGTAAAAGAAGGGAGGATCAAAAATAATGACACGCCAGCCTTCTCTCTCTGGTTCCAAATCAGTCTGATCGGGACATCTGAGATCAAAGTATCTGAACTTTGGAAGGTATTTAAACCTTTCGTCTATATCCAGTAGGCTTGCCTCTTCTCCTTCTACCCACCACGCTTCCGCTAATGTGGGTGTGCACAAGCAACAACTTTCCTCAGCACCAAATGTTGACTTCACCCCATCCAAAATTCCAGTAACACATCTGTCCGTCCAGAAATATTGCTCCAAATCTCTTCTTTCGAGGAAGCCTCTGCTAAACATTTGTCTTAACTTTGGTGTCTGATTGTCTTCCATTAGTTTTAGTTTGTTTTTACTAGCATTCCTTATCGAATGTTTTCCTTTTGCCACACTGCCAGAGACATTACGATTCTCAAAATCTACTTCCCCTGCCATTTTGTAATCAGTACACACTAATAATATTTTGTAAAAAAATCGATTTCTTATGTGCTGAACTGCTGAACACTTTCTACTCAGGTGTGATGTTTTGACATGCGTGTCTATGATGAACTGAGTGCTTCCGGAGCTGAAGCAAGCTATTTTTATTTGTAGTCTTTTATTGCTTATGAGTGCTGCAGTGCTAGATGTAAGTTCATATCAGCATATTTTTTTAACATGACTCATGGTTTTGCTTCAGGCACATACGTTATAGAAACGTTTCCCTGTGACGACAATTCAGCGTACGCTTGAGTTTATGGTTACGTCATCACTACTGTCTTTGACCACAGCTAGTCTGTCTGTTCGTCGCTTTCTGAATTGCTATAGTCATTGTACAACCCATAATGGTGTATACCATACTACTGTTATGTACCATATGTTTGGCTAGTCTCAATGCATGGTTTCTTGCATTCCCCCATTGTGGATTGTCAGACCGACTGCAGTTAGGGGCCATACTTTAATTACGTCATCAAAAAATCTGCATTTTTAGACCCACCTACCCCTTATGTCATCAATCGTCATTTTTGACCGACCCTACCTACCTACCCAAACTATTGACGTCATACAAAATATACTTTAAATAAGGATATACCTTAAGTTTAAGTATATGCTTTAGATAAGGATTTGCGTTAACTAAGGGTAGTCTTGTATTAGGATGTACCTTAAATACACATAAATCGAAAATTGTATGGAAATTTGTGCACTTTGCGATGCTAAAATGCATAACGGGTGGCTTAAGGGACAGTTTAAGGACATATTTTTCGGATAAAAATGATGACGTAATTTTTTGATTACCCACCTACCCACTAACGTCATCAATTGTGATCTTTTTCGAGAGTACCTACCCAGGGTACGTGTTGACGTAATTAAAGTATGGCCCCTTAGTGATAAGAATACTCTAATTAATGAAAAATTGTGATGTCAATACTTACTATGACACAAAACATGCCCTTTTAGTCATGGAATTAATTTAATACTATTATTGTTCATATGGGTAGTTTATTGCGTAACAGGCAACCGGGGGTTTTCTATGCAGATAGTTTTCTGGATTTAATGCTCTTTAGTTAAAGTACAACCACGCAATTAGTTACTACAAACACAAGATGACAAGATATTATTGTGAATATGATGTTGAGGAAGAGTATGAAATAATGAAGATTTTATGCAGAACCATCAAAACA
The DNA here is from genome assembly GCA_964034955.1 of Orchesella flavescens. Classification (NCBI taxonomy): domain Eukaryota; kingdom Metazoa; phylum Arthropoda; class Collembola; order Entomobryomorpha; family Orchesellidae; genus Orchesella; species Orchesella flavescens. The sequence goes on from OZ035955.1 coordinate 20,957,819, forward strand.
AGAGTGGGTTTAAAATAATATATCCACTCAACATAGTTTAGTGCGAGATGAAATATTTTTTTGTATGCATACTTACATAGGCCACGTGCATAAGGAAGGAAAAAGATTTAGGATTCAATTAAAGACAATTAGATAGTTAGGAACACCATACTTGCCAAATTACAGAATGACGGGGCAGTAGAAAGCAATTAAGTTGGATTAGCTAAAAGGGGTTTAAAAAGAACTGCATCCTGGTTAAATATTATATATCCTTATGCTATAATCGGACTTACTGCAGTTGGCAGTTTGGAAGTTGTCACATGAAATCGTGTCTGCATACCCTAACACAAACATTAATGCAGTTCCTAGAAATATGTGTGTTGTTCCTTGATGTTAGTATAGATATCTAATATCTGTTTATAATGTGATAGACTTGACACTTGCAGTTGCTGCAAATAGGTACAATGAAGAGATGCCATTTTCAAGTCGAAAGTATAGCGTAATAAATATTTTCGACACAAAAAGTGTTGTAGTGCCCTAATCGTTATGTTATGTGGAATTATCGTTTTGTGTTGTGTTACATTCATCATAATGGGATATGTTCTTGGAATTGTACGAGCATGATATTATGATATGATAAGAGTTTGTTTCTGTTGAAATGGGTATAATTTTCATTTGCCAGTCTAGAAACTTACTTTCGTTTAAACCCACAATGCATTCTTCCTTTGCATTGACCTGTACAGTTTTGCCCATTTCGTTATCAACTGATAACTGGTGCAGTAGATTCGTGAAATATCTACCAAACAATAAAATTCATATCAACACCAGATATCAAATAAACGAGATTGATGTAATGTTTGACACACAGCCTAGTCTGAATGAAGACATTTCCTATACACATTTCATGTATGAATACGACTTTTTTCCACGGTATTACAAAAGACGAACAACTACAGAAAACTAAGTTTGAACTTAAGTTGAACCCGACAGATTTCCATCTTAGTGTTTTCAATCAATGACCTATGCTCCAGCAAGTTTATGTTCTTTTCATGTCTTGTTCAATATTTGTCAACTAACACTTCTTCTCTACCGGTTATGAAAATGTTATCCAATAGGTTGTAAATGCATTCATTAGGTTAGCTGAAGCAACACATCATATCAGCAACAACAAGCTTTACGAGCTTATACCACTTTGGCTTATGCCGTAAATACATATGTATTTTATATAGTATTATTTCCACTCTTTCACTCCAGCCAAATTTCGTGCATAAGATAGTTTGCACTGTAATGTATTTAGTACCCAGAATAAATGAGTTTTTGTGGGTAGAGTAGGAGGGACAGGTTTTCAATTCTTCTGACTAGTTTCATGTGTAGTCTATCGTAACCTGATCGTAACTGTCTCGATCTTAAAATTTATTGTAATGAACTCTTTATGTGGAAAAATTTCCACCTCATATGTAAGTCTGCAGTATAATCAGGTGTCGGCTGTAATTTCAACTGGTGCTCATAATACTTATACATCCATACTGCGTGTCTATGTATTACTTGAAACCGTGGTGAATTAGTAGATCCTTGTTTTAAAAAGACTTCAAATACCTACGGGCGACATGATTTGAATGGACTCTCCCTTAAAATTCTAGAACTCACTTCACCATATTTTCGTGTCTCATAAAAGTTTAAATTATAATTTCGGGAAACTATAGATGAAGCCATGAAGTCAAAGATACATGAAATGCGTATATACAAAATAGTATGCTGCTTTGATGTTGTTTAGTTGAATTTTTAGATGTACAGGGGTCATGTAAGAATGCGTAAGAATAACTGTGTTTTTACGAAAGAAATCGTAAAAGAACGCCGTCCAGCCATTGCTGATACGACCATCATTGACATTATCTACAAACTTACGACCAAGTAGATTACATAAAACCAGTAAAGTTCATTTACACTAGTCTATACCTTCAACTACCACGCTTTAAAAAGTTGACCTGAAGATGGTCTGGTATAGTCAAGGTAAAGTTTGTCTCTTACGATTAGTTCGTTTATTAGTTACAATGTAGCACTAGCAATCTTAATGAAGGCAAAAGAGCATTCCAAAAAGTAGTCATTCCGATGCATTGAAGTTAAGTTTGGGTTTAACACAGGATTAAATTTGAAATTAAAAGTAACAGCACCCACATTCATGTGCATAACATGCATGAAAGCCTATCATCGCGTCATGCTCTTTTATTACCACACCACATGATACTTCTCCAAAGAATTTCATTTTTTGGGAAAAATAGACTTGGATTCGTTTATTGGTGGCAACTTTTACAAAACAAGTAGGTTTACATGATTACTTTATCCTGAACTGGCATGCTATAATTAGGAAGGGGAATCTACATAATCACCTCACTTGACTTTGACATTGATCAACCTTACGCTTAAAGGGTAATTATGGACGGTAAATGTGTGCACGGCACGTACAACATATATCGAGAGAGAAAAAAATCCTCCAGTTTATAGAGCATCGTGTCATAAACTGAAATGCTTGCTTTAAATGTAGTTTGTTCGTATATCTCTAAATGAATGTATATAATTTTAAGTACCATTTCATGCGAAGTTGTTAATTTTATTAGGAGGTTTGTCAGTACAAATGCCGTCAGTCCATCATCATCATCATCATCATCATGGTCTCACTGCTCATAGTCAACCAAGCTTATTATTGTGAACATGTAGATTGTAGAAGAAAGAAGGTTTGTATATGTTCATTCATTACATGTCAAATACGTGGTTAAAACCTGTAGGTATCAAGTGTTTTATACAGAATGTGTACAACAGCGTGCGTTGCGTGTAATGTAGATATGCATGTATGCACTTACTTGCTTTGCTCGTAGAATGAAACTCAGTCTTCTTCCATCGATTGCTGATGATGCGCAACGTGAAGAATACATAATAATAGGTGTATGAGTATGTGAATTAAAAGTCAAAAGTTTATAAAGTTTTAATGAAATTTTCCTTCATCAATCTTAATTGAAAAATGATTGAGCAGGTCATTGGTTGGGTACCAGTGATATACAATTATTTCATTACATTGTGCTATAAATTCTCTTGCTATGTAAAAAGTCTTGGTCCATTCACATCAGAAAAACATAGTGGTAGCTGTCAATCTTCTCATGACAGAGATAGAAAGCAGACATCGAGCAAACCAAATAAACTTAAGCCGAGCTCTGAAATCCCAGGTCCAAAATGCCTTCCAGTGTTTGGGAGTCTCTTCGAATTCATGAAGTTTGGCCCAAAACGTATTCATGAGCTTGCTACCGAACGTCATAAGCAATATGGCGATATATTCAGGTGAGACCTCACTATCTTTGCGTTATAAAATGAAAACGTGGCTCGTTTCATGATACATATAATTACTGACAAAGATTCTATATGCAGGGAAAAACTCCTATCACACGAAATGGTTTTCGTGGCAAGCGTTGACTTAATGAAACAATGGATGACACAACAAGGAAAATATCCGGATGTTGTTGTACAAGAACCATCGCACATGTTCGCTAAGGTTTATCCGCATATAAAACGGGGGTTATTCTACAGGTAAGGGATTGGACAACCTTCAACCTCTCTGCGATGACGTAAAAAGTGTTCACAACATATTCTTACCCTTATCAATTTGTATTTTAGAAAAGGGGAAGACTGGGATCGCCTTCGGAGAGTTGCCCAGAATACACTGATTAAGAACGCCTCTCTTTTTGAGAGTTTTCATTTGTTAGATGGTTGTGAAACTTATTTGGACGGAGAAATGAAGGCTCTTCGCCACCATGTAAATGACGATGGGGCCATACCAGATCTAGAAAGCTTTTCATACGAACTTTCACTTGGAGGTTGGAACTGATTCTTTTTATATATTATTTTAGATAGTTCTTAGATAGTATTGAAATTGTTTTAAACTGGATTTGTTATAAAAATAGCTTTATTGAGAGTTATGTTCGGGTCAAACTGGTCAAAGTTTGAGGAATACTCTGGTACAACTTTGAACATCTTATGCAAAAATGCTATTGAAATCAATCAGCACAACCAGACTTTATTGGAAATGCCTGTTGGAATTGCTAGACTATTGCAATTGAAACCTTGGACTGAATATCATACCAAATTAGAACACAATTTAACTTCTTGTACGACCCCATCATATTATAATCTTATTTAAATTTGCATGGTCTATCTATTACATTTTTTATTAGGAAAGCATTAAAAAATTTGTGACTCTTACTATGGCTCAATAGGTTTGAAATTTTCATCAAGGCTTCGAGACGATATCATGGAATCTCCTGAAAATGCTTCAATGAAGACATACGGTTTGCTTTACAAAATGTTGATGCTCAATATTGCGCCACAGGATATTGACGATATGCTGACAGATTTTGCATGCGATACTAAAGATCCCGTAAAGATGACACACATCTTTGATAACTAACTTTACATGGTCAAATTATCTAAGACACCAACATTTTTTTTAGTTTGCAGGCACAATGATGTTCGTCACTCAGCTTCTTGCTACTTGTCCTGATGTACAAGAGTCCATTTATGAAGAAGTTTGTCGAATATGTCCGAAAAATCAGAAGATAACACTTACGGAATCTAAACAAATGGAATATACAGAGGCTTACTTCAAAGAAGCTATACGATTGTACCCTGTCGCCTCTTTCACAGCCAGAGTTGCAAAAATAGACACTATTATTGGGGATTACATTATTCGCCCAGGGGTAATTTTATAAGTTAAATATACATGCGCATAAAACAACCCTTTGTCCCAGCATTTGTGAATGAATTTGGTATAAAATGGTGATCGTTTCATGATTATAGACATACATCATGTATTCAACATACGTAGCTAACAAAGATCCCAGATATTTTTCGGAGCCTCAAAAAGTTTGGCCAGAGCGGTGGCTGGAAACTAGCAAAAATGATTCATCAAAAGCGACTCCCATTTGCGACCCCGTCGCATTAGGTTCTTTTGGACTTGCTAAACGATCGTGCATCGGGCAACATTTGGCAACCTCAATTTTTACCCTATACATTGCAAATGTAAGTTAGTTTGGTTTCATGAAACACGTACACTCACAAGTTTTTTACAGCTTCCACTAAACCCCATTTACTTTTGTAGCTCGTAAGGAATTACAAACTGATTTCTGACGAATTGCCACAGCCAATAATGAAAACCATCTTATATCCATCAAAACCTGGAAAAGTGCGGCTTCAAGTTCGTTAGTATGCTCTTATACAAACGTTCACAACGGTAATATTCAATGAGATGCCTGAATTTAATCTGTACTTCTGAAATACTGACTGTATGCGACGCATATCATGCGTAAACTGAACAATGAAATGTTGTACACCCTGTAATTGTAATTAGCAGGCAAGAATTTTAACCTATTAATTTGAGACTGTGTAAATAAAGCATTCCCTATTTATTAATAAACCAAAGCTAAAATGGCAGTTGGATCTTCGTTGATGAACAAAAACATGTAGCTTGAGAGGCAACCATTAACCATGAACGATGATAATATTATGCGTTTGCTCTCAGTGAAATATCTAAACTGAACAGAAAGTTCAAAAAGTAACTGTTTGCTCATTAAATGAAAGAATAGTTGAAATTGAACAATAATTATTTACATACACAGCATACAATTCATTTCAAGTCATTTCATGTATTATTTATTACCAACTTCCAATGTCACAGTGTTTGCTCTCTGTAAAAGGTGGTGGCCCTTAAAAGGGCCGTTGGGTTTAAAGTAGGCGCAGTTTAATGGAGCTTAACCTCCGAATCCGTAAAGAGTTTTTCCTTGTCGCTTGAGAGCATAGACAACGTCCATGGCAGTGACGGTTTTCCTCTTGGCGTGCTCAGTATAAGTAACAGCATCCCTGATAACATTCTCAAGAAAAACTTTCAAAACTCCACGAGTCTCTTCGTATATTAATCCAGAGATCCTCTTGACTCCACCACGACGAGCGAGACGACGGATGGCGGGCTTGGTGATTCCTTGGATGTTATCGCGCAAAATTTTCCTGTGTCGCTTGGCACCCCCCTTTCCAAGTCCTTTTCCTCCTTTACCACGACCAGTCATGTTGATACTTTGCTTTTTACTTGAGAGAAATAAATGTTGAGATTAGACCAGCAAGATTGGCAGAATAAAGATTAAGTGGTTCTTTCACTCTGGTTATATACATGAGTGCGGACGTGCCTGATGAAGAGAAGCGGCTACGTGTAGTACGAACCAACATCTTTACACTGGCTTTGGCTTTGTGGTATTATTGTGAAGCATCAGAAAACAATCATCTGGATATGGGCTACCTATTTAGTGGTACGAGTATCCATAGCTGGGTTGGCTTCTTTACGTAGCAGCAAATTAGATTACAACATGCTTAAATAGGTAAGGTTAGTGTTATAGTTTAACACACATACTGTAACATTAAAAGCCAACAACCCAGATATGGTTACTTCTACGCATTCATAACATAAATGAAAGTTTCAAAAACATGAATAGGTTCTTATTAACCAAAATTATAATAAAAAAGAGCATGCATTGTTATAAACCTTGCTCTTCCTTATAAATCAGCCTAACACAATCCGTATGCATGTTGCAACACAATCAATCTACCCCATCTCGGTCCCATTCGCCCGAAAAACTTTCAACTCAATTTTCAACTCACAGAGCTCATATAAATACCGAAGCGGAGCAAGTGAAGCTTTCATTCTGCATTTTGCATTCTGAGAAGAGTATCAGCATACACATTTGGAAGCAAGCTACTACCCAGTCGAGTCTCTATAACAAATATCATCATGCCACCTAAGGCTAGTGGAAAGGTTACTAAGAAGGCGGGCAAGGCGCAGAAGTCCATACCAACTAAGGGAAAGGGAGAAAAGAAGCAGCGAAGGCACAAGAGGAAAGAGTCATACGGAATCTACATCTACAAAGTGTTGAAGCAAGTACATCCTGACACTGGAGTGTCGTCCAAGGCCATGTCCATCATGAACTCGCTCGTCAACGATCTTTTCGAGCGGATTGCTTCTGAGGCTTCGCGTTTGGCTCACTACAACAAGAGATCTACCATCACTTCTCGGGAAATCCAAACAGCTGTTCGTCTTCTTCTTCCTGGTGAGCTGGCCAAACATGCTGTGTCTGAAGGAACTAAGGCTGTCACCAAATACACTTCTTCTCGCTAAACCAACTCCACTGCATCTCCTGATTGCTACTATAAACCCAACGGCCCTTTTAAGGGCCACCACAATCTCCAGAGAGCAAAAAATCAACGATTCGAAAGGACAATGATGACATCATATTATTACGGCTAATATATTACTTCTATTCTACAGCGCATACATTATAATGAAGCAAGAGTTACGGTCATTTGGATTATAACTCCTGTGATAGAAAAATTTATTGGTAGGAGGAGTAAACGTGGTAGGTTTTGTGATTTGATATATGCAACAGCAAAACAAATTGTCACATAAATGATTTATACGTCAGCACCTCAGCTAATTCCTTTAATCAAATTAAATACAAATCACATTAAATTTTAAATAAATCACATTTTAAATTGAATTGGTTGGAGGCTTTGATTGTTTTCGAACTTGGAGGATCGAACGAGCTCCTTTCCAAGGACCCCTCCATACCACATTATTGATCTGACCACCTGTTATTGTCTCTATATTTACTGAATACTGCAGCCTTGTGTGGTGGCTGGATAAATCGATTCCACACTAACATTTGTAAGGAATTTCGTTTCAATTCCTCGCTTCTTCTATCACCTATTAATCGGAAACATTTTTTTTTTGCTTCTATTTAAGATGAGAATTAAAAGATTCAGACAGTCGAAAACGAGCCATAAGTCCATGAATCCTTGGGATCATTCGAGTGATCATTTTCAAAACGAAGGTCCCTGTGGAACATGTAAAACAACAGACGACATCCCTGGAGTAAACTGCATTTACTGTGACAAATGCTTATTATGGTTTCACGGATCATGCGTTAACCTTACGAACACTGAAATCCTATATCTGTCCTCCCCTTACATAAAATGGATTTGCCCTGATTGCCAATATCCGGAAACTACAATTTTGGAAGCATCAAGTCAAAACGAAGCACTATCATGTTCTACAGTTCCCACTCCATCTTCAGATATGCTGATTTGTAGTCTCTGTCCTGGTGGAAAGAAAAGATGCAAAGGGTTTAGAGGACTGAAACAACACTACGGTCACGCCCATCCTGAAGCCCTGAGTGAACTAACTCCTCCTTCCCTTGAACCAAACAATAATTTTCAAGAAAAAATAGCTACGCTTAAATCGAATACACGGATTATTAAACGGATCCCTCAAGGAGCACGAAATTTTGCTTCAAAGATGCTTTCCTCTGTGATTGATGAATGTATACAAAAGAATGACACTCCATCCTGGGAAAAGTTACTTTGTTTTTCTTACACAGCATTTCGCCTTCCAAATAATCAATCAAAGAAAATTAAGCAGACTGCTTTGATCAAATCCAATCTAAACGATTGGTCTCTCCCATCAGATGCCAAAGCAAAATTCAATCCAACAACAATTGAGAAAAGAACTGAGGCCAAACTAGCAGACTTTGATACAAGAGGGGCTGTGAAACTATTGAGTTCAGATGACACAATGGCAGAACAAAACTCATCCACTTACACCAAGCTGCTTGATAAACATCCTGCGCCATCTCGAGCCTTGTCATTTCCGGATCCACCCCTTGATATTGCTCCACTCTCAGTTTCCACAGCGGAAGTAAGGAAAGCAATTTTCTCCTTCCCGAATGGTTCTGCAGCAGGCGTGGACGGATTAACACCACAACATCTAAAGGATCTCATATCCGAATCCCTAGGTGAAACAGGCTCAACAACTCTTACCTCGATTACAAATCTATGCAATTTTCTCCTAGCTGGAAAACTGAACCCTTCCATCTGCCAAATACTTTACGGAGCTTCCCTCCTTGCTTTACTTAAAAAAGACGGAGGTATAAGACCAATAGCAGTTGGATCCGTTCTACGAAGGCTTACATCTAAATTGGCCTGTCATTCTGTTCGAGACGCCCTTGGAGAGTATCTCAGACCAAAACAACTTGGTTTTGCGACAAGAGGAGGCTGCGAAGCCGCAATACATTCCACTCGTTCATTTGTAACCTCAAAAAATAGCATTGAGAAAGTGATTCTTAAAGTGGATTTCAAGAATGCCTTTAATTCTGTTGAGCGTGATACAATTCTCTACCAAATTAAAGATAAAGTTCCTGAGTTATTTCCTTTCCTCAACCAATGCTACCATGAATCTTCCCTTCTCTTTTTCGGTGACAAAACCATCCCTTCACAGGTCGGAGCTCAACAGGGTGATCCTGCTGGACCAATGATCTTCAGTTTAGTTATACAGCCAATCATTGAAGCTTTATATTCTGAACTCAATGTGTGGTATCTGGATGACGGAACACTTGGGGATACTGAGGATATCGTTTTTAAAGATTTTGAAATGCTAATCAAAACTGCAAAAGAGTTTGGTTTGGAGGTTAACCCTAACAAGTGCGAAATATTCTTCTGTTCGGGACAAGTCAATCAGGATACACTCTCCAAGTTCGAAACCATTGCCCCTGGCATTAGGATTGTCAATTCCAATGAATTGAATTTGCTTGGATCTCCAATTCTTCTTGACGGTTTTATGTCTCATGTGAAAACTCAACTTGAAGTTTTGAAGAATATGTTCTCTAAGCTCCCAAAACTAAGAACGCATTATGCTTACTTCTTGCTGAAGAACTGTTTCGCAATACCGAAATTTACATATATCGTGAGGACCTTCCCAGTTTGGAAATTTCCAGAATTTATGAACACCATTGACTCATGCATAAAGAATACTATGGAAGAAATTCTCAACGCTCAATTTGATGCCAAACAATGGACACAAGCCTCACTACCTGTCCTTTATGGTGGTATTGGAATAAGACAAATACAAGATGTAGCGCTACCAGCTTTCATTTCTTCAGCCTTTTCCGTTTCTGAACTCGTCGCCAAAATTTTGAATAAACCAATAGATGAGTTTCAAATCGAATATCTGGATGAAGCATTGGAATGTTGGGACAAGTTAAATGATTGCATTCGTCCACCAATCACACCATTTCAGAAAAATTGGGACATTATTAATACCAATCGAATTGTTAAGGATGATATGATTTTCGACAACAGCATTGATACCGCTCGCTTTTTAGCTCTCCAAAAACAAGAATCTGGAACATGGCTTCAAGCAATTCCTTCCCCTAACATCGGAACCTTCCTTGACGATCAATCTTTTCGAATGTGCGTCAGTCTAAGACTCGGCGCTAAAGTTTGTCGCCCACACACTTGTAACTGTGGTACAGAAGTTGATGAAAAAGGATTACATGGACTAAGCTGTAAAAAAAGCTCCGGTCGTTTTTCAAGGCACTCAGAACTCAATAATATAATCCAAAGGTCATTAAGAAGCATTCATGTACCTTCCACTCTGGAACCTGTTGGTTTATTCCGTGATGATGGGAAACGCCCTGATGGAATGAGTTTCGTCCCCTGGTCAAAAGGCAAATGCTTAGTTTGGGATGCTACTTGTGTTGACACCTTAGCTGCTAGCTATATTGATACTACTACGATACAAGCAGGAGCAGCCGCTGAGATTGCTAGCAAACGTAAAGAAACCAAATACCAATCTTTGTCCCAAAACCATCATTTTGTCGCCTTTGCTGTTGAGACTCTAGGACCCTGGTCCGCTGAAGCAAAAAGTCTAGTGGATTCTATCGGTTCACAATTAATCATTCAAAGCGGCGATCTACGTTCGAGACACTTCCTATACCAGCGAATATCTTTGGCTATTCAGAGAGGAAATGCCATTAGCATGCTGGGGACTATACCTTCCTCCATTCCCATGGAGGAAATATTTTATCTATAAATCTTTTCATTGTTATTTCCATTAAAATATGTGTTGAAAAAATTTTGATATCAATGGTATACTATGTACGTAAACAAAAATAGTGAGTGTAGTGTACATGTGTCGAATCCTTATTTTATTATAGATCAGTTATGTTATGGCTCTTCGAAAATAGTGGTGGCCCTTAAAAGGGCCGTTGGGTAGTTTATTTAGAGTCGGTCTTCTTTTCAGTTTTCTTTGGGAGCAGAACAGCGTGGATGTTGGGTAGCACTCCTCCTTGGGCAATTGTCACACCGGATAATAGTCTGTTGAGCTCTTCGTCGTTGCGGATTGCAAGTTGCAGATGACGAGGAATGATGCGGGTTTTCTTGTTGTCTCTGGCTGCGTTCCCAGCTAATTCCAACATTTCAGCAACCAAGTACTCCATAACGGCAGCAAGATACACCGGAGCTCCAGCTCCAACTCGCTCAGCATAATTGCCCTTTCTCAGCAAACGATGGATACGGCCAACAGGAAATTGAAGACCTGCCCGGCTTGAACGAGACTTGGCCTTCGCCTTCACTTTTCCTCCTTTACCACGTCCAGACACCATTCCGAAATGTTAAATGGTTTGAAGATGAGATGACGAGTGTGTTGCTGTTTTCAGTCCGATGCGAAATTACAAATGATTGAAAATAACCGGCCAGCTGGTTTATATACCTCAGAGCTGAGTTGAATGTTGAGTTGGAATTTTTTTTGTATGATATTTGCTGTCTGATATCAATGTGACCGAGATGGGGTGGGAATTTTACTAGTTGCACTTGAGTTGTATTACCTCATTAAAGTTTATTGAATAAACTTGGGTCAGGATATTAACTATACATGTGCTGTTGTTAGGTCATGTTACGTCAAATTATTACAAATAGGCAAGTTTTTTTTAGCTAGGTTTAAAGTAGTCTGTGTTCTAGTACATGACAGGAAAGCGGAATAACATGTAACTCATCTGCGTCTCATCAGCCTCAGATGTTTTCAACTCAGCTACTTGGTATAAATACAGATTTCTTTTTGCATTTGCACCATTCTTTGTTTGTTCTCTCGGCAGCACACCACATTGTAATATTCAGCATCTCACTAGCAGATCTCGAAATGGCTCGTACTAAGCAGACCGCTCGCAAGTCAACTGGAGGCAAGGCTCCAAGGAAGCAACTAGCAACCAAGGCCGCTCGGAAAACTGCACCAGCAACGGGGGGAGTCAAGAAACCACATCGCTATCGCCCTGGAACTGTGGCACTTCGAGAAATTCGGCGCTATCAGAAAAGCACAGAGCTCCTCCTTCGAAAATTGCCTTTTCAACGACTCGTAAGGGAAATTGCTCAGGATTTCAAGACGGACTTGCGATTCCAAAGCTCAGCTGTTATGGCTCTTCAGGAAGCCTCGGAGGCCTATTTGGTTGGACTTTTCGAAGATACTAACTTGTGTGCTATCCATGCTAAGCGGGTTACCATCATGCCGAAGGACATCCAATTGGCCAGACGTATCCGAGGAGAACGAACTTAAGCAGACACTTGACTAGATCATTACTAAAACCAACGGCCCTTTTAAGGGCCACCACAATTTCCCAAGAGCAAATACATTTAAACCGCTTAACTTTGGATTAGCTAAGCCAAAAAGATAATCACATTCGTTGAATTGCTTCCCAGATGTTGAAATGTGTAAGCTATGAAACATCGATTGATCTAAAATTATTACTCTAACCATTCAACTGATTACTCAAGCAATGCATATAATTTAATTTACCTTGCATAGTAAACTGGTAATGCAAATGCTGTTGCAAATTAGTGCAATTACGTTTTTCTGAAATTAGAAAAACTCGCATATTTTGCTGGTTTGAAGAAAGATTGCATAAAACTGGGTTTAAGTAACCATATCAGGGTTGGCTTCTGATGTTACAGTATGTGCGTTAACTTTTACTAACCTAACCTATTTAATCATGCTGTCCGCACTCTTGTATATAAGCAAAGTGAGAAAGCCGCCAAACCTTCATATTGCCAGTCTTGTTGATCAAAACCTGGAAAAGTGAGGCTTCAAGTTCGTTTGTATGCTCTTATACAAACGTTCATTTAATTTGAGACTGTAAATAGAGCATTCTTTAAGTCCAACTTCACTTTCTCATTGCACTTCATCTGAAATCTATAGAAAACCAAAAATATTGCATACTAGTATTACTTATTAAAGCTTTGTTGCTAGTAATGCTGATCAACACTCTTCGTACATTTTTATACATAAGGAAAAGACACATCGGGCCACACATAATATGCATGTTTTCAGGATGTACATAGAAGAGCATTCTTCCCACAGCAAAAGCGCGTAGGATCGTACAACATGCTTTTTCGCATGAGCACCTAAAATTTTGCATTTGTTGATAAACAGCAGTTAAATATTTTAATTATTATGCACTACTCTTTGAAATGTTAAATAACATCAATGATAAGTGTGATTGACGATTAGAGCAAAGATAATGAATCAAAGTGTACCTACATCAGCTATAATTGATAATTAAAAGTTGAAACTTTAAAACAACACTTATTCTCCTCTTCTCTTTTACCTTTCTTGCCTTGGAATAATTAAAAACCCAAACCTGGCAGGTAACGTTCAATACAATATAACTCTCTATTTTTATAGCTATTAATTATTATTGCGATTCAGTGTCATAAAAGATATATATGTATTATATATTTTGTTTAACAGATTTGCAAGATGGTGTCTACCGAAAAGAAAATGCGGTTGGAAGGAGAGCAACCGAAACCGGTTGTATCAGGCGACCCGTCGATGGAAATCGAATCAAAACTTTCCAAGCAGCAAATAAAATCAGAGTCTGAGGAAGCAGTTAGTGTTGAGAAAGCGGTTCAGTTGCCACAAAAGAAGTTTTATAGACAAAGGGCACATTCGAATCCAATTTGTGACCATATTTTTGACTAGTAAGTCACAAGTTTTTATGTTTATGATTTAAAGTTGTAAACTTGTAGATACAAAACTCACAAAACAAACAAAAGATTTGTTTGATAGTATAAATGTATTATAAATGTATTTTATCTGGTTTATATTTTCAGTCCAATCAGCCCTGATGTAATGAACTGGAGTAAATATTATCCAGACTTTTTTCAAGATAAAGAATCAAATAGTAAAGTTGAGTTTGTTGACATAGGATGTGGATATGGGGGTTTATTAGGTAGAATAAAATATTATGCAAGTAGTTAACTATTATTAGATTAGACATTGTCGTGTGTATAGTGTATGATATTGTCTTTCTGCAGTTGAACTTTCACCAATGTTTCCTGACAAGTTGATGCTAGGCCTGGAAATACGTGTCAAAGTTTCACAATATGTTCAAGATCGAGTAAAAGCTCTAAGAAAACTTCACCCGGGTTCATATAAGAATATAGCGTGTATTCGTGGAAATGCTATGAAGTACATTCCTAATTTTTTCCGCAAGGGACAGGTACGTGCAACTGACTGATGATCTTATTTCCTTGCTATCTTCACTACAATGACAATGATAAGTTAATGAATAGTTGAAATTAACAAACCATTATCCTTTTTCATTATTATTAGATACAAAAGATGTTCTTTCTATATCCGGATCCTCATTTCAAGAAATCGAAATACAAATGGAGAATTATAAATGACACCCTTCTAGCGGAGTATGCGTATGTTTTAGCTGAGGGTGTAAGTATTTACAAATTCTTATAAACATTATTGGATAATTGACTTTTCAACACCTCTTCTGACAGTAGTTTATCTTATGAAAATAAACTTTTTCTCATTTTTTCAGGCACTAGTTTATACCGTTACTGATGTAAAGGATCTTCATGAATGGATGGTTAACCATTTTGTAGAGCATCCCATGTTTGAGCCATTAAACGATGAAGAAACGGTAAATTGGATTTTCGCCACATCAAATTCAAATCTTTAATCGTTATCCCCTAACTCAAGCAAAGTATTGTGTTTTCCAATCATAATAATAGGCAGCCGATATTGTAGCATCAAAAATCTTGGATAGTACCGAAGAAGGGAAGAAGGTGACAAGAAATCAAGGGGACAAATTTGTCAAGGTATTTCGTCGAGTTCCACCCAGAATGACAGTAGATGATTGGTTTAAACAAAGTAGCAATCAACCTGAATCGGAAGCAGCAGATGACTAAACGCCCAGCCAAACTATTTTTATCGATTGGCAATCCACTGATCACATCATCTCGTCACATTTTATTCAGGTTTATATGAAGAATAAACTTTTTATGCAATAAAACTTCCATTTTCGTTGTTTCATACATTACGATAAAGTGCCAAGCTCCTTTAATAACTACTTAAGTCATGTTGTTTGATGATTGCTTTGTTCATTAGGGAATGGCTTTCTGATGAAAAATGCTGTGATTTGTTATGCAGTTATGATGCAAGTACATAATGACAGAATCCTCATTTGAATACTGTTACATTGTCTCATGAATTTGAGATCACAAATGCATATTTATAAGTAAGTGGTGCTATCTGGATTACTATATGGTTTCATATAAGCCATAAGTACTGATAGTAAATGTACAGTTCCTCGAAATAGGTACCTGCAAAAGGCAAGCTATACGGCATATAAGCATATCTACTACTAGTAGAGATTAGGGATTATGTTATGTTGCAATGAGAAAAACAGGAAAAACGGGACTCTGACAGCTCAGCAGCAGCATCCTGTGCAATGCTATATAGAATCAGATGAATCCGCTGAACCTGTGCCAGCGTCTTTTAGGATGTGCAGAGCAAGAGCAAACATCAGAACATCATCATGCACCCCTAAAATTATGTAGTACCATACAAACCTACCATACCCCTACCTACCATACAAACTTTCGACAGCTGTTTTTATCATCCGTACGCACCTGTTGCCCAATTGTGCCTTATTTTGAGAAAATAAATATTTGTCGGCAGTAGTGCAATATGTGTGATTATGTGCAACAGATCATGGGCAGCAAGTGGAATCCTTGAAGCCGTCTTTCCAAACTAAAATTGTATGAGAACCTGAAGAGATTAGGAATTCTGATTTAAGAAAAAAAAATCTTCCATAAAAATGCTAATATCTCGTTTGCTAACTAAATTGGTCCAAGATGTGCAGCAAACAAAAAAGGCATACTTTAGCCAAGTTGAAAGGGCTTGTAACTCTGCGTTGCGTAAGTGTACCATGATTAAACTATAGGTGCATCCTTGTCATGCAAGAAATTTCAGTTAAATTCATAATTTCGCATAGTTGGTTGTTCATGTCTTGATTTAAAAATTTTTTTTTGTAACAGAGGACATTCGAACCGGCGATTTTGATAGTGAAAAGGAGCATAAGGTGTTAAGGCAAAAATCGTTGGAGTACGAGCACCCGGAAGATGTTCATGATGCTTCAGCCAACTTGGACTTGTTGGTGGGAGAGGAAGTACGACCGCAAGTGTCTGTGGACTCTGAAAAGTTTTTCATTCCTTTTGAGCTAGCATGCAAGGGAGATGTAGCAAAAATTGCTGTCACAGCACTAGATGGAATACAGGTAATAATAATAATAGAAAGATGCATTTAAGATGAGTTACTGAATGAAATGACAAAACAGGAATAAATTATTGAATTAAAATCGTGAGGTGAAAAATGGTGGAGCTTATCTTTTGCTTGATTTTTATAGAAACTTATAGCATATGGGGAACTGATAGGTGATTATCCTGATCCAAAGACCCCTGCCAGAAGGTTAATAGACAGGATAGTTAGCACGATATGCAGTTGTTACTCCGGAACAGAAACTGACGAGGGTGTGGAACTGCAGATAATTAAAGTAAGATTAGACAAGTGTTATTTGTTTGTGTACATTGATGTGTGATACAAGTGCGTTAAATTTTTATGTAAACTTTGCAGGCTCTGTTAACTATCGTGACATCAGAACATGTCCAGGTCCATGAAAGCACGTTGCTTCTTATTCTCCGTACATGCTACATAATACATTTAACCACAAAATCCGCTGTAAACAAACGAACTGCAAGAGCAATGTTGACACAAATGTTGCACAGTATCTTCTTTAGGATGGAAGTGGCTGTTGAAAGCATGCAAGTAGAGCAACATTCTGAAAAGTCTAATCAGTCTAATGTTCCTCCGTTTGATGGTAATCTAGGTAAGTCACACACGTGTTGGTAAATGGATTTGAAAAGAAGTCGAATATGTTTCTCAAATACTATTTTACACTAACCATCTTTCTAATGTAAATTAGGCGTAATATCTTCTTCTTCTTTTTGTTTGCATTATTTACTGCATGTTTTATTCGAATTTTTGCTGGGAAATACTAATCCAAACAAATCTGCTCATTGCGTAAACTAACAAGTGTTAAAATTCTTTAATCAGGCTGGGAAGCTGAGTTTGTGGTCTTGGTTCAAGAAAGTTTCTCTGACTCTATTCTCTCTGGTAATTCAAATTTCTTTTGCATGCTTCTTGTTATTAATATTTTGATGCGGATTGTTTGCTACAAGGAGTAGAAAATTCACGTCAAATTTAATTTTTAGTTCCATCATGTTTAGTGAATCTGAAACGTTCAGTTACTCCAAAATACCATGATCAAGATCAATCCTTCATAAATCATGTTCCGGAACATGACATCAATCAAAATTCAGACAATCTTTCAGAAAAGCTACAGCATGAAAACCATGATGAAGGCAAAGACAGTGCATACGAAACGAATAATTCACAGACACCTTCAGAAGACAATCAAAACGATACATCAGAAACAATTAACGACAGTAGTTCATGCGGTCTACTGAAAGATCCAACCGATTCCCTTAATCCTTTTTTAAATGACCAAGCCACAAAAAATCATCCGTTAACATCTTCTGGAAGCACCCTTTTGAATGTTTTACAAAAGGATGCATTTCTAAATTTTTGGGCTTTGACGAAATTGGCCTTGAAACCCTTTAGTAAATCGGATTCGGAAAAGGAAAACGATAAGTGAGTCAACTATTTTGCTTTTCATACTCTCGAAACAACAATCACAAACTCGTTTGATTTATCTATTTGCAAAATTTTATTCAGAACTGCAGCTGAAAACAAATTTCAACAAGCAATATTGGCGTTTCATCTTTTGAAAGAGATATTGGAGAAATCTGGACCAGCTTTTAAGGAGAGTCCAATATTCATTAATGCAATGAAACAACATTTGTATCAGAGTTTGATGGAAAATGGAATGTCTCAGAATGTCGAAGTATATAAATTGGAAGTGGAGATCGTAATGCTGCTAATGGTTAAATTCAAAGAAGTTATGATTGATGAAATACAGGTAAATCCTACAGCAGTTCTTAAGTATTTCTCATATTGCCCCTTAAGCTTGTACATACTATTATTATTATGTATTTTTGATTAATTACTTTCAGGCACTTCTTGATTCTATAATATTCCCCATCATGGAGGGTACCGTTACACCATCACCGCCACCTCAGTACAATAAAATTGTGTTAAAATCCTTGAAAGATATATCTCATAATTTGGATTGCTTTGTCCACTTGTACTTGTCATCTGACCAAGATCATGATGTTTCACACGAATCAAAGACATTCCAAAGAATGGTATCTTGCGTCAGTAAAATAGTGCGTGATCATTTGGCAAATGAAGAAACTGCAATAGAAATTATAGCTAATCTTCTGAAAAGCATGTCTCGAGCTTGCCCCAAGTTGAATGAAAGCTGCGACAAAGGTAATTAGTAATTTAATTACTCGTTCTCAACTGTGAATCTGCATAGTATGTCTCGTGAAGCAATGTTTTAAAATACTTGTTAATTACAGATATAGAGAAATTGGAAAGAGTTACCAGCTTAGAGGAGCCCCCAGACTGTGCTGATGATGCGTTGCAGACATTAGAATTGGAAGGAAAAGATTTTCTTACCTGTCTTCACTTGTTCCTTGCACAAATGGACACACCTTGTGATGCTTTGAAAATTGACTGGTTAGTGCAAAAGTTGGCCCAGAAGATGACGGATACATCTTCAGTGAATAGGTATATATAGATTTCAATTTTTCACTGAGGTTTCTGCCAATTCATCTAGTTGTGTTATGTACTAAAACCTGATAAAATGAATGAAAATCTATTTCAGTTTTAAAACGGAGACTGCTGATTGTTGGTATGCCTTGATTTATGCATCCATGAATCTTATCGCCGACATCAGGATCACCAATTGCCAGGTACGATGACTATTCTTCTTATTCTTTGCATTGCTTTTCTTAAGCTAAATGATGACATCAAAGCAAATGCGTATTCATTGTAGTCAATAGTTTACGGTATTTAGTATTAATTTATTCATCATGTAATAATGTCATTTTGCACATAGTTTTAAGCTTTACAAGCATCTGTTTTTTTAAAAAAATACATAAATTTTGAACAAATTTATCAAAGTAACAGTTATTTTCTATAAAAAATAGTTTTATGCATACAAACATGTAAAAAAATATTATAATATAGGATTACATGGTGGCACCTTCTTGCGTTTTTTGTTTTGCTCACACTTGAGCTTATAGCGTCGTAATTTGTATGTAAATTTAAGGAAAAGTTCACATTCTACCTTTTGGCTTCCGTAAATTTGAATCGAATTCTTCAATTTAGTACCTAACATAAATAACTAATAAAATTCAACTTATAATTTCATTTTCTATTTATAAACTGAAGCCCCAGTTTCTTGAACGCAGCCAATAATAATAATAATAATAATTATTACTATTAGTCAAGAAGTAGAAGCATGGGAACTTTTTCTATTGAATTCACACATATTTGATGATGACTATGACGTATGTGTGCATTTGATAATAAGATTAGCATTAGCAAACCAACTGTCAACCAGGCTGAGATTTGTGAACATTACACAAATATTACACAAATGTTATTAATTACATTTGAAGTCTACACCGTACCGTACTTACACACTACCGTTATTAATATCTTTGTACAAAAACAAATTGCTTTTCACGACTATATATATCCCACGAGACGTAGACAAGACGAAAGCATGGGACATGGGTTATCCTGCATTTATAAAATTTGACAACATTATATATTATTTATTAGGAACATCCCAGGTGTTTATCGGCCATATCCGTAACCATATAACCCGTGTCCCCCATGACCTCCTCCGTATCCATAGCCCCCATATCCGTGGTGGACCTTAGGGTAGTGGTGGATTGGGTAATGGTAGTGGTGGTAATATGGGCGGTAGTATGGCTTGAAGAGTTTAGGTCCGACAAGAGCTCCGTACAAGAAAGACTTTCCGATAAGGAGAGGAGCTACAATTGGATCAAGGGGAGATCGCTTTGCTCTGTGTCCTGTTAAAACAAAGAAACAGTTTTACTCTTCTATTTTAATTTGCATTGCGTGTCTTGTTGTCATTCGAGTAAATAATAAATTATAGGTTTTGTTCATAAAACGGCCCGCTTCGTATGCGTATGCGTTGTGTGTAGTTTACCTACAGGTTTTAATGTAACAGTTTTCTTCCCCCCATTGTTAACCTATTCATTAAAGACTGTTCATCCGTTAACACAGGAAATTACGTACTTTTCATTCCCCTTTTTCGTTAAAGATAAACAATTGAATTTTTTAACTCTCACTTTCAACCAACTGAGAATATGCCTTTTTAATTTGATGCCTAGAACATAGATATTCACATGAATGATAGAAATAGTAAAATTAACTGCATAAACTTTTACACATAAAAATGATGGCAACTCTCATTTCCGCTTTTCAATTATACAACCCCTTTCTTTTAGCGTCTTTGCTGTCATTTCATGTTAACTTGTAAAATTTCCCTTTGAACTGACAATTTTTTTTCTTTTTTGTATTTAAATTCAAATCTCTCAATTTTTCGTATTTTCAACAAACTGAGTCCTTTTTATATCACTATCAATTACGGATAAAATTGCATAGTGCATAAATCATACGAGCTAAAACTTTGATTGTATATAGATATTGTAATTTACCTGATGAATGATATTCAGGAGCAAGTTCCACCACTGACTGATCTGTATAACAGAAATATCCGAATTTAGCTTATTTATTGGATTGAGTTTTCAATCCCCAAATATTTCCACCACTTTCACGAAATCACTTGAGCTCTCACACTTTTTACACCATATTTTTCCATCCGTTCTAATCAATATTTCTTACCTTCATCCAATTGCGTGCTGCAATAAGCTCCACACACCCAAACTCCGAGAACAATACAAACCATCGTGGTTGCCTTCATTTTGACACTATTTTTTTTAGGAAACTCCTTTTTAAGGGAAACCTTTTCAGAATTATCTTGTTTAAAACTCTAGATTCCTAGAGGTGACTGAAGCTGTTATCGATTAGATGCTGAGACTCTAACTGACATGGAAAGTTCACTGAGATGCAAACTATATATACTGACAGTCAAGTTAAGGGGCAGGGCACACTCAAGTGACATAAGGTTACAAGAGCATTTTTTTTAGCAGGATACCAAGTATCAATGCTCTTTTCTTTGTTGCCAAGATTGTCTTATGCATACGAGACTTATGTATGCATGAATGCGTTGAGCACACATCATAAGGCACACACGTACAATATGTGCTTTTAGGTATATGGCATGAAGTACCACGATGATTGTGTACACGAGTACATCATGAATGAAAATTCGCTTTTCTTTATTATTATTAAAGTACACTGCCATAATATGCTCACTCCCTTTCCGTAATGTCATACTACTATATAGGTAGGTGACTTGGTTTTAACACACGACAATAATTGTGCTTTGGTATTATTAGCTCATATTGCATTAGGAAGTTTGCTGGGAACATTTAGAACAAAGACACCAATCTACATTTGTGCCACTGGTACAAGTAAGTACCTCCCTGTTATGAGACCGCTTCTTTTTCTGTTTGCTAGTTAGTTTGTTTGTAGTTGTAATATTAGTTTCAGCTATTAAGATTATAAAAAAAAACTATTACATTATGTATGGTCATACGAAAGGGAAATGTGTTCGCAGGCTATAAAAATATAATGTTGTAAGAATGAGAAAAAAAATATTTTATTTACACTTGGACTTATTTGCCAAGTGTCTTGCCTGACTGTGGTCTGTCGTTCAAAAGCTCAAGCAGGGAGGTTAACAAGGCTTTATGGTCATAGAAAATTCAAAATTATGAATTGCATAAATAAAGTCGTACCACTACCCAGCAATGTATTTCAATCAGAGAAATGCTCATAATTAAAAACTGAGCAGACACAATCGCGTAATGTTTTCATATCGTAGTTGCGTATTATATGATATGACACATATGATATTTCAGCAATTTTTACATACCACAAGGTCTGCTGGTCTAACGCAAGAAAGATTCAAAACTACGCATTCTAATTTAGTAGCTCCTTTACAACACTTTTTCCCTTGACTGTCATAACACTCATAACCTCTGTTGATATCAAAACTCTATAATGTGTATGCGTGAGTTTGAGATTATGATGCGATGCCCTCATATGCCCTGTGTATTTGTGTTGCTGTTTCATTTTTTTTATATTTCTATAATAATAGCTTGTACAAGACACAGTAAACAGTACGACGGTTGTCTGATTAAATTTTCATAAATTTTTTAAAGACATTCGAGAAAATATGTTGTAAAATGAAGTATAAGTGCAAAAATGTATTTTTAAAAAAAACTTCTCGCATTGTTGTCAATAAGCTTCAACTAAACCCACAAGAACCAAAGTATGATTCTAGGTTCAGATTTGTAACAAAATCTTAACTGTGTGGGAGCTTGCTTGAATCCCTTCATTGTAATTAAATAATGTTATATGAATATATGATTACTGCGCTAATGAATAAAAAGAGTAGTAGGACAGAAAAATCTCATTCATCATCTATACGTTATCTTAGGACAGTTTTATGTTTATGTATCAAATGTGACAATAAATTGCATGTCATTATCTTCACCTTCTACACGTGTTTTGCGTGCAGCTTTCGGTTATCAAAACTTAAGATCGGTATAATTTATGCACAGATGCGTTCTGAACTGCTGCACTCCACCACATATTATAGAGCAAAATTACGTTTTTGTTATTTAATTGCTTCGCCCCAATTCAAACAAAATTCTTGACAGAGCCTCAAAAGGGAGTGTAGTAAACGGTGGTTATATAATACTTTTGTTGCATTTAATTATGCAAATGAGTTTTGAGATGCATTTTTGCAGCTGCGGAAGCTGTTGTACATTTATGGATATTGAGATTGAAAATTAAGGAAGCCGTTTTGTTACAGGAAGTAGTAATAAGATTGTTTAAATTCAGTTGGATGACACAAATCATGTAAAATTGTCATCTGTTGGATCCTATAATGAAACGTATGTAGCATATAATATTATACATCAACATAGATTTGTATTAACAAGTCTGATGCTCTAATTTTGAGTTTTGGTTTATCCGGTTTACGATTGAAATTACTAATTGCGTTCCGGAACTACTTGAATTAAATCCATGAACGATTTGAAACAAAACTGTACACAAGTAGGTACTTGTTAATTGACATTTGTCGTGTGAATTTCACTTTATTTTAGAGCAATGTAAACTCGTTTTTGACACATGTCGTTCGTAAATAATAGCAATCAACAGTGGTAATATGATTCTGTACTTGTTAAGATTGACTGAATTATTTGCATCAAGGCATGTTTGAATATTATTTATGTAATGAAAGCAAAAGAAAGTAAGATTTCATTTTTTACTTATGCAATAAAAATGCATGATTTAATTCTCAGTGTTGGCTGCTTTCGTTAACTGTCCTGATAATAATCAGTGTAAAAAGCTTGTCAAATGATTTTATCATATATCTGTGACAAGCTATATGCGCTTTAGTTTCCTTCAAGTAGGTTTGTGTATGCATAGTATATTAATTGAATCCTCAAAACTTTTGTTTAACTAAATTTATGTATATTAAGTCTCTGTTCCTGCAAAACAAAGTCGTTGGTGTATGAAACATTATCTAGTTTAATTTTTGTATGAATTATGAACTACATGCTATACTCACAGTTGACAAAAAACAAAGCTCTCACGCGCACTTACAATTTTTAGCCATGTGTGAACACTCGTTTCTTCATAAAACTACATAATATATTGTGCGTAAAAGGTGGTCGAGTAAATATGCACTTTTTTCTGCTGATGATTTTTTCTCATGACACATTCATGTCAACAAGGTGCAGATTATACCGTCAACGCCTTAATTAAAACTCTCATCTTGGCTCATGTTCATAAAAATTTCGCGCAATTTCTATCTCCTGAACAAAATATCAAAGGCATTTGAGGAAATGCTTATATATGTACCATTTGAAAGTAACCAAAGTATAAAAAATTATAGATTGTCAATTACGTAAAATATCGGTAGCCATTCTTATCGTTGGCTTTCGCTTAGTTATACGAAAAAATATTTTAAAACCATTATGGATGAGTCAAGTCTTTAGTCGCAGCATCTCGAATTAAACGGTTTTGTAACCGTAATTATACGCACATGTTTTATTGATGATAATTTTACGGATTTCAGAAAAAATTCATGCCTTCCATTGAGTCACATATGCTTCACATAGTATGGAGTAACAATAATTACTATTTCATACAATTATTGTTTTGTATTATTGTTTTATAGGGCAAGAGCAAAATGAGCAAGAATCAATTTATAAAACTGAATCGAGCTATAAATGGCTGTGAACCGTTGGATGAAGCGTGCCTTTCTTCAATTTATGATGAAATTGATGGTAATAGCGTAACTCCTTTTTATTGTATCATTAACACCATAGTTAGAAAAAAAGAAGATATGTATACCTTGCCTAATAATAATACTAACTAGCAAAACTACCGTTTGTATATGTTATCGCTTCATAATAAATAGTTGTATCTGTTGTACAATTAATTTGAACTTGTGCTGATCAGTCACAGCAGAGTGGAGACAGTTTAAAGGATGGCTTGGCATGCCAGATTATTTGTATACAATAAGTACTATACTCTAATAATGCCGTAATGTTTCCTATCAACATATTGCCCAAGCTAATGTACTTTACTTAAACATTGATACAGCTAATTATAGACGTGATGCTGGGACTACTGAGCAAATGAAATGGCTTAATGGTGTTGAAAAGGACGAAGAGGAAATATTGAGGACTATCAAATCCATCTTGGAGTCTACAAGCTTGCTGCGCTCACATTTTTCATTAGCAAAACAATTGAAGCATGTCAAACGAATGATCAAGGTATGTTCAAGTACCTGCTCTTGGCAAAGCATCTGTGTTTAATTAGAAGAGAACAAAATCAAACATCAATTGCTCTATAATTACTGAGCAATCGCTTCATTTAATTGACTACATACTAATCTCAATGTAAATCACGTCCTAAACAAAAAAACAAGCTCTAATTTTTTGAGTGATTTACATTGATTTGATGAATTTCAACATACATGATCATTTTTACAAATGTTGTTACAGATATGCGGGACATCATTTTTAATCGCGCTAGTTAATGCTCTACAAAGTACGAACGACACGAAGCTCTCAGACGTGTGCCTTGATGGTCTTCACAGTGGAATCCGTGTGGCATGTATCTTGGGCCTAGATGTAAGTTCTTTTTTAAGTATGTTACGTAAATGCACGCATACCCAAAACCACTGTAAAATCTCACGCAAATCTCGACAAAATAAATACAATTTCCGCATAATCAGTTAGTGATTGTATAATAAATCTAGTTGGCAACAACATGGATGATCATCTGATTTTAGTTAACGAAACCTAAATCAGAGGATCAAGTATGAATACTAATTAGGTCGTAATGTAACCCTTTTTTGGTTTTAATAATGCAATCATATTTGTATAGAATGAAAGGGAAGCCTATGTGCAAGCTTTGGCAAAGTTAAGTGTGGTAGCTCTTGATGAAATTCGAGGAAAACACATAAACTCAAAAGTAGTAACAACTACCACCTCATCGTTAACGCTGACTGAAAATGGAGTAACAAAGACTGTGGTGACTACCACCACAGAAATGAAATGTCGGAGTGTCGATGTCATTCTAACACTTCTTGATGTTGGCATTGCTGAAGGTAATATGTTTGTCACATCATCATTGTTACACAAAAATTTATAGATACATATTTCTACTAAAAACTTTCTTCTCTAAATGAGCTATTTCTTTTTTCTTTTCGTGTTGTTTAAAAACATTTTCATGCCTTGTTACATTGTGTTTATGCCATTACGCAGGAAATCATTTGGGAGGGTCATGGTTGCATATTTTAAAATTCATTTCACAACTACTCTCAACATCTCTTTTGGCCGAGTCAAGAAACTCGAGTCGATCAAGTAGCCCAGTTCCTCCACAAACCAGTGGTACTGGGTCAGGTTGGGCGGCATGGGCCGGCTCATTAAGGGAGTCTTTAGAGAAGAAGCTCTGGGACCCTTCTACTACTGCTCTTCATCGTAAGAATAATCAATGCTTTCCAAACTGCAAATATTCGATAGACTGATCGAATAGATTGCGCGGTAATCCTGTGAGTTGTTTTCTCACGGTGACTACCTAATGGTTGACTTATGAGTACAGCCTAACAATATCTGCTATAAATTCCATACATGATATAAATTCCATTAATTATTAAATATCTGCAGCAAGTGTCAAGGAATCGATTGCAAGCTCCGTGGAAAAGGTCTTTAAACGTTCCGAAATGCTCACAGGAGACGCAATGACAGAGTTTTTTCAAGCGTTGTGTCAGGTGAAGCTATAAAATTTCGTATTGGGAATAACATGCAATAATAAGAACAGCTAATGATTATCACTGACGATGAGTGAAACTGTTCATGATTGCGGCAGACAACAATTATTATGTTTTAATAATAATCACGGACCGTTGCCTTCTTTAATCCTCAGGTTTCGCTACATGACATGATGAATTCTGAAACACCTAGGCATCTTATGTACGAAAAGATTAATGAAGTTGTAGAAGGAAACATTTATCGGCCAGCTTTACAGTGGTCTCAAATATGGCAGGCAAGATAAAATAATTTTATTACATATAGTCTGCTAATTTTCAACATGTCTATTTGATTCTTTGTTCTTATTTATGTCTGCTGGTGATAAGTAAGTACATTGCTCACTCAGTGAATTAACAATCATATCAATTTTAATGAACAGGTTGTTGCAGATTACTTTTGCCATTTAGCATGCTCATCCAAAGAGGAGATATCAACGATAGCCATTGATTCAATTCAGAAATTAGTTTTAAAGTTGTTAAAGAAAGAAACTTTGAATGGCTATCGCTTTCAAAATCATTACTTTTCGCCATTCAAAGTGATAATCACAAATACCAGGTTGGTAATCTACTTACACTTTACATAATAACACACACACCTTTTGTATAATCTTGGTCATAAAATGAAGAGAGGAAATAAACCTCAAACGCACAACATTTCATCATGCTCTTGATCTATATTCACCACAGATCCCAGTCGACAAGAGAAGCAGTGTTGGGATTTGTTGAAACTGTTATCAGCTTGTACGGTGATCTACTTCTTTCAGGTTGGATTGCAATACTCTCAATTTTGGTTACAAACATGGTTAGCCATGATAATAAAGATGCGGCGGATTCATTCAGAGTGCTACAGCACATTGTCGGTATGCATAACATGTTATAATAATAATAATATTATGTGTACTTAACATTCACTATTATTTGTATCGTTTGATATTACTTAAGTATGTATATATTGCTTTTATTACGCATTCCTGTGCGATGAACATGATACTCTTTTTTATAAATGAGGGTACACAGATATACAAATAAATGAAGAAACAAAGCCGCTAATTGATTATGATTGAGAAACGGTATTTTTTCCCAATTTTTCATACGATTAGATAAGTGTCAAAAGGGTGAAGTAAACTTGAGGAACTCATTTGGATCGATTGTGAAAGCATTGATTGATATAGCCAGTAACATAGCCCCAACCCTGGAAATGAGTGAGCAGGCATTCCGCCTATTGACGCAAATGGCTGAGGTCCCTTATCGCCAGCCGCAGGTAGCGACTTTTTATATGCGTACTTAAGTCCACATGCTTGTAGAATGTAGAACATGTGGAGGACATTTAATCTTTTATTATTCTACACTTAATGCCAATGATTGAAATGGGGACACTAATTGAATTGAGATGAGTTTTTAATAGCCAAATTATCACTAATTTATGACGGTATTTATTTCACCTTATCAAGTTACTTATGGAGGAACATGATGACAGACGGTATCGCGTATGGTCACGCGGATGGAAACCTATACTTAGCGAACTCTCAATCATATTTTGCAACAACGACATCAGTGTCGACTCTAATGCGAATTGTAAATTGAGCAATGAAAGCAAACTCCCCAGTTGGGATATTAAGACGAAGGCTTTAATTGTAAGTATATTAATGAAGATAACATTAAAAAATGAAATTATTAATGTATGTGCTTTCTATGTTAAAGTGACCGGTTTTACAAATAACTAATAATAATGCATAGTAATGCAAATTACAAAAAAAAGTGCATATTATTAATGTGCAATGCTATAAAACATTATGTCAAAATTTGTCTGCATTGTGCTTTTTCTGTTTTTACAATAATATGAAGCACGTATCTGTTTTGTTATAAACAATAATTATTTCAGACACTCTTCGAGGTAATCAAGACTTACGGCAGCTCTTTTGAGAAGGAATGGTGGAATTCAGTGTTTGAAGTTTTATTCAACATCTTTAATTGTATCAAATCTAATGAGAAACAAGACCTGATGGTAAGTAAAGAGCAGAATAATTGTAGTATGATTATGATGTATGTAGGATTACCAAATGTAGAAGAGCTGAATGGAGGCATCTAAAACTAGTATAAATGTGATTGTGAGGTTTTTAATAGCACGGCTTTTGTAAATACTTAGTATACATGCTTCTGATTTAGCTTCTACATGCACAAACTTCCGCCGATTCTTTGTGTGCGTATAAAAAAAGTCCTGAAAGGGATAGTGTAATTATATGATTATCACCACTATTATTATTACCTTGCTTAGCTGTATCAATTTTACCCTATTTCATTTTCCTTAGCTCGTTTGTTGCTAAAACTGTGAGTTTTTTTTCATGCAATGTAATTCGTCTGCTAGTAAAGTTGTATGTGTTTGTAAACATGTCCCGTTATACAACGTAGATAAAAAAGCTCTTTTAGTTGAAGTAGTAATGTAGGGATTTACTCGTGTTATATTTTATGAAAACTGTTGTGGGAAATCTTGGGATGAATGAGTGCATGCATATACATACGCTTCTCTCTGCAGTGGTTGGTAGTGCCACAACGCAGTGCATTTTGCATTGCATTGACTCTATCTTTTCTGTTGGTTGTATATTTAACTGACCTCAGGCGACACAGACTCAGCTTCCATCGGCTTCTTCGCCGTCAACATCGGACGGAAGTTACAAATATTTCTATTGTTATTATTACGTGCAGTTTGCAATCTTCGATGTGTACACCCAGTATTATGAGGCAACGGGCTCCTATGTGTTTGATGAACTGTTGAAGCACTTGCAATGGTGCATTTGTCAAGGTAAGATTATTGCAATAATCATCACTTCGCTAATAATAAATAGGCATTGCATACTAGCATGTTCATGTGTCATATTGTTGTATACAATACTACATTTAATATCGATTCAATGTGAAAAAACATCACGGTGGTAAATAAATGGAGATCATGATCATTCACACATTATGAGTACACAATACACAATATTGTACTTACTTACTTTTACACAAATGGTTTCATTTGTTTCTTCTCAGACGTCAGTAGTCAATCAACAACATGACACATACATACTATGTACGAATGTATTGGTGTTTCTTGTACTTTTATGACTACGGATTTCTAAATCGCATGTTTATTACATATGTTTTAATTATTATTTTTAGATCATGAACAGATTGCATTATCAGGGGTAAGCTGTCTGCAACAACTTGTGGTTGCGCTAGGAAAAAGATTCTCTGAGAATCAGTGGGATTCCATTCTCAATGTATTTCAAACGATTTGCCAACCTTCAGGATTCACGCAAAATAACAACCTTGAGGGACAAGCTAGTAAAGATGAGGTAAATAATGAAGAGAAATCGAAGATGGGGCTACCTGATACTTGCGTAATTGATTGGTTTCAGTTCTTTAGAACTATACTTGAACGTTTCTTTAGATTATTACGAGGCAGACTCCTGCCATTAGGGCTGTTATTCAGTTGGAACTTTTGAAAATCGTGGAAAGAGTTATTTTTGCTGGAAGTAACAGGAAAATGTCATCAAATTTATTGCCAGATGTAAGGATAATTCTCTGCAAAGAGACGCTGTGATTATCAAGATCATTTGAAATTTGAATGAAAGTTTATTGGCCAATTTATGCTTTCAGAATGTTGATCAAAGTCCCTGTATAGCTGATGCCAAAAATAATGCATGTAGGAAGGAAATCAATCCCTTTTTAACCAGTTACCAGATCTCCTTAATTGTCGAAATCTTGAACCGTTCTCATGAAATAGCGAAAGAACGATGCATTATCGACACCAATGCTGTAAGATCTTCCGGGTTACATATGCATATTTATCGATTTTAAGGATGGAGGAAAACAATTTTTGTGGACTAATGTATTGTATCCCCTAATATGTTTATAGAACTACGAGCTAGGATGTGAAAGAAAAATAGATTCACCAAACTTTATCCCTCATGAAACATTAAGCTTACAAATATACTGGGACGTCTTATTCTCGGTTCTCAGAGCTGAGTCGTCACAAAGAAAACTAGGAATTTCTAACGAAGCCCTTTGGGAAATCATTCAACAGTCATGCATTCGCTCTTGCGGCTACTTCATAACGATCCAGCTTAGAGATCACAGGGACGCGTGGGCGGATTTGCTTTGTTTCGTCATGAGCAACCTTCTCGACTTGCCCAAGCCACATGTAAGTAAATTGATTTGTTGAAGATTTGGTTTGGTCCTCTTATGCTTTTACATGGTAGTTTTTAATCAAACTTAATGTATTATTGTAGTTTGAACAAATTACCTCTCACCTTTACCCATACTTTTGTGATATGCTGGAGGTGGACCTGGATAGTAGAATATGTGATAAGCTACGCGAGTACCTAATTCAATTAGGACGAGATTACTCTGTTACCTCTTACACAACGCAAGAAAGGGAGAAAGGTGCCTTAGAAAATGATTCTCCATTCTCTGTTGTACCAAAGACCTGTTGTAATACAAGTGCTCAAAATCAGTTGTTCAACCAAACGATTAATGACGGATATATCAATCACTCCAAAGATTGTCAGTAACAGCACTTACAAAAGTTATACGCGGGTAGTATTTGTTCAGTATTTATATAGAAAATATATTTACTAATCTACATATTATAGTATCTCAGTTGAGTATTTTATTTTGTCATCGTAGTTTTTGAAAGTTAGTAATATCCATCAATATGAACCGAGCGAAGAATCGAATAATAATTAAAGATGAAAATTACATTTATTTATTTTATAATTATTGCTGCTGTTGATTCTCTGTTTATTATTATGCCTTCATTTTTATCATCATCATCGGTAAAGTCTTGGTCATAAAAAAATTCATTTGCTCTACACCAGTTTAACATTGCTAATTTGTGCAAATAAAACTTTTATTTGTATTCAAGTACACTATATTTAATGGTCGAGGATGCATTTATGTTACAAGACATGGTTTGTGAAAAGGTGCATTTAACAGCAACTTTTGACAAAAAAGGAGAGAATTATACCCTTGTAAATCAATGCAACGCAGCATAAAAGATAAACAAAGCTGACTAACGCATCTGTAACTGCGTCGCAGAACATGTATAGTATTGATGAAATCATTGAAACATATATTAATTTAGTAGAATGATAAATATTGAAGGACAGACAGACACACGAACAGAAGTAACTATAAGGTATCTGAGCAAAGCAGTGTGTCAGATCACATCGC
Organism: Orchesella flavescens; assembly: GCA_964034955.1. Classification (NCBI taxonomy): domain Eukaryota; kingdom Metazoa; phylum Arthropoda; class Collembola; order Entomobryomorpha; family Orchesellidae; genus Orchesella; species Orchesella flavescens. Next base: position 20,989,738 of record OZ035955.1, read on the forward strand.
CTGATTCTCACCCTTTATGGTATGTACAGCTGCGGATCGCTGGAGAGGACGCAAATGATTGATAAGCTTAAAACAAACGATGATAAGTCTTATCATTTTAAATAAGGCAGATCTTTCCATGAACAAGTCATACAAAATGAACTGGATTGAGCAACCATACATAATCACTAAAATTCCAAATCATATGAGAACTACTGTAACTGATGGCATTTGTATTTCATTACACATAAGCTGAAAGCAGCATCTGGTCATCATATTTCATTCAATTTAACAGAATTTCTTTGTAAAAATGCGAGTGAAAAGAAGAATCAATCGATTTTTTGGAACAATTCTCCGAAAGGAGAATGGAGATGCAGAGGAAAATCAGGAAGAACTACCAAAGTGGAAAAAGAAAACCAATAAAAAGAATAATCAAAGCTATTCACAATGGGATCTTATGGAGCATATTGCAGTTGATACTGGCAGAGATCCTGATATCAGTTTTGAGGAAAACTCTATTTTTTCTGATGGACTTGCGTTGGACAGTTTGAATGTGTACAATGAGGAATATCAACAAGAACCACCAGAGTTGGAAGCTGTTCCTAAACGGAAATCATTTTTAAAGCGAAGTGGTAGTCTTCTCAGGCGTTCGATGAGAAGATCAAACACAAAAGATATAGCTAAGCAGAACCCAACCCAAGAATCCCTCCAAATTGGGCCAGGATCTGTAGCAAACATTGTTAAACAAATCAATGAGACTCTTATGGAAGTAGCAGGTTTTGCAGACGAGATTTCTGCAAGTCCTACTCAGACTGTCACACCAAAGCCAATGGAAACTTGTCTAATTGTGGATTCTAAAGAGGAATTCATTGAAGATATATGGCATCATGAACAAGACATTTTCTTGGAAGAAAAGAAACAAGGTCTAACAAGTGGACTTAAACGGCAAGCAAGCAAACTTGTTTCGAAATTTCAGCGAACATCAGGATCCATGAGATTAAAATCAGCAGCTTCAATTGATAGCTTTCCAAAGAGCTCGATTGCACGACAGAGGTCTGAATCCCTTTCCTCTTCAAAAGAAGTTACTGAAACCAATTTAATGATGAAGAGAGGTGGCAGTCTCCGAAGAAAACTCAGCTTCAAGGTAAGGTGAGAGCCATTATCTTACGCAACAACAAAAATGCTTAGCCACGCAAAATCATTTTCCACGAGAGTAACATGTAATATATGATTTTATAGAATGCCAAGAAGGTAATGGTTAAAGGAGCGTCATCATTTGGAAAATCCATGGTACATGCTTCAGCAGTGATGCCAGTAGCATATGAATGTCCTCCAGTTTCTTACTACCCGGATTATGACCCAGATTCGCCATCGGAGCTTGAGAATCACTACTACAGAACAATATCATATCAACAACGAGATCACACCTGCAACCAGACAGGACGTTGGAGTGAGTATGCAAGGCCGACGGCATTTTATCAGCATGGATATTGTTATAATTGTTAAATGGTTTGGTTTTGTAAATAATTTGCATACTTATAATGACGTAATACAAGGTTGATTTTTACCATTTGATACACTTTATCTTTTAGTTTGATTATAAAAAAGTGATCAAAATATACTTTCCATTCCCATGATTCATAACTGACACAGGATGTATTGATTTATTTAATTAATTAAGTATTGATACAAAATGTCAATCAAATATTAAAAATTAGAGTATGAGTAATATATGAGTCACATTGATTTTCATACGCTGCTGAAATGGAATGTTTTAACAGTCCTTCGGTATACTAGCTTCTAGGATGACCTTGAGTAAAATGTATTCACAGTTTCTTTGGTTTGACGTGTTTACTTTGTTTGGTTGTTAAAATAAATGATACTAGTACTCGTAGTAAAATTATTGTTAGAGTTAACGCTGCAACTGCTACCGCAAAAACGAATCCCCAAATATGTAGCATCCTTCTTTCATACCACGTTCTATTTAATCCAATTGGCTTCAGAAATGAGGTATTCGTATGGCGTAAAACGTATTCCACATGCCTAGAGATTTTAAATTTGTTAGATTCCATCCATGTAACGGGGAAAATGCCAAATTGCATTATTTTTGAGTGTTTGAATAATAATATTGTTTAAAAATAGAAAGCTCTTACAAGTGTTTGTACACTTAATTGCCTTACCAAATGGCAGTATCCACAGGTGTGCTAGGTCTGTCTCTAAATACACGGGAAACTTTTTGCATATTTCGTTTGAATCTGTGAAAATTTCAAAAAAAAATTCTCATTGTCAAAATTTTTCCACATACATTTAACTGATTCTCACGTAGTTTTAGTTTCCACGAACTTGGGATTTGAAAGAATTTCCCGTATAGAGCTCTCCAGTTTTTCCTCTGACAAATCACAAATTTCCATCATTATACCACGCTCAGTCGAATGGATCCGTTGGGCATTGTAATCTTGTTCAGCAAAAAATGGAAAAACAATTGTTGGCACAGCATGGAACACAGCCTCCTGAGTCCCAAGTAATCCACCGTGGGAAATAAAGGCCTTAACATTTGGATGTGCTACATGGAAATTGATAATGTTTGTTTAAAAAATGGTTTCTGCAAATAAAAAAGGTTTATAAAGTTAGAGACTAACTAAAATTACCCAGAATATCTTGTTGTGGAAGCCATTCGCCAGTCATAATATTATCTGGCACATCATTTGGCAGCGGGCCCCCATTCCATTTCATCAGAAATCCGATTGATGGAAATTTTCGTATTGCCCCAAAAATGGCATCTTTGTGCCGTTGAGGTAAAAGGGGAATCTTCATGTATGTACCAAAGCTGAAGTAAATGATACCATTATCCCAAGATTCAATGAACTTCTTGATGTTCTGTAATAATAATTGAATAATAAGATTTTGATAGACACGCAATTTTAATAGACTTTTGTTGGTTATATAATCTATAATTCGATTTAAAATACTGACTTACATCAGGTAATGGTTTAGTATTGTCTGTACAATGCATTCCGCCAACAGATACAATCCATGGTGGCAAAGACCTCGAAAACTCTTCTAGAAAAATTTAGTTCAAAGAACTATATACATTGAACTGTAGCCAATATTAAGGTGTAGAAAAGGTAAAAACCCCCAATGTTAATCACATGCGATGGAATGCATATCCTTGCAATGTATTTAATTATTTATTTATACCAGAAAAATGAGTATTTGTAAGAAGGAGACTGTTTCGTTGATCCAGTTCCAAAAGAGGTGGCATATCGGAAAGATTAAGTGCTGGTCGAATAATACTTTCCAGTAAGGGAAGATAATACCAAGAACGGTAAGCACTCCAGTAAAGTGGGGTGAGTGTATTCCAAACTTGTTGGAGAAATGTCATATTTGCAGGTAAATGATAATGAAACTCTGGGTAATTCTCGGTCGGAAATCCCTATTAAATTAAAAAAATGACTAAACTTCCAATTTTCCAATAAAAGTTAAGTCACATATATATTATTTAACTCACGTAAACTTCTTCCCACCATTGAAAAGGAGAAGACGTTGAATATATAATGGTTTGTGCATTGAGTTTGTACGCAATGGCATATCCACAATCATTAAAAAGCGCATTCACAACAACTAGATCGAAGGAAGCACTACTCAACCAGTTAAGCATATCTGGATCTTTGGCAATCCATCTACACAATTGCACACCACATTCGAGATAACTTGACCAAAGATTTTCTACTGCTTTAATTCCTCCAGTAAGTCGAACCTCAGCGGGGTCATACTCCATTCCAATCTCTTTAAAAAGATTATCGGGAACCATATCCGTAATATTGGGATGGGAAATCGGCTTTTTTGAATGGTGAGGAGAAAAGAATGTGATCTTATGACCTTGATTTGCAAGTTTTTCAACTAGAGGCCAAACTGTAATTCGATGACTATAACCGGACATGCCCCAAAAGAATAAAATGTTTTTCGTGCTACTAATTTGAAGATTTTGAACTGAGAAAAGGACTAAAAATAAAAATTTACACATCCCTATACTCTCCATTTTTAATTGGTCCTGTTCTAAATTAAGCTGGCACTATTGAGAAGCTACTATAAGGATCGTTAATATTTGGCTGTACTATTTTTTGAACTGTTTTTAAATCAAAACCTCATGGAACAAAAGTAAAACTCTGTGCTTCTCAAAAGTCAAAATAGTAATAAATCTAATAAGTCTTATTTATACAGTCAGGTTAGAGTTTAGAGTGTTTGAGAATCGTCACTACCATATTATTATTCAAAACAAACAGAGCTTTCGTGTTTGGTTGAATACACTTATGTATCAGCCATTTAAATTTGGACTTTCTCATGCTTACATAAAATCTTTCCTGTTCAGACATCAATCAATAGATACAACTATTCAGCTCCCAGAATCTCATTTTCAGTACATTGTGACTGAGGTTGGTTACATATACTTATGTATGCAAATGCAAACTTGCATTATTAGGGAAGTGTTTGAAGCTAAATGTGTCGACGAACGATATGTTTAATTTGAACCAAGGCTTTATATCTCGTTTGTGCTTTCTTGAGGGCTTAAGCAAACTCATATATGTCATTGTAAGCACAAAGATAAATATTAAATGGAAAAATATATTCAAATATTCATATTCAAATGGAAAACCACCTACCAATATGTCTATCCAAGGTGGCAATAATGTGTTAAGCAATTTATTATGTTCATCGAGCTCCAATTGCCAACAATATCAAAAACAGGCTGCTTGCGTTTGAATATGGTTAATAAAAATTATAGAATCATGTATTAATGCTGCAACAAATGATATCGTGATTATTATGTTTTTTTTTTAACTTTTGTAGATTTTGTATTGAGATGATAGGTAATAAAAAACAGTATTTATTTTCAAATGTTAATCAAATATTGAGCAAGAAATGACATATCCAGCTGGAAAATATATAATGCGTGACTGATAACATACAAAGTGTAAACATAATCGATTACGGTTTGAGAACAGAAGAAAAAAGGTTGGTTTAAATCATTAAATAAACATCATGCGGATAATAAATTGTGAGTAATCTATGTCTCTGTGCGTAGGCTTCGTCTGGGGTCACTTTAAAAATGACGATAAGGAAAGAAATTATATTACGCCTTATTGAATCAATACACTTAGAAATATGTATTTTTGTATACACTTTTTGATCGCGTATATAGCGTGGCATAAGAGTAGTGCATATTGACTTGTATGCCATATACATGCTATATATGTATATTACATTGCTCACTTGTTGTTTCTCCACCGAGGCTTTTTCCTTTCCAACATTTCCTTAAATGAAAAGCAACTTGTAGAAACACTTTACAAATTCATGTGACCTTATATATTGACCGTTAGAGATAATCTACTTACCATCCAAACTGAAGCGGCTAGCATTAAAGCTTTCACTTCAAATGTCAAGTCATTAGAAAACAACAAAGTTGATTTCCCTCTGGTCGACCCAATTCGTCCTACTTCACTTTCCCTCATCATCTAACAAAACAATACAGTACGTCAGCTTGTAAGTAGTTGCTTCTTAATCTTCATATGAAGATTCCAAAATGTTTCAGATATTACTGTGTACCACAATATGTTGATTGTCTCCAGTCGCAGTATACCCCGACTGTTCCGTTTCAAGGGATAGCTGACCAGTGGGATCAAAAACCCTTAACTTTATTGTAGATTCACCTAAAACATTTCTTTCCGTTTTCTCTTCTCTTGTTATTGATCCTAACAAAACCTCTGATGGAAGAGTAACTGCAACGCACTAATTTATAAATAATGAATAAAAATGTGTCAAACTTTTGAACTGCATAGTTAAAAAATCCGCAGACAATCAAGCTATATTTTATATTTACCGAAGATACGAAATCAAATAGTTTTGGAGCACCAAAATGAATAATCAAAATAGGTTGACTAAGGTAAGTGACAACAATTGGCGGCTTGGAGCCCATTGTGTAATCAGAAGCTCCAAAACGTTGAATGTCTTGAAGTGCCGCGAGTTGTAGCTGTCTCTGCTGGTCATAAATACGGTATTTATGACTTTTAATGCAGAGACCACAACAAGTATCTGCAAAACGTAATGAACCGACTCAGTTAAATGATTAAAAGCTTGACTGTTTAAAGAATTTATGTCTCTCCAAGAAAAAAAATTACATTCATAATCATGTAGTACTTCCAGTCTACGAAATGGGTTGAATACATGAAGTTTTTCAAGGCCTTCACCTTTAGAAACAAAACTTTAACTTTACTTCTTAAACACATACATGATATGTTTAAAAGTCTCATTTATTTATGCCCAAAGCAAAAAATTACAAGCAATTTTGCTCTTGGCCCAACGTACGTGCCACGACATCCAAATCGACAGGAACAATTCCCAGCCGATTTTTCCTCGTTTCCATTGTGGAGTTGTACAAATGTAATAATCACAGCTTTGAGATAAAGTTTAAAAAATGATTTGTTATTTTTTCTGATTCTTTTAAGTTTAGGAAATAGCAATTGAGGTTTGTGACCGCTTAAGGTTGAAATTCGTCTGGAAATTTGCAAACCAAGAAAGCACGGAAACTAATTTAATGCATATCACTGCAGATAATACCATTTTACCAAGCCACTTGCTGAGAATCACACTGTGTGCAAACCTGTGAGATATGGGATTCTTAAAAAAAAAAAAAATTCGCAAGCGCAAGAATTGTTGGCCTTTAGCATTATATCTCGTCATCAGTTTTAGCATCATCATCACATCACCACTAAATACATCGATGTACACATGTGTACATAGGAAGTTTGCTGAATTCAAGGGTTTCTGCAACACACTCGGCACTCTTACTAGAGCGACAAAAAATACACAAGTGCAACGAAAAGGAGATGCATGCTCGTATCCTGATTAAAATACTTATTGCAATGCAAAATATCAAAGTGCCTCATTCTAATGGCATATATATGCCGTTGCTCGTATATTTTCTTTCTAACAAGTACATTATGGTCCAATTCGTGTATTCTTTGAGAGGATGCTACGTTTTGCAGTTTCACTCAGTTTATGCCATGTATTTTTTTTAAATTGTACAACACCATCGAGATTCAATATATAGCATAATGTGCAAGACAAAAATAGCTTCCTCGTGCAGGAGGTTTTAGGTCGTGTAACTTTTAGGGAACTACAAGAAAAAAATATTTGGCACGATAAATAGTACCACTGATATACTTTTTCTTAGTTTTGTTGTTTATTTAAAGTTTTGCTACCATTTGTTACAAGTTACAACTATACACGTTGCTGAAAGAATGCTATATATGCTAATGTAGATATGTTACCAAGTAGTAGACGTATATTTATAATTTGAATATGCGTTTAAAATCTTGAATTATATGCGAATAGTAAAAGATGTGTCATTCAATTCACAGCTACTTTAAGACATTTTATTAAGTATATATTACAATATCTTTTGCTTCCATGTTTAATAGTTATGTACAAAGTAATAGTAAGTTAATATACCAAGACATTTATAGTTGATCATGTTTTACAATTTGGTTGGCCTCGAAAATTTCAAGGTAGCTTGGATCATATACTTTGGAAGATGATAGTGTTTGAAAAACCTTGTAAAGATTTGTAGCTTTGAAGGTCAATGTATCAAGTATCAAGTTTAAAGATTTTTTGATACTCTTTCCTTTACTTGGTATGATACCAATAAAAAGTTGTAAAGAAGATAAAAACGAAATGGAGGCTGACAAATTGTAGCAGTTCTAAAAGTTTATACAAAATTTTAAGAAATTCACACATGCTCTAGGAAGAAAAACGTAAGCTGTGTACGTAGCTATAAAAAATAAAGTAATTTTGTACACAAAAGCTGAAGGAAATGCCAAGGAGAACTATTTTCCATTTTGAATTGGAATGTTCACGCCCACTTCGCTGCTCTGGCAAAAATCTTTTTGGTAGGTGGTGACCATATCCTGCTTCTTTGGAGGTTGACCTTTGCTCGGAGGCTTATTGTATTCAAATGTGAAGTTGGAAGCTTGCTGATTGCTTGGAGAGGAAACGTGCCTTTTCGTTGGGGATTGGAGTAGGTCGGGAGAAACTCTTCCTCTTGCCAAAATTTCTGTAACGATAAGTCGACAAAAATTATAGTATTACAAGAACATGTCGGTGTCCAATAAATACACAAATAGATAAGAAAAATATTCGTAAAAAGACTAGTTACCCAAACTTGAAATGTCGAAATTGTGCTCACGATGATACCGACACCCTGCTCCGGGTTGATCCATTTTGCAGGTGCAACGACTCAGAGGCATCTCTAAGATCTGTGTTTAATGTAACAACACGGAATGGGGGAAGCTAAATAATTTCTAGCTCAATAAATTTAGTTGAACAAATAATTATTATTATTCGTTTTTTTTTGCATCAATCCAGATGCTGCTGCTCATAAACTGTTTGTATACCGTAATGTAGTTAACTCAGAAACCCATTAGTATTGTAATGTCATGTAAAACCTTCGACTGGAGAGGTAGATAGGTATTATTTATTGACTGACTAAATCCGTGTGTAGTGCAGGAGGAGAGGTGTGTTCTGAATAGATAAGGAGTCAAATATACGATCAGAGTTTACAAGGTGTATTGTAGAACGAGCAGAGAATTTGGAATATTAATTCATGACAATCCTGCATACCAGCAGGCTATATGGAAAATTATAATGCAAAAGCGTGATATAACGTGATGGGAGCTGAGTGTTTCCTCTTTAACTTTTGGATGAAGTTTTGCAAGTCATATATAGTATAGCAGGATGCATTTGTAGGAATGGGTGCAGATCGCGTTAATTATTATAGTGGCCATGAACGAATATGATGGATACTGCTTACATCCATATGCTTTATACCAACCAATCTTAAAACACTCATATCATCATCATCACCTCATTACAAAACATTTTTTGACATGCACATTGCAAGTGTACGCGATTGGAATCTTAAATGATTCATTGCGTATGTACTTCTTCCTTCATATATTATCACACCACCATCAACCATTGCTTACTCAATTTTACATGCTTACTATATAGTCTGTCACAATGCCCCGGCTGCACCGGGTTCTGATCATGAGTTTCTGGAGTACTATACGTAAAATTCCAGCAACAAAAATAGTTTGCATAAGAATATACTAATCACAAATGCTAATCATGATAACATCACGTGACGTCACACGTTGAGACTATACAACAATAAGCATCACTCCAGAATTTTGCAGCCATCACTCACAGCTTATGTAGGTTAGGTAGTAGTCGCTATATAGGAAATCGGTGTATCAATGCAAGCAATGAAAAACAAAAAAATGTTTGTTTGATAACAACATAAGTGTACCACTCCACCTTCAAAAAATACAAGCATTCAATTACTTAGTTCTTATATTTGATGCTATTTGCCATGCTATGAAATGAATATTAGTGTGACACTAATCTTGAAACAATCACCAGGGAATAGTTTACCGGAATATGATTTATTTTGCTCTTTTAGTATTATTGACACATCACATTTTGAATATCGTTAAAACTATTATATTAAACATGCTAAATATTATATTTTTCGTTCTTAAACCTTATTTTCGACAATAATAGTGCACACTATAAATTTAAGTTACTGTTATGGCTATGTACGGGGAATCACATCTAATCTACGTATTTGAGATTCGGTATATATAGTGCATCATAATACACAGAATATAGTAGTTGCACTTTCAATATATTTGATTAAATTAATAATTACTTCCGGTGATGGAATTACCTGAAATACACTATATATGGTACAAATTGTAGGGAGACATTTGTATGGAAGATACTAAGACTTCACGTACACAATACTTACATGTATGCACATCTCTCTCAATCATTTACATTTACACAAAAGAAGCATAGTTATTTTTAAGTTAATTATGTACTCTACTCAATTTCTATTTACAGGTACGTACAGTTGACAGTTAATAACATTTATGGCTCACATCCGAAACACAACGACAATATAGAGAGAGACACACGTACAGGAGAGCCATTTGGTAAAATATTTTCTGGTATTGCATTGCATTTGGCACGGAGGGAGTTAGTGATTGAAGATCATCAATTACCTTATACTTATCTGAAAATACTGTCGTGTGTACAAATACAAAGGCTTTATTGTAAAGGTAAAAGTTATATACTTTCTCCAAAGCCAAGATTTTATTCATCTACAATACAAAAAGGTTCACATGTCCTCATTCTCTCGGCCTACAATATATTATTCCATCCTGCGTTTGTTGCATCTATAGAATACGTTAAAAAAGCGGAGGAAGTTTTTATTTTAACTTTACAATTTTCATTGTTGCGGACTAAATAAATGAGTAAAAAATCATTCGAACATTCAACACACATTCGTGGCAGTAAATTTTACATGAACAATAAATTTGGATTGGATATGGTGTCTACGAACCATCAGAGTAAATTGTCTGAATGAATACAACCACCTACACGTATTTTAGTATACCTACGTAACAAGAGGATGGAATATCTTGAAAGAGAAATTCGTTACAATTTTAAAGTACCATTGTCTAGCTGCTGTTTATTATATGGAATTAAGTATGTTGGCTTTGTACTTTCCTTAAGGTAAACTCTCTACATTTAAATGACCAACATGAAACGCATTGGCTAAATGAACATACTGTTTTTTTTAAATTGCACAAAACCCCTTCAGAGCTGGCCTGGCACTTGAAAAATATTTGTTTTCAAACATTGCAATAAAGCTGGCACAATGGACGTATGTAATGGTAATTGAATCTTTAAAAAGTGCTCATGTAATATAGTTTGTTTGTAATAGGCATAATGGCAATCAAATATACTCACTTGCAATTTACCAATAATTGAAAACACTTTCGTTTTCCAAACTTTGACCAGTACCACATGCAATATGTCGAGTAATAATAATTATAATACGTGTATGTATGTATGTGCTGTAAGTTATAAACTTGTGTAACTAAAATATTCAACAGCTATCTCTATAACTAAAGTACTACTCTAAAGCTTTAAAAAATAAAGTCATATATAATGATGCTCATATTTCCTCCCCTAATTTTCACTTAGCCCTCAACTGCGACATGATGCATCACCTGTTCCGTTGAATGTGGTTTTCTGGACCATATGGAGCCCTTGGCAAGAGATGGATTAGGTCCTTGTGCGGTTCCACCTGAACCTTGTCGTAGATTAGGGTTTGGACCTTTACTCATAGAGCTCCCCAATGTTGGGATGTAGTTGGTTCTACACACATTAAAGTGATGAAATAATAAGTTTAGAGCTCCGCTTTTCGCATATTAAATTACAAGATTAACCCTAAGCTTTAGCCACCATCCTTTGTAATTAGTAGCTATAGCTGCGTAATACTTTAATATACTTTCTTTTAAATATGTACTTACTGCACGAACGATGGATTAGGTCCTCTAGCAAGAGCGGAGTTGGGACCTCTGGCATTTTGACTAGTTGTTGGAACAAAGGATTTGTCCTTCTCATATTTTATCCCGAATAGCCTGTTAAAAAGGAAAAGTTTAGTTGAGTCAGAAAGGAAACAACTTCTCACACGGCTTTTCTCCACTGTATGAACAGCGAATAAAAGGGGATATGAAAGAGGCGAGTGAGAGAGAAAGCTAGTGAGTGTGTGTGAGTTTGTGGAACAGCCACAGTCACATCCCAGCAGCATCTTCTTAAAATATTACCTCCTACATGGTGCAAATAAAGGGATAATTACGGGAAACTTACGAGCTAATAAAGTTTTTCTTTCTTGACTTCGTATCCAGTTCAAAATAACCACTGTCAGGCGTGTTGACAATATCACCTAAAGCCTGGAAGCCTGTCGTGATGGCAAGTCTGTCGATTGCGGCACTGTCATACATTGTAGAATCAAATTGCGACGTTGTCAGCCCATCAGCAAACCGTACTACGAGAGGAAGAAACGGATAATAAAAGCAGAACAAATTAGAACTAACTTGTTTGAGAATGGGTGACTAATTCAATAAACACTTGGAGAGCATGCAGCGTTTCCTGAAATTCTTTCAGGGATTTTGTCTTGCATTTATACCCTATGAATTAAAATTTGGTTTTGGACCATCTTTGGCGAGTGTGTGTATTTACATAACATAACAAAAGCAGTTAGTTTCATGCATGCACAATGTCGTCACTAAACGAGAACATAGTTTTCCAATGATGTGGACATAGCGGTAAAGTATATACACACACGTTATTGTGTGTTGTATATAGTAAATGACGCTGTTTGACTATATTATATAAGGATGAAAGAGAAAACAAGCAAACAATTATTATTATTATTATTATTATGGGAAACTTACTTCGCCTTTGCTGTTGCTGATGAGTTTCTTCCTTTGAGTGTGGAGTTGTGTCAGCATTATTAGCTGTGGTGGTGGAAGCTGCTACAACAAACGGCTTGAACTCATCAGGAGTTTGTGGACCAATTTGACTGAGTAGTCTCTCAGTTTTTCCAACTTCATACATTGCAACTTCAAGAGCCCATTCAACAAACCTCTCTGGAAGATTTGGGAACTTACTCAGTAGCCTCACTTTCACATCCGCTTTTTCCTTAACAGACAAGTGAGGCCTGGCTGGTTTCATTACCGGTGTCGGAAATGGAGACTCGACCCCTCCTACTGTGTCCAAGACTAGCCCTACCCTTTGCTGGTCGATTGCTCTTTGCCGTTTCTCAATAAGTGTCTTGACTTCCAACCACTTTTGCCTCGCCGGCCTTTGAGTTATTGTCAAGAAAAAAAAAGGAGCATTTGAATATATATGTATGATAAATACACAATGCAATACACTTTCATCTTCAACAAAAAATTTGCTTCATTCAAAAAATGTTCTTATATCCACAGAGAATGCAAGGAATTTCGAGACAAAGGAGATAGAGAGAGTAAAAAGCTTCAAAGAGAAAAAAAGTTGGTGGATGAAAGGGAAAGTAAAAAAAAAGGAGCATGTGGATTTATCTGCATATTGTGCAGCAGCAGCAGCAGCAGTGGGAATGTAACTTTATGGATGTAATGTACATATGAACATGAACAGGAACATGAGATCCTACAACAAAAACTATTCATCATTCATGATGCTTACTTAGGAGGTGGGGTTCGAGTAAAACCCTTCCGAAGCATTTTCTCTGAGGCTTTCTGCACATTATTTTCACATGAGGTGAGCACATCCAAGAGAAACGTTTCATCAGCTGCAGGAAATATTCCTTTCATGTATTTGAGTTTCATCTTCGGACTCTTTGTCAGCTTCCCTTCTTCTTTCACCTTTGATGACATTAAAATTCATGACCTGTTAAGCCTTTCACTTTACTTTACTTTAGTTTGCCTAGTTTTACAAAGAATGAAATGATCCTGAGGATGCTACTGAAATACGATGTGCACATAAGATACATACATATATCTACTATATCGTAGCATATATATATATGTATATACACATCCATCTAATAGGCTCAATAAGGCACCCAACTCTCTTTCACACGACGTCACAGTGAAATGTTACAATGAATGCGCATCAAGTACACAACTAGCCCCTTGGCATTGTGTAGGCTTGAAGAATGGTAATTGTATTTGGTAAGCAAACATTTACCATTTGAAGCTGAGGAGACATTGACAACAACGGTGAGCCCCATCGAGTGTGCAAACTTCCCAAAGATGACTGGTTATTGCTGAATTTCAGCAAAGAAATGGGTGTCCCTGTTCTTGCTGGACTGCCCGTTGTGTAACTACAAGTTTTAACACGAGTAAACATTATACATTATAGCATCCATTCTTTAGTAATCAACAACACAAAACTGAGTCCAGAGTGGAGAGTACAAGGACTCAATTTATTATTCATAGTTTTTTATCAACGACATCAAAAATTTAGACCTGCTAATGAAACGCTAGTGCACACTGCGGCTACATACCTGTTTACTTTAAATGGTGAGCTGACCCCAATGCTTTTCGAGTCCGTGATCGTGTCTGTATCACCATCCTTTCTCGGAGAAATTTCAGAAAGTTGCAACTGCTGCGCAATGTCGTTAACGACAGGATGTTTCTCCACTTGGAGTGCGGAAACTACGAGAGTTGCTCGACTATGGTACCTAAAGAAAAAAATGGCATTTTGTAAAAACTAAAAGCAAGGGATCTCTCCTGAGGAGGATGAAGTTCAAAAATATTTTTAAGGAAAGAGAACGGGAAAGCAGGGGAATAATGGTATGCATGCTTATGCTTATCGAGCACGTGAATTCACATTATGAATTACATCTTTCTCTTTCCATGTAGTTGGTATGTATGAAAGAATGGCTATAGGGTAAAAAATTTATGAATCTCATTATTTACTTATGAAACAAATGCCGAACATGAGGCTCTCCAGCAGTTGGAAATAGTGCGCAAACAGCTCGGAACGCCGTGTCAGGATCACAATTACTGAGGAAACTAGAAGGAACGCCAGACCCCGAGTAGGCGTAGGATGAGCTAGCATAAGATCGAGCAGATTGCGGACGTTCCAGCAGTGGCATTTCATTTGTAGTTTCCACCTGACTTGATGTAATTTTATTGCTTGAGCCCAGAAAGTTGGATGGGCCTGGTTGAGGGGAGGCAGATGACGGAATGCACGTGTCGAGCTCATGATGATGATGATGATGATGCTGGTGTGATTGTTGTTGCTGCTGCTGTTGAGAATGATAAGATTGCTGTTGCTGTTTTGGAGCAGCGGCGGTGCTTGCTCCCGATGAGTGAGCTCCTGAGACTCGTTGGCCACCTTCAAGAATCAACTGCTCATTTCTGAGATTTTTTGGAGGAAGCGTCGGTGAGGGTGCAATTCTTGGGGATCCACCAAGTCTCGGTGATGACCCTCTTCGGTGTAGTGTAAATCCTCTTAAACTTGGCACTGGGCTCGACCAACGACTCCCTCCGGCATCCTATGCATACCAATTGCCACAAACATAAAAATCTGTTAATGATACTTTCACTTTAAAAGAAATGTGTTCTTTTCTTTAAGCACTGTTAACACCCTTGTAATACTACACTGTGCTCGAAAACAAAGCAATTTTTATGTTCGCGTTATCAGCTTCGGCTTAAGCTGCCTCCATGCACGGGCTGGCAGAACCAACGTAATTTCATCTATCACCATTACATTACCGTGTAGAAAATACCTTTTTTTTAACCAAGAGATTGTAACAAGTCAGCTCCTGCCTCGCGCTTCTGTAACATGTTTACTATTACAGTGTCTACTTTCACATCCAAGTTTTTAGTGATATAGGCAACAGTGACGGTTAATAGCTTTTTGGAATTTAAGTAAAATATTTAGCCTGCTTGTTTTACTTCAAACCAAATGCATAATTTAATCTGGAAAACTTATATATCCAACTATATATACTTAGGATAGGTTTGTTTGGTACATATAGTACATGCTCACAATAATTTCTTGTTCCTGTAGAATAGCCAAACTTTTAATTTAAATCTCAAAATGTGCTTGAATAAAATACGTGGTTCCTTGCACATTACGAACATGAAATGGTGGATTCTTGTCTGTACCCTGTACCTCTAACCTCTCGTGGAGTAGGGTAAGGGT
The DNA here is from genome assembly GCA_964034955.1 of Orchesella flavescens. Classification (NCBI taxonomy): domain Eukaryota; kingdom Metazoa; phylum Arthropoda; class Collembola; order Entomobryomorpha; family Orchesellidae; genus Orchesella; species Orchesella flavescens. Next base: position 21,005,326 of record OZ035955.1, read on the forward strand.
AGTGTAAATGTTAGCAATAATACATTGTATGAATATATATTTAAAATGCATGATGTGATGACCTCAAATTTACACCGTGAGACAATGAAATTAGTTTACTCAAGTTGAAAATTCTTTTGGTTTGCGTTTTGTGATTCCACCAATATTTGTTTAGTTTTGCTTTCTGGCATCAGAACATTTTCAAAAGCAGACACAAGCAGATGATTCTGAATGAAAATGTCAAATGAAAAATTTAACTTGATTAATTGTTGATTTTTTATTCAAAAGTCTGCCAGAAAAAAGTTTGCTTAGGCAAAGCTTTGCCAGTTTTAAGTGATGCAACTGCTTGGTTGTAATCATTATTCTGCTTTGGTCTCTGTCTGTCTATCTGTAAACTTTGGCGATATGGAAATAAATTTCCGGCTAAACTTTGGCATGAGAAATTTGAAACTTGCATAAAAGAATAATATTCATAGTATTGACATTATTTGGTGAGCTTCAGAGAAATATCAGTTACATAAATAATCTAAAAGGGTATATTTTTGAAAATTGTCGGCATTTTAAATTCATATTTTTGTTGTTGTCATTGGCGTACCATGCCTCTGATTTAAAGCATATAAATATACAAGGTCCTATGCGCTCACAGCTCTGACCCTATTAGCTCTGACCAGTTACCTTATCATGACTTTCAATGTTTCAAGTTTTGAATGCTAGCATACAGTAGACTAACACTTTGATGCGGTTGTACGACTTATTTACTCCTAGCTTTCCCTTTTTTGAAACAAGATACAGAAGGAAGGAAGCTACGACTCACACAAAATCAGATATTTATGTTTTAAACAGAGGCAACCAAGGCTTTAAAATGTCCAAGCTTACTGGAAATGAGCCTTCTTCTAGTTTGGTGAAAGTGTTTCATATGAAAGCTAAACAGAAAATTGTGATACATACTATACAAAAACCAACTATCTTCATGTTATACAAACAAGCATGCATGTGCTTCCTTATTACACAAGCTCACCGTTTCTGGAAAGCTAGATCGTAGTTATATTTTCTAGTCTCATTCCTATCATTTTGCAAAGGATAAAGACTACCCATTTATAATGTAAACATCGGCACCTTCCTTGCTAAGCATCTCTGTTTGTTTATTACAATTTCTTCAAAGGGCTTTAGTCCCATTTCACGATATTACTTTGGCATAACACTTGAACACCTCCTTCACCAAAGTACATATTGAATGAAAGAGACTCAATTTATTCTAAATGGTATCCCACGTAATATCCTATGGGAAATGCGAATTGCTTCACTCTCTACACATAATATCCTATCGAATAATGTTTACACGGTTTTTTGGAGGGCCCATGAAATAGAAGGAGGTGAATTAGGATCTAACATAAGAGACGCATAAACAGAAACACGAATGAACAGCCGCCGAGCTCTTTGATGGAACGATATTGTGCTTATAGTCAAGAGCAATTCTCCCTTTTCCAATGGCCATATACGTAAATGAAGTTGCGATAAAGCTCTCATCGAAATGCGAATGTTTGCCATAAGTAAATCGAGAATTGGATGCCAATGGAATAATACGCAAACAATTTAGGAAATGTTTGTAGTACAGTGCTACAGTTAAGATGGGTTGATGCTGATTGTGGGTTCTGAAAAAAGGGAGAAGCTTCTTTTAGTTTATCTTCAGGTTCCCCCGTGTTATATTTAGATATCTATAGGCATTATCTACCTACTATTTTGTGAAAATAGGAGAAAAATAATATAAAATAAATAGAAAACAAATGTCAGAATTATTAACATCGTTTTTAATTCAAAAGTGCTAATAGTTTTTTATTTAAATAATGGTTTCCTGTTAGTTCCAGCGATATATTATGTAGACAAAATCAGTGTCTCTTTCTGCCTATCTGAGAGTGTTTTCCCATAAATTTTTGTCGTAGTCAATGTAAAATGAAGTTAACATTATTGTCATCAGACATGAAGTGAGGAGATTTATGAGTTTCCTGTCAAACCTACCGGTAAGTCAACTGAAAAAGCCACGCATACGCATATATGTATGCTGTAGCCAACAAACAATATTTGAGTAGCTTGGTTTATTTCCCCATTATACACCTGAAATAACAAAGACATACGTCGGCCTTTTTTTATATTCTCGTTCTGGCTCGAATAAATGACTATGCTGTTAATTACTTAACCCCTACAAGCAAAGTTTTTTTGGTCTCTTGCAGTATTTGAGATACGTGATTTCATTTTTAATTGGATTATAATCTTTCATCATAAAGTCTGCAGAATGTGTTTTCCCTCGCACCTGACGCTTCCTTTCATATTCCCGTTGTGTACAGCAGAGTTGTTTGAGAGCAAGCCCAATCGTACTTCTATGGGGAACGCCTTCCTCGTAGAAAATGCAAGTTTTAGTGGAAAGTGAAGATTGTTAGATTGCTTGCTAGTGTTTGTAGTTGGTGTGCTTCTATTAGTTAGATGCGTCTCGATATATGTTACTTTAACAAGAAGTATGTTAGAACTAGAACTACTTTCACCTCACACACAGTCTATTTGATTCGGAAGGTAGAGCCGTTGAGCAAACGCTATTATTCTCTCATAGAGCTCCTATACCTACCTGCTTGATAAATGTGCCTTAATGTTCCATGAATAGGGTTTTGCTCCTCCGTTTTTCTAAAGTACGATATAGGTACTCATGCCTTTACCGTTTTATATTATATGAATTGGTTGAGCTGTCTGTGCTATAGCATACCCTGTGAATATTTCCCCCAGATGAACTTCATTAGTCAACAAGAGGCGTTGGCAGCGATAAATGAGACAATAATTTCTTTTTATAGCTGTCAAACATGTAATTTATCTATTCCCAACCGTAGTTTATCATGACTCCTTCAGAGGAAACCGGAAATTAATGCGTTGGCGTTGGTACACTGCTGCATACTCTTTCTATCTACTCTACTCGTTCGTTTCTTTCCATCCGTTACTTTTTCTCCATTTGCCATCATTTGCAAAAAGGTATGCATGGATGGAATATGCCTTCAAATTGCTATTCTTATGACATTATTGCAGGTATTAGAGTAAAAATGCCATCATCTAACAACCCTGGTCATTCGCTGACTCCCTTTCTCTCCCTCATTTCATGCTGTTATTGTCATTCACGTATTCCTAATAATGCATATACTCACATCTTACATGAATAAAATAGTGTAATACTTTACTCTGACAACTAAAAAGAGTAGGTTAAAGTGTGAACAAGAATATTCAGGCTCCTGGCTGTGTGTAAAGAACTTTATGAAAAAGAAAGAAACACAATTTGATGGAGATACCATCGAAAGCTGTCACATTAAAAAACATTGTGCCCAAAACAGAGAGAGAGAGAGAGTGAAAATAGAAGGCGAACATGCAAAAATCGAAGCGTAACTTTCACCCTCAAGAATAATTCAAGCGTGATGTGCTACACAAGAGGGAAATCACATTCCATTTTTAACCCACCGAGAATGTGTAGTTGATGTTGTTGGTGGAGTGTTGGTGTATGATCGGTCAGGCAGTCATGTACATAAAAACTCCCTTCCTGTCTAAACCAAAACCTAATGTCCATTTTACATGACGTTTTGACAACAGATTAAAATCATGTTCTCATAAAAATTGTATAAGCCAATAAATTTCTAATGCCTATGAATATTTGCTTCCACTCCAACAACTTGAGGGTTATATATGCCACACATGCATGACTTATAAGCATAATAATGATCAAGAAGGGACGAGAAAAGTTTTGAATGGGTTGAGTGAGTGAAAGCGACATTGATCGGTCAGATCGGTGCGACGGATCATATACTATTATCTCCGCATGTGTGTCTGTAAAAATGTAAGCATGTGGTTTGGTTTTGTTGGAAAAGTAGCTATAACTATCGCTGTATATATCAATATATACTGCTAGGTTTACATTTATTATATTGTAAGCATGCACTTTTCGTACGTTTTAGTAGAACACAACTCGTTGCATGTAAACATAAAAGTTCTCGGAAAAGACGAATGAGAAATAGGCAGGCAGGTAGGTGTACAAAATTGAGCATAATATTCATATTCCATCACTTTTTCCTGTCTTGGGACTTTGGGATGCATGAGCTCTTTCAAATTCACCGACTCAGCGAGAGGGATACGCATATAATAACGCTCTCAATTCCCGTAACGTATCATTTTTTCCATCGAAATAATAATACACGGGCAATGTAAATTTTCCTTCTTTTCTAGCTCTGGTAAAAGTCAAAGCTCTCCGAATATATAAACAAGAAATGAAAGAATTGACTTGGGAAATAATAATGAAACATGGAAAAGTTACACCAAAACAGATTACATGCAAGCACGTATATTTTGGAACAAGTTGTGCATATGGTCTCGAATGTTTTTTATGATTTTTCTCCTCCTTGCAAGAAAAATGGAGTGAAAAGTGGAATGTGTTGTGTATACAAAAAGATCACGCTGATAGACAAGCATGATATCACGAAAACCATATCTGATTTCGAAACCTGAAATGTTTGCAATTGTGTGACGATGAATAATGGTGAGTGACTAGCACTTTGGATTCGGATATTTGATATGGAATGTGCACAGCAAAAATAAAGAATGGGATGGAATACAGCGTCTAGTAGTCAACAGCCTTTGCATTATTTATTTATGTTTGGTAATGGCAATAAAAAAAGGTGCTGTATAGTAGTGGTAGTTGTGTTGAGTGTCAGGTATTATTTTATTAGAAGGGAGTCACATTTTTTTATTATTATGCCAGGTTTGTCAGTACATCAAATTCACGTCTGATATTATTATTGGGTTGGACGTTCCATCTAAAAAAAAGTATCGTATGCATGACACGAGAGATTTAGTTTCCATTTCGGATTTGATTATCTACGAATATATGCATTATTCAGGTTTATATTTTTGTCAAAAACCAATCAAAATGTTCTATAGACTGTGGTTCTATAAAGTAGCATATGTTGGGAATATGGTGACTCTTTGCAATTATAATTCAGCCCATTTCAATTCAGTTCCTGATACAATCTGCTGACATAGCTGGGACTGATTTGAATCTCAAAATGTAGTAGATACTAACTATGATAGAATATCATTATTGTGGAGACATCAAGATAAGAAAAACGCGAGAGACGAATTCACCTGTTTAATGACCTGGAATCGATTGAGCATTATAAAAATGCTATCTTATTTTGCGCCATGAATGTTTTACTCATTTACTTATTTATTGTTACACAATGACACATGATCATGACGTTTTACTTATTTAGATAATGCTCAAATTCAAATGACATCCATGCATGACAAGTAAAGACAGCTGGACAGTTTTTTTTGTAGATGAAAACCTTCAACTACTAGTTAACCAACACTATCCATTACCAAAGTGAAATTATTATTCAGTAGCAAATATGCGAACTTGAGTAAAATGGAACATTGACCAGCGATAATCAGTAGTTCTTTTGCCACCACACATATATGCATGATTCTAAGCCAGGCATTCTAGATGACCCACTGAAAAACAACACGAACAAAGTAAAACTGACGAGGAATATATAATACATACTGACGGATGGCAAAGCAAGAAAATCAAATAAATATTATCTCTGCAGGTTTGCATGCAACTTTCTTCTTACCAAAAAATGTCAGTGAAATTGAGGAACCAAAAAGTGAACTCTAAAATAATTAAAGCTACCTAAGAAATCAAGATTTCATGAACATCTCAATAAATGTGCTCATGCACATACAAGCACATGGGATTTTCAAAAAGTCTTTCTTTGCTATGATATTATGAGTATGTCTTACGCACACATACCTTATACCTAAGTATTTTATCATCATATATATCAAGTCAAAAGTATAAAATTCACAGAACGTGTTGTGATGATGCCCTGGACTGAATTGTACTACTGTAGCAAACTCCATTCACTCTATGCATTTTGATGTTCTAAATTGGTGTACATATATATTGCCATACCCACGTATATAAGTTTGTGATATGTATCGAGTGCAATTCACAGGAGCATTTTGAACACTGTTGATGTAATGTTATTGTCATGCATGCATTCTGTTCCAGTAAAAAAAACTTGTTGGCTGACCTCGAAATAAGTGGTGGGCTGACTGACTGCAATGTGGTATGGTGGTGGAGGAATCAAATTTAGACGGGGATCATCCCAAGTTGTTGTTTTGGCCGGATGGTTTATAAAGTATCTAGAGAAAATGTAAACACATGACATTTTTATGTATAAAGTACACCTCTGAGCTCAAGGGAAAAAAATCATTCATTCATTCGACAATAGCATAAAATGACTGTAGAAGAGCGCTTGCACAAGTAATGCGAATTCGGTTATTACAATCGGAATGCTTAAATGCAGGCTACTGTTGAATTGAATTGTTGTAATTAAATTTACGCACGTGCTCAAAGACGAAGACTATACAAGCTAGTTCTAAAACCAGCTTAGCTTCAATTGAAGCTATACTCCAAGAAAAGTCAATACACATAAGTCATTAGCCGAAGTAATCATCTTAAAGAAGTGCCATACATATCTCCATTTGTTATCCTATTTAGTGTTTGTTTTGTGTAGTGCTTATGTAAATGGTAAATTAATATCAAAGTCAAAAGCAAAGTATTGTATTGTGCTAAGTTCTAAAATTGATTGGATTGACATGAAATATTACTTTCACCTCTACTTTTGAAGGAAAACAAGAGACAGTTGGGTTATTTGCTGTTTTCATAGAAATTGGAATACTCTACATTAATGCCATTAGTCTAATTGGATGCAGCGGATATAGACGCTGGCTTGAGATGATGGATTGACATGTCGGAGTTGATGTATCGAGTTTTTAACTGTGACGAACGTAAGTTATTACTTATATTCTTATAAACTTTTGTAATTTTACAAAACTGGCAACTGAAGTTCCATTGCGTTGTTTGAGTTCTTTTAATAGTCTTAAGCGGGTCTTATAGATCAAAGAAAATGTTTGTTTGTCTGTGTACTTTAGACTCACTTCGATTAATATACACAATATAGCTTACTTCTATAAGATATTTTATGTCTACTTATATCTGTTTCTGTTTGAATTGAATTTTATTTCGTTGCGTTTTATTTACAATATGATGGTTTAGGCTCTCAGTAATGTTTTTACTGCTGAAATCCCTAAAGGCAGATAATAAATGTCAAAGCTGAAACTTTCTAACCCAAACGCTCATATATTTATGACACTTGACATCTTTAGCAACGGCAAGGCAAGGCTAGATGGTGAAAGTCATTACTTTCAATTGGCAAACAACTTCATTGCCGATTGAAATTGCTTCATGAAATTTTGGACAGAGACAGCGATTGGCATTTGATAGGCAGCCGACACGCGCTTTTGAAACAATAAAATTGTGTTTCACTTTAGCATGTATTATGTGGGGTTTTAGATTGGTGGTTACTAGTCAGTCAGTTCAGTAGTACCTCACAGCTACGAAATAACCAACTGTCAACTATAAATTTTTGAGCATGACAGTACAGTCGTGACATTTCAAATGTTTCGTAGAGTACTTGAAGTATTTTGATTACACACTGTATATAAATTATGTTCAAGTGTAAACTTACAGTCGTCCTGTTTTCGGTTCTATTTTGCACTCCCAACCATTGGGTAATTGTCCGAGTCCAAAGGCTTCCATCATCGTGCCAGGTAGCACAACACCTTAATCTTACACTGCTTCTCAACTTCTGATTTATGTCACCCCACTGCAAACTGCTTACAGGCACGCTTAATTTAATTTTTGACGTGGTGAAAACTAATTTAGTCTTATTTGTAGCTATTTCGGTGATATTGCTATATTGCACATTGGAAAACTCACTTTTGACTTCACTTTAGTTGAAAGACTAATTCAGTTTTGTGATGTAATTGTCGTTACATTGATAACTTAGTTCATTACAAATACCCCCTTCATAATTAAATATCAGTTGTCAGTTTAATTTTGCAGGATTATTTGAAGCAGGCATGTCACAGTAATTTTTTGAATTAAAAAATAATTTTTTGAGCGACGCTGGCAGCAACCAAGTGTAAAAATGAATTAGGAATTTAAGCTGTCTTGTTGTAATGAACAAAATGAAATTTTCACGACACTGTTTTCACCACTCATAAAACTTTACATCACCTTACACTACCAAGCACAACCAAGTGAGATCTCATTCTCAACTAGTAGAACTTTCCAAAAAAAAATCGTGTTTAGCTCACCTTTCAAACCATCATCCACCGACACACTTTTGCTAATTAATTTTGACGAAGAAGAAGAGATAGGGTTTCGTGAATGTAATATAATACAGTTTATCATCATTAATAGCATTAGCGTTTACGTGTGACTGTGTGAGTAAGACGCTATGTAGCTCGTGAAATAAGTATAGTTGATAGTGTGAGAGCGTATAATAGCAGAATATGCGTGTCACTGATAACCTAGCAATAAATGGCGCTTGAAATTACACAGTGTACACAAGAGGAACAGGCAGATTATAATATGTAAAGGATGAAAGTTTATTCCGTTTATTTCCACTAAAGAAAAAGCAGGGAAAGCAACGAGGCTGAAAAAAACATAGTGAGGAGTATATATACTTAGCAGTCACCACCGTGTGTAATCTACTTTATTTTTGGTGATATACATAATAACGTATTAAAATGAGTTTTTCTTCTTACACACTGCCATAAAACAGTTATTTACTATTAGACTAGTATATAAACGTGACTGGAAAAATCTGTCTAGCAAGAATATTGTGTGTTAGCCAAGCACAACAGAAAGTAAATATGCGTACCTACCTATTCCCCAAATTACACGAACTACATAGAAGGACTGTATAAACTTATGAATGTAGGTATCTATTCTATCTATATAGACGAGAAAGTATTATAGTTTGTTATTAGCTATATGGTTATGTTGGGAAAAAAACCTACATTCCGAATCCATGACGTGTTCGGTTGATGTTAAAAACTGTGAAAGAAAGCTAGTTCCATTCTATTCTTGTCCACTTTTTACAGTGTGAGGCATATACATTTAGTCACATCATGATGAGGAACACAATGATAATGAAAAGTTTGTGCGGATAGGGAAAGTAAACTTTCGGTTGTAATCGGTGGCTAAGTCGAGGCCAGAATAGGGAAGCATTGCCATGCTAGTAAGCAGTTGTAGCACTGCATTGAATGGAAAACTCTTGAGCAAAGTTTCTGATGATTCATCCATAAGCGACTGTAGGATCAAAAAGAGAGAAAGAAGTAGGTACCATATATACTCATACTTCTCAAAAGCTCACACAGTTACAGTTTCCCCATACATTTGAGAGAGTCAAGTTGGTCCAAGTAAAAACTGCAAAAGAATGGAACGAGAAAGAAAACGGGAGGAAGGGGAATATTTTCTATTCATCCACTGCTGTTTGCTGTGGCAAGATGTGAATGTGCATGTGTATGCATGAGGTTGAGGTAAGTCCGTGAGCTGCTGGCAACTCACGATGTTTTGTATCAAGCAACCATGTGTATTCATATTCACATTCATATATCATAGCTTTCTCCTTTGAGCTTTCCTTTAACTGCCCTAATGTGACAGGATAGGGATATATAGATCAAACCGAGGACGATAGAAAAGGATAATCAAAGGCAAGCTACTTTTCTTTAGGGGAAGAACGTTTTTTACTGTATGGTAGTAATACGGACGACAATGCTGCTTGCTTGCATGCTTGCTTGCTTACTTGCTTACTACGAGTCCCTACCACACAAGCTTGTATTGTGTTACTAATGCTCTGTTGAGTAGGAGCTAGGAGAGTAAGCCTTATTTCTTTACTGGTTTTGGGTATGCTGATGCGATACAATGGCAATAGCATACCGTCAACCGTGCACCTATAAGCTAAGTTGCGAGTTCCCCTTTTCTTGCTAGTAAATATAAACCCCATCTGTTCTGTTTGTACATGTGCAGTGTGCAGGGAAGTGAAAGAGAGAAAAAAAAGAGTTTTTTACTTGCTTTAAGTTGATCGCGGTCTTTGCGGAATTGGGATTGTCTATTCCTGGTAAATATACATGACGTGACGTATTCCGTATCAGTTTCCGCTTCTCTGAATATCCTTGGATTCGTTCATACGTGGAGAAATTTTTATATTTGGTATTTACTTGGACAAATCATGCTTTACGTGATGGTAATGTTTAGATTCTTGGGGTTGCCATAAAGGATTTCCTTTCTTTGGAGAAATAAGGAAGGTTGAAAAAACATGGGAAAGTCATACGAACACAACACATTCCATCCCATCACAAATATGGTAAATATTGAAAAAGGCTTTCCATATTATTCTTTCTCCCTTTTCTTTTTCATTCCAATTAAGAGCTATAATATGTCATTTTAAGAAAACCATCATTGCATATTACCGTCACGAAAATATGGATAATTTTACGAGGACTTGAGTATAATTGTTGGTAGCGTTCATATACATACATAATATGCAATTTTTGAAACTGGATGGGTTCATTTTTTACACGTAAGTATGTATTCAAGTTGTCGAATAGCCTTTTAGGAGCGAAGGAATTGTTATTGCGAACAAGCTAAGGTCAAACCGAGCTTCCCAAGTTCCAGAGTGAAACCTTCGTACTTTTCCTCGGAAGCAACAACGTGAAAGGGCACCTGGTCGGAATTCCTTTCGTTGTACATCGCCCAGATTCGGTGTGAATTTGATGTGAGCCTCTTGTGTGAAAACCTCTTGGCAAACACGCAGCCAGATAGATGTTGTTGTTAACTTTGGAAAAAGAGAGTAGAAAAAGTTCTTCGTCTCAAAAAAGCCGTATAGTATATTCTTCTTGCTTTACAAGTTAGTTCATACACACACACTCTCACTCACTCGCTCTCACTCTGTTTTTTATGCAGACAGACACAACTGCTTCTACGTACATTTCATTCTTTTTTTCTCGGTTTGGATCTCGTATTTGTTTTGCTCACCATAACCAAACCAGCATCAAGCTGAAGCTCACACTGACAATCCATCCACGGTGTCTGTATATATAACGGCGGTACTTGAGCCACCTGCAGCAGTCGAATGAGTGTCGTGTTCCTGATTGTGAGTATTTTCCCTTGACTTTCATCCACATATGTATGTGGATGTGTGTGTGTGTTTCGGAGATTAAGTTGGGACTAAGGGTTTCTAATGAAAACATGTTAAGAGCATGTTTTTTTCGCTTCAAATTAACTATGGGAGAGAGTTTGTGTTTTTGTGGTAATCCGTTTAGTGACAATCATTGGTTCCTTTACAATCTTCTCGTATAACGTATATATTTTCTTCCTTATCATCACTAAAAAGAAAAAAAATATTTCACGATTTTTGTCTCAGCAATCCAGAGTTCAGTCCGTTTTTACTTAATGCCTGCATTTCGCTGTGGACAATATACGTAAGCCGAATTTTTTTTTCTTGCTATTATGATTATCATAGTATTATATAATGATGTAATGTAATGTACAAAACCGTGGCTGGAATCCATTAGTTGGTAGCTTGAGCATAGTGAAACTTTTCATATTTTATTCATAAATGGGATTGTAATGGAGTGACGAGAAACACAATGAAAGTTTGTCATCACAAAGAAATCATTTAAACAGACACGACATAGGCACACTCGTGCTCGATTCGATAGTTTACATTTTATAAGAGAAAGGCACATAAGTGAACAGTTACAAAGTTACGACAATGTCGGACTATAAATTTATAAACATTTTGGGATTTCCCTACTATTGTCAGTTTTTTTTGTCTTATCGAATATTGTGTTTTTGAAATGGAATTTTTAGCATTAAAAATATATAACAAAACAGAGCCATGTGTCAAATATTCTATGGTTTCGGCTCGTCTTCAAATTACTCAACACATTCTTATGCTACAAAATGTACATACACACACGCACACTGTTATGCTTGCTCTGCACATGTGGGATATGTAGGTAGCTGCATTATATTATCACCGTTGTTTTGCTGCTCGCATGTCACACGATGATGTACCAGTGCATGTATTTTTTAGGTTTGATATTGTGTCATTTTGAGTTCATAATTATTTGTTTGACTGAAAATAGTGAACATGTCAACATTTTGAATACTTATGTCACATTTATGCATGAATATTCATTCGTGGTGAAGTTTTTCCCCAATCAATATCAATATGAATGCTAAAAGGTTTGTAACCAGCATAAAGTATACAAAAAAATCCTCTAGTTTGAGAACTAAAGAACGTGGGGACTTGCTAGGAATTTGTTTTTATTGAGATTTTCCAATTTCTGGAAGGAAATCCTTCACATGATGAAGCCAAGAAATAGTGGTGAGAATCGTTTCAGTAAATATAAAGATCGAAGAATAAAGATATTATATAAATATGTGATATGAAATAAGAGCTGATATATGACTTGAAAGCTGTTTCAGACATTCAGACATAGAATTAGAATAGTATAATAACACTGGCAAAGGAGAAAGTAGTTTCTTTAATAATACCAACATGAAAAAAGACTAGCGTATTATTAGTAGAGCTGTGTGTCCTTTTTGCTATGCACATTATGGAGCAAAAAAGCAAAACGTTGTGACAAGCTATAAACACACACACACACACTTTATATATGTATTTACATTCATACATGTTTGCATTGCGTAATGTAATAGCTCAGGATAATATTACATTTTGCTGAATCTACACCGGTACCGCAATAACCATAAGCGCTGACTGGATTCTGTATGCAATGAACTAAAACTAAGTATGCAAGTGACTTGTTATTTGGCAACAAACAAGGCAGGGTAAAAGCTTCATCGAAAAAAATACTCGAGGCATTTCCTTTATATTGAGAGCTTACATTTATTCATAAAATGAGTTTGACATGTGAATTTTTAAGTTTTGCATAAAAAAATGCCAACTGGATAACTTTTTCCCCTTTCTTTTTCCCCAGTCAGCAGTTTTCTAGTTATGCATGTATGCACCAAAATATATGTATATATATGAAGAGCTAACCGTGTGAGTTATAAACTGGTTGGAAATCATTTTGGCTTTGCTACAACTGTAAGACTTGTCTAAATGTTTTACAATGCTACGTCAAGAATGTAAAAAACGAGCAGCGCTCTTTTTTATTTCTATGTATAGGTATGTAAAAGTATATGATTTGGCGAAAGGTTGAGAGTTTTTGCTTTAGATTTTTTTTTGGGTTCGTGCATCTGAACCGTTTTAACAATTTCAGTGAGAATGCCTCCTCCTATAATGTTTAGTTATTTAATGGTAACACGCTCCTCCATTTTTGGTGTCCCTGTTTTTTTTCTTTGTGCTTTTCTTACCCGTATCTTTCACTCCACTACTTTCCTTTGCTAAATGTGAATTTTTTTGGTGTGTTCCGTGCAGTTTCATTTTCATTGTAGTGATGTGAAACAAATATTTGTATGTGAATTTTGATACTGATACTATCACCAGGATCCATGGTCGTAGGGAAAAATGTGCCGGTAAAAAAGTTGTAGAGCACAGGATTCATGGCATAATGTTCTGTTATGGGAAACATCAGCAGTAGTGGTAGGACTTTCAGTGAGAAAAAATAGAATGGAGAAATGAACAAGGAGATAGTGAGCCAGGCTGGATGGTGGTATCATCATGGTATTACTCACTCTACTTACTGGTTCTACTTACTCTTTCTTCTTTCCCAGAAGATGTGTATATTATCAGGTTGGGCTATGGGCATTCACAAATATACCTTTTGTGTACATACAAAAAAAACCCTTAGGAATATATATATATATATATATATACTACATCACATAACGTATTTCACATTTTTTTTCTTAGCTGGTATAATAACATTGTTATTTGTTTCATCGCATCGGTTCACTCACCCAAACAGCACGGCATTTGTTACACTATGAAATGTGGCTGTTGTTCCCGACATAATATATAGTTTATCTCTTGTTCACGTTCCAAATAGATGTGAATCTTGTGAGAAAAACGAAGGATTCAAAAAAGGCACTACTACGGCACATTATTATATATAGTCCGTGTGTGTATTGTTGCTGAATGGGTACCCCCAAGAAGATGGCTATATGAATGGCATTGGATGTATGTATTTATGTATGTCTATGTGCAAAACTGAAACCCGTTGTGTTCTTGTTGTCTTTCCTCCAAGGCTTGAAATTGGGCTCAGCTCAACAGTAGCTCTGTACTATATATTGCTAGCCGCATTACACAAGTGTTCAGCTGGAGAAAGTGGGAATAAAAGAGAAAAGTTCAAGGCGAAAGGGCTCCTCTCTTTCTCTCTCTCTCTCACTCGTTCTCTCTCTAGTGTCATTCATTACTCTTTAAAAAGTATGAGTGCGAGAGGAAAAGGGCATTAACAGACAGGCGAAACAAGGAGTAATTTTTTCTCTTTTTTCCCCTTTTTCATGTAACGACGCACTTGTGCACAGTACACAAGAATGGTACATAATATGTGCATGGGATAGTGGATGTTCATCCATTTTTTTCCTCTCTATATCCGTTCTCTCTCCTCTCTGGACTCTCTCGTCCTCATGTGTTTAACCGTTGTTGTGAAATTGTATCCTTTTGTCCTGGGTTCCTGTTATTTTGCTATTTATTCACTCGCCCCATGTGCCTTCTCCTCCTACAGTAAGCCATTCTTCAATATTATCTTCGTAAATATAAACTAGTTTGTATATTTTATCATCAGGGTAGTAGTAGCACTGTGCCCAACGAGCACGTTCCTAGTTGGCTTTGTATTCAGGTTAAAACTGTGGAGGACATAGGAATATACATAACGCAAACTATAGCTTTTATGGATGGCCTGCACAATGGTAATAATAATGAATGAATAGCTATACACTGAAATGCATAATAAAGCGCACAATGGCGTGGTACTCGGCTTCTTGTTGTAGTATGCATTCATCTCTTTGTTCTGGGGGACTTTCTCCGATTTCATTTGCGGATAGAATAACATGGACTCTCTGGATGATATGTCGTCTGTTCCACATGAACAGTGTTGCCACATGATATATTGCTGCAGGTAGTGTTTCATTGGAAGTCATGTCTACCCATAGCTAGTAGCGTTTTGGGCTTTTGAAACAATAAAAATTACCAAGTTGTTCCGTTGGTTTGTTAGTGTATATTTCTCGTGTTTGCACAACCAATGCGATATCTGGAACGAAAGGATTTCCGTGCTTTTCTTGCTAATTTAAAAATTACTCAAGTCCGCTGACTTATGAGACCACTGATTGTGATTACCTGCAACATGAGAAAGATTCCAGTTTATAAGAGTATAATGTTCATCCTAAGTATTATTATTTTTATTCGAACAAAAGATACTGTTTCTACACATATTTCTCATTACTGGCTGCAATAAAAATTGATTGAAATACCTTATTTGTAACGGGTTTAAGGCATGATGATGAGCACACTTTTGCACACTGCAGACAGACGAGTTTAATATATCATTAGCTGGACCCAGCAAAGCATATTAGGCTTTGATCCACGCAAATAATTTTTCTCTTGTGTAAACCTTTATTTCAGTAGACAGTAGTTTATTAAGGATGGAATTTCATATTTTGGTTAGATCCGTAATGCAGCATTTTCCCCATGACTAGAGAAAAAAAGTGCAATGGAAAGAGTTTCCTAATCCAAAAACAGCAGCATATTATATTTATTATGCTGTAGTATCAGCGGTCAGTAATTGAACCGTGACTCTTGTGGAATTACTTGGGTGTAATATGCATACAAAGTCAATTTGCTGGGGAGCTTATCCTGAAATATCATTTTGTATTATATTTATTACAACCCTAATGGAGAAAGAAGCGACAGTAAACTTTCACCAGGAACCTGGTCTAACTTGTTTCTACCCCCATAGAAAAGTCAGGAATGAGACAGAGTTCTATCTGAAAGTCGTTTGCCATCATCGCATATATGTACATCCCATATTAGAGTTGAGATGATTCACAAAAGGAAGTGAGACGGAGAGAGTGGAACAAATTTCAGTTCTTCCTCGGAAAGCATCCTTCTGAGAGTGCATGTTACTCAAGTTTTCTCTTTCTATATAGGAGGCTTTACTACTACTACGGCCACACTCCTCATTCGTTCGCTTTCCGGTGAAATGGGAAAGATAGATAATCTTGGGATTTATACACATCTGGCGAGCTAGTTACTCCGACTCGAATGTTAGAACTACCAACTACCCCTGTCTTATTACTCATAGATGCTCACCTTTGTGGAATCAAGTCGTCCTTTTATAGAACTACTAGGCATAACTAGGGAATGCTACTTACGACTTTCATGGTTGCTACTTGAGAGAGAGAGAAAGTGGCTGAAGAAGAAAGTCAAACTAGTCTATCATCGACTAAAATAGGTAAGCGGCAAGTGGTAATAACAGCTATAGTAGAGGAGAGAGAGGTAATATATAGAGTAGAGTAGCATTCAGTTAGGTTCGCCAAACGAGAATCCTTCAGTAAACAGGAGGAGTGAGGAAACTTATTAGAACAACCAGACCACACGACAGAGACATGTTGTGAACAGTGAGGGAACAAATACACACCAAAAAAACCTGTGTACATTTCGTATGAGCGTAACTTACGTATGAACGTCTTGCGTTGGGTTTAGGTGAAAGTTAAGTAGAGAGAGAGAGTAGCGATATAGAAGCCGTGTGTGTGCTATTCAAGGAATGGAAAAACGAATGAAAAGTACTCAGTCACTCGCCAATCTCCAAGAGAAGCTCATAGTTCAGTTTAGTTCGGTGCCACAGACAAGTGCAAGTGTGTGTGTGTGTGTATACACAGTCATAGGTAGGAAAAAAGTACAAGAATATAACATAAAATGCAATTCAGTCAACGAAAAAGGAGCCACAGGGAAGTTTGTCTAGAAAAATACTACGACTTGATATTTTAGTTTGCTGTACGGTACGTGTTCCCTCTTTTTTTTCTCTCTCTCTCTCACTCTTTCAGACAAAAATGAAATCAACTGCTTTTTCTTCACTCCTTCACTTCAGGTTTTCTTCTTTGGCTTGCATTACTGGTTTTTTCCTTCCTCAATCGTTTCTCTGATGCTGCTGTCGCATGTCTTGGTTGGTTGGCAGGATAGCTGTCGGACAAGTCAACTTATGTGTGTGTTGTTATATAAAATATATGTTTGCATGTGGCTATTATTGTATATACACAAAGTACGGAACTAGATTTTTTATTTCTATACAATGTAATTTTATGGCTGTTCAGAGCTCCTACACGTATATATGTATTATGGAGTAGTGGATAGAGTATAGTCGGCTTTATTCTTGGATTGTGTACTCACTGCATGTTTATTTTATTATATTTTACATACCTACTTTCCTCTTGCTAAAAGAGAAGAATGAAAATGAAAGCCAAAGCAAAGAGAAAAATCTTGGAACATGAAGAAAATAAAGAGTTAACTCAATTGAAGTAACAATTAAGTGTCGCAACTCCAAAGAAAAAGTTCTCTGTATTATTTTTTTTATAGAAAAAAGGGTTCATATGTTCCTTCAAGTACGTAATCGGAAAGAAAAATACATGTTGGATTGGTGGCACTGAACTGATTAGTGCTAAGAAAATAAAAATGTTTTCATTCGATCCCTCATTGAATCCAGCCAGGGATAAATGTGAAGCCTGTCTGACTGTAAGCCCATTGAAACTGATAATCGTGATAGAATAAAAAGATTCATTTTCCATATGAGTATAGCCGTAGGGTTGTATTGTCATATAATATTTCTGAGGCTGAGATGAGGGTCTTCTTTACATGAAGATGAAATCATCTTTCGATATCCAGGGAAATGTCATGTCACATGTACGTATAGCATAGCGACTTGCAAGTTTTTTTTTCCACTCTTGTCTTGCGACGTGCACTCATACGGAATCGAGTCTTTTTGGGAAATATCTCTGTCTATACTTTTCTTTTCTCAAGATTCATATCCGTGTAGTAGCTGTCATTGAAAATGTGTGTCATTTTGCAATAACTATCTAGAGTTGGTGGAAGGGGGATTTGCAGCTTGTTACCTACTTGCTCAATGTTCTGTCCAACTGACAAGACTAAAAATATTGCTGGAGGGAAACCAGTGACAGCTATAGGCTCCTTCTGATTACATCCCATCACTATTCTACAAGTAACTGGCAACAGGGTGATGATTATGATATGATGGGGGTAGGTAGAAGGTATGGTAGGTAGTAATAAGAGAGTATGGGTATATACGGATGAAATGAGAAAGTCTTGTATATAAAACTATATATTACGTTTGTGCGTCTCTCTGCCTCGCCGACGTACTATATAGTTTGAGACAAACTTTCCTTATGTATCTCTACTTTGTTCATATATAAAAGCTGTCATCTTGCCACTTTGCCTCCTCATCATTGAGTATAACTTTATTCTGGAAAAGAGATAATATCCTGTGGTTCAGCTCATCGCATCTCATCTCATCTCCTCTTGTTAGGAGATCATAGAAGTATCTTGCTTCAAGATTGACTTACTTTTTGAAGTGAAATCTTGCCACTGCTCCAACGCATTACGTTATTTTTTTCCTTGTGTGAAGCCTCTGATACTCATCTTCCCCTTTTTCTTGCATATGTTTGCATGAACGTTTTCTCTTTTTACTTTCTCCTTTTCCTGTCACTTTTGTTTAGTTCCACAACAGACGTACGTACATAAAAATTCTCTTTTTTCTCTTTGCGTTCTTCATCTCCCATTTTCCTCATCCATACGTAATACGTAAGTGTATTACCATTTGGTATTCAAGGAATAGCTTGTCCTTGTCCACATTATATAGTAGTACATAGGACATCATTTGGTTGAAAGTTTACGTGCATATAGTATTAAAAGTATATTACTTCACTACACTGTCTGCCAAGTCGAGTTGCACATTCTTCTTTATTTTTTTGTGTTAAAACCCTGAACTATTTGGAGAAAACACTTGCTAGTAAAGTAACGTTACATGCTGTACTTGCCAACAGCCAACCTGGTATTTTTCTCGTAATTTCTTTTTTAATCTTAATCTTCCATCCGCCTTCTTTTGCGCCCAACAAACTTTTTATGTGCATGTGTATCTCTCAAGAAACTCACGCCAGAAAAGCGAGTCAGCGTGTTCATCGTTTTTATCTCTGGATCCTTTTGTCTGTTTTTTGCCAACAGAGCGCTGGAAGGCATAAAGGAAACGAAGATATAACCTGAAAAGCGTATGTATGAGCGAGGAGAGCGAGTCACCAGCTCATCTGTCGTTACTTTTTTTTCGCCGTGAAAAAAAGAGAGGAGTTCATCGGCTATATACAAGGGGAAAAGAAGCTATGACTGCTATTAGATATTACGATTACTAACTTTGTGATGATACTTAAGTGATGCTGGAAAAGGAGAAGGAAGGAAATAAGTGAAACTGAGCAAGTACAAAGATAAAAGCCGAGAGAGAGAGAGAGAAAAGCTACAGCTCTTGCACGTTCCTATCATCCCCTCTACACTTCTTCCCACTGTTAAAATATAAAGAGCAAACGGTATGAAGTGCCGGAGATGTTGGAAAGTCAGGTTTTTTGAAGAGTTACTCGGAGATCGCCATTCGTGCCAGCAAAAGGAACAAAGAAAAAAGAGGAAGATAGAGACGTGAACGCCAGAGAAATTCTACGAGAGGAAGGATATAGGGAAACTGGAGTAAGTAGGATAAGGAGGAGAAAAGGCATTTAAATCGGGTGAAAGTGAACCAAGAAGATTGAAAAAGGGAAGGTAAAATTGAAAACGTTCGTGTCTTTACATTCATACTGACATTCTCTTACGCCTGTCTTCATGTAGTCATCGGACTCATCTCATCGTCGTCATTTTGCCTTCACCCTCGAGAAATTGGTCCCGAAGTGGTAATACACTTTGTTATATTAACCCACTGGTGGTGACAGAACCAAGAACAGGGGAAAAAGTACAAGAACCTTCCGAGAAGAAGAACATGTACAGTCCAAATATACATACAGTTTTACAAGACATTATTATACTTGTATATGATGAAGCATGACCCTATATTATATTCTATCCTTGTTACTTTATATATACAGAATTCTAACTGTGTTCATTTCACATTTGGTTTTTTACAGTAATTTCTTCTACAACGACGTTGACGGAAGTATGAAGGAAATGCTTCCTTCGTCATCCATTTACTAAAGTAAGTGAACCAAATGCGATTTTTCCTAGTTTTCTTTCCCTGACATTTCATAGGTCCCTCATATTTTTTCATTTTGTAATGATATTACACTGTCGAAATTGATATTCCTTGTTGCACAGTGGAATTACACTTACATGACCGTTTAGTGTAGCTGGGAAAATTGTTGTAAATTGTTATTTGAGTCCTTTTTTTCTCTACAACTTTTCTTCTTCAACGAGATTCCTTCACGACCTAGATACATGCATGCGTATAGCATGACATGGCATATGTATATGGCATTGTGTAGCCACCATGTGTAGTTAGACCATATTATAGTACTTTCCTTGCAGCAATATCAACATCAACCTAAAAATTTTATGATTTTGCAGTTTTTTTTCTTCAGATCAAATCACGTAAAACATATCAGAGAAAAAACCTGAAAAGGCAGTTTCAGCAGGAGGGATGAGGACGGTGATGTGGTCAAAATGGGCGTCAAACTTCGTTCTTTTGGCTGTAATGGCCATTATCGTACTAATGGTATACTGGCAGCATAAGCTACTCAGTTTAGAAGAGCAGCAAAAGTCTATTGGTAAGTTTTGAACCCTTTTTTTCTTTACTTTTACCTATACATACTTTTAGGTGCGTCCGTTTGTACATATACGTCATATACATATACTACGACGATTATATATTAAATTCATTATATTGGAGGTGGACTTTAGGTGTTCATATTAACACCGAATCACTATTATGAGGGAAAAAACCTTAGTTAGAGTTTTGTTCTGTGAATCAAAAACGAAAGCACATATACATAAATAAAAAATATATATGTATATATTGCTGACGTGAATTCAAAACGTACGATATATGGGAAACGGAAAGAAAGAGCAGTGCTACCGACCGGAATTCACCACTAAATATGCTGGCAACTTTATTGTTAGCCATTAAAGCTCTTTGGCTCGTTGTGTGAAAGCTCATAAAGCTAACAAGAGAAAATATACCATTGTGTTTGGTATGGTCAATATCATTGGAGTCTGAAAGGTAGTAGGGCAGAGGCAGAGGGACCATTCTACGTATGACTTAAAAAACTACCCATACATATTACTACATAGTTATAACTGATAGTGCAGCTGCTGCACCTTGACTTTAGGTACTGCTGACTGTGGTTGTGATCATAAAGAAAATAGTTGAGCGCAACATTCTTGTTGAATACACACACGTTTTGAAACAAGTTTGGGCCCCGCTTCATAAAACTTGTTCATCTTAAAGAATTTTATACCCATTTCATCCATCATGTTTTGTTTCTACTTTTTTGTGTAACTCAGAATGATATATAAATTGGTCGGGAGAAAGTTTCGCTGCGCATTGTTATTTTAGAGAGACCACATAAAGAAGTAAAAACTTCTTTTGACGAAGACACAAGTACATGTAGATACGCTAACGAAGTTTGCCTCATTTACGTTTTTAGAGTAGTAACTGGTGATGAGGACGTCCTGCTGCGTAATAAATTGTCGAGGTGGTCGACAGAAAAATTGTACAAGTGAGATATGCCCTTCCTCCATCCGCTCAAGTCAGTTGCTTATAAGTTCATTAAATTGAAATCATTGCAGGGCTTAGCAATTCTTTCAAACTTTGAAGTTTTACTCTTTTCTAGTAGAATATATATAAGAGTATAGGGGTAGTCAACTCAAAAGAATAGGAAAAAATTCATCATTTCATGGAACCATGAGATTTCCCATTTTTAGCTAAAATATCAAAAGAGAAAGTTTATGCTGTTAGCAGATAATAAAACTGACAAAATACAGGAGTTTGCATTGTTGAGAAAAATAACAATCTACAGGAAAGAAAGTTCCTTTCAACGCATTTCTCCCTCCCATTTTTTGGTTATACCTCCCGATCCGATATATAATATGCTCAATTTATGTATGAGCAGATAATTTTCCTGTTCATCTCACATTCCACCTGTAATGTCACACAGTATGATGATTTTAGTGGAAGAACAAGCTTTTCATTTTAACCGTACAGAAAATTCATTATACAAACATGAATAATCTCTCTTGAGTCAAGTTGGCTTACGGTTTCATCATCATCAGATATATATAGGCTGGCATATTCGTCGTAGATCATGAACGACAAGTGAAATTGCACATTATGGTTTCTGGCTAGATTACTAACGATATGCGCAGGAAATGCTGTGACATTTCGACAGATATACCCCACATAATTTAACGCTCCTCTTACTTTACTCCCAACACTTTCTGTTTCCAAAAGACACGACCACAAGAGGAACATTTGGTTGTAAGTTGCAAAGCTTTTGGGGCCAACAATTCCAACTTTTCAACGTGCCCTTTTTTTATCTGAAACCCGAAACCATGCTAATCCAAGACACTGGATCAGCCAAACCAACCTCCAAACTTAATACTTTTTGGAAAATACAATTTTCATGAGTGTGTGTGATTGCTATTCGTTTTAAACCCTTCAAACTTTCATTTTCTTCAGGGGTTTCCTGACTCACTTATATAATGCATTTTACATTTGCATGGGCTTATTCATATTTAAGGCACACCATGAAACCATACACTGATAGGTTTAGAAACATCCATGGAATGAAAAGTAGTGGATAAGCCATATACCTTCCTACGCATACCTCGGTTTTCAACTGGTTTCCATTCAGAACCGTCAGTATGTACGTCGTATAAAAGCAACTTTAGATACATTTATGTTTGATTATACACACTTCACGGTGTGATGAATCCAACGACTTTGTATATCTTCTAGCATCAGCTCATGTTTCCCCATATGGCATCCCAACCTACTACTCCAGGCTTGCATTTCATACACTCTGACTTATTGTTAGTTTCGTTTGGTGAACATAAGACCCCCGTTTCTAGTCTCAGCCCCTAGCGTAAGCTTTATTTTTTTTGTGGTGTTCCAACGGGAGTAATCCATGAAATTGTGTATATGCCAGCCGCCAAAGCAAACGCTTATGAATCATTTTGAAATTCGCTAGAAAATGGAGATTTAGATTTCTTAGATAACTGACGGGAATTAAAATTTGTTTGTATAGTGGATAGATCATTCAAAGCTATTTTAGCGTAATGTGCAACAAAATCGCTGAATTGTGTAGAGGTAAAGCGAGCCTGAATAGCCATGCGGGTGATCCAATTCTATAGAAATTTTTAAGCCGAACAATCTGGGTGCCGTGTGTGTGGCTGAGCCAGCTTTATATTTATTAAGCACATGTAATGCCTTCTATGCAGTTATTGTCCACTCCAATGGCTTGTGTTAGCTACACACTAGTATTCCTATACTGTAAAGGAAACTAGTAGTCCGGCACATTATAGTCAATAGTTCAAATTCAGCGTGTTGCAAGAGTAATACTCTTTGAACCGTTAAGAACGGCCGTTTCGGATCAATGATTGTACATTTTGTCCATGCTGTGCTGTGCATATATTCACATATATTATTACTTCTTCTCCCATAAAAACAGACAGTAGTTCTTTTTATCCGGAAATAAATGCTACTACTAAGCTCACAGGAAAAAAAGTACAAATGGGAGGTTATTTGTTATTTCACTCATTATATAAAAATTGTTTAGCTCTTTCATCCTATATACTTACGAAATACATTTCTTTTACAGTGTCTAATGATGTGATTTAGCTATATGGAGCAGGATCGATGCTTAAAAAGCAACAAATCTGTCACCTGTATTAACTTCTTCTTGTAGTAGCTCGCTAATGAGCAGCTAACAACAATAATATATGCAGTAGTGCTTGCTTCGTAGTTGGTTCCCATTGTCAAAAAAGCTGTATCGACAAGTATATTTTTACAAAGGCGTTTGGAAGTTTTCTAGTCTTCCTGCTTACTTTACGATATTTTGTGTAGAGCCCATTTTTATGCGTGACTAAACACAAGCATATATAGCTTTTTAAAGTTTAGTGAACATAAAAAATCCTGTCAAGCTAAGCATTCCTTTTGTAACTAGAGAAATTTTCGTTCCTCATTCATCCGATAGTGATAGTGTAAGTCTATTGATCTGCAATAAAGTAAATATCAGCTTATCCTCCCTCTGCAACTTTCTCTTACTCTCGCTCTACTTTATATACTAAAAGTATTTGAAAGAAAGAAAGCGAATGCCACAGCGTCCATGATACTATGTACATATTTCTCTTCTCACACTTTTTTTTGGTGTGCCTGAGACAAATTCTTCGAATTTCATCTTATCACTCTTGAAGCTATTGGTAATCTGCAGATATTTGTAGCGTCATGCATATAAAGTAAAAAATGTAATGTGTAGACGCTGTGATTTTGTTAGCTAGCTTATGTGTTCTTTTGCACGCTCCACCACTTCTCTCCGTGTAGTTAGGCTTAGCTCTTTTTGTAGAAAAGGTGGGAGGACATTTCCTAACATGCGAACTACTTACGTGGAATGAGCACGCAAAAAAAAGTGGAAACTTACATTGGGCCATAGTCTTCACAAATTTTTAGGAGAAAACGAAAGTCGCAAAGGTAAATGCAATATACGAGGAAAAAATGAAGCTTCTTTTCTCTCTCTCTCTCTCTCTCTTTTTCTCTATCCCTCGGAGCTGCAAGAGCCTATTGCTGGTCCTATGCCTATCCTGCCACCAATAACCAGTAGCAAACTTCGCTTTTCTATATTTTTTCTCACTAATATCAAGGGACATCATCAACACAGAGAGAGAGAGGGAGAAAACGAAGAAAGTAAAAGGAAAGGTGTGCATTCACTCATGGATCAACTCGATCAATAACTTTCCAAAGGCAATCTTTTATACTTACCATTACTACTGATATGAACCAAACTTTTAGTGTACAAACGAAAAAAAGAGAGAAAAACTAACTCTCTACGAGTTGACTGCTTTCTCTTTTTCCTCCGTTTGCACTTACTATTATTTTCTTTCTATCTAGCTTGACGCATTTTTTTCTCTGTCTATGAGGGGGATTAACTATGATATGTATGTATATGTGGGTGTTCATAAAAGTCATACAGAGTGTTCATCAGTATTATGAGAGTCACCTCGTCACACGGGCCACATGGTTGGTAGTATTGGTATTGGTATAGTATATAACATAATAATACTACGAAGCTACAATTTGGGTTCTATGTGTTAAAGATTTTTTTTTGGCAACCACAGTATTACACACACATACCAAAGATTCGTTCCAGAAATGTTTATAGGTAGTTGGTTGTAGTCACCCATATCTTACTGTGTGTGTACAGAGCCTTCCAAGTTGAACGTGTTTTTTGCTTTTGTCACTACCATTGTCGTTTTTTGTTACTTCTCATGCCAAGAAAGAAAAAAGGGAAAAAAGACCTCCTGGTGAACCTGTGACATGAATAAAGAAAATATAGGTATCACACTTGATGTAAAAGTCTTGGGTCGCTCCTATATAGTCCCTCTGTGTAGGATGATACAATATACAATACGGAAATGTGGGGGTATGTTGAGGCACTATATGAATGAGAATCTCAACCATTGTTTACAGTATTACTTTTGTAATGTACATCCTGTCATTGCTTATTTTATTCGATACCTTATGCACATTTGCACACACACACACACATCTTGTAGACATCATGAACAAATATTACTCACACAATAGCTAGTTTACTTGAGGGAAGGGGTGAGAGCCAAAGTGGAGTTAAAGTTTATATGGGTTTGTTGTTGGGGAACCTTCTGCACATACATAAGCAAGGTCGGTATATCGCTATACTAATCTTAAATTCACTTCATGAATGATATTCATCGAAAGTAATGGAAATGAAAGAAAATCTTGCAGAGCTCCATACTCCATATCTTTTGAAACCTGAAAGCAGGAGAGGAGAGTGACTATAAAATTTGAAAGTACCTTGAGAGAAAAAAACAACAAATAAATAGGGTAATAAATATGCAGGTTTATAAACCTAATACAAAAGTGTTTGCATGTGGAAGTGGTATAGATATATAAGAGGCAGTATTTGTGTGAAGGTATTGAAAGGAAGATTAAAAATAATCAGATGATAGGAAAGGAAAATAGGATTTCCACCTTAGCTTTTAGTGACGGTGCGAAACTTGCCTCCTACATATCAGTCAGTAAACTAAAGAGTAACAGTATTTTTCGCCTTACCTTTTATTTTCTTGAATGCGAAGGTGAATATTTTACGACTTCCTGAAAAAAAAATTCTCATCTTTATCATTTCCATGTCATGGGGGCTGCTACTGTTTTCTTTTCTTAAAGCGAAATATATATATATATATAAAATAGATGAGGCACACAATATGTAATATTTATGGTTCATCTTGTCCCTTATTTTTCTTTAAGCATTGACTGCAGAGAGAGCACTTGCCTTTACCCTTTGGAGACAGGAGCTTTCTCCACAGGAGGGGTAAAGATTCTTCTTGATTTTGTTGAAGAAAAAAAAAAGATTGTTAGACTAGCATTTTCGTTCATTTCTTCCCATATATAGTGTGTGTATGTGTGCACTGTGCATGGATGTAGCAGTACCACTTCCAACATCACCGCTATTACCACAGTTCACTGTTGTGATGGATGAGAAAGGCCTGATCTGATTTTTTAGAGCTCTATATTCTCTCAGATAATACGTGACTCTCGCTTAGAGCATCTGTATTCCAAGCATAAATTACCATCACATCTTGTTGCTTGACTTATCTCACTTTCTCTCCATTTCATACATGTACACATCACACTTTTCCTTCAAGAAACTCTGTACACAATGGTTCCTTCACTTCTTGTATTCTGAGAATGAAGCTAATGTGATAGGTTCACGTCTGCATGTGTGTATGCATGTCTCTGCTGTACAGTATCAGTAGCATCATCATCATCATCACAATTTCAGGGAGGTCGGATATGGGATGCAGGATAGGATAGATGATCATATGGTGATGATGATGATGATGATGAAGCACAAATAGGGCTATTTGAAAAGCGCACTTGTAGGCATGATTGAGGAATAGCGGTAGCTCCTATCCATGAACGTCTGCAACAAAAATAACAAAACCCGTCTGCATATTTCTTAGATTCGAAACCTTGCACTAACTTATTGCAACTTCATGCGACTTTCATTTCCAACTTCACCTCATCCATATGCATTATTTCTCACTTCTGTCCCATTAGGCACAAAGTCGCATTCTCGTATACGGAGGAGAGAGTACGTGTAGATTTATCGAGGCAGAATCTGTATGATGTAGTAATTTAGAAGGGAGAAAGTATGCAGCAGTGATTGAGGTTGAGCCTCGTTTTTACAAACCCATTTCTGGTGATCAAAATGAAATTGCAACATTGGCTTCGTTTTCTCTTAAGGAATATCATTGGGCGATCAGCCAGTGAGAGAGAAGGTACAAAATTCGATGTAAAAAAAGTGGGAAGAAACTAAAAATCTAGCGTAGAACCTTGTTACCACATATGTATCTGCTTGACATTAAGCATGTACTGAACAATACTTACAAAAAAAGTTACAAGGTAACTTGCAAGAGCATGCAGTTACTTCAGCTGCAAACTCTCTGCTAAGGATAGTAGTATATTGAATCGTTATTTGAGCCAAGGAAAGAAGCTAAAACCTAGCACTGATAATCCTAAGATATTGGATGTAAAATAGAAAGCATTTGTGTTTTCCGTAGGCATTATACCATGAATAATGTAACAGAAATCGTTTAGATTGTAGTGGAAGGGAAAATGCATGGATGATCATACGTACCACGTTACACTTTACGTGCAAACGTATCATAGTGAATTTTATACGTATGCATTCAATGATACGTGGGGCGCTTATCTAACAACGCGCAACGTACAGTATTATGGAGATAAAAAGTATATGTATACTTGCCTTATTTACGTTTGTGTGATTTCTCTCTAAATATTGATATTGGATTAGCTCTTAAAAACATAATATACTCGTTCTATTTTCTCCTTCTATACTACTCTCTCACAATTACGGCGTACTCTCACTTTTCTGTCAACTCACACATACTTGCTCAACCAATCGAAATTATGCATGAAAGGAACTTTCCGGATTTGGAGAGCAACAGAGGATAAAAATCTGAAAGTTGATAACTTATGGTTCTTTTTCGAATGCTTAATTTAATGCAATAAAGGAAGATGCAAATTGAGTGGAAAGTTTTGTGAAAGGATATGGTACAGCAATTAAGACTAATTAGTTACTTTACAATAATGGCGTTTCTTTGGCTGTGATTTTCAGAAATAGTAAATATAGTCTTTAATAAGGTTTTTTGACCAAGTAAAACATGTGCAGTTTTCCTAATATTTTCCATGTGCTATGCTATATTATATAAAGGGAAGCACTAAATCTAATATTTTGAAGTCTCGTTTCACCCCGCAGTTGCATATTGGTCTACTATAGGTTTTGTAGACTTATTTTAGTGGTATATTACGACATTTGACATATCAAAAGCTATGTAGTCTCACATTTGAATGTTCTGAATAGAACTAAATTATACGTTTCCAGTCACCAGCCAATTTTCTCTGCTGAAATGCTTTGTTACTCGTTTGTTCAACAGTTTACCCAACATCGTTGTCAACTTTTAATCGATATTTGTGTGTTGTTTGTTCACATCATATGTATAGCAAACCCAGATGTATATGATATCATTTGATCGATCGATTTAAAAACTCAAACTGAGTGATTTATAAATATATTAAGCGATTAATTAATGACATTATGAGTCGTGCTGAGCATCCACATGACTAGAATTTTATCTCACCCTCATCCAACAATATATATCTATGCGTGGGGTATTCACGACTAGCTTTTTATATAGAAATGTCGACGTGATGATTTATCTCAAGCTGTCTTTCTGCAGTAGTCGAAACGAAATTTTACATTCATTCAGTAGTCAGTTTCAAGTGAATACTGGAAAGAAAAGAGTATGTGAGATCAATGCAGGTAAACCCAACTTCAGCAACGCAAGCACGTACATAGGAGAGGCCAAGGAATAAGTTGAATGTAGTCAGACTTTCGGATGCTTGCTTTGGGGCAAATCAAATTGGCATTGTAACTGAACATAGTTACACAGATAAAGTAGAAAATGAGCCAAGTAGAACATGTGGTTAAGCTCATTATTTTACTTCCGCAACTTTCCTCATGTGACATTTCTAAGAAAACTGCCAACAAACAGTTTACGAACTCTTCTTTACTTTCGTTAAATTACTTTCTCTAAATGTATATTGGCTCCCATTGTAAGATTCAAGTCAACGTCACCCTACTACTTGAGTTTTCGTCTTAAGAGGGTATATGCGCACAAGAAATGATCCTTGACCTGACTTGTGAAAACTTCCTACTTGAACTTATTTACACACATGAGCGGAAATCAAAAGCTTTATGTGACTACTTTTTGTATTGTTCGACTACTAG
This sequence comes from Orchesella flavescens, assembly GCA_964034955.1. NCBI lineage: Eukaryota > Metazoa > Arthropoda > Collembola > Entomobryomorpha > Orchesellidae > Orchesella > Orchesella flavescens. The sequence continues at coordinate 21,034,823 of OZ035955.1, forward strand.
TGGCTACAAATGTAGTTTGGCTAATGCCAAGTTTTTTTTTGTTATTTTCGTTGGGGATAAGGGATATACACACATATACATACTTGTATGACCTCAACATGAAGTATATTTTTGAGCTCTTTCTCTTCGCCTCAAACTAATAAGCTGCACTGTACTGTGTAAATATCTGTTATAAAAGACAAGAAAAACTGCCTGAGGAAACTTGTCCCAAGTTCTTTAATGTAATTTGGCTTTCTTTCGCTGGGTGTATTGTATTCCTGTTTTTCATCTTTCTCCGAACTCTCTTTCTTTCCCCCGATTTCAACTATTTACTTTTTTGATCTGGTATGTCATAGCACGAACCTAAAAACATGTTCAATGTTATATATATATATATGTATATGTGCTTTCTTTTCACCTCCGTGTAAGTTTTCTATTGTTTCCTTCGTCTATGTATAATATATGTATGAACTACCTATCTAATCTATTCTATTCTATTTTGAGTGTGACTACATAAAGAATTAAACACTTGTTTCCTCTCTTTTTCTATGCTTTTCTTCATTGTCTATGCGTTCAGGAGCTAAATTAGGGATTGTTTCTAAAACTAATCATGGGAGTCGAGCTGGATTTGCGTCTGGTGCTGTTTCCGTTGCTGCTGGCGTCATAGGAGACGGAGGGATTGGTGCTCCAGGTCAACTTCCCGGTCTTCACAACACCTATGATGCTATAGATGGGACAAGTGAGCAAAAACTTTTTCCTTTAAAAAGCATCTTCTCCATCCTTAAGTTCATTTACTACCATCATGTTTCAAAACTTGGGACTCTTTCTATCTCTCTCTCTCTCTCTCGCTGTCTCCGTCATCTCTCTATCAATCTCTTTTTCTTGCTGTGCTCCATTTGCTGTCTTTTCGAATCATTTATTTTGTGAAAAACTTGTTGGTAGTTTTTGTTTACCTGTGTATTTCAATTTCCTTCAATTCATTCCTCAAATCAGACATCTTTTTTCACGATCCCCATTCAAAACTTTTCTACTTGCTCATCTGTATTCTGAATTTTCTATTTTATTCTCCCAGTTTTCTTTGCTCTTGCTGAGTACCTCCTCCTGGCTTTTACCACTCTTCCTCAACTGTACACTATACTTTTATTTTGTAAAGATCGTCTCAGAGAAGGAGAACTTTGTGATGTTGAAAGAGGCTTTCGTTGAAAACCAAATAAGTCGACTCAACGCCGCACCTCTCATGACCAAGAGCAAAACGATACGCGTACACACTACACATACATATGTATAATATGTATGTAACTACTTATATATTAATGTATAATGCGCTGGCGTATGTTGGGAAATGGACGTATTTAGATATCAGGAAAGAGGATGCATGAGGAAAGCTATAAAAGCTGTGCCGAGCATTCTGTAGTAAAGAGAAGCAGAGCCCACACAAAACACAACACAATACACAGCATCAACATCTTTTCTTTAAGAAAAATATAAATTCATCCAGTTCTTCATTCATTGTGCCTTGCCTACCTCCAAAACCTCTATTAAATTCACAAGACATATCTGACCAATTTCAAGTTTTTCCTTTGAACTTTTTGATATCAGAGAATGGTCTGCGTATGTATGTGCTATACGCTTTTTCATTTCGTAGCAAGCATTTTCCTCCAAATTTTTCTTCTGCATATGCTTTTTCTTTTGGGTTTTTGTTGAAAGGTACCGTTCACCGGCTCCCAGCAGCAGCAACTCCAGAACTAGCAATTTCTACTACCATGTACACAAGATCTGCACTCTGCATGTCTTTCTTTTTGTGTAGTGACGAAAGTTCTTATCGCAATTGTGGCAGAGCCCAACTATAGAAAACCTACTTACTTGCTCTGGGTCTCTAGAAAGTATTCAGCAATTCATGACACTTTATATTTATATTCTGTTTCACAAAAAGAATGTATGCATAAAATCTTCCATGAATAGAGAGAGAGAGAAAGCTAGTGAAGATTGTAAGTAGTAGTGTGAGCTGCATAGTGTAGTATTGTGCATGTGTGTGTGTACTACGTGCCCCAATGTAAGTTTATAATGCTGCTGAGCAAGAGTTGAGGAAGGCAAGGCGAGTTTATAGGCATATTTCATATTTAATTTCGGAAAAGAAAAGGCGACTTGGATCTCGTCATCTCCAGAGATTCATGCACATTTTATTTTACCAAAAATCTTTTGCCTGAACAAGAAATGGAAGAACCATATGGCATGGTCCGGTGATGAAGAGCGAAAGAGCAGCAGAGCATAAGAAGAAAGTAAACTTGATTATGGAAAATGTCTTTGTGTTTGTGATGTCTGCTTTCCTGTTTTGTAAATTCAAAAAGGGATTTAGACCCAGTGGATATACCTCTTGTGTACCGCCACTCTGAGAGAGTTGGATTTTCTTCAAAAGAGAAAGCATCTTCTGTACTTCCATACATTTTCGTGGCTGCATATAAATTGAACCTTGCCGTTTACACGTGTGTAACATTAAAAACTTTTTGGTGGATTTTAATTTGCCACTATGAGTTTCCTACCGCTCATCCACTCAATGAAAGCTTTATACACTTTACACCCAAATCATAAAATGGTTTTGATGCAAATGGGATTAGGTTTAGAATTGAACTAATTATGTGTTTAGTATATATCTCATAGTCATCATGTATGTAAGAGTTGCAGCCTTCAATTGAAAGGTACCACCGACTGTAGGAACTACAGGCTGGCTTCAGAAGCGTTGTACCATCATCAATTATCTGTAAATGAAACAAACTCTCTCATCCACAGAAACCATATCATTAATGTTTCAAACGGTTCGATTAATCACATTGCCACGCGCCGCGGCCTACCTAAATGCATGAAGTATTGGCGGACCTGCAACCATCAATACTAATCAGGTTGTCTTCAAGTAGGATTCGGAATGGGAAACCCATAGTTAGTTTGCTATTAACGTAACGTGGTACTGGCAGTTGATACATCTCACGGAAATATGACATAAACTCGTATTATGTATATTCATTACACCACCCCAGCTCAAACCGACATATAAAAAGTCGGGTTTTCTAAAAAAATGTGCACAGTATTTTGTGCTGCAATTCAAAACCATGTTTTCCACCTGCTGTTCTACTTGAGAAAACATGGAAAGATGAGAAAATGAGAAGGCAATTCATTTGATACCTGCTGTGACAGTTACGGTTATTAAATGCTTGCTATTTCATTCAGCCCCTGTGACTTTCCCCGAAAAAGTGAGAGCGTTTAGTGGAGGTATATAGACGCCTGTTTTTAAACCATGCCTTTCTAATAATGATTTCTCCCTAATAGTTTACGATAGCTATCCCACCGGTTTATGACAAGCACTATAGTAGTGGAGGCTCCACTGTGGAGCCGAAATGTTGTGTGTACATATATATACGGTCGCGAATAATATAATAATATGACAGGTTGTGCCATGCTACAGTTATAGATTATGTATGAGTCTTGTTTATGTTTTTGAAGGTCCCCGTGATGATTCGTCTGACTACTCAGTAATAATTTACAACCGGATTCCCAAGACAGGTTCAACATCCCTGATGGGAATTGCTTATGAGTTGTGCTCTAAAAATGGATTCTCTGTCATTCATTTAAATACCACAAAGAACAGCCATATTTTAACTCCTGCTGATCAGGTGAGTCTAAAACTTGCTCATTAACTTTTTACTAAATGATTTCCTACATTTATCGCTCCACTTCCATTCGCGTATAGTGGCGCCTTTGAAGATTGCCCACGTAGTCAAGACAAGATTGCGTTATTTGAAAAACCATGTTATGGTGGAGACAGAAGCAGCGAGACGGGAGGGACTACAGAAACTATATAGTAGCAGTAGGGCAATCAAAGTAGTGAGCAATTAGTAGAAAATGTTCGCTTCGCAAAAGTTACAAAAGAAAAAGACAACCTGTCACCTGTCCGGATGGTCACTTTCTCAAAATAGTACTAATGTGCTATGGAATAATAATGAAATGGGCTAAGAATAGATCTCATTAGACATGAATGTAGTGTTGAAGGAACCCATTGGGCGTTAACCTGAAGTAACTTTTGAGGAAAACTTGTGAAGCAAGAGTGGGATAGATACAAAGTCCCAAGGTGGACGGAAGAAATTAATGAATCAAAATCAGGCAGCTAATTTTCCAAGGATGACATTTAAAAGGTTTCAGGAGGACAAGCCTTCAGAAAGTATATTTTAACACTACACAGTATATAGTGTTTAGCTTGAAGCATAATGGCAACAGGGAGACGCAGCAGAAGAAAGGATGGAATAATAAAGTCACTGAAAGCAATCAATCATCAGTGTCTCTCGGGTTCTCGATGAAGATTTAATTAAAGTAATGCACGAAACGAGTGAAAGTAGACGACGACGACTCTCTTTTTGTTACCAAACATCCCACATCTATGTCAATAGACTTAATCAAATTGATGAAATGATGATGGCAGAAAATGAAGCATTCCTATTTCGTTTTTACTTTCGTACGTACGTTACTAGCCCATTTTGCTGATTTCAATTAACGGTAAAAGTACATAACTGGGTCCGAATCCACTGAAAAAAAGTTGTATCAGCAGTATGATTATATTGCGTGGAGGCACGCAGTGAATTCCCTGAAATGTTTTTAATGTGGCACACAAGACAGGTCTTAGCACTAAATGAAAATTGTTGACTTCATCATTTTAACAACAAAAAAGAAGGCTTTATGACGTGGGTTGTTTATATATAATAGTCTAATCACTTTCTTTCGTTGTGCAATAGCCTTCGCTTAAGTCTCTCTCATTCTGTAATTTTTGAAAGGGCTTTACTATGTATATATATAAGTTTCGAAGAAAATCGTTTTTCTACTAGTTCACATATTATAGTTTATTACCCCAAATGCTCCATATAGTGAGAGGTCGGTTCAGATCAGATACAGAGATTTAGAAACATTTGGGGCAACATGATACTTCCAAAAATGCACCTAAATCCAATAATATATATATGAGAGGGTAGTGGAGTCTTTATACATTTCTAGATCTACGTACAGAAAAATACTTATTACCTCGAACTGAAATTAGCATTTCATTGTATGTAGGGAGTTCTTGTAGTTTCTGTTCCAACAATTCATAAATTTTTACGCGCATTCATTCATCAAATAGACAATGTCCAACATAACATTTATTATTCTTATATATACCAGCAACAAACTCAGACCATCTCTCCTCGGATTCCAGAATTGGGGCGAATGTAAAAAGCCAACCTTTCTGGAAAATTGGTAGTTTGTTTGGAATGACTATAATGTAATGGAGTACGGAGAGTTGACAGGCGTAACGTTTTCAATTGGATTAATGTTTTCATCACGCAACAGCAGCACAAAATTATGTGCATTTTTATGGGCTCCCATGTTATAGTAGATAATGTAGTTAAACTTTTTTAATAAGCTATTTGAATTTTTCTTAAGTAAAATTTTTTGGTATTGGTAGATGTAACGGAAAAGGGATATGATTACGTATAGTTAAATGTATGTGTATTGCAAATTGCATAGTTTAATAACATGATAACCAAATTTCATTCAGCAATAATATACATGGTTTTCCTACATTAGCCTGTATGAGTTTATTGTAAGTGTATGCGGAAAGTATATCGAGATGAAATGGATGGGGCTAATTTAATTTGACGTCTGATTATAGTATGTCTCTCTTTTTTTCTTGTTGAATTCTGCGTAAATAGATTCGTTTCGCCCAAAATATCTCAGGTTGGATGGAAAGAAGACCAGCCATTTATCATGGTCACATTGGATACATCGATTTATCGGCGCTGGGTGTATCGCTACGACCAATCTACATCAATGTGGTTAGAGACCCATTGGAAAGACTCGTCTCTTACTACTACTTCCTTCGTTTCGGTGATAATTTCCGACCTGAAGTGGTACGCAAACGGAAAGGAAATAAAGAGGTTTGTTCTTAATACCACCACTCTCGTTTCTTTTATGACTCAAAATGGAAACAAAACTTGCAATTTCTTTTCTTCTTTTCTTCCACTTATTACTTCTACGCATTGTGATAATGGCTCCTCTTTTCTTTCACACTTTCTCTCTCTCTCTCTCTCTCCCTGTTCCTCCTTTCTTCACCAATAATATAATGCACAATACAAATGGGAATGAGAAATACTCACATAAAAATTCTGGATCATTGTGCTGTCAAGCTTTCACCATGTCATTAGCATCAGTTTCCCATATTTTCTCATCTAATGGTTGGTTATGCCTTTGAAATGGTTGTTGAAACGAGGAAGGCTTGGTGGGGAAAACGTGCTACAAAAGTTGTTAGAAAACGTAAAGAGCCTTGCGCTCCATTTATTCCAGAAAGGAGCACTCACGTACTTCTACTCAAGTGCTCGCGTATGCATCCACCAAACCATTCATATTCATTCATAAAAGTATTTTTTACTTTCTCTCTCTCTGTTGAAGCAGTCGCACATGCATGATAATAACAGGAATATGAATTTTTTTTGCTTGCAGCAGATAATCAAATGCATTAGAAAACAGGAAAAGTTCTGCTCTCGGAAAGTTGTAAGCTTTTCCTTATGTACAATGTTGAATGTGCAGTTTTTTAGGGGGAAATTACGGGAAATGGTGCTTAGCCGCCGTTGCAAAAAGATGGTTCGCACTCTCACACTCTTATCTCTTGAAAGTAGGTGCTGGCAAAAGTTTTATGAATTCCACCATGCTATACGCTATATGATATTCATGATACGATTCACCTGAAGTAATGAAACTCTGTTTTTCAAACTAAACTATCAAAATCTTCTCCTTTCCCCCAACATCTTTTCTTTGGTAGAATCACTTCATTGTAAATCATGCGTTATGAAGAGCGAGCGAGCGAGCGTTAGCATTACATGGATCTGGGTAAAATATATCATTAGAATATTTCATGTGGCAGGTAAATGTTAAGAGTGTTGATATTTGTGGAAACAAAAGTGCCCCAAATTTCTAACCAAATATAACGCTTGCAATGTAGCTGTTTTTACTAAACAGGAAATTCCCGAGTTTGCCTTAAATAATAGGGTTGTTTACGTACTACAAGCCCAATTGAATATATTTTGTTGGAAGCTCAATTAGACACAAGGCTGTGTGTAATCAATCTCATAAACTCATACCACTGTCATGCATGCATATATTACATGTTATTTTGAATGCACTATTATTTTCATTTTTCTAACTTCTGAAAAGTATTTTGCTTCTTGTATAAGGATCATGAATTATTATAAATAACTATATGTCCATGTAATTATATTAATGTAAAGTTTATATGTAGAGTAGATGAATTATTACATGTAATATTCATTTTGTAGACATTTGATGAGTGTGTCAGCCGTCAAGGACCTGACTGTGATCCGGTGAATTTGTGGATGCAAATTCCATTTTTCTGTGGTCATCATTCTGCGTGTTGGGAACCAGGGAATTCATGGGCCCTGCAGCAAGCCAAAGGCAATTTGGCAAAGTCGTATTTTCTCGTCGGGGTCACTGAGAGTATGGAGGATTTCGTCGCACTTCTAGAAGCCTCCCTCCCCCGATTCTTCCGTGGTGCCTTACAGTTATTTAATTCAGGTAAATTATTATACTTATTAAATTCGGAATATTTTCAACAATGATGCATTTAATACAATAATAAATTATTCTTGTTATTCAGATATTGCAGAACAAACATTTCCTTTGTAATGAATATTGCATAGTTGTTGTTTTACATCTTATTATACTTGAATTACCTTAATTTCACTTTAAAACCCCAGTGTATTACGGTCATCGCAATTTTATTGTCCCAAAATTCTGAATTTCGTAATTAGCTTCAAAATTATACTACCCGAGTGTCTTGTACTCTCTGCACAGAGTCTGAACCGATTTACCCCAAAATTGATTGTTATTAAGTGGGCTTTCATGCAATGTGGGTGGTTGCGCTTTGAACCCACTTATATGTTGATATGCATGCACCCTTGCTTTCTTTCATGTTGTGGAGTACTAAAATCAAAAGTGTAGCTGAAGCGATTTCTTTTTAGCTTTCTGTAACGACGAATATTACTGTCGATTGGAGAAAAATAATTATTGAGTTAGCTTGAGCATTTCCATAAAATTGATGACGGCCATTTCTTTCCAGCAACGAATGTTAAGATGTTATCTTCATAATTCCCCTTGTATATTAGAAGCAATGGTTGCTTGAGTGAAAGGTGTTATTTTACTTCTTTAATATTATGTTCATGTTTGGGCTTTGTTTCACAATTTACATCCTACTTCTTTGAAATTCTTACTACTATGCAAATGGATACAAAAGAAGTACATATATAATTATGTCTGGATCAAGTATCACAGCAAGCTTAACTTTCAACCCAGGTTATTTTTTCTATTCTTTACAGAGGGAAAGTCCCACCTCCGCAAAACGTATGGAAAGCAGCCACCATCCAAAGAAACACTAAAAACCATTCACAAATCAAAAGTGTGGCAGATGGAGCAAGACTTTTATATGTTTGCAAAGAAAAATTTTAATGCAATCAAGAAGCGAGCACTTCCGTCGGGTGGGAGTGCAGTCGTCCCTCAACAATTCCGTTTTGAGAAAATACGTCCCAAATATATTAACAATAACAATATTAATACAAATACTAATAGTAGATGAACAGTGGAAAATTAATTGCAGGATGAAGAGTGGTGTTTCAGTTTCATTACACAGGAGTGTTTCATATACAGCAGCGTAATCTTGGGTCTGCTTGATTGACCTCTTCCTTCCTGCGGTGGAAAATAAAAGTTGTGAAGGAAAAAATACGAAATAAACGGAGACATTATATTGGTGTTCATGATATTCATGATGACATACAAATGATAATATAAAAAATGTATGCTGTACTCTACTCTTCATACAAACCTTACCTGGCCAAGAAAACACGACTGAATGCTACCTAATACTTTTTAGCTTGTTCCTGTTATTTACATCGTAGAAGTTTTATATTATCGTCTAGATCGTGTGACAACTCGTACGAAATCGAGACTAACCTGATATTGCTAGTATAATTAAAAACAAAACTAAGATTTCTTTTGTTGGGATTAATAATAATAACGTAAGACTCGGCCTTGGCGAACCAACAATACACATGAATGATGGTTGGTTGATGTTATCCGCATGCGAATTTTGGAATATCTGTATGGACACTATACAATCTAATGTTAGCCCAAGGGTTTTATATCTTACAATCCTTTGCTCCAGTATTGACAAACAGATTGGAGAATTTCAAAATACTTTAATTTCACTTGCAAAAACTTATTAATCAATTACATGAAGCACTGCTAGCCATGCTTTTCAAGGAATACAAAGAATATAAATACAAATGTTGGATATTTAGCATTTGAACAATGGTACTTTTATTAACTAATGATCCAATACTATCCAGAGAAGTAAACTAGATTTTATGTTTTTTTCTACTACAATATGTAATATTACTATTAGTTATTAAAATTTATACACATTATGCATTTAAGTTTTCCAGGGTTTGAAGCCCCCTTATCATGCTTGTCTGATTGTTAACGAACTGGTAATTTGCTAAAGGTGCATGTGGTAAAGTGATCGGCTTTGATCACGTTTTCAGGCAATTGGCTCAAATCAAATCCTTTGGACTGTGCTGTTCGCTGTATTTAATATATTTACAACACAAAACGTCTGAAAATCATAAAATATAAACTTTGTACGAAAGCTACATAATCAGTAGACTATAGAGAAATCTTGTAAAAATATCCATCATAGTTTTCATATCAGATAACAAGCATACAGTATTGGGGTTTATTGCGGTTTTGTTCTTGCATTTACTTTCAACTTTCGCCATTATATTATCATAATAATTGCAGTTAAAGTTCAAACAATTATTGTTGTTTCTTTTTTTTACTAAATATCGCATACATGTATGTATTTGTATGGTTTTAGTTAAGTTTATATTATGTGGTTTTATATAAGTTACGTGTTCATCATCAAATTAATTTAATAATGCTTTAAATATTCTATTTTTCAATTAATAATGGTAATGGACTGATTGGTATAGAACTGATCTAATTTTTACTTTCATGATTGATGAATAATACATATATGCTAACCTTTCTTTGCCCGTCGCCGTTCAGCCTGCATACAGTACACTATGTGTATGGCGTTGATTAGAAAGTAAATAGCAGCAAATAACATATAGCAGCTTTAAACATGCTTCAGTCAGTAACGATAAAACGCAAAATGTAAATGCTCTAATGAAAAGTCAACGACTATCAGGTATATAATTTTTATTAATTTGTATTTGTACGAAAGGGTAACAGTAAAAAAGTATACCTTAATTTTATGCTTTTTGTGCTCTTATAATACAAGCAATTATACGTTATCTGAGAAAAAATGTTTGTAATAAAGGATATATTAAACAAATATGTGTCTGATTTTCATATTTTTTAGGCAATTTATTTAGAAATTCGTCATACGCATGACAATTTCATCCATTTTGGAAGTCGTAATAATTCAGAAATACATAAATATACGTTTACATTGTACTTGGACATGGACTAGCAGTACTCACATTCACAAGTAATTTGCTTCACTTGTAATGTAAAACTATTATTCCATTCCACGCATCAGGAAGAATTGCACTTGCTGCTGTGGACATTATCGCCGCATTATTCATTTTCCAACATTTATTTGCCTTACGCTTTCCGAACCTTGTTCATTATCCTTGTGAACAATACTGACAAGGGATAAAAATATCCGAACATCCAATTCTTGTCCAACAAAACTACTGCGTTTCGGTTACAGTCGGTAACAGTCTGGACCGATTATGCCCTCATTGCCCCACGAAGGGTATACACCTTTAGCATAGTGACGAATGGCATTCCTTCCATCCGTCAAGATGTAATTAGGCATTTAAATCTTCGCTCAATCTTGTGTTATTTGTCATCTACAATCCATTGCTTGATCTCGTAACTCATAATGGTGATAATAAACCTGACAATAGGCAGATATATAGTAACCTGCGATCTAGCATTTATGCTGAATAAAGTTAGCATAAGCTGTGTCTGAGTAGTTCATTGGTTTAAAAAAGATTTGAAAATTTTCATAATTGTGGCTGCTATTGAGATTTTTTTCAAAAATTGACCTTTAATCACTTATAGGTCACGCTGGGGTCATTTCTGAACTTTGATATTAGCATAGTTGAGTTTTTCTTGAAAAATAGCATCATTTTGATGTATCATAAGCCATGTTTTGCTATTAAAATTTTTTGACCTTGACCTTTGACCCAGTTACCGTTGACCGATTTTGCTCATCTTAGAACTTAGCCAAGAGCTTGACCTAAGGTATCGTTTAGCAAAAAGAATTTTTGAAAATCTTCAACGGTGTAAAAGTTATCGTGCGAACAGACGGACAGACGGACGGACGGACGGACGGACAGACAGACTATGATCCATTCTAAAAAACCTGCTTTTGATTGATCTTCGATCGCAGGTTAATAAGACGAGCGATAAGACAGTCAAGCCGTCAAACCATTCATATATATATTCTGCCGTTTCGGAATTCTGTGATAACTACAATTAGCTATTCTTTCTAATCTTAATCAAATCAATATTCTTTGCACAATCTTTGTACTTTTTAAGTCATATCTACACTATTTGCTTCTGTCAAGGTTGCTTAAGAAAGCAGGAACTTGGAGTCAGAGAGCTTGGAGCAAGAAAGAGCTTCGTCTACACCTATGTTACTTTATTTTCCCGGTCTTGTGTATTTTTTCTATCCACGCAAGCGTTCAAGCAAAAAAATTTGCAAGCAAATCCGATAACTAGCAATTTAGGGTAAAAAATAAGCTTGATGACATTTGACACTGAAGACTACACCGAATATAAGCTCGAATATTATCATGATTGGTCTTTTCTCATGATTTACGGTCGAATGATATACTACACGGTATGCCTTACGCTTGAAAAAATGAAAAGTCATAGACCTTTGACCCTTACGAGTCCCTCCTATTTGGCCCACAATTGAACTTGATTTAAATTAGGATCCAAGCTATCGATTGGCGAAAACAGAATTCAAAAAGGTCAAACCGTCTCAAGTTATCATGTGGCTCGACGGACGGAATGGACAAATCTATAAACTGGCAATAAATTGCTAGTTAATAAATAAACCTGACAACAGGACTAGAGAACGGCCACCTGGAGCAAATTAAACTTAAAATTATTCAAAAATCTTGAATGGTGCAGTTGCTATCCCAAAAATTAAGAAAAACGACCTTTAAACGGTCGTAGGTCACGCTGGGGTCACCTTAGAACTTATAAAATACCATAGCTAAATTATTCTTAGCAAATAACGTCATTTTGATGTATCACACTCTATACTTTGCTATTAAAAATCTTTGAACTTGACCTTTGTGATCTGGTTGCCGTTAACTGATAACGCCCATTTCTCATCCCAAGAAAGGTCCGCGACTTAAAATGCCGTTCAGCAAAAAAGCAATTTTTTGTGGAAAATTTTCAAGTGTAGTTGCACGGAAAGAAATTACCAACTCAGATGGACATGTTTTTTTCATTTTTTTTGCACCTCTTCATTTGTGAAGGAGAAGAAAAGGGGACTGGGAAAAAAGATTTCATCCAAAAATTCCCATCTGCACCGGAGTTATTAGCTAATTAAGATTAAGTAACTATATAGTTGCTATCGTGCTAACAGACGGACAGACAGACACATGTAAAAATAGAAACCAACCAGTTGCAAAGGCTGCCGGTTAATAATTGATTTTACGTGTCTATTATCTAAAAATTTTCTTCTATGATTCTATGAAAATTTGTTATCTATGAATCAATACACTACACGCATGAAAATGTATAAATTTAGACTTTTTTCTTCACATTATACCGGAACGGAGTCAGCGCAAGGTCAAAAGGAGCGCATTAGCCGTTTGATTGAGTTTTGCCTGTGGTTTCAAAGCATTTCTAAGGTTGAACAATGTAACGTTAGCAACACCGCTTGTGCGCTTGGTAATAAACTACTATAAGCCAAGCATGAAGCATGTAAAAAAAAGTGCAAATAAGCAGAGTTATAAGCAAAAGTGCAAATAATGCTAGGGACATTTATCGTTTTTTATCGTATAGTAGTTTAAGCCGGGTAACATTACCGACGTGACGCTGCTTTTTAACTGCTGGAGCATGAAATACCATAGATTCTCATTCATTGTCAACACAAGGTAAGACAAGACCAATCCCTAAAAAGTGAATACACATTTGTAAGGATGTATTTAACTGTGCCTCAGTCCTTGCTTTAGACTTAGTTCCTGCGTTTTGGCGTCAGAGCACAAGCACGTGCAGTTAATTTTGAAAGATACTATAAAACCTCTTCAATTCCCGTGTCATTGATTTCATTAGAAATTCTCTCCTTGCCCTACGCATCATTACGACCATTATTATACATAGATTACAGCATGAGAAATGGCGGCAAGTGCAAAAAAAATTCTGTCAAATAGATAAAAGGAAGCTTTGCATAATATGCATAACAAAAAGTTGATTGAAAACAAACCAAATGGGAGCGATAAACTTTATCTAAATTTGTGAAAATTAGGATAATGATATCATTCCCTGATAACCTCCAATTACTCTTCAACCAGTTCAACCGATGCGCAATCTAATTACCCGGTAACCATTGAAACATTTTGATAAACTTGATGGTTTACGTGCCGAGCATCTGCGCATTATACCGAACGCCTCTCCCGCCACTAGTGGCAATATTCTGAACTGCACACCTTTTTTTACCAACATCTTTGGATGTATAGCAACTATTATAACCCCTGTTGAACATTGGATTGTATTCGTTGTAATTATTTGTATCCAACAATGCAAATCGTGTTGAGGAGTGTAGTGTATCCTTGTAATACAATGAAATACTGTTTGCTTGACTTTGACTAAATCTGGTTCTTCTTCAAGAATCGAGCGTTCGAAAATGAATTCTCAACTCAAGGTAAGGTATGAGATCTGTTTATACTTTTTACATAATTTGTTTTTGAGGGATGCCGAGCACTTATCACCAAGCATTTCCACTTTTGTTGTGTCAAGTAATTTTAAACTTTTTCCGTATTTGAATTTGATTAGGTCGTTAAACTACATACAAGTACCAGTGACGGATGAAGGATGAGAAATATCGCAATGTTCTCAAATGAATCAAAAAAGGTTGTGGCGATATGTTACATTGGAGCGACTATATAAGGAAGGAGTGATTACTCCAAGCGTAGTTGAGTTTGGAAGTAGATGGACTTGAATATCCTTTTGGACGTGTTTACAATTTAAAGTGGTGTTAGTTAATTTCAAACTTAGTCAACAACATTTTCAGTGTAATTGGACTTCCAGCTTCTAAAGTAAACTCACCAGTTACAGTCAATAGTTATTAGCTGAAAGTGGAAAGACTAAACGACAGTATGTGAATATATATATTATCGAAAATGATGAATGACTGAATCATCAGTGAGATTAAAACAGGAAGCAGTTATGAGTGTAAACCATACCATGGACTCTTACTATTGTCGACTGTTTAATATTCTCATAATAAGAAAAAATGTGCGTTAATACCACAAGTTAAAAGTACTGTTATTGGTTACAGTCAATAGTTGTTTCAAATGTTTTGTTTCGAATCACACTGTAAATTGTGTACGTGATTAAAATGAGTAATCAGCAAAGGGTGAAACAAGAAAAACCGAGTCAAAATCCAGAGGAGGATAAAGCACTAGCAGAATGGGCCAAGAAATTGGTTTCAAAGCCAGCTAATCAAATTGGACTTTCTCAAAATGCTGCTGGACTCGCTCCTATATTCGGTCAGAATGTTCAACCTCCTGACCATTCAGGGTATGTGTAGTAATACTCTTCATTCACTAGTTAATAGTAGTTAGCATTTGCTGAAACATTAGCATATAATTGACATGACCATTTTTTATTTTTTTTAAATTAGATTTGACCGATCCAGTTCCGTGGGGAAGTTTACATGGGCGACAATTGGCGAGGATAAAAACGTACCTTGTGTGTTCAGAAATGATCAGGAATATGTGGCTATCAGGATGGCGGAAATATCTGTGATTGGTGAATTACTGAATCTGTTACCGTGCGAATTGTATGACACCTGCAAACTTGACAGCTATTACGTGAGTGACAATTTATGCGAAATTTCTTACGAATGAAATGAATGAGCATGTGAGCATGTGACTTGTAGTAGTAGGGGATAAAAGCTGTAGCTGTTTATGGTTTCCAATGTTTTAATCAGTTTTTGTTTCATGGACAGAGTACGCCAGCGGAGGCAAAACTTCTTAGTTACATCAACTCTTGGCATTGTGATGGTTTTTATGGACCTGAACCTTTTTCTACCCTTGATTTGACCATCAGTCTGAAGGACCTTCGGACGTTCTATGACTACTTGCATTTTGCTTACAGTGTCTTACACAGCGGGGGGAAGAATTTAGACCCAGAATTTAAGCATTGTGGATTCGTTCGTGTAAATACGGATTCAATGATACCCTATACAGTAATTAGCTCAGAAGAGAAAGGAGTCCCTTTGTTTTATTTTGAGGGACAGACTGATATCCTTAAGGAAAAGGCCAAGGTAATCATATCACTTTTCACTGTTATTATGTAGAAATTCGTAGTGTTGTGTAGTATTACAAAGATTTTTTTTTGTGCAGCCCCTTTCCGGATGGCCATTGGCATATCTCAAAGTTTGTTGCAAAGTTCAAGGAGTTCGAAAGGATTTAATATCCGGTTCAACACTTTTGATAGTAACTTTAGCTGATTTGCAAGCATATTTTCCACGAAGGACTTCCTTCACTGAAAAATGTTGGCCATCACCAAAGCCAAAGTCCTTGTTACCTAAACAGTCTGTTAATTTTGTTATAAATTCTCCTCTTGTTCAAGTGACTAGTGATAAGTGGACCAAACTTGTTCCAAATGAAACTTTTCCAAACTATACAATATCTGGTAGAGCAAACCCTGCAAATACAACCACAGTCACCACTGTTGTGATGGACAAGTCAAAAAACGGCGTACCTTCAAATGTGACTTTGAATACCAATGGTGTTTCTATGCAGTATCAAATTCCAAAAAGTCTTCAGACAGGATCACCGGCATTGGCGAAAATAAAGATCTCAAAAGCACCTGTGGATAAATCTAGACTGGCACCTATTCCAGAAAATCCAGACGGTGTACGAGATGGAGCTTATGTAGTTCGACTGGTATAGAATTATTATTGTAATTTTATTTATCTATTAATTCAAATTATGCAAAAGTTAAAATAATAAATATAATGAGATAGTAATCTGCTTAATATTTAAGATCGTTGTTGAAAAAGAGTTGATGCACTGTATCAATTTGAAGCCTGGGACTGGAAAAACTGATGAATACTTGGTCTTACTACAAGAGTTTATGACAAAATTTTTTCCATCAGTTTCTATTTACCCAACCGCTGTTAGCGTGTTACGTAACATGAATATTGTTACTTACCTACCTAATAGGTATTTAGCTGAATTTTTAGTACATATAATATTTAACTTTAGCTTTGTAAAGAGACTAATAATAATATTGATTGTATCGTTTCTTTTAGTGCACAAATGCGAGCACTTAATGCATTCGGCTTTCAGATACGAGAAAGTTGGGAAATGCCACTGATTCCGGCACAGGAGGCCTCCCACGCCATGGCAAGGCTGCGTAATTTATTTAAACCCCGTCCGAATTCTGTTACTACTAATGTTGTTACAGTTCCAGTAGTATCTAGTAGTAGGGTATCGAATGGTGGAAACGGTTATCCAACGTACGCGTCTCGTCGATAACAAATATTTTTACTATTTTAACTAAAGTCTATCATTACTCTAAGCTGTTACTTGTAGATCATCGAATGAATTTGTTACGCTAATTTTTTGTATGTTTTTTTGTGACTTTATTTAAGAAAGTTAAGTTAAAATTACTATTTGCGATTGATGTTATTGAATTAGTATTATGGTACTGTACTGACAATGAGTTTAGGCATGCAAAATGTTATCTAGTACAACCACATTTTATTTTCAAGAATTAAATTAACTACGAGTACACAGTACCGTAACAACCTTTAATCGAATAAAACGCATGTCTTCGTAACATGCAATCTTGTTTTACGGCATTTGGCAGTACTTGGCGTAAAATATTCTACACCTAGTATTAAAAATTAAATGTATTATCAAAGTATTTAAAGGGTTAACTTTAGTCATCCTTTCTGATACTGTGACAAATTATAATGGATTTATGACCAGAGTTGTAACTTACTATCATTGGGACCACCTAATCATAGATTTTTAGTTATCCAACCTACAGCTAATGATAATTTTCTTAGAAATGATCTGATTTCTATACCTTCATATACCAGATTCTGTTAAGGTCTCAAAAAAATTCCACGGAGTTCAATATTTAGCAAAATCATACTAAATTCTAAAAAGTTGGAACATTTTTTGAACATTGCATGGTACGCTGGTACGCATTGCATGGTAATTTTGGACGCTGATCTCATGCTTATCTTAGCATGTTCGCTTTGTAAAAGGGAGCTGGTTTCGTAGTTTCTGATTTTGAATATGGTGTCTGTCTATCTGTCCGTAAAGCATGATAACTTTCACACCGTTGAAGATTTTCAATTTTTTTGGTAAACGATAGGCTCAGTCGAGGGCCTGGCTGAGTTCAAAGATATGAGCAACATTGGGCGACGGCAACCTGGTCAAGGGTCAACCGTTTTTTAATGACAAAGCATGGTTTATGTATGACACATCAAAATTATTTAAATTATGCTATTTCTCTAGACAAATTCAATCATACATCATGCTTTTCCCAAAGTTTGACATTGGCCACAGTTAGTAGTCGCAGATGAGATCTCGATGGGCAACCCGACGATATTTCGAATTTTAAAATATCCCGCCGAGCTCTCGGTCGAGTCCCGGTTGTAGCTAACGGTAATGGACTATAGTTTGTATGACTCGTGTACACGAGAAGAATGACTTGACATTCTCATTGGCAGTTACAAGCAATTTTTTTTATTTCTGAATTTTAAACGTAAGTAAACAAACATAGTTCTCAAAAAGTCTATTGGAATCGGTGCTAATAATGAATTCGCCATCTGAAAGTGGGTACGGTTCTGATCCTGATCAAGAGCGGAGAATATGTGGAGTTTGTGGGTCTAGAAGGCGTAACAGCGTTGGCTGCATATCATGTGATAGAAGCGTCTGCTTCCGATGTGGAGTAAAAGCCGATACTGGGCTTAGGTGCCCTTTATGTTCATGGAGGTCTAGTCGTGAGTGAAGAGGCAGAAGGCCAGGTTTAATATTCAGAAATAACTTTAGCTTGTCATGTGTTATGTGTCATGTGGTCATGTATTAGAAATGCTTGTTTGCTAATAAAGTAATTTAATTTTTCAAAAACTTAACACACCACATAATGTAAACATTTCACTTTAAAATAGCCTAAGATTATGTGCGTAATTTAATTAGTGAATAATTTAACCCATAACACTCTATATTCTATACAATGCACAACGGTTCTATTGATCAACTTTTTTAAAGTATGCTTTCATGAAAACCAATGCATTTAGCGACTCATCACTAAGTCTGGTACGAACTTTTCTGCAGAAATTGTTCGCAGACGAAAATGCTCTTTCTGCTTCCACTGTGCAAGGAGGAATGGTCAAAAGCGTGTCTAAAATATTTTGAAGCATTTTCCCCCTGATTCCTGCAGTTTCCAATACTGTCATCTCCTTTGTCAACGAATTCTTAA
Source organism: Orchesella flavescens (assembly GCA_964034955.1). NCBI lineage: Eukaryota > Metazoa > Arthropoda > Collembola > Entomobryomorpha > Orchesellidae > Orchesella > Orchesella flavescens. The sequence continues at coordinate 21,053,606 of OZ035955.1, forward strand.
CGGTATCGAAATTTCTAAGCGGACGCGATGATGGAGTTTCTGCTTCGAGTAGCTTATACGATAAGGCATGATTGATGGCATTTGATAACTCAGATTCTAAGCTTATCTCCATTTCAAATTCTGGCATCTCAGTGCATTCAGTATCCATTGTGTCAGGTGTCAAGTCCGTGATGAACATTTCATGTAGATTCTTGAGATGGGTTATTAAAGGTTGACGTTCCATTTTCTTGAAAAAAGTTTTGTGGATTGGGCGTTCATTATCATTACCGTAATAAAGATACGATGCAACTTCAGATAAATACGTCCTGCGTTCAGAAATCCTTTCCTTAAGCGCTTCAAACAATGATTGTGCTAGGTCAGACCCAGCATTCTGCACCTTTTCCAACATGAAATTGATTGCAACATCCGCAGTAATTAGAGTGGCATCATTTCGGCATATGGCTTCAACCGCAATTTTTACTGGACGAAGCACTATGATTAAAAATCGGGTTGAATTTGTTTATATCACTCTGAATATGCTAGAATATTGGTTATATATTATCCTAAAATACTTACTGTTAACAAGCTCGTCAATCAAATTAAAATCACTGTCGCTTAATGCAGACTGCTCTCTTATGTCAATCATAGCTTTTTGAATAGCATGCCGTAATTTCTGAACCCGCTCAAGCATAGCTAGCATGCTGTTCCAACGCGTCCGTGTATCCAAAATAAGCGTTAACTCGGACCCAGAATATTTTACCAACACCTCCGTTTTCAAGGGGGACTTTCGAAAAATCTTTACTGTGCGTCTCACTTTGCAAATGATTTCATTTAAGCTGGAAGCCAACTCAGGTTCTTCCTCAGGAGTAGAAGCAAGTGGAGATTCGTCGGAATTCAATTCACAATCATCTTCTTCAGAAAAGTCAGACTCCACTTGTGTTTGTCTTTGATCATTTCGTTTGTAGAGTATGGCCACTACTGCTAAGTGAATACCGTGAGCAAGGCAAAGAATCTGCTTTCTTCCACTGAGACGTCCAAACTTCTTCATTACGGCTGCTCCATCAGTCGCTACTCCAAAAATGTCGTCTTTCAGGCTAATGTTGAATTCTGTTAACTTGAAATTCAGCAGCTCCAAACAAGCTTCAGCAGTGAATGCACCATTTATTCGTGCGAGTCCCAAATTCCAATAGTCACCGTTAGTATGGATGTTAACATTCATATACCTACGATTTGCAGCGGAAGTCCACTCGTCTAATGACAAGCTAAATTTTTTCCCTTCAAGTTTCAATGTCATCAACTTCTTAATGGCATATTCTTTTTTCTCAACGTAAGATCTTAACAATGTCTCTTTTATTGTGTTCGGTGAACTCGAAAGCTTCTGCTTTACCGTCAATTCATACATACTTCGAATTGAATCAGATTTTGCTACTACAGAAAACGGGAGACCATCTTTGGCAACTAACCTTGTTATCAGGTCATTTGGGTTCGCCAGGGACTTTGAATCTGCCACTTTATAAATGAACAGACGCATACACATAATTTATTACATAGTCGTTTGTATGTACGTGAATATTTACAATTTCAACAGTATCTGAATACGGCTTACTGTTCCCTGTATCTTTCGATGTGACACCATGAGTGAGTAAATGTCTTGTTAAACCACTTGTACAACCTCCAGTAGTCCTGATTTTTTTGGAGCAAATTATGCAATCTGCATGCGTACCATCATGACTTGCTTTATAGTAATCCCAGGCACCTGAAGTGCGCTTGCGCTTGTTTGTTATTGCTGTTTCCATCTCCAATTAGTGCTAAAAGCTGAAAAGTATTATGCATTTGGTTTGAAGGTACGAAATGTTGCAGTTAGTAAAATGAACTATGCATCAATGTATTTTTAAAATACATTGATTTGTCGAGAAACCGGGAATTACCCGGGACCCGGAAGTTACCTAAGTGACACTTATCCCGGGAAATAAACGGGCTTTCTCATCCCGCTGCGACTACTAGCCACAGTGTGACTGTATGACCTGTAAGCATTCAAAGGTCAACATTTTTTTCAATACAAATCAATCAAGGTATAAGAACCCCCATTTATCTATTAAGCTTTTATTCTACGTCCCACTGTCGCAGGTTACTTTATACCCGGTTGATCAGGTTTATTTAGTTTCAAGGAAACACAAGTTTTCGCGTTGTGGGGCATCATTGGAAAAAAGGTATCCGCGAAACGGGCTGTATTGTCATTTATATCGAGAGTAGGTGTTTTTACTTTTTTAGTAAAAGCACGCAAAACACACTGACACTAACAACTAAAACTAAGCTCACTCGCAGGCAGACAAGACAAAATTGAAGAAGGTAAAGGTGGACATTTTTACTCCTACTATTTCTATTTTCCACTCTCAAAAAACGTTTTTACTTTAGTTTGTTATGTTAAGCAATCTATTATCTATAAAACGATTAATTGTTTGAGAATTTCAAATTAAACTTTATTTATGCCATCCCCATTCCATTCACTATCTGGAAAATGGCATGCGTTCATGCATTATGACATTGAAAGCGATAGCCAATTAAAATCATCGTTTTTGTTCTTTTTATGTTTTAGGTCTTCCGATCTTCCATTCCAACCCAAATGATAATACCGAAATATTTAGTGAACGATTGATGGCGTTTGGGTATTGATAGCTCATGCACGTGTTCTTGCATAGTATAAGAAAATAAGAGAGCCATAATCATGTCTTTAAATACTATAAAGGACTTTGATTTCGGTAAATGTTCATCTTTCCCTTAGTTGATAGTTATATATGAAAGTATTGACTACATCATTTAAACAGGTGTAATGAAAGAATGATAGTATACCACTTGCTTATGGTTTTTAGGTGTCGGAGGAAGTGTTAAGATTCCTAAGCGCGTTGCAGACAGCCCTAGTGATGTGTCGAAATGTGAGGTTCAGTTTATAGTGTGGCTTCTGCTGGAGCAAGAGTTTCAGAAGGCAAAACGTGTATTATGGGGTGGTGGCTTACCAGGACGGGTAAGTCGGACACAGCACGATGGTAGTCAACAAGATGAGGATGATGACGATGGAGATGACGAAATTCAAGGGCCACCGAGACTTAACCTCACAGGGGAATGTTTTTGTAAAGCTAGGGAATGTAAGCAAAAAGTATATTGGAGTTAAACTGGCAGATTGAACTACAGTTCGATTTTGTGATTAGCTTACTTAATTGTGACATGACAATGACTGTTTCTAATTTTCTAACTATTATTGCAGTTGCGGAGGTCGCGTTACGAGAAGCTGGTGTAAATGTAATGTTCGATGATATGCCAGAACCCACGCGACATGCAATTATTCTTCAACTTTGTAGAGGTAGTAGCGAGCTCCTGCAAGGACGGACTTCATTCCGGTGAATTTTCATACTTCATTCTGTGGTGAGCTTGGGCTTAAAGTTAATGTGCTTTTATGAATGATATGCGCAATTTGCTCTGTCTAGCTCTAGCCTAAGCCTGTTTTGTTTGTTGTTGCTCTTCAAGGGCATATATAATTAAGATTAAAAATATAGGTTTTGTTTTGTACAAGTAAGTCATTAAATCATTTTGTTTTGCTTTACAGATCCGTTCCCGACATATTTCAAACAATACGTTCAGCATCAAAGTTCAGATCTAAGTTTGAGTTGGTTTCCAACATTGGCTGCGGCGGATACGGTGAAGTATCGCATGTTAGAAAGAATGACCGTGAATACGCTGTTAAAAAGATATCGGTTTCCACAAATTCCCTCAAAGAAGTTAAAATGGCAATTACAGAATCGAAGATATTAAAAATGCTAAAAGGACATAATAATATTATTGACGTGCATGACTACTGGTTGGAAATTGATCCAGAGCCTGAAAATGATATCACCTTTGAGGGCCAATCTAGTTCTGATGATGAAGAAGGACTTTCAGGGCCTTTAAAATTTTATATTCAACTAGAATTCTGCCACATCAATCTACACGATTGGAAAGAAGAAAATTATATTAAAAGAGGAATTAAGAAGTTGGACAAACTTAATGTTGTCTCAATTACTCGGCAATTGTTTGATGGACTAGCTTACATTCACTCCAAGAAAGTACTTCATTTAGATATCAAGGTACATTATGTATGATATTCCATATATTCGCTTGAAGGTTGCAGTAAACTTGCCGTAAGGTTGGTTATTGAATGATTTGCTGTCTTTTTGATAAAGCCAAAAAATATTTTGTGGAAGGATGCCACATACACTCAGCTGAAAATAATTGATTTTGGATTGGCTGTTGGTGGCACCTCATGCAAACACCGAGGTGGCACTCCCCCTTATGCTGTACCGCAATCGGAATGCCCAATGACAACAAAGGTTCGACAAAATGATCAAACTAACTAATACATGCCAATATTATATGCTCAAAGTTAATTTGAAATGTCATGTATGTGTGTTTGTTTAAATTAATAGAGTGATGTTTACTCGGCAGCTGTCACGCTTATAGAAGTTGCAAACACCGTGTATACAATGACTGAATTAACAGACTTGATTAAATTAAGGAAAGCTGATACTGGAGAACCAATTTTGGTAGTTGATTGCTTATATCCATTCAGTGTAATATTTTGTAAATAAAAATTAGTTTAGTTTCAAAACTTTCATTAATTAATATTTGTAACTCTTAAATGCATTTAGGATGAGTTGTTGTACAAAGCATTGGACCCGGAATCTGAGAATCGCCCCAGCGCTGTTACAATCTTCAACGCTTTAGCTAATGTCGCACAGAGTACTTCTTTCACCCAATAATCTCGGTGATGTAAATTACTTACAACTTAACAATTCCGGAATTCCGACCCTGATGGTGTACCACTGACCACGAAACTACCATTACCATACTTATTAATGTTAAGTGTTGACAATGAAATCATGATGTATTTTATAGTTGTACCGCGAATCAAATGTACGAGAAATATCGAACTGTAAGTAGGTGTAGCTGGGAGAAGTGACAGTCTATAATTATGTTTTTATTATTATTATTATTTAACTTCCTATTATATCCACATTATATATTATGATGCGACCATAAAAATCATAGCTAGAATCAAATGTTAATTTAAATTTCTTACAAGGCAATAAATTTTGTACAGCAAAAGTTTGGCTTGTGTTCGAATCTTTAGGATGGAATTGAAATGTAGTAGTTTTATCGGCACTAATGGCTACCTCCGTCGAATCCAAAATAGCCTGTAAGTTACACGATTTAGCTGCAAAGCCACCTTGGAACTGGATTATGAGTTGTTCAACCAACTTGGTGTCTGAAAATGAGAATTCTATCCACTGAGGAGAGCCCTGTCATGTCAGACATCAAAATGAAAAGCCATAGTATAGCAAAAGTAAGGCTAGCTTTGTTCCACAATTGACAATATCACTGATTTCGTAATACATTTGTAACTTACTCCATCTGAGTTCCAACAAGTTTCATCCTTGCCATCAAACAAATACTTTTTTCCATAAAGTTTTCTATCGTTATTCAACACAGAACTAACCCTGAAAGTAAAGTTATAAAATTAACTTTGAGAAAGAACACATAAACAGAGAGAGAGTAACAAGTTAACTCAAATGCATTTAACCTGTAGTCTTGAATTTCTTTTATGATGGATTTGGACATGATCTTCTAAGTGACAGGTAAGTGTAGTTCTATGTAAAACCGTTGTAACTTAGTTTCTAACCTCCCGTCCTTGCTAAAGTAAGTGCATTTAGCTACTTTTTCACTACTTTGCTTGCTAAATATTGACAGTGTTGATAATCGTTGGTGTTGGTATCAGTATTTGTAAGTGTATTTGCAGAAACAACCAAAAGTGCATTTAATACACACATGTCCACTAATAGTTCCGCGGTAGTGTCATATTTTCATTTGGGGAGACCTGATTTTTATGCATAAAAAGCACCATACATATAGTACGGGTATATAATGCTGCTCTATAAACTTCAACCTTAGTGAGAACCACGACTGGCAAAAACTTTTCTTTTTATATTATTTCATGGTCAATGGTTGTGATTTTGAGTTTATTGCATGCTAGATTGATTTTTGCTTTTAATCAATCAATAAGAAAGCAAGAGAAAGTCATATGAATGATGTGACGCTTATTTTTAATAAATTATTTTTCTATTGATGGCCAGTGTATTGAGTACAGTCAACATGTTAAGTTTACAAGTGTATTGAAAAATATAAGCATCCTCTACCACCCCACAAACATACGTTTTGATTTATGATGATGATTGGTTGGGTGAAAGTTTTTGATAATAAATCATTGAATAGCGCAAACGGTAGAATTGGGATCAGCCATTGCTGCAGACGTTGTTGTTGGGTTTAAAACCCCTGCTGAAGTCCCAGGCGGTTGAGGAATTGCCATAGGATGATTTTGAGCAGGTAAAGACTGGCGTTTGGGAATTGCAACTGGTAGCATTGAATGTTCCCGAACTCGTTGTTTTGCTTCTGGACTCAAATGATAAATTGCACATTTTGTGAAGCACGTCTGAACCTTGGAAATCACAATACAGTTGATTTGTATCAATCACTGTCTCAAGTCATGTAAGGTAAAAGTACTACTTTTTAAAAACTCACAGATTCTCCAGACTTTGCAGACACAAGGAAGGATAGCTGAATATTAAATTCTTGAGCAAAACGAGTATGAGCATCAAGTCGGACGGTTCTTAAATGTTCTAAATCCCCTTTAGAACCAACTAGAGCTACGGACGGTTCCACATGCTTTTCTTCTGCTATCGCATACACCACCGTTACCCATCTTCGAAGCTCGTTCAATGATGCCGTGTTAGTCATATCGTAAGTGAAAAGAAAGACCTGAAATAACCTCACAAAACAGTCATATAATTATCTAAATAAAAAAACATCCATGTATATTTAATTAATTTTAGTGCCAGTTCAAGGCTTTTAAAATTGCTTCGTACATCTATTCCATGAAGGTAAATGGGCAGCATCTTGGAGCCTATAGCACTTCCTGCAATATCAATGATGATAAGTGTAACGGTTCCCAGTGGTTTTACACTCATTCGTCTTGAGTAAAAGTCGACCCCTGGAGTGGGGTTGTACTGACTTCCATGAAATGAGTTTTCAACAAATCTTTTCACGATGCATGACTTGCAGAAACGAAATAAAAAATATTAAAACATGTTACTTCAGTTATGTAATAACATGTCCTACTCGTGAGGACAAAAAGTGAAAGTTTTACCTTTCCGATGCAAGGTGCTCCAATTACACCAATACGAACTTGCTTTCCATCCAACTCCATTCTTTTTATTATTTCCTTTATACATAAATTGAGAAAGAAGTGAAAAGCTGTCTTTTTAGATGCAGTTTTACTGCATTATAATTGCGGTTTAAGTTTGTAAGGCAATCATCCTAACAAAAGAATGAAAATCCTATAAAAGTTTTTAGTTTACGTGCATCATAACAAGGATTACGTATAGCCGTCTCAAAGCACACTGACTCACGTACAACATGATGGTATGCCTCATTTAAGAAAATCGATAAGTTTCATTGATTTGATTAAATGTTAGACAAGCTGCTTGTGTGTGTTGTTGGACACTCTAATGCCTTGTGTTAAACGTTGTATATCTCACGTCAGTCATTCGTTAAGGTGCATGCGTTGCATACATATTTTGGAGAAATACAAACTTTGGAGTGAGAGCAGAAGGGAAACACCGGGAGTACCATGTCGTAGAGTTATGAAGTAGAAAGAAAAACAAACAAACTAGGAACGCAAACATCGCTTTGACTTTGTCTTCTATTGTGTGCACTTTCCATGATTGTAGGTTGCTTGATACTTGATTATCCTTCTGGTTATATTTTGGGTACACGTCATTCCTTTCTCAGCTTTTTACACACACCAGACTAGAGACCCACTTTATTGCCAACACTATCTCTTGACGTAAACAGACAACCCTTTGTCAAATTGAATGGCTGTACCTGTTACCAATTGGTTATTTAAAAATCATATCAACCGAAAACCAATTTCATCAACCATGAATGAATAAGTATTTTGCAGGCTATTTTATGTTTGAATTGAAGTACATCTAATAGTGAACCTCATTTTGCCGATATATTGAATTGAAGCATATTATTATTATAAAAAAAATATATTTACCAGCTATAGATATTGGAATGACATTCGATCAATTACCATTTTATCTCTATACCTATTTCCGTAAATATTAATTTTCTTGTTCTTGTCTATGGGTACTCAACATAATAAAGGTGAGCCGTGAGCTTGAAATAAGTAAAGTGGGGTAACATCATGAAATATATGTTTATCTGAATCAACCTTATGTGTACGAAGGAAGTTTTGCAGATTTAATATACATATTACATACAATCTCATTGATTACATTGGAGCATCTTTGTGGTTGTGTATAATCAATCATTGTCTGCTTTGTTAGAAGCGTTTTGGTGTACGTAGATGGATGAAGGATGAATGTGTATGTGTAGTATACGTGTTATACATATAGCCATATCAAGATTGATTGATATAATGCGTAACATGGAGTACAATTTGCGAGTCCCTGAAAATGGGGAAGTTGTTTTTACTAATGGAATGACAAGTTTTAGCCTAATAACTACCTCTACTTTATATACTCTGGTTTATGCAATATTTTCACAGAGTACAGGTATACTTCTTGGACTTCTTTTTCAATCTTTATATATTCGTACTTTTGCAGATCTTATGTCTCTGTGTAAAGAGATATGGATGTCAATGTTGAAATGCTGTAGGTCCTATTTGCAAAATTCAACTTGATATATGTACATAATATCTCTAATAATGCGAATCATGTGCTTTAATTATATCTTAATTTCATTTTTATCCTCAGGCATTCGGGGAAAAACTTTACTTGCAAAAAAAGTTGATTTTTCTTAGAATAGCATATGATATATGTTGATAACTCGAAAGTGCTTACGCATCTTGACATCAAGGATGAATGAATGTCTCAGTGCTGATGCAACGGAATAGTTCAGTTTTACGATTCTTGTCTTGAGGAAAGCACTGTTCAGCTATTGCTTACTTTGATTAATTTAGCTTTCAGAAGGGTTAAGGAATAAAAAATGAAAATATTGTGCATTTTGGTAATCTTCGCGATAACATTCCTCACTGTATTTGACGTGAGTGAAGGTGCAACTATTCGCGAAAACATAAACAATTTTGCCAAACGCATCTTTAGAAATCCATTCTCGTGGGGAAACCCAGAAGACAGTGATACTGATAGTAGTAGTCCATCGACTGTGACGGAAATAGACAACTCTGCAACTTCTTCGTATCATCATGTATACAACGTTAACGTATCAACGACAACTGAGTCACCACCAACGGGATCTTTAAGTGCAGATGATATTATGTTACTGTGAGTTTTACATGTTTCATCTTACTTTCAACATGAAAAATAAACATTTGCGTGTGTATGTACATCTTTCACAAAACATATAAACAAAAATGCGTATTAATTCATCCATTCTAAATAATATATTTATGCCTGGTCTATATACTGACTTGCATGCACTTGTTTCTGTATCTCTTGGATTTCAGCACTAGATACTGTCCTGAATTGCGTGACGTGCCAAACATCATGGACTACAGATATAATGAAGAGTCGAGCAAGTGTCAACGATTGCAGTGGAGGGGAACATGCGGCAAAAATATGATCTTCTATCTTAAACATGGGATTTACGGAGAATGTTGGTGCAAGCCCAGCAAACGGATTTTGGTGCTTGATACCGCTTCAAAGGAATGCCATGCTATATTTTCACAGGCGAGTGAATCTCCATTAATTAATTTCACACGTTATGAACTCACAAATTAGAAGATTAACAGTCATATTAATTATTTTTCCAAGTGTGCAATATGTATGTACTTACGCATTTTCTTGAATGTTTCAGGGGTTCTGCCCTCAAGGTCAATGGGTTGATATTACATCTCAACTCAAGCCAATCTGTGTAGATAGCCCATGTGCTAACAAAACTTCTGAGAAAGATTTGGTGTTTTTACAAGGACAATGTGTTGAAGTTGGTTTGAAGGGGGAAGTTTGCCCATTAAATACAGTTGTAGGATTCGAATGGGCTAAGCGAAGGCCGAGTTGTATTCCTGATGTTGGAAGTGCAATAAGTGTTCCGTTGGTAAAGTGTCCGCCAGGAACTTTCCGAGCTCATAATATGAAATGTGTAACCCCTATCGATTTAGATGATTTTGATTACTAGAATAAATTATCAATTAAAATTTTGGTCTTGTTTCCTGGAGCGTCTATTTTCTATGTTATTCAATGAAATTGTTGAGCGATATATCATATTCGCCGAAGTGTATACGCGTTAAAGTATGAATGATATTATGATAAGTAATTCACTCTCACTCATGTGATTCGGAGAAATGTTTGTGTGTATGAAAATATATATGTATGATTGTTGCTTTTGTAACTTTTACCACAAACTGTAAAAGGCATTCATAAGTATATAGCATAAAAAATAAGGCACGAAACGCTGGGCTAAAACTTCATCCTACTGTAAGTAGGATACTTGATTAAACTTTGTCATACGACAGAAATTTATGTTATATTTCATTCATTTTATACCTTCATAAGCAGTAGATTTCTTGGACTTGTCAATCATGTTCATGTTAGTTAATTTATATATGACTTTAGCATATCTGCATCTGGTGACATGACTGAGCTCATAACATTAGCAGACAGAGTTGAATTAACATCAACAAAATTTACTTGTACAAAAATTGTCGATCTTATTTTACAGACTTTTACCATGTGGTTTGGCATAGACCAAATACTTTATATTCAAACGATTCTTGTATTATATAACAGCATCCCCGAGTTAGAATGTCCTCGACGTAATGGATCTTCACCAGTTTTGTTACTGTATCCCGAAACAAATGAATGTTATGAAGAGGGGTCAAGGGGTCCTTGTGGTGAAAATATGAAGTTATATTCTGTTGATAAAACCAAAACGAATGGAGAGTGTGATTGTGATCAGTTACCAAAAAGAATGCTTTTATACAACAAGAAACTCAACAAATGTTTTCCAATCTTCCAGCGGGTAAATAAAAATTATCAAAGTTTTCATTTGCAGTAACAAAAAAAAATTACTTTTCTATTTGTATAGGGCCCATGTACACCTGGAAAATGGACTGATGTAACCTCGGAAGGAACACCGATTTGTAGACCGAACCTCTGTTACAACTCAACAAAAAGTCTTCATGAAGGTGCAAATGAAAAAGATATTGTACTAATAAATGGAACATGTGTGGAGGTGGGAGCGACATCAACTTGCCCACGAGGATCTGTGGTTGGATTCGAGGTGGGCAAAAGGTTGCCAACATGCGTTAGATTAAGATTCCGAGCTATCGGAGTACCACGAACAAGGTGCAGTCCTGGTACCTACAGAGCAGTTAGTGGTCGATGCCAGCCAGCTTTTGAGTTTGATTGACATGACGGTGCAACATCTTTACATTATTGCTGCTATTATTTTAACTTTTGTACCTTGCTGTGCCTGTGAGATGGCAAGATTATTTGACTCGTAGTTTGTAAAGTATATATGAGCTTAAGCGTATGCAGGATTAAAAGTAGTGTACATTATTTTGGAGCTTGAAACTATAAATGTTAAACTACAAAAAAAAAGTTTTCCACGTGCGTCCCCAATGCGCAATCAGTATGTTTTACTAAGACAGTTTGTAACTAATAATGTTACTTTTACGTAAAGTAAAATATATATTAGTCCATTACTAAATAATAATGAAACAAAGTGGAGGCATTTTTAGAATATGTAAGAACAACCCATTGTATTATTGGTGTATATATATTCACGTATTTAGATGCAGAACTAATTACTTGGCAAACAGGAGCTTTGTAAACTTTGCATTTTCAAGTGGATTCCCTTGTTGATGTTAAAGACACCATATCTAGTGACAAAAGTATCTTGTACGATTTGTATTAAATGGAAGCGTATAATTGAGATGTTAATCGTCTTTTTAATTGGATGACTTGAGATGTCCACTTTGTTTTCATGAGTCAACTAACTGTCACAAGAAACCGCATTAGCTACTCATTAGAAAGAGGCAAAGTAATAAAAGCCAGCTTTTAGCCTTTCCTGACTCCAGTCCAGAGCTTCTGAATTTCAGAGTATACTTATATATGCGTTATATTATATCAAAGATACTTTCAGCAGATGATATGTCATATAAAGCAATAAAGATAGAAAAGTAATTACGCACTCAACCAATCTCCCAGTCAGTTGAGGAATGCGGAACGTTATTGTATCCCTATATATTCATACAAATGAAACTTGGAGTGTCACATATTGTAACATGTTCTGGTAAGTGTGTAGGCTCATCGTGATGATATAGGCAGAATAGTATATCATTGCAATCACGGGTGCCCTTATTATACACATCTTACAACAGTGAATTCCTTTCAACTACAAGTTTTTGGCAAGAAATGAAAATCCCTCAAAATTGGAGAGTGAAGCCGTAATTTATCACAGCCTTTTGGTTGCGGCCCATTCCCAGTTTTACGGCCCCGGGTATTATTACCACTGCGACAGACCCCCCTCATTTTCAGTGTGTATGTATAGATACCTATAATCGCATATGAAGTTAATGATCTTGTATCGGAAACGGTTTATGGGGAAAGGATTTATAGCTCAGCTTTTCATATAGATACAAAAATCCACTGATGATACTGCTCACAGCTGAAATTGGAAAGATATGCACGGTTTTTTTAACTGAACAACATACTACTTCTTTGAACTAAACGATCATTGTGTCATGATAATGAGCATACTTTTATTTACTATGCTCTGCCCACCAAGCCAATATCTTATTGAGTATCTCAAGTAACATGGAACAGTAGCGTGTATTATTCGGAGTGAAATAAGATTCCGTTTATTCTACACCACAGTATGACGACTGTTTTATGTATCTTTTCTCTTGGTTGGAGTAGAGATAGATGAACTTTTTTACTCGCAATAATAATAGGTGTATGTTGCATTTTACATCTTACATAATATCCATCTTGTGCATTTCCTCAATCCAAGAATATCCGAAATTAGAACGAAGCACACAGTAATCTGCCAAAGATACCTCGCTAGAGTTTTTTTAATTGAGTGAATGAATGCAAATCTTGCTAAAGCCAAACAGATTCTTATTCTCCTTTGAATTTCGAAATAGTAAGATACTGACAGGGAAGGTGAACAAGACTTCTCAAACAAAACCGACTTCAGCTCAGTCGTTTTTATAAGCTTCCGTTCCCAGTTTCCATTCGTTAAGAACCATGGCTTAAGAAACTTTACGGAAAAGTTTTTAACAGCGACTTAAAATATTAGGTTAATAAAACAAAAGGTTGAAGGTGAAAAAGATTAAAAGAGAAGGGAGATAAGGCAATTTTTTGCATCATTGAAATAACTTTTCACACCCAATAAATCTTAACAATGTCAAAACATTTACAGTTGATCAAGTGCGTGATACTTTGCGGCTTTCTCGCAACAATTTTAGTGCCAACATACTGTCAGCAGCAAAGTCAGCAAAGGCTATTCGATGCGCCGAGAGTACAAAAGCGTCAACAGGAGAAGAAAATACTGGATGAGATATTGGGCGGAACGTACGACAGCAATATCCGACCAACTGGTGGCAATTCTACCAGTGGAGAAACGCAAGTTAGTGTAAATCTTGCGTTGAATGCAGTTAGCAAAATTGATGACTTCAACATGGAGTATTCAGTACAACTGACACTGAGGGAAGAGTGGTATGACGATCGACTTAGATACTCTCACCTGGACAGATCCAACTCCATAAAGCAATTAACTTTAAATGACGTCAATAAAATTTGGATGCCAGATATTTTCTTTATTAATGAGAAAGCAGGCCGCTTTCACAACGTCATCAAACCCAACGTTTACGTCAGGATTTTTCCAAACGGACTCGTATCTATTTCTATTAGGATCTCATTAACATTGGCCTGCCCAATGAACTTGATATTGTTTCCGATGGACACTCAAAGTTGTGCAATTGTTATGGCCAGCTATGCATGGACCACTGATGATTTGATATTCAAGTGGAGAGACGAAAATGCAGTTCAACTCCCGGATTTAGCATTACCCAGGTTTACAATGCATAGCAATAAGACTTCATCTTGTGATCGGGAAACTACCACTGGAAAATACTCCTGCATTCGTGTTGACTTTGTGCTCACTCGTAACTTTTCTTTTTACTTGACTCAAATGTATATTCCTTGTGTTATGCTTGTCATTGTGTCATGGGTTTCTTTTTGGCTGGATGAAAATGCTGTGCCTGCAAGAACTGCTTTGGGAATCACTACGTAAGTTTTAAAGCTTACGTTTCTTTCTTTACACTTTTGTGTAATATTTAACTTTGAGTTAGAGTGTTTATTATTTGGGATTCATTTGATTGAAAAAATACAGTTTGCTGACGATGGCTACACAGCAAGCAAATATGAACAAAAATCTGCCACCCGTGTCCTACACAAAAGCACTTGATGTTTGGTCCGGAACTTGCTTGGCGTTTATTTTCTGTAAGTAGAAAATGAATGCTGATGCATCATATAATTGAAATGGCCCATGTCATGCCTATGTAATTGTACTGAAAAAATATAACTTCATAAGATTACCCAATCTCAAACTTATTGCGTTACGATTCTCACATTCCTCCTATTTCTGTTACACTTACGAAACACATTTTATGATAGAAGTATCTATTCAATTTCTCATTTTCTTTAATGCATAAGCAAATTACTACTGACAATGGAACTACATTAAGAAATACGAAAATGACATTGAATCTGTGACAATAAATTGTGTGTTTTCTAGGTGCGCTTCTAGAATTCGCTTTGGTCAATTACGCCACAAGGTTTGATAAACGTACGAAAGCAAAGAACCACGAAGACGCTGGCCACGATATAATATCTTCTGGCTGGCTAGCACGAAGATACCCTTCAACTTCAAAGAAAATTGACGTTGTAGCTAGAATCTTATTTCCTCTTTTGTTTATTATTTTTAATATTGTATACTGGCTGGTTTATTTGCTAAATGCTTAAACTAGAGTCTTTCTATATCATGTATGTGAATACTATTCCCCTCAAAATGCTTCAAAAGAAACTTTCTCAGGGTTCAATCATAATGGAATGGATGCGGAAGACCAATCGTGAAACAATAATCTTGAATTCAATTTTTACCGACCTTCTGACATTGGAGATGTTTGGCTGATGACCTTCATATTGTATAAAGGGTACATAAAATAATATTATGCTCACGAGAATGTTTATTGCTATGATGTTTAATTACTTTCAGCCAACGGAAAGTAGGCCAAACCAAACGTATTTCTTCTTCATTCTTTCTTTTAAGAAAAATTCGCATGATTTGACCAGAGCCTTCTCTATGCCAAATTATAAAAATAAATTATCTTTCGTTCTTTTGATGTACCATCACAGAGATTTTTTTTTTACAAATTACTTTCAACTTCTTAGGCTGGGTTATCATCATATCACGTTGCCCACACCATAAGTAATAAATCGTGTGTTTCACGCTATTTAAAGCATATGCGGTTTCATTACTTTGAACTTCTTGGTAAGATTACAAAATGTGTGCGTTCAATCCATTTGGATGGTGATGGAATTCTTAGAAAAAATAGTTTTAATGCATTCAAATGTCTGTTGTACGTATTCAGTTGGGCGTTAGTACCGGAAATGCCTTGTTTGCCAACACTTGGATAAGCCATTAAAGCGGCTGAGGATGAAGCATGGCAGATGGAATGTGTCACATGAAATCCATGCATATGCATACCTCATCTTATCGTGATTGTGATATATGCTCTTGACTAAAAAAAGTGCATTCCCATGCTCTGGTAAATGAGATGGGGCGAGGGAAGAGTATATTTATCACAGTCAAGTTAGAGTGATGAGAGTTGTGACCAAAGTGACAAGTAAGGCTACGATGGCATGTTCCAAAAGGTTTTGCAGTTACCAATATTGCAAACTGCAGAGGTTTTGGCACCTCTTAGATATCTGTGTCAATAAACTGCATAATATTATGCAACAGCAATGCAGTGGGAAGATATAGATATGTATTCCAATTGCCAATACCTTGTCTATTTCCATGTAGCATTTACGTCAGGACTTGCTTCAGATTGCTTGCCTGAAAAACTTCCCACTTTTAAAAATTCTTGGACGGGGCTCGTGGTAGTAGACTTGAGCATCTAAATCCAAAAGCAGATGATAGATATGATTCCTACAACTTTGTGTCAAAATGCTGTTTGTCAGCATATGGTTAAACGAGGTAAGTGTAATTTAGCGTTCATTCGTCGTTAGCGTTTTTAGTTCTAGGATTGGAAAGCTGATTTATGTTACTAATCATGGACTACTTATGGCGTTATGGCGCTTACATACAACGCTACATTCACAGTTCCACGAAACTACGAGTCTATACGAGGAAAACGTTCTTTTTGCACATGGCAGATTATTCTGTCATTAAATGTCACAACATGGCTTGAAGTAGTATAAATTAATTGTTAAAATGACTATATCAATTATGTCACATGATTTTTACAGTATCATGACCATTTGCAAACTGTGCTCAACCTTCGTCAACTATGACAATACTTATGCACTGTGCCACATGGACTCAATTGAACTTGATACTATATTTCGCACTCCTCTTAATAAGGATGTGAATAATTTATTTCACTCAAATACATTGCACCCCCAATATGCTTCCAGTAGGCTGTGGAAAAATTCAGTGTCATGATCTAAAAATATTTCCAGCAACAGCGTGGCATGATCTCACTCACGATACTTGTCTAACCAATAGTTATGCTAGTTACTGTCATGTCATCATAAGTTGCATTATTGATTGTGCAGGATAACTAAAAGGTGAGCATCATCAAAGCTGTCTCGAGCAAATTTCTAAATACTACTGCAAAACCTAAATTCTGTCAGTTCATGCAGCAATTAACTTGTTTTCAAAGTTTTTCTTTTACCGATTGGAAAACATTATCTCACTATGATTTGTGACGGAAATGGAAAGGCAATAGTTTGTGCAGTTTTTGTTCTGTACTCTGTACAATTGGCATATAGTCAACAACACCAGCACCAAGGTGCTCATGATTTGATGTGGCCAACAGCCCTCTCATTTCATGAAACTAAAACAAATCAAAGTAAGTTTTAAAATCCAAATTCAAATCGATTACTAAGAACAACAGTTTGTAAAAACCTAAGCATTAATTTACGCTCGATATATATTCTTCTAGTGTTGGGTGAAGCCATATTAAAGCGTGTGTACAATAGAATTGGTTTCACTGATAACATCATTCGAGCCGAAATTGATACGGTAATTATTAAACTTTTTTAACTACTTTAAGATCTTGGGCCAAAATCTTGATTTTATTTTGTTTTATTTCTTTCCTTCAGTTATTTGAGCGTCTCAAAGAGGTAATTGAGAAGCGATTGCGTAAATGTGAACGAAAGCGGAGGAGAGCTGGGAGTGTAAAAAATCTTAACCTTGAATCAATGTACGGTCATCCTAACAACACGACGTCCCAACGGCATACAAGAAAACAATCAAACGGATATTAAAGTGGTTGATTGAACTGTATGTATGTTGTTAAATTGATGTGTTCCATAGAATTATTATTTGTTTCGCAATAAAATCAAGTTGCGCTACGGATGGTGGTGATTTTTGCTGTTACATTTTGTTCATTACACGGTTAAGGGTCATGAATCATTGTTTCATTCTATTCAGCTTGCTTACCACACCTATATACTTTTCCATTACAATTTCATTTCTTGTTTAATCATCTATCTTTGAGGCATGGGGCGACATGATAATGCAAAGAATCTTCCATAACTGTTGTGTGTATCATATCATCATTAAGCATGTTAATCAGGTAAAGTTTAGGATTGATCATATATCATGATTTTATTTTTCAGGTAACGTTACAAATTACAATGCAAGATGTAAAAAATATTTAATTAAGTTCCTGTCTAGTACATACAAATTCAATCGCCTTTAACAGTTATATCATCACACTTTTCTCTCTGTAATCTAAGCCGTCATGAAATCACAGTCATTATATTATATAACAATCTTAAGAATTAAAGTTCTCCGTTCATCATACAGCTATCGAATAGTCCGAGTTGGCCGACTTGCGTTTACCATGACGGGTGTTGGTAGACGAACCAGGAGTTTTTGTAGTATGATTACTGACTTCGTGGGTTCTCCCATAGTCCTTAGAATTCTTCTTTCCACCTCTCCTTCAAAAGAAACATCAGAAATGACTAAACTATTTCTTGAAGAAGCACTGGCATCAGCCACTGCCACAAAACACGATTTTCACTTCTCCCCAAAAATTACATGGCTTTAGGCTGTGTACGTGTGCATGAACTTGCTGCGTCATAATTATCAGATCACGTTAACAGCTGCAACTGCATAACCATTACCTGTCTTTTTTATGAGTCTGCCTTCGTTCAGTCACAGTGGGGATGGATGTAGAAAGGTCGGATGAGGAAGAGCAACCATCTTCACCAGATTCTATTGAGACTCGTGAAGAATGTTGTTGTTGGTGGATGATAGTGTTGTGCTGCTGAGTACTTACAAACGTTGAAGCAGGATGAAATTGCTGTTGTTGTGGGTCGTCTTCAAGAAACGGTTGTTGTTGGTTATGCTGTTGCCGAAAATGGTAAGCTTGGGGTGGACTGATTTGATAGGTGTTATTCACTCGTGGTCTTTGTGGAGGGATCATGGAGTACCTTTGGTTGCTTTCACTTTCAGAATCCTCGGAATCTTGAACTTGTCGCGGATCCATCCATTTGTCACGGGACCCTCTTGGGACTCCATGCATCACAGGATGAAACTTTGCAACTACTATCTCCTGACTAAAACTTTCTTCACTAAATTTCTTTGGGTCGGAGATTTGAAAGGTAGCGTAAGGTGATATATCTTCCATGCCTGTAGGAATTCATACAAACGGTCATGCACTTGAAATTCATTTGTATCATTTGTATGTTTATTTGTTACTCTCAACTTAGCATTCGTTAGTTAGGCACACCACGAAAGATTATAAAAGTATTTCATAATATTTTAGCAATATCAAAATGCTATATATTTCGAAACTAAATTCAGTCTGCTTTTATATGTAGGTTAATCTACAGATCTGACAAACTAAAAGTAACTTTGTTTTTCAAAAACATACTTACCAGGGGTACATGGGGGACAAGGTAAGCCTGAGTAATATTGCTCCTCGTGGGGTAAACTTTTACGATGATTTTGTCCATACAATACTTCACTTGTGTGTTTCGTTGGGATTTGGCGCTCGCAATTCCGTCTTTTTTCTTAAAATTCCAACAAACAAAGGAGCAAACTCAGCTTCATAATTTAATACATGACGTCATTATGTTGGACTTCAATCGGATACTTTGTTTGGGAAAAAAATAGAGCTTTCTTACTGCTTTGACAATATATGAAGATTCCTGCAACGGCCACCACTATCGCCAGTATGATTACCGATATTGGGACCAAAAACTTCAACTTTTTGTACAAAGGAATAAGTTCACTTGTCACCTTGTGTGTGCTCAGTACATCCTCTGATGGAATTTCTGTAACATCCCAATGAAAATCTCAAATCCCTTGACACAACGACAAAAAGAAAGTGAAAAAAAAACTTCAACAAGGACAAATTACGTGATGGTCTCAAGGGAGGGGTAGTAGTACTACAGGGTATGAACTAAGGACAGAGATTGCGATATGCAAGTTGTTTTGATGTAGGTACATTAAAAAGCAAGTAATTCAGGTCAGGGGAAAAAGTCTTTTTTTTATAATAATAGTAGAACGCATGAAATATATTGTCTGTTACGGCAAGTAATTTTGTGTTGTTTTAAGTGCATGAAAGTTTTTTTTCTCGTTCAAAAAGCATTTCACATGGGAAAAGTCAGTGGGCGAGGTGAAGCCTTGTGTTACCTGAATTTTTAGTAAGCATTTTCACTTACCTCCATGCTCCGTGAGTGTCGTAAAAGTAAACGAAGCAGTTCGTGACGTTGAATAGCCAAGAGCGGAAACTAGAATTTCATATGGAGTAGATGGCTTCAACCCATCAATCCAATACTCGTTCCGGAACTCGATTTTTACATCTTTCTCTGCAATTCGATTTTCCAAAGAATTTTAAAAACTTTCAGTTAGATTTATCGGGAAAGCTACTTTTAGACCTTATACATAATACACCTTTCAAGTCATACATATTTATGCTATGGACAAAAACCTCCAGCACAATAACTTTATTGGCTCACTAACGATAAGTAAAAATATATAACTTTGATTGCTCTTTGTTGGAAATGTATAAGCCGGGGCAATAGAATGAAAGTGGTGGTTTTGCCATAGCGCACTACAACTTACGATTAGTCAGTATAAAGTTTTATTGTAGAGTAAAGTGAAAGTTTGATGTTTTTCAAACCTGTCACACCATCATTGCCTCTCCATTCCTTTAATGTGATTACTATTTTCTCTGTGGGACAGTATGTTGAGTTAGCATTGAGATTGTAAAAGTTGAGCAGGACGGAGGTGACATTTGGAGCGATGAGTTCATGGGAAGGTGGAAACATCCCAACTTGTTGTGACACCACAACACTCATCAACGGGCTGTCCCCACTAGTTCCGTAGTCATTGAAAGCCAGCATGTACATATTGAGAATGCTTCCACAGTTGACATCCTGGGAAAGCCAAGCCAATACATTAAGCTCGATTACTTTAACAAATGTAGCTTTGAATGAGCTCGTACTTTGTACTTACACATTACATTGCACAAATACATAAATAAATAAATACGTAGAGAAAGTAAAAGTCCATTATTGTCCTTAATTTGAACTCTTTCTTGAATTTATACTAGAGAAGAGTCCACAAACTATTGGTGCATTGGATTGCCCCGTGCACATGATAATGATAATAAATTCTTGGTTGCTGGCTATGTGTTTTCCCATTGATTACATAAAAAGCACCCTAATGTGAGTATATATAACAACTGGGAGTCAACTTAATATTCCTTTATTGGAGCATGTGGTAAAAGTAAATTTGCCACAATGAAGTCACTCTCTATCTCTCTCTCTAACTTTACTGTTGCATGAGGGAAAACGGGGGGAAACAGAAAACATGAAGAAAAACTTTGCAAATCGGATCACGTTTCTTTTCACCAAGGGAGAAAGTTAAGCCATCAATTTCCTATTTTTTTGAACTCTGATCTGGAATGAGGAGTGAGTAATAGAAAGAAAAGCAGAAAGTCATCTTCACTCCCTCAAAGTCATATAATCTATATTATCCTCTCGTTGTCGGTATAACAAGCACAAGAAACGCATCATTTTTACTGTTTTTCGTTCATTTCCCTTAGTTTACCACTTCAAGTGTGTGTGGTGTGGTTATATAAGGCATAATGTCGTTTGTACATAAAGTTTTTTTTCTTTTGAAGGGATCTCCCGTTACTCTCTGCCCAACTGACCATTGAGCAAAGGATAATAAACTGAGAATAAAGAGCAAAGGCTTTACTACAGCCCTAGTGAAAGTGAGCAGCCAACCGTTTTCAAAATAATTTCTCTCTTTCCCTCTTCAACGAGAGGCATATATATGTAGCTACATTATTATCAAGTTTTTAGATCCCCACGTTATATGTACCACAGACAGACACAGCATTATCTCTTTACTAGAGTAATTTTTTACTCTTCTTTTGAAATAGAGACACAGCGACGAGCTGGACGATGATGATGCTCGGCCGCCCCCCATGTGTCCAAACGCTCCAATTCCAATGGTCTTTTTATGGACACACTTACTCAAACCTTGTGCCCTCTTGCATTGCCTTGTGGCAAGGGAAATGGGATAACGCTTTAATACCTTTACTGTCTGGAAAATACATGGTTGCATAAAACTTTTGAGATATGTATGAACCCTGAAGGTGGTAGGAAGGCATAATGTGTAGTTTGTACACTAGGAGATCATGTAGCTTACTGTTTTTGCCTAAAAGTGAGATATCATCTCATGATCTCATCAATGTGCTTGGAAAAGATATGGTCATCCATTTTATTTTGATGCAACAAGAACTAGCTTCAGCTTATAAAATGAAGCACTTCATTCCCTCTCAACAGCATAGCACATCGCAGCATCCTTGATATCTCTACTCACTGGGGTTGTTGTTGTATCGTATCGACAAAAATGCAATCGTTTCCTTGAGTTTATTGGGGAATAAAAAAGGAGGGTAGTAGTAATTCTCAATGTTGAGAGCAATACTTACAACTTCCTGTGCACACTACACGTACACAAGTCGTTATGGTCTTTGATGCCTACTACGCCTACCTATCCTCATCTCATCATCTTCTTACAAACTGGAAATTCTCAACAACTATCATCATCATCATCATCATCCTCATTTTCGGTATGAAGGAACTTATTGCACAATTCCTTGTAGAAATCCTGAGTTTAACGTAAGGAAGGTTGCTCTCTTGCTCCTACTCTAGTGGTTACTCAGATCTCCTCTACTACTGTAATCTTAAGTTCAAGTACTCTTAGATGGAAATGGAAAGTAAAAACCATATGGACTGAAGACCTTTTTTACGAAAGAAAGACATCATTTTATATTAAAGCAGCTGTAGTAGTATAGTAGCATCTTATAAGCATTTTAAATCGTAGAGTGTAATAATGGGCAATGTGAATAGAAGAGAAATTTCTGGGGTTGCATGTTCACTCACTTTCAGCGTGTAGTTTCGCAAGGTTGGTTGAAAAATAAGTTTTTGCCAATCCAGAATTGAGCCAAGAGTTCGATGGTAAAGAATGAATCCCAAAGGAACATCACAACTCCAGTTTCCATCCCTCCCGTCCACTCTCCATGAAATGTAAATATCACGATTCCTCAACTCATACGCTGGCTCTGGAATGCACGGGGGTCCTATTCATAAAGAAATTTTCTTAGATGTAACCGCGCAGTCGATTTCGATGAATAGAGTCAGTTGCTCCACATCATTAAAATTCCTTAGTGTAGCACAAAATACACAAAGCGGAAGCTCTAACTGTTAAAAGTTACAATTAAACTTTTTGAGAATCAGTCATGCAGTCATGGGAAAAGAGGATATAGCTAGCCCATATGCATGCAAACATAAGCGTGAGCTGAAAAAGGGATGTTTGATTACAATCTGCAATCAACAAAAACATTCACAAATATAACGGCACAAAGAACTAATTTGCAAGGAACAATATGAAAATTTTCTTTATAATGATGTGCACTTTTGAGCCTTTTTCCCATTGATGTAGAAAGGATTCGATGATGCATATACACATAGAGACAATGCGAATGTCAGATGATAACTTATCTTTTCACAGTCTGATTAAAAATCTTGAGCTGAATGGAGCCCAGCAGTCCTCCACGCTTTCGTGTTTCTCAATAATATAGACATATATACATATTACTACTCGAATGAATAAAACTTTTCGGTCCAACTTGCTTTTGCTTTCACATTAGTTCAGGTTCCATTGGAAGAATAGAAAGTCAGTCTTTGTTTAGCAAACAAAGGCGAGAAAATCTAGATATGTTGCTTATTTCTCGTCTTGAGGGAAAAGGGTCGCTTCAGAGAAATTCTTGGAAACAACTGATGCATAAAAGCTGTACCGTATCCGAGATGCAATACTATAGATTGACTACTTGATGGATGAGTCCATTAAAATATGTCGTTACTACGAACATTCCATATGATACAGAGACTAGAGAAACTCGTTGGATTTCAGTTGCATTCTTTTTAAAATGCAAATAATGTGGCGTGTAAAGTCGCAACAGAAGCGGTAGTAGCGCAATGGATTATTGACAAAGCATTTTAAGTAAAGCAATGCAGATGAAAAAAGATATGGATATAGCCTCCCTGTATTCTGCATCTTCCAAAAAGAAATCGGCATCTACTCCTGCATTACATAGGTAGGGAGAAATGTACTACTACTACTGCTATCGTATTATGCTAGTTGATTACTGAACTTTGAGTACTTTCTTTTACAAATTCAATAGATTTGGTAGATAAACTAAGCTCGTCCGATGCTGGAAAAATTACTTCCTACTTTTTCTAAAGATTTGGGAAGAAGCGTTTTACGATTTGTATCATAATGTGCGTGAAGCTTTAAGAAAACTTGGTTAAAGCAAAGGATGAAGGAAGGGAATGGATCCTCATTTCTTAAGTGGATAATCTGTAGTAAGCTCAAAACGTTGTCGAGCAATTACCACGGAGTCCTATGTAATCTTTTACAAGCATGTGTGTGTGTGTCTCAAGCTTTAAATCGAATGATAAATCGATACCTCTGACGACGAGAGTGTAAGTCAGTTGAGTCTTCTGTGATAGCTGAGCTGGAAAAGCGGGAGAGGATGAGAAGGATGAGGAGGAAGTAGAGGAATGATCCATCCCGTTGATTACTTTTTTGCTCGTTGATTTTGAATGGGTGCCCCTGGTGCTGTATTTTAGCTGGCAAGTGTAATTTCCCTTCATCTCACTCCTTATCCCAAAAAAGCTCAAGCTACTGTGCCCTGCTTTCATGTACACAGTTCCATCAAATCCTACTCGCCTTCCGTTTAATGTCCACGTAACAGCAGAATCCGGCGGTAGCATGGATGAACTGGAAGAAGTGGCAGCAGTCAGACTCTCCAACCCCAAAATCCGACAAGGAAGACTCAATGAACTCCCAGTTTGTGTTGTTATCATTCGAGAATGGCCAACCAATCTGGTTTCCACTGGAGAATGTAAAAAAAAGTTAAAGCCAACAAAAATGGTTATAAACGAGCTACCTGAAAAAGTTTTTCCTAGTCTGTAGCCTTCCATACATCTTCATTTTTTATGGGGTGTGTTTGTCACTTTTGCTTATTGCTTTCACTATATATACAGAACAGCAGGTACAAATTGCTTTTTTACTTGGTTTGGTAGTATAGTAGGACAATAAACTTGCATGGTATTTATATGATGTTTGTTGTACCTTGTGCTTTTTAAGACGTCGTACTGCTTAAGAAGCTCGTTTAATGTCACACGTTCCCATATTATCTTTAGTGTCTTTGCATGATCATAATATCTATTTAATATTTGCCAGCCAAACAACCTCACGAACTGTTGCATAATCAAAGCAAGTAGAAAACAAAGGTGTAAACATTTATAATGCATTTTCCCCCATTTATTAGCTCTGCATGCATATATATCGTCTTAGCATTGGTTTACACGGAGGAACTTTTAATATTCAAGTTTACGAGAGGTTGAACTCAACGAATGCGAACATTACTCAAAATTAGTTTTGATTTATGACCTTTTCATTTTCGTCCGTAAACTCTTTTGTGCTCCTGTCTTGTTCTGCTCTGAAGTTTATTGCACTTTGCATTGCATTGCATTTGAAAGACATGACAAGAAATGGGCACTAACCTCAAGCATTTAATAAATGTCTAGTCTTATGTGTTGAAATTTCTGTAATAATAACCATCTTTCTTCACTGGAGTCTCAACAAGTCTATTCATCTTTCAATCATGGTATACATATATTGCAATTAACAAGCCTAGCACGTTTTTGGACAGGACGTAAATTAATATGCTCAAATTTTGATGTTGATATGGTCTTCATTTGTAAATAAATTTCTATTAAAATGTTGTTTGACGATGAAAGCATATAGCTTTCTGAAGCTTTAGCTTTTTGAAGGAAGCCTTTGTTGCCTTACCTATAGGTGGTGGCGTGAGGATGAGCTGAGTGGACGGAGGACTTTCCCCAAGTCGATTACTGGAAGTTACCCAGAAGATGTATTTGAATCTTGTCAAATCCAGCCCATTTTCTTCAAAACTGTCAACATTTGCTGGGATGGTTCTTTTTATTTCATACGAGTCACCAGGTTTTTCCATTATCCTGCATAAGGAAGAGACAAGTGAAATAAAGCCCTCTAATGTAACAACGGAGATCAAATAGGATTAGGAAACTGACAACGAAATGAACTGACAAGTGAGCCTTATTATTTGAGAACACAAAACTTCTTGTGGAGCACACATACATTTCCATCAACTTTTCAGCATGTTATGAAGCTATATGTATGGCGCATTATTGTTCGTACATGTAATATGTATACAATGGAATTCAAAAAGGTAGAGCGAGAGTACACACACCTGTAGTACACCGTGTGATGTATGAGAATTCCGTTGGGCTTACGGGGATGGAGCCATGTAATGTAGACGGAAGACTCACTGCTTGGAAACCCTATTAAGTTGGTTGGAGCCGAAGGAACTGTGGATGCACACACATTACAACACAAACAAAATGGCTAGCATTTCAAATTTATTACAAGAAAATGAGAAATGGAAGTGTGCGTCTTCTTGACAGACTTTCCACCGTGAGAGCCCACCACCAAAGCAGTTTCAGAAAGAACACATTTTCTATTCATGAGTTTCATGCGTATGAACACATACATATAATATGTATAGAGCCATACATACGCAGTTATGTAAGCATGCCATATCAGCACGGGAATTTGTTGAACAAGCTTTTTTGTATTTTTCTTTTACTTACGGTCTTCCAACGTCTTGCAGAAAATGGTGAGCCATTGCCTCCCTTCACCTGCAATGTTAACTGGGTTGATTTGAAAGCTGTAATTTGTGCTGGGCTGAAGACCACCAATAACAGAGGTTAGCCCAGTAGTTCTATGAAGTTCGCTTGGTCCTGATAGTAATTAAAGGGAATTAAGTTATATAATATAGTTCTGACTTTTCTTCAAGCTTTCACCGTACATTATTGAAATATACTCATAAAGTCTTCACACATACTAACGTAACGAGCTTAACTCGTTGCGCAGACTTTCACCAACTAATTATTGTACCACTAATACCACTATACTTTTGTATTTAAATTGTAAATGTATTTAGTCTACGTTTAATTTACAGTATGAAATAATTTTTTCATCCTTACGTTGGTTCATTCCAGCAGCTAACATTGTTGAAAGTGGATAAAAGACGACTTTGTAGGCTGTAACAGGTCCATTAGGCTCCAAAGGGTTTTGCCAACTAATTTGAATACTGTGAGACGTAAGTGGCACGCATTGAGCATTTCTTGGCGAAGAAGTTGGAGCTGAAAGGTACAAACGTATTTACACACGTTAATTTAATCACTTTCCCCTTCGTAAAGACTTTCTAATTAATTTTTAACCCAACTAATTTATGCAAATTTCCAAACGAGCAATTACAAATTGAATTTCTATGTCTGGGAAGCCCGTCATTTAATTCTTGCATTTGGATCTCACCGTAGAGAAAGGAAATTGGAGAATCTAACATTGTGTAAGCTATTATTACGCTACTGACTACACTACGGTTCGTTTCGTATATACAACCAGGTGTAAAAAATGCTGGGCTCGTCAGCAAAAGAGCGAAGTGAACTTATATGTAACCAACCTGCTTCCGCCGTCTTCACTGTGAAAGGAGAAGAAAGGGGACCCACACCAGCAATGTTGAGCGCCGCCACTCTGATCTCGTAATGAGTGTAAGGTCTCAGCCCGTGAATTACAGCTTGACAGCAATCATGCTCACGTAGAGTGACATTATTCCCATTAATTTTCCGGGATGCACTAGCTAATGGTACCAATATCACTTGTGATTTTCCAAATTCAGACCTAGAAAATTAAACATCATTAAGAGAACGCAGCGGCAATGACTTTATGGCCATCCAATATAATTTGAAGGTGTGATCATGATATTGTTTCATTCTCTTTAGAAATCGGAGATAAATAATGGTGGTGGGAGGAGGTAAGATTGAGATGTCTGAGAATTCAAGAGAAAAATATAGAAAAGAAGATACAAAAAGACATACACATTCGCTCCAATTACCACTCGGTAAGCCAAAACTTTTCCATAAGACATTTCAATAGGAATAGGACTCCAAGAGATCTGAATGGCATGGGATGAGACGGCCATAGCACGAACCTAAGAAAACCAAGCAAGGTAAACAAAGACTCCACTTCAAATACTGTTATGTGTCTTTCCTCGAACGAAAAAAAGAGAGGTTTGTTCAAGAAATAATATAAAGTAAAAACCAATGACCCGGAGCAAACCTTGTAAGAGGAAGAAATAACGAAAAAGCTAACAATCACAATTCAGTCAGAAAACAACAAAAAAGTAAGCCAAATAGATAAAGTCGAGTTGGTTGCCGGAAGAAAAGTGCAATCGAAAGCGAAAGATTTTTTTTTATACTTTGGCTCTCTACTCACTTTCTCAGACTCTATTTCACAATGTGAACAATTGTAAAGGAAATGCTTAAGACGACAAAAACGTGTCACCTCACAAATCTAGTGCAGTGAACTTACTGGTTTGCTTTATAACAAAACAACTATGTCAACTACTACCACACCAACTACTGCTGGCAATGTTCAGTACATAATCAGAACTATAAGGTTTTGGAGTTTGTTGTTAGTGACATGACTCCAACTACACAAGGGAAAGGCATAGAAAAAGTATTTTTTTTTAGAATTTAGGCATTGCACAATATCTGTTATGTTTTTACATTATTCGGTGGTACTGACGGTGGCACATTGGCAGTGCGGACAAGAAGGTGCACTGAAGGTGGTCCACTGCCCGCAGAGTTGATGGCACGGACACGAAACAAATACACTGAGGCTGGGCTTAAGTTGTCGACTTTCACTTGAGTCTTTTCACCCGGTATTTCAATCCTCTTGGTAAAACTTGGGTTCTCTGATGACTCTGAAAATTCCAACACATAACGAAGGATTGGCGGGGAGGCTACAGCTAAGATTGCTGTTGTCAACATTGTTGTTGTTGTCGTTGTTCCTCCTGATGTGGTGGCTGCTGCTGCTGGTGATGTTGCAAAATCCCCTGGGACATGTACCATTCCTGACAACCCAGAAAAAGGTGCTCCCTCATGCGATTCACTCCCCACTAATGGTGGAGCATCCCATTCCAAATAAACTCGACTTGCCTCTGGCGTTCGGCCTCGCAAAAGTCGCAAATTTAGTGGGGATCTTGGTGGTTCTGAAAATAAAATTGTTTTTATTTCATCATCTGATTTCTCGGCTTCTTGATTTCCTTTTACTTTATAATAGTAGTGTGTGTTCCACTTGCTTGTTCCTTTAAAACATTATGTCTCAATACTCCCCAAAAATTGGAGTATGTATCAGTCGTGAAATCTGATGTGATGTAAAATGCACAGATGCAATATGTAATGTAGCTTCTACTACTACTACATGGCAAGCCCATTCGATTTTATAGCAGACACAAGTGTTATATTCAACTCGATGCTCATTTTTATTTTCGTAAATAAAAAGTATGACGCACGAAACACGTAATGTTAATCAAAAGTGAGGTACAACAGAGAAAAAAACAGGTAATAAAAGATTGTATAAGAAGACAGGTGCCATACCATAAAATGACATGTTATTGCAGACAACATCATCATCATCATCACCTAAGATTCCATCAAAGACTTTCTTTTCTTGCCTCGACTCATCATCACATCACACACAAAACTACAACACAAACCGTTTCAAGACGTTGCCTTTTTCATTTTGTCCCACAAGGTAAAAAGAAGTAGAATTTTACTTTCAAATCAAGTCACGTCACTCTGTATTAAGTTTATACGAAAACCATCCTATTCGGTAAAACGAAACTCATTAACGATGACAGGGAATTCTATCAGAAATAGGTCTTTCCCCACACAGAGAGGGAGAGAGTGACGCTATGGGGCTTGTTGATCTACCAGTATCTCAATGAGAGAGAGAAAAATATCGAAAAGACGAAGAATCTATTCGAGATGAGGTAAAATGTAAAAGCAAGTGCTTATACAAATTCTTCAAATATATATACCTCCAAAATAGAATCTGCCTAGCATCTCTAGAAAATGAGCTCGAGCTCCCTTTCGACTTTTTATCTTACCACATTTCACGCATACTTTCACACGTGATAGTTTTATACGTATCTAACTAATGCTTGCGCAACCGATAGATATACTTATCATGCCACAGTAAATTCATCTACACTCAGCAGAAGCTTTGATAAGGTATAAGCTTTCTCTTTTTTTTTTAAATTTCATTGTCCCTGTAGCTCAAGAATCCAATAAAAAAGGAATCGAGTCTGGAGGGAGTATAGACAAAATAATTTACATACCTTCAACAACAAGCCGATACGTTCGGGAAACCTTCCCAAGGGAATTTGATGCTGAACAACCATACAAACCACTGTCGTCACTTCGAATGTCTTTCATCACCAATGTGGATCTTGTCTTTCTACCATCACTTGCCACAACTGTGTGGATCCTGTAAATAAATTGAGGAAAAAGAATCTTTGGAATTACACCAGAGGCATATATATATAGCTTAAGCTATAACAGCACGGGGTACACATGGGTAGTTGAGAAAAGCTTTCTACATAAATAAAGTATACAGCATGTTATAGTATTACATTATTACTCAAGTTTTTCTTTCGAAATTCTAAGTTTGAATCCAATTGCGCTTAGTTGTTCCTTGGATGTAATGAATTCTTATTGACTTGATGCAATATGTGTGTAGCCAAGTACATACATAAATATGATAAGTAAAATGTGCGTTTTGAAACTGAAAATTAGAACGAAATAAAAATGACATTCATATATGGTGCCCATGCGTATATTATGTGCTTCCGTAAACGCAAAAATATGAAGGTAGGGAAAACATTCTTACCAGAGCTGATGTGCCTACGGTGTGTATATAAAAATACATTTAGGGCCAACTTTATCGTTCGGCAGAGAAAGTGGAGGAGGAACTTGACTAACCAGTCGGCCTCGGAAAATGTGATGATGAAAAATAATATTATGGTGATGGTAGTGAGATGTTTTTCGCTCCACTTGCAAAAAAAATCTTTTTACTGCTATCTTAGTCAATAGAGGATTTTCTGTGATGCCTGTTTCATAAAAGTCTTAAAAATAGCTGGGACCCAATGTGTATTGAAAGTATACTGCTCCCTGAGCACAAGTACATGCACGCGTTTGACCAGGTACATATACATAATATGCACAATATATACATGCTTTCTCCTCGATAAAAGTAATGACAAAGTTTGAAGCAAATAGGATTGGCTAAGTTCATAGGAGCGCAAGTTGCAAAGACAGAGCCGGAGTAGTATGTATGTAGTGTGCTAGTATACTTCTCATATATTTCAAAGAACCTATATATTGCTATAGCCAACCTTACGGAAAGTCGCTCATCTTGTGTAATGGGTGGAAAAAGCAATCATCAAGAAAGGATATGGAAGTCTTCCTGATTATATTAGAAGATTCAACGAAGAAGACGGCAACGTTCACATCTCAAACTAGCTTTTCCCACTTTTCTTCCGTGTTTTTGTGATAAAATACGCTCATTTTCTCCACTGTGATGCAATCAATCATATTGTACATTGGATGAATGAATGTGAACCTATACTTTCTCTCGGGCTACGTGGTATAGACCTCTTTCATTTCATATTAAACTCGTATTTTGCGAATTGCAAATCATTACACACTGACTATATAAAAAGTAATTTCAACAAGCAAATCAAGTGTGACGCATTCATCATCACTTTATGAAGGTGCGATAATTATCATAAATATAAAAGCTTTTGCGCATATTCATTCAAAATCAAAAGATTTTTAATTCACAAAATGTTGCTCACCTATTGGCAGCTACGTTGGTGTACACCGTGAATCCTTTGAGCCACGTAACTTCAACGGGGGAAGATGATACTGCTTCACAAATCACTTCGTGAGTCTTTCCCAATGTTAAACTGACAGTTTGACTTTCACTTCCAATGAAGTATGGCTGGACTGTAATTGAAAATACACACATATCTTTGACATCCATCTTTATACATCGTGTTGGTTGGTAATGCATGTAATGCATATGTGTGCGTTCCCATTAAGATTATGATGATTGCTTGAATAGAGCTCATCATGTGAAAAATAAGAGGATGTGCACATCGGACATAAGTTTGGTATGTAAAAAATGGAAAACCATAATGTGTAATATCCGGACAATTTTCTCTCAGTCCCATTTATTTGACAATATTGTCAGCGTCATCCTGTCTCCTTATCACATATTAAATCATTTTCAATGCAAGAAACTTGAGATCAATTCTCTTTCCGTGGGGGTTCTCATGAAGATGAAACATTCATATATATATATTATAGTCTTATTCCATTATGTGGGTAATAATTTTTCATCGTACAAGGGAAAGATGACAAGATGTCGTAATATGTAGAGGAACAGGTAGATAAAAACTCAAGAAAGGGATTGATAGCATTGTCTTGCTTTTGGCTTCATAACTAGACTTACCATTGACATGAAGGTGAACGACTTTTGATAAGCCAGACCCAATCCCATTGTCCAATCTGCACATATACATTCCGGCATGAATTTCCCCTACAGATGCGAAAATCAATGACCCATTCACACTAGATATCCCTTGGGCTACAGGAGATGGCCATATTTTCTCGATGGGTTTCCATTGTGGCTCAATACCTTCACCTGCCAAAGGACATTTGAGATTGACTTACGCATGGTTTTATATGCACTTTCTTATATTTAAGTAAAAGAGAAAACACGCTTGTATCTATATGATAAATCAGTTTGTCTCATACTTAATATATCTTGGAGAATTAACGGAGAATATAATTTTTTTGTTAAAGTTAATGCTCGACCTATGTTTGTAACATCTGAAAATAGACAGTAGAGAACTTGATTAAATTGTAAGTTAAGTTAAGGCATGATAAAGCACAGTAGCATCATATCATGATGTAGTAGTGTTTCATCATTCCCCATTAATTCATTTACAACGAATACAACAACAGGAAAGTAAGTCGGCCGCCCCTGTTTACAGCAGGAGGAGGATTCAGTACGCGCATCAACTTTACTTCTAATCTATTTATGCATGTAATCCGGATCGTAGGAGGAAGATAACATTATTATTGCTATAGCTAGTGAAAGTAAGTATCAGTATCTCTGCTGGAGCATTAAGGATGAAATCAGTAAGCCAAAGCCATCCTAAGCAGATACGTATGTATAGCTATCTAGTTGGGATACTTGAACAAAGTATTTAGTAAAAGGAAACGGAAGAGTCTGTGCCTAAATTGGCGCAGTGATACGTAAATGTGTAGTCTGTTGATGAAAGTAAAAGTTGTTTACTAACGAACCTGCGAATTTTGTCCAAGAGGCCTTAGGCGTTGGTACACCGTGGCCCACACACTCAAACCGACTTTCACTTCCTCTAGAAACATTGACATCCTGTGGTTCGGAAAGCCAACGTGGTGCCACTATGTGGTGAAAAGAGCAGAATATCCACAATGAGAATTTTCACAGAGTCCCAAAGGAACGCTCATCAAAAAGCACAAGTGCTTCAATATGTATTTATGTAGAAAACATACAATAATAACAACATGAGAAATAATGGTGAAGAATAACATTACAGTGGTGCTCACTACTACAGAAATATAGATAGATACGCGTGCAATATACTATACGTAACTAATAAAGCATAGAGAGATGAACTAGTTTGTATTCATATAGAAATGAATGTTCTTGATATATTATATATATACACCATATCCTTCATATGAGATATGATATATAAGCTCTAATACAAATCTATAAAATGAACATTGCTCCACTTTAGTTTACTCCAATCTACTCCACCAAATACTTCTATGAAATGCTAAGCAAACATTATTCAAAAGCTAGACAGATGCTTCAGTTAAAAACTTGAAATCACAAACATTTCCCGTGCTGCACTTCAGCAAAGTAATATAGCATTGTATTCCATACATTGATAAGTACTTTTCACTGGGATGGAAATTGTTGTTTATAGTACACTTATACTACAGTCCAATATGGAATTGGGGGGGATTTCCACAAAGTGCTATATGGAATGTGGAAAAAGTGGAACAGAAGCAAAGCAAGCAATCTTTTTCAATCAAACGCAAAAATGTTGACTTAGACATCTGTGACAGATGTGCAAACAGAAGAAGAGACTCATGTGTATTTATTTACATTATGTCGCTTCAAAAACATCCATTGAGCCGAGTTAAATGTGCCACCAGAGTGATTCCATATCTTTTGCTGGTGAGCATAATGCGGAATTTCACAACACATCAGTTGATGTGTGATCGCTTGGATTCTGCCGTAGAATTCTCCACTTTCTATTGCATTTTCATTTTCAATTTATTTTTCACGCAGTCAAAACTTTGTCACAAGGTAAAGTTATGATGACCAAAAGGGCAAAAATACATTGATTTGGGAGTGTAAAACATGACTGAAATTGAGTAACACATGTAATATTTGAATATTAATATGTGTTACTTTTGGCTCTATACTATACAAAACGTAACACAGACCCAGCTCAATACAATGCTTTTCCAGCATCCCCGTTAGGATTTCCCAAAAGGCTAAAGATCTAAAGATAGAGGTAGTCATTGGTGGTGACATTTCCTTGTCAAAAGCATAAAAATTGAAGTTACAATTTTCACATTCAGATCAGCAAAGCAATTTCAACATTCCTCATTGCCCATTTTGACAACTTTTGTTGACAAAACACGCAGCATGCTTTGACACACTCTTTAAACAAGAAGTAGAGTAGACCATTTTCAAACTTTATCTATGCATGCCACATCAACGATATATTCAAATGCATCAACTACAACTACTACTATGTGTTGTGTGTGTAAGGATATGTAGACAAAGGGTCATAGGATTAACAATTTGGGTAGTATTATATATATAGTATATAACATATTATGCAACTTGAAGGAAAAAGTCAATCGGCGATTCAAAATAATGCAACCAGCCAAAAATACAGAGCACAAAAAGTCAGTATCTATAATATACAGAACGCCACCTTTTCATTACGTAAAAACACGAGGAATCGTCAAAATATGATAGAGGTAAAAATACACGTTTCAGAAATAGTTCACACGATGCAAGAAAAATATGAAATAAAAAGGGGGCATATATTATTGCTTCAATAAGTTTGCCACAAAAAATGGTTCTTGGAACAGTTTGAGATATCAAATATTCTATATGTATATCAATCACAAACGTACAAAAAAACGCATTGCAGGGTTTCAAACAAAATCTCAAAATATGGAGTTACGAATAATTTCAATACCTGAGAATTTGTTGAGATAAAAAAGCGCAGTAGAAATGACTGAACAAGAAGGGTTCGACTGAACATTAAAATTTACATAAAATGGTACAGTACAGGCACAGAACAGCAATATTGAAGGGAAAACTGTTTCCGTACAAAAATGCAAAAAAAATAGTTCCAAAGTTTCTTTTTTTAGAAACAATACGAGTTTCGCTTGATCTCGTTCAGTTGCACCTTGTATAGTAACAAGAACTCATGCAGTGTTATGTTATAACAAGCTGATTACAAAAAAAGAACGAATTGTTAAAAAATTGGTTTGAAAACAGGCTGTGCTTTTTATAGGTGGCTTTTCCCACATCATCATTGGATTCATATAGTAGAGATCCACAATCCACACTGATTTAGCTGTTCGCAGCGGGTACGTTTCTTACCCACTGACGACCAAGCCTTATAGATTTTTGAAGTAAATTGTACATTATGCAAAAATAGACAATATATTAAGTAATATATGTGGTTATGCGTAATCATGTTTCAAAAGTTCACCGTCAAATTGGCCAGCATCACGACTCAAAAATCAAAATGTCTGATGGCTGGATCCTGAAAGGAAATAATAGGTCAGTGAGAAAGGGAGGCATAGTGAAAAGAGACAGAGAGAGAGAGAGAGAGATTGATAGGAGATATATATTGAGAGTTTTCTAATATGTTTACTCAACGGATTTTTGTGTTCAGTGACTTGAAAACTAAAGTAGTCTTACAGCTCACAAGAAATATATTTATCATAATATAGTAGATAGTATTATATACAATAGAGAATATATATAAGTATATAATATAATGTAGTATGTACTCGTATTATGTTTACGAGTCAAATTATTAGGCCGAAGAGTTATGAAGCTATAGAAATGGTATTGGAAGCAAGAAAGTTTGTAGCGAGCGAGAATGTCTCTGGAAAAAAGGCATTGACTAAAATGGCAGCTGCTGGTTTTATATCCATGTCCTTACCTTGTACTTCTAGTTTGGCAGAGAAATAGGTTTGGGAAGCGTTGTTGGAAGCAAAACAAGTGTACTTGGAAGAATGCTCAGCTGAGAGTGAGGAAAATCGGAGAAGGGTTGAGTAGGGGTCAAGGGTAGAGATCTCGATGTTATTTGCCCAAGGATAATCTTTTGATAGCCGTTTATCATCTTTGTACCATGTAAACTGAATGGGCAAATCTCCTTGTGAAACCCCACACACTAGTCTAGTCATCATATTTTCTTGGAGTCCGTCTTGGAATGAGAACGGTTCTATCTTTGGCGGAACTGGAGGAAGATGAGAGCGCCCGGATGAGTTATACATTCACAATTATTACAGAAATTAACATACTTGAAAGAAAAGGAAATGGAACCGAGAAATTAGTTTTATGACGCAGTCAAGGATTTTATCCACTTTTCTTAGCTAACCCCGTTCGTTCACACAAACAAACTTTTTATTTTTTTGGAGCTCATTTGAGTCATGACTTGTACACCATAAACCTTATATAATGTCTGACCATTTGCCCGATTGAACCTTTGAACATATTCTTTCTGTTGTTACATAATTACACTTTGACCATAAGTTTGGCATTTGCTGTTTACAATCAATGGGAGTATATACTAATGACGAAACAAAACAAAAAAGGCATTCACATAACTCTGTCAGACACATTCATCGATGCTCACCAACTTTTATAATCGCATTGCAAGAACGAGATAAATAAGAAACATAAAACAAAAGTAGTATTCAGGGCAATAGATGCAGCAATGGGAAGAGCGTATGTATAACATAGTGAACATCACATAAAACAGCTAAAATACGGAGCAAAAAGGCCATTCCTAGAACGTCCGGAGGATTTGTTATTCAACATGTAAATTATGTTATCAGAAACTGGAAATTGGTAAAACCATGTGGTATGGTAAGTAGTATTGTACTTAATTGTAAAACAGTAAATTACAAAGCGGCGACCGAGCAAATAAACGACAAATTCTCATTTCCGCACACTATAACATACATATATTACATAATACAGCCACTTTAGAAAAGGGCAGTCAACGGACTGAAATTGTGTAAAGTTTTAGACCTAGTAAGTCAAGCATCATATTATTTTGCAAGCATATGTCGTTAAGCATATATATATTTATATACTGAGAAAAGTAACATTCAATTCAAACAATTGAGTTTCCACAAATATTTCAGCAATTCCCTTCTGTTCCTGATGAACAACTTTATCTAAGGATTAATGACTTTTGGTACAACTGCACATGAAATATTTGTACAAACACAAAACACACACAATAAAATGATACTCTGAAAACCCCAAAAACTACATTTTGAGATGAAATAATTGAAAATTTAAAGCGCTTATTTGGCTCGTCATTGTTTTCAACACTTGTCGTACCCAATACAGAGAGACTATGGGTCCGGAAAGTTCGGCCAGCGGCGGATGAAGCATCACAATAGTAGAACCCTGCGTGAGCCTCAGTGACTTTATCTATTTTCAATAGGCTTGTGTATGGATCCGTGTTAACAACGTTGAACGGACTACTATTTTTACTCTGGCTGGTTTCACCCGTGGTGGTGGTGGGCCGCCCAATCATTCTCATCAAGTCACTATCCATTGATGTACTTATAGAGGAGGGTATCATCGTCCACCTTAAATCCAATGGAGTGTCACCAGAGCTGATGGCACAGACGAGAGTAAGTCGCTCTCCTTCCAATACTTGACTGCTCTCCGGAAATAGCGTGATTCTCAGTGGAGCTGCTCTCAATAAAGCGATAGATTACGTAACGGCATTGTGTTATAGAGATAGAAAGAAAATACCTTATATTATAAAGAGTAACTTGAGCGTGCAGATGGCATAGTGTGATTCGGATCTAAATCCGTTTTGTCGCTTCCAACTGGGAATGCAACTGGGAGCTTTTGTCACCACACTTTCGCAATCATACAAAAAAGCTTATGGTAATTATCATCATTTTTACTTCATTTCACTTCCAAATAGTAATCCTGCGCTCTATTTCAGGCACGTGCCTAATATCAGTAATCATTACGCAGTTTTGTCATTAAAATGTTTTAAAACTGAATGACTCGAGTGTTGATTTTCATAATCCTACCCATCCCTTCATTAGGAATGGACGGTGTTGGTGACATGGCATGGTAAATCGTGCATGTGCCGGCATCCCTGCACCATTCACTAGTGCCGAAGAACTGCGGCAAATTTCATCGATATCTATCTGATAAAATATTCTAGTTGAGTATCTCCCATAACTTTTAATCACCTTATGTATAACAAACCAAGGATTTCAGAAAAAGGAAAGAGTGCTGTACAGTGTTGTTAGCAGTGCGATGGAAGCATGGCAATAGAATAGGTATATATAGATACGCTATAGTGGTATTTATGCCTTCAGTTGGCAGCAAGCAAGAAGTTCGTCAACTGTGGTGAAAGCTTAGAAAAACGTTTCCTTTCACTTTTAACATAAAATTCGTACCAAATAACACTATATGATTCTCACTTTAAACATTTCTTCAAGTGAAATGCGTGGAAAGCCATATATATATAAATAGTGTTGAATTTCTACTTTCGTTAAATTGCAATTCCCGTCTAGCCCCGATGCCCAACTCACAAGGCAGTTTTAGATTAGAATCCTCATTATATCGATGATATGATAAATAAATTCATTGCTATTTTACGAAATCATGTACTGCAATAAAACTATACTCTCTCTCTACTTCAATACTGACCAGTGTAGTGCAGTGCACTGCAGACTAAAGTAGGTAAGTATTGTAGCATCCGTCTAAAAAAAACTAGAAAGTAGGTCTAACAAGCGAAATCCCTCGAATTTGGAATTGAAAGCCTCGCATATAAATGTTTTCTTAAGGAGATTCAAACTTTTAGAATTTAGAGTACGAAGTGAATATGTGATTTCTACTCAAGGGAAACTACACATCTCCCCAAATCCTGATAAAATGTAAATATATCATTACATTACATAACATTACTCTAAAACCGAAAAATTTAGCTGCATCATCCCAAGAGAAAAGCCAAAATATAACGTGTTATTTCTCTAATATATTACAATGGTGACTTTATGGACTTGGGATTTCACACTCTGAAACTATCTGAACAGAATGTAAATCAAGAAAAGGCTACAGTCTCAAAAGTATTGGTTACTACTCTCACACTGCCCTTATTTTGCATTCGGTTTCCGGTGAAAAAAGGAGAGAAAAAA
Source organism: Orchesella flavescens (assembly GCA_964034955.1). Classification (NCBI taxonomy): domain Eukaryota; kingdom Metazoa; phylum Arthropoda; class Collembola; order Entomobryomorpha; family Orchesellidae; genus Orchesella; species Orchesella flavescens. The sequence goes on from OZ035955.1 coordinate 21,092,992, forward strand.
ACTTGGGCTTTCATGGGGCAGCAGCAGTCTGTAGTATGTTGGATGCTTTTAGCCAGGCCAGGAAACAAAACCACTATATTCGAGACCTCCGTGTGGTACGTGGTGATGATGCCCAACACATATGTTTGTGTTAATAGGGGCACTATATGTGCACTTAGGAAGTTAAGGTAATGCTTCTCAAGTTGTAACAAGATCCGAATGGCCTTTCCCAAAACCTCCCACCTAATGATGTAGTATTAGTTTTTACAAGCATACACAATTCTTCAATTGAAGAACATGCTGTGGAGACTTTCACCCTGCCTACACTTTTTACCGAGTGTCTTGAATGTAATATATTTACGAGTTTTTTTTCTGGAGGATCCCAACTCAAGCTAATAATTTAAAAAGGAAAAATTCTTAACACTTTTACTAAAAGTCAGCTTTCACCGTTATCATTCCTCCGAGTGTCTCCCAATCCCACCCCAAAAAATTAGATATAGATTTAGACCGGAAATAAAGAGCAGATGATGAGGGAATGAGTTTTCTTCCATTTAATACCTTTGGCTAACAGCATGAGGTTAAGTTCACTTACCCACTACATTGACCTGAATTTCCCGTCTTGCAGTTCTTCCCTGCATGTCTATAATAGAACACCAATATGTTCCCCCATCACTCTTGTCCACCAGAGAAATGACCAACGTCCCATTCCCAGCTATTCGGTGTCGTTGATTCAAAGGCAGTTTCTGACCATCTGCAACCAGTCAACCAACTCAGCGTCATTTCATTGAATAGATACATACATATATATATATCGTACATAAACATCTACTATACAAATGCATATATTGAGTCTTTATATATGTATGAGAATATCATTGGATATAGTGAACTTGGGGAGCCGTCATCATATGGGAAAACCTTGTCAAAAGAGCCTCGTAAACTTTTCTTATTGCCTTTAATATTTAATGGGGATAGAAAGTGATACGATATAGTCACTTTGATGCTGTCATAAGTTTTGTGGGAGTTGAGACAAATGTGTTTTCACCAAAAAGGAAATGAATTCCATTGCTACCAACCACTACACAATATTGCTTCAAGATATCCCATTTACTTCCCGGTGAGCTCCCGATGCTGCGTAAGCATTACTCAACAAAACACATAATAATACTACCATACTACTATACTTGGATCTCCAACGCTGTGTGGACTCCTTCAATATATATTGAGCACATCGTAATTCTCATGGAAAGTTACTACACAGCTATAGCCAACTATACATATATATAAATATTGTAGTCACCGTCATCACAAGCCTTGGCTTTGGCTTCTCTCACTAGTCACAGTGAGAAGAAAGGGACAAGGGAACACGTATTACTTATTGTATTCTTTGTGACAATCTTTCCTTGATGTGGTTCACTAAAAGAGCGAATCGTTACCAATACACTGAAGCAATGTGTGATAAACTGGAATTATGGAAGCAACTTCTTTTCCAGAATAGCGTGTAAAAAAATTCATACTTGAGCCTTACCATTTTCGTTACACTATTTCTGGTCCCATAAAATAAAACACAAGCTAATGAAAAATTGCTACAACTCTCTACATTGCTTTAAATTTTATGAAGATACCCATTACATGTTACATTACACCAGAACATGAACCGAGAAAAAAAGAGAAGAGAATGAAAGTGAAACTAAATTACCTTTTTCCCAGACGATTGCAGCGAATGAAATGGGCCAACCGGCAATGGGGCAATTCAATGAGAAATATTCGGAACTGATTGCAACCACAGGTGGGACCATACGAATCCAAGGTGCCCCTAAGCAATAAGAAAAGTGCAGTGTAAGAAATACACATTTTATTTCTTGTGTTACATAACAATCCTCTTAAATGTTCTCCACTGCATACAATATGAATGAGCTCCGTCGTCGTCCCACGCTTGTTCTTGCATCTAATCCACTTTTTGTTTTAGGATTGCATCTATTTTGTTCTCCTACTTGCATTTCTACCATAATCGGTCATGTTCAGTCGTTGTAGCTGTACTTTGTACTGTGTTTTCTCTCAAGGAAATTACATATTATATATGTAATGGAGATTGTAGCATTTCGGGAAAGAAAGCTGAGGTAAAAAATATCATTATACGTTTATCGAATGGGGAAGCTACGCCAAGGACGAAAGAAAAGGTAAAAGGGAACGCTATATCGCTTTGGAAGGATGAGAATCATGGGGTAAACTATTAGATACAAGACAGGTTGGACAGGCCCTTCCATTAGACTTAATAGATTCTCATTTTCGATAGCAACCTCCTTCATTGTTAACATATTATGTGATTGTAATACTATATGGTGTATCTATTGCGGTTGTAGCATAAATTTACATAGGTTCCTTGCAAGGCACACGATGATACTATCTTTTATATTTATGCTTTTTACGTGAATGTCATGTATGAACATAATATATATACATGAATATCACATCTTGATGGATTTTCTATTTACCATAAATATTGAGTCGAGCCAAGTGCGTCACTGTCCCATTTCGGTTAGTCGCTTTGCAACAATAGAACCCCCCATCTTCCACCCGAGTTTCGCTTATGTTCAGATAACTAATCAAATGCCCATGGGATGTCATATGGTCTCCAATCAATATCCTGTTATAATACATATTTATTTTTATTCTTTTATCACTTCCCAACAACCCAAGTCATTTGGGAAATGTATTGCTGAAATAAAAACACACTATACTGTATACTCCCATTTGTTACTATAATATACATATACATATAAAACAAAGTGCGCCCGTCCAGTGGATAGTGGAAATTTCCACCCCGGATGAAACGGAAATTTCCACCAAAATTGGGGCGGATAAAATGGACGGAATGAACGAAACGGACAAAATTCAATAAATAAGCTATTTTAGCTTATAAACCAATTGAAATATTATAGGAAGTATTCTATCATCAAAAGCATGAAGTTTTGTTACTAAAACTATATTGTTTAAGGTCTATATTTTACATTCTATATCAAGCAATCAACTCTCTCTAATGGGGTACGTACTATCATGTAAGTAAAGTCCCATTCACTTTAGTGTTAGCCAAGGGTCGCGCTGAGAACTTGGCTCCGATTTGGCTGAAAATTTGCAGGAATATAGATTTTAATGCGTAGATTACGAATCCGAAATCAGTAAATCGACTTTAAAATCGGGAAGGGAAAAAACGGCTGGTTGCCATGGCAACCGGCCGTTTTTTCCCCTCTGGGGGGCGCCACGATTTTAAAGTCGATTTACTGATTTCGGATTCGTAATCACCGCATCAAAATCTATATTCCTGCAAATTTTCAGCCAAATCGGAGCCAAGTTCTCAGCGCGACCCTTGGCTCACACTAAAGTGAATGGGACTTTACACACATCTTCACTCATGAACCATAATGATATTATGGTACACGTTATTTAATTTATTTAAATAGATTGTTAAATTGAAATCTGAGTATAGTATAACTTTTCAATTCAATTACAACTCATTATAATTCAGTGACTGGTTAGTTATCAGCTCTTCAGCTATACATTACTCGTCTCATAATTTACATTAGTAGCAGATGGGGAAATCAAATTTGGCTCCACTGGCACGTGATACTGTCCATTTCGTCCATTTTAGACACTTTTTTCCGTTTCGTCCATTTCGTACTGTCCACCCAAAAAGGGGTGGAAAATGGACAAAGGGCGCACTTTGATATAAAAGTAATTAGGGAACTAATAATAATCTACTATAGCATCTTTCTTAAGGAAGCTTCTAACTACTACGTATTTATTATTCTTGATCTGATCCCAACCACAAGAGAGAGAGAGAGGAGAAAAAACCATTTGTTGATTACTCTCTAGGAAACAATGTTAAGTATAATGTTATAAGCAGCAGTTTCCTGGAAAGTACTCACCTCGTATCATGAGATGCTGAAACAGCCCAGTTGTCAAGTAGCCATGAAACCTTTGGTAGTGGCCATCCACTGAAAGCACAGCGGAGAGATACAGATGGGCCTGGGCTCAAAGTTTGCTCAATGAATCCATAAATCAGTCTTGGAGACGCATCTACACACAGTCAAGTTGAGTAACTTAACCCCAGTTAGATTAATGCAAAAGTCTTTGCTCCTCAATTTCTTGAGTGTCTCTTGGACCTACTTATATTGAGTATATTCACTATAGAAGATACTCATATATGCTAACGATCATTTCTCTGGCAATGGCAAACCTCAAGAATTTTCATTGAGTTCCACTGTATTTTTTTTATAGCGAATCAGCATAATATAGTACAAGTAAGAAAAGGTTCCATTCTTTTTTATCTAGTAAGAACTAATATAGTCTGTTTGTGAGGCGGCCATATACACTCCAAAAGATTTGATGTAGCAGTAGTAGCACCATGGAGAAAGGAATGAGAAAGCACTTGTGAGACTTTTTTTTATCGAGAAACTAACGGAAGCCACAAATTGTTCTTACCTGCCAATTCCAGTCGAGCAGAGGCCTGAGCTGATTCCATGTCTGTTCTAGCTAAGCATTGATACATACCTAGAAGTAAAACATTCAAACAATTGAGTTCCCACAAATATATCAGCAATCCTCTTCTTCTGTTCTTGATGAAAAGATTTTTTTTACATACTTACCCTGATCATCCTTTTGTATTTGGTTGATCTGTAATTCAAAATATGTATGCACATTTTTACTACTGCTTAGTAAACGAATAGTATATTATACATGTACTGAGAGAGAGATGTGCACATCATTAAAAAAGTTTTTGTTATACTTCATTGATATATACGGAGAGTTTTTCCTGTGGAAACTTTTAAGAAAAAAAAACTTTTTGTTCCTCTCCGAAGCACATTCGAGAAATGAAGAGAAAAATACATAGTTTGCGTACCATATATATATATATATATATCTCTACTCTAAATGTGATATTCTCCATTATTATCTCATTTCATAACATTTTGCAACTTTTGGAAAGGTAAAAAGTAGGATATGGTAGAGAAATCACGTATTGTATAGGATAGACTCTAATAACAAACCAAACACAACTTTTCAAAATGTAGTTTTTTTGCTGTACTCTGACCTGCAAAACATTTGTAGAGAAAAGACGTATGCGACCTCCAGGATTGATCACATTCGTATCTTTAAGCCAGATAATTGACGGTGATGTGGATGATGAGGTGACTGAGCAACGAAGTTCCACAGTTGAGTCCATTGGAGTTTTCTCTTGATTAATGGTCACACTGACTTCCAAAGGTTCCGTGACACGAACATCAAACTCACGTATTTTCTCCTTTGTGCTCTCCCGTATGCACCTATACATTTCGTGTGGCATATTAAATCCCAACTTGGATAGGATCTTTTTATACCGATGTAGAGACCATAATAATCAACAATAATTTACCGGTAGTGGCCAGTCTGCGCTCTGACAGATCGCTCACTTACTAATGAGCTTCCAACTTGACGAAAAAACATGGACATTGTTGCCATTGCAGAGGAGCTAGACGAGCTGATGCTTCCTCCCGAGCTGCTACCTCCAAGAGGCGTATCGATCCCACCAGACTTCATTATAACGCTCCATGAGTTTTCCGTCAACTTTTCCCATCTTTCCATCATCATTCAATGAAAACGTGTCAAGTTATTAACAGAAAAACAACAGGATCATCATGTCCGGTCAGGATTCCCATGAAAAACAATGTCAGACAGGAAATAAACCAGAAAATTGTCTTGTTAGACTTTTTCTCATTATATGAACAAAAAAAGCAAATCTGGAATCATTACCCTAACGAATATTGTGCAAAATATATATATGCTTTCCCTATGAATAGCTTATCATTTTCTGCAATGTTTTTGTGAGAATTTTGTAAAAGATCAAGAAACCCTTGCAATTTCTTACCTTATGCTGTTGCTGATTGATAGCATGGATGCAGAAGATGTTGGAACGGAGTGGAAAAGCTCATAACAATGAAGCACCAAGGGATCCCCCTGACGAATCATGATGATAGGGGCAGGAAAGCTTTCAGCGATATTAGTCCCTTCCCCATGGTCTGGAGATTTCCCTTTTTTAAAAGAAGTGGAAAGTTTACTACAATAACATACCTTTTTGTCTATATATAGTTCATGAGATCATGCAAAAAAAATTCAAAATTATGCATGCGTTACTCATACTCGAGTGTTTAAAGTAAGACAACAAGCAAGTGCAAGGCAGCTAAAAATTAACAAAGCAACCTTTCTTATTCAAGCTAGAGAAAAGCATGTTCATGTTATTTTTTATTCTCCCTCTTTTATACTCTTATTTTTTGGGATACTCCGAACAGGATATACCGAATTTATCGAAGTTTGCTATATACTCGTCCTTTGGATAAAAGAGCTTTGTAAACTAGTTCATAAGTCATTCCATTATGTTGCTTCTCCAACATCATATTACAACACCTCCAGGCTCTAAACGTGTTAGCCTTTCCAGTAAGAGTTTATAAGAAGAAGAAGAAGAAGAAAAAGCCCAAGCAGACTACGGGATTACTCCAAGTACTCTAAAGAAGTGTGAAAGCGTACGAATTTCAAAAGTGACTTACAACCTGATAAACCTTTTTTCATCACAAAGTTTGCCTCCATCCCTGCTGTTCTGTTTAGAAGAATAGCAAGTTGTATAGAGACCGAAGCGGCAGCAAGTATTTTTGTACAATGGTGAACTACATATATATATGAGAAGGTTGGGTGAACGATATAGAGTGTGCTATCTCCATCTCACTATATATTTTTTTGCGACGCATGGATGACTTTTTTTAGGTGAAAGGTGTGGAGAAAGCTTGTCATTTTGAATAGGAACTAGATTTTTCACAAAAGTCACTCAACCCTTCTGGCTAAGAAAGACGTTGGAGCGGCCGACTTTAGTGGTAATCAATTTGTGGGCTTTTGATGCGAAAAAAAGTCTACTGACATCTCTATCAAATAAGTACCGTTACACAACATACATAAATAGCCTACGCGCTTTTTGATACTGTGCCCACATCCATGGAGTCTATCAAGTGTGCATTATATAAAAGAGTGCAATTCAGTTAAGTGACTAAACACATAAGTTACTTCGAACATTTTTCACTCTTGTGGTTTTTGCTTTCATCTTTCTTATTACTTGACATCACCTCGCTATGAAAGAGTCATGTGTAGTGGGGATAGCTTAAATATTTCAAAAACTTAATATAAACACACCGATTATAATTGGAGCAGAAATGCGTCGCATTCCCATTGTTTACAGAAAAAGCGTCACTGATACTCTTTCCAAAAAAAAATCAGCCACCGGCAAAAAAAATCTGCTTCAAAGAGAGCATCGACATGAGGCATACCTACTCCATATTTCATTCTCCCTTCCTCATTTGACAACATCATTTTGTACGTTCTTACATTTTTTATCACAGGATATGGATCGCTGTTTTGCTATACATTCATTTGGATTTGTAAAGTACCTTCACATGCCCACCAACTATGCATACACACACCAATGCATAATTTAAACAAGGTGAAAACATAGAATATTGCTTGTATTCGCTATTCACTTCGATGGTGTGTATTTTTCCTCTCCAAAAAAACTACAGTCTGCTGTAAACTGATAAGTATTGATTTATAGCCACGAGATTTAAATTCTCACAGTCTACACTACACTTGCCCTTACCCAACCCACCATTTCATAAAAAAAATGGAATGATATTATGCATTACATTACATAAGAAAATGTGCAAGATATCTGACAGCGTTATCATTTACAGAACATTGTGGAAATGTATAAAAATACATTCATTCATATATCTGAAGGAGCATATATATAATCATAATTTTTTGTACCTATGTTATAATACGAATTGATGGAATAAATTTTAGAGGGAACACTTGCTCTCTACATTCACCCACTTAAGGAGACAGCATTGAATAAAGTGTGCTCGTTTTTTAAGATTATATTCTATCTTCTTTAGAATTACGGCATGAAGACAACTACATTGTATCTTTCGTTAAAAATTGGCTGTATGTAACGAGCAAACGAGGTCATGATAATCTAATGTCTCTAATTTATCTTCGCCAGTTTTCAGCATAAAATGTAACCGTCAAATTAGACAAGAACGGACATCCATCATAACATTTTCCCTGCGTTTTCCACAAGCTCTGTTTTGAAGATGCTCATAAATCTACCCAACATAAATTTGTATACAACAACGTATAAGAACAGAGGAGTGAAAGGTATTACAGCATGCATGTATCATAATGATATAAAGGAGTGAAAGCAGAGTAGAATAAGAATGCATTGAATTGGAACCAGCAAACGCAACCCAAAAAACAAACCAATGCATTGAATGGTTCACACGTTGCACGTACCTGGGATCGGAAGAGTAAAAAATGAGCTACTGATTTCCTGGTCCGTAAGCTTGTGACGTGTCAAACAGACAAATCTGGATCGTGAGTCTTCATGCGTAACGTAATGGATTACGAGATCACCGTTTGGCAGCAAGTAGAACCTTCCTTCTGAGTCATCTTGAACACCTGCTCACATTTAATTTACACATATAATGCAGTACTCAACTACATTTGCATTTTGTGAGTGAATAAAGCAAGCTAAAGTATAATGATGATGATGATGATGATGATGGTAAATTCCAGCTATGTCTTTACAAGTAAAGAAAATCTAGGAATGATATGTGAGTGAAGCTTTTGGGAATTAAATTCAATCATTAAAACACTGTGTTACACAATATATATTTTTTGAATTAAAGCCTAACTGACGTTGACAGCAAAGGATTAGCTTCGGCTTAGCCTGTATTTTAACAGGAAAATTAGGCCTTTTGAGTAAGAACAATACATGGACTTATTTACACACAAGGTAACTTTTTACATGTTTAACAAATGGGGGTAATCTCCTACGGGCTAAAGCTAACTGATAGCAAAAGAAACTATTTGGGACAATGTAAATGATGCAAGTTACAAGTTACTAGTTGAAATACAACTTGGGAAGGCTACTCCTTCTCATGCTTTGCCCGGTCCCCTTTTGAAGTCAATAGTTTTCAGGGTGAAAGTGTGGTAATAAATGGGCTATTACTTTAGAAAATATATGGCTTAAAGCTACAAGATAAAAGCCTGATGTTATCAACTGTCATTTTAACTTTTAAAGTCAAAAGTTTAAATCAATGAGATTCCACTTCTCACTCCACATATTTCACTTGACTCCTAGAAAATGTTGGTAGTGGCATGAAGGGGTAGGGCAACACAACGTAAATATCAGAGGAAACATCCTCATTTCAAAACCTAAAACCCCACTACGTACTCTATTCCACTGTGAAGCAGCACAGCAAGGTGCTCTCAGGAAAAAGGTTGTGAGAGGTTGGGTGAATGAATAAAATTTTTTGGCAAAATGGGAATGGGTTTTTATGGGATAAAATGGGGGTCATTCCTCGTACTACATAAAGGAGAAGGCGGATCTGAAACAGTAGCTCGAACAAGATGAACACTAGCCATAACTGTACTACAAGGAGGACACATTGTCTACCATTGTTGCATTATGCGGTGAAATTTTGTGAGAGAGTGGAAAAAGGTTTTCGTTGTAAAACCCTCGAAACGGTGAAAAGTAAATGACAATATGAGGAAAGGATAAAAAAAAGGATTCTGGTTGTTCAACGGGCTATTTCACCATATTCTCACCGCCCCCTTCCAGTGTGTGCCCAACGGAAAGCGAGTTATAAAAAGAAACTAATGATCACCATAAAAGGAGCGGCGAGACATTCCAATGAGTTTTCCATCGCGTTGCCATCCCGTCACTTGAATGAAGTCCCTACCCCCTCCCATCAGGTCAACTTCACATTTGAGAAGCAATGCAGCTTTGCTCCCAGCAGGTACCTGGCGTGGTATCATTCTCACTTTGGCTGACCACTGTTGAGCTATCACTGTTCCAATCAAAATATATGACAACAATATGTTCTAAACCAAATATTTATTTCTATGGGTGGTAACAAAAATGGTATATAGAAAGTAGAGAGAAAGCAAGGGAAATGATACTTTCCTTCCCGTTCATTTTGGACAGAAGAATACCTCCTACAACTTCTTGCAGTTTCTTTTCTATTAAGTATATTATTATAACATGTCTATTTGTATATGTGGTACTTTTTGAGTTAATACAAGAAGGCGTGTGTTTCCATTCTCCACTCTTTTGTGAATCGTTTCACTTCTACCACATTTACTTTTGTAAAAAGCGTTTTTCCCTTTTAACTTAATTTTATCAAGAGTTTTCATGCAATCAAAAAGACAATAGAATTTGCATAACCTCCTTTCCCTTTCTCTCAAAGTCTTTTAAAAAGAAAGAGAAAAACGTCAAGCATTTTATTCACTAACTTTCCGCCAGTCATCAGCAGGTATTAGAGCAAATGAAAGGTGTATACTATTTGAATGAAGTCTTCATTTTTTTCAAAGGAATCTTTTTCCCTTGTCAGACTCATAAGTATGAAATGAGATGCTACACGCCAGTATGTTCACTGCTATTTAGCATTAATGGAATTGTTAGTGGAAGAGGGAGAAAAAATAAGGGGGAAAGCGTTTTGACTCAAAAGACTCACCCAGCTTAAAAGATTAAAAACAAAAGAAAACTGTGCATGAATGGAAGTGCAAGGAATCCTATTATTCTAAACTGTATAACACAGCCCAGCAGCATCATATAATCATGGTCAAAGTACTAACACTAACACCGACTTGAGTTTGGTGGTGTTTGAGATGCAACTTTGTAATATGTTTACGTATAACGCATAATAATATCAGAAATTCTTGGAAAGGAAAAGACGCAAAGCAGATGAATTTAGGTGCGTTTCAGTTTCATTTCATCCAAACAAGAGAATCAGGGTTCATAACATAACGGGAGAGTAGTACAGACTAGACAAGAAGACACAATGAAGAAGAATATTATGAATGGAATGAAGGAAGAGAAAAAAACCAAGTCTTACCAGCTCTCACTTGGATATCGCGAGACCGTATGGCTCCCACGGCATTAGAAGCAAGGCATCTGTAAGTTGCTGAATGCAGATCCTGAAAAACATTCCCAGAGGGGTAAGAAGGAAGAAAAGCTCAGCAGAAAAAGGTAATTGCATATTTTAATGCAAAACTCTTCATGAAAATGAGTACAAGAGAGCTGAATCAAGTATTTCAAATGAATGTGTGTGGCTGTTGTGGCGTGGTTTGGTTGAGAGAGTGAAAGCACGGGGAAAAAAGTGTGTGCATTAGTAGCGTATGGCGTGTGGTTGGTTACAGTTAGCGTTGATTCCCAAACAAAAGAGAGAGTGAGTATAAGGGACTGAATAATATAATGAGAGAGAAGGAATGTAATATACATAAAATGTTAAAATGGAAAAACTTACTTGTCTATATGCTGCTGGTTTAAATGGAAGGAGGATTAGTGTTGAATTTATCAAAACGGTTCGGAAATTTTCTACATTTGTTACTATTTTATTATCACTTCCTTGCCAGTGGATTTGTGGCTTTGGGTAACCGTCAGCGTGACATCTGCATAACAAAAACATTTAAATTATTTAATTTTAACTGCTAAGCGTGATTTTGTAAACCGATGTCACATTGCGTCCAACTATCTCTAGTTTTTTTGAGCCAGCCAGACAGACTACTGTAATTACAGACGAGAGCTAGTGTACATATAAATTAAACTTGCTACACTACTTCAATGACTCTTGTTGATCAAAGGGACTAGGGGATATAATCATTTGTTTCTAAAACCGCAATTACTACTGAAACATCATCGTCATTTCCATCAGATTCTATGTATGGTACTCATCAAAAACTGATTTGTACATTGCTATTAAGGAATGAATGGTGTTATAATTTCAGGTCTTGCATCAGCAGCATAGCCTCCGTTGAATGGAAAAAATTTTTCAACGTGTAGGATTCGTGATGGAAAAGGATTTTGAAACTCTACTTACGTTATCCGAGCGCCCATCTCATTTAAAAAATCCACTCGGTTTGGAGGTTCTTGTGTGAAAAATGGTCCTTTTAGTTGGCGCTCCATGTGGAGACCTGCAGAATACAAAATTCAGAATGTAAAAAACCGTTGACTTCTCGTGTCATAACTTACATTCTAGAGACACAAATTTCATTTTTTCCATGTTCATTCTTACGAAATTGTGTCAGAGAGCTCTTGCTTTTCAAGTATTTTTTTTGCTCCCACAGGGTAAAAGCAAATCTTATGGAGTACAGGCAGTAATTGAATTTTCAAGGGGAAGAGTCATCTAAAATAGAGTTCCACTTTTTTCAACAATAATAGGAAAAAAGAAAGGAACCACAGGTGTAACAACGTTGTGGAGAATTTTTTCTTCTTCTTCAGGGCACTCCTTTCTTTATATAGCATGAGCAACATCATCATCATCAATGGATTGTTTCTTATAGCAAACAGACTACCAACTCAAGTACTACAATCGAAGAAAATGAAATTTGAACGTCCATATATACGTAGCGTTATAGCCTTTGCGTGGTGAATGGTGATGCCAAGTTTTTTTTATTAAGGTTGGGTACAAACAAATGACGTAGCTTTTACATTGAGCATCTTAGTGGATATTATCAAGGGAGGTTTTGGGTTTAAGATATTTGTGGCTATCTCATACTGAAGAATTGAATTCGGAGACATTAGGGTTTCTTTCGGTAGACACGCATTTGTTATTTGAAGCAACAAAATGTAGAAAATTATTTTTAAACACAATGAAGCTTCTCATTGATTTTTATCTATAGCCTTTTTCGTCGTTGAGGAGAGACCAAGGAGAGACAGGTAGATGCGCTAACTTTTGCATTAATAAGCCGTATTCATCCACTATAACTTTGCCCCTTCATTCGACTTTGGGGATATTTAAAGGTTCACACTTGGAAACAACGCATTTATTTAAATGATTGATTAAACCTGGAGTAAGTCCCGCATTTGCGTCGCCATTCGGAAATTTAACGAGCTCAATTGAAGATAATGCAGTGGCAAAATACTCCATAAATCGGCAACTATTGCACCATGTAGAGCAAGAAATCTAGTAAACTCAATGTTTTTATCGTTTCGTAGCATCTGATTTCATGTCAATTCTCTGCAACTTTTTCGATCCCATTACGATTTACTATCCTGTGTTTTGTGGCTCTCTGATATGTTATATAGGTATGAAGAGAGGAGGAAAAAACAGATATTCCAGAACTGTTGTAAAAAGTGCTAAGAAAATCTCATTGGTGCTAAACCATTCATGCATTTCCGTTTTTATTCAATCTCCACAGGGAGCATAAAAGCATCAAGATCTCCATTTTCTGGAAATATGTGCCGTTTATTCCAAATGTGCAGTGGAAGGCACATTTCGAACAAACTACCAGATTATGCCGACTTCTCTTCGTAGTATACACACATACACACACCTCTATTCATTCGGAAAGCTTTCATGCATAAAAGGATATGAAATAGGGTAACACCATGAGTGAAGCACCTATCTTTCAATTGTGCGAACACCAAAGAATTTGTTGGAAAATCCTGAGAAATGCACATTTACATTCACTCAAAATGAGTAAAATGTGTTCACATAAGCATAATCATTTCTTTACTTCCAATAACAGTTGATAACGCTCAAACGCTGGTGGTCGACACATAAATAGAGTGTGTATAGTATCATCATTCCCTCAGGATAGGAAGCAAAATGTAGTTTGTATTCGTAGCGTATAAGCTTTTCGAATACATATTTGGTATGGTTTTAGGTATGCAGATAAAGGGCACATCCTATATCTTGTATATATTTCTCAACGAAATACACTGCTGGATTTACATTCTCTCTAGAAATCTTAATTTGAGGAATTTTAAGTCTCTAGACCAGCATTTCTAATACACGAGTAACTGATTTCAAAATTTACAATTCTTTTGCTAACAGATGAAAGTTTCAAATAATAAATTTCTTCAATGCAGTATACAACAAGAAAAAAGGAAAGTATAGTCCAGCTTTCACTTCCGCATCTAAAGTATGTTCGTTTACATGTGTAGCAGTACATAATTCAAGCCATTACCATGCGATAGGCTGTATCTGTATTGTTATTAGAATGAACTACACATCGGGTTTGGTAGTTATCCCATTTTCTGTGTCACACAAGATGTAGAAGACTCTGCATAAAAAGGAAGTTCTGCACTCTCCATGGGTTCTACACTTATACACTTGTTTATGTTTAGATGCTTGTCTTGAAACAGCATATCAGAAACTGTCTTTGTTTTATACCATAATGTAAAAGGTACGAGTTTTCTCACACTACTGGCGAATGGCTGTTGGATGTTTGGGTATTCAATATTTATTTAAAAGTTTTATTTTTGTAAGGTATCGGTGGCACAAAAGTTGTCTTAAAAGAAACTGTATTTACTTATAACGGAAGATTATTGTCATTGTCACATATGCAATATACATAATGATGGTTCTTAAATGGAATTGTAACTAGAGTAGTTGCAGTTAGATGAGATATTATTTGACAGTTTTCTTGTTGAGAGAGAAAGAATGTGTGTATATGTGTACAAAAAATCAAAATTTGATTATAAAATCTGCAATTCAATTAATGCCGTGGATTGAACCATATCATTATTTCTGTTTATCCTTGACTCAAAGTTCTTTTTCCATTTTTGGGAATTTGTTGGTCGGTCGTGTTCCCATAATATATAAGCTCCGTATATGTTTGTTTGTAAAGTTGAGTTGTAGACCCAATCCGAAACCAAACAAAGGTTTACATTTCATTCTCTCGCACTCTTTTGCATTAATCGGTTAAGCAAACTGGATCAATAATTTACAAGAATGTGTAGCGATAACCAACATCTGCTTAGTTAAACTCTTCAGATACACAAAGGAGCAGTAGCAGCCAGCATAAATGAAAGATCTCCCACAATGTACATATGTCGGATACAATAGTTTCCGATTATTAACGTAGCATCACCCTTTGGTTTTAAGGCCGGCAGATGTTCTTGTTGGAAGCACATGCGGAACGTATAATACGTTTCATTAGTTGGTTGAATAAAACTGGCAAAATTCACACTACTACTGTGGTTGACATTGTGTCCAAAGCATGCATACGGTTTCATAAGAGCTCCCCTCATCCGGATGAAACTTTCCTCGTGAATTTAAGTGAGACATGACACAGTTTTGCATCCGAAAACTTTCCCCACGCATATTGTAATCCTTCCAACAGGATGTGAAACATATACACAATCAGGCTGTCTCTACAAACGAAGTGTTTCCCTTTCCAAAGAAAAACAATGGGCTTAGGTACATGTTGTGTGGCAATGTTTGGGAGAAAAGTCTTTTCAAAACGGATGACAATGAGGCTTGAGTAAATCGACAAGTGGACCACAAGCAAATAGTGCATTAAACTAGTGCTGACGAAACTTGTAAAACAATAGTTTTTACAAGGGAGGCATAAACGTTGGGAACATGCACGCTACCTAAATACAATTGCTTGAGAGCTAGTAGTGTGCTGGATGATAAGTATCTCATCGTCTTTTCCCGTTGTTTTCTTTTCCAACTCGGTGTTACTGCTATACGGTACACACACAGAGTGCCTAACCTCTTTAGCGTCAGCTCAGGCCCAAAGAAATAGTAATGCAGGAACTACTTAAAACCAAGTCTAAAAGTTACTAAACTTCGTTCTTTACACGTATATAACTTGATTTTTTTTAAATATAAAAAGGCGCAGACCAGCAGCCTTGTTAAAAACTCTGACTTGAGTGAGCATTAAATGGCTACTTTTATATAAAAATACAGAGGAAAAGGAAAGGAGCATCCGCAGATTCAGACAGCACATACCTACATACGTATAGGACAGACAAAAGGAAATTTCATTTTTTTCGTTTTCTTCCTTAAATATTTTTTTTCAAGTAATGCATCAATCAATACTATATGTCTATATATGTAATGTAAATATAGGATAAAGTAAACTTTGTGAGCCAATAACTGTAGCTGCAATATCGTACCTTCTAAATTCTCTAAATAAAATATAATAAAATAGTTCAAGGATCACTTACCACTATATCCTCGTATAAGGTAAATTAAAGATCAATTTGTAGTAAATTTCATATTCAATATTTTTAAAACAAAACCTTTTTTTTACTTCAACCATACTTCAATAAGTGCCCATCAACCTGAAAGACTATTATGGTTTCGACGGACCAAGAATATAAAGGTTTAACTATAAACTAAGCTGTAGTTAAAAGACAATAGGAATACTTTGAAAGGAAATGAAAACTGTTTACAATATAAATTCATTTTAGAAGCCCACTCATAAGAATTTGTTCTCATATTTGCAAAATTTGTTCAAAGAGACCTTCTGCGTGATTCGACAACAAAAAGCAGTAAATACCCATACATTTTATAAGTATATCCAAAGATAGGTCAAGTTATAATAAGGAACAAAACAACAGGAAACGTGTAAGACATTTCCTTGAGCATCCGACAATTCTGTAATTCAGCAATATAAACATTGAACTCTTATAGAGCTACACACAATATGTGTATGAATTCACTGTAAATGTACATGTAATGAAAAGGACGGAAAAGGAAAAGGGGGTCTTCTTGAGGACCAGGATACATTTTGTACATCATATATTACTAAGACGCAATCAAGTATGGACTGCTTTCACCGCATCCTCCATAACTACTTCTTTGGTTGTATTATGGGCTAAAATCCTCCTACGTCAATGCAATAATGCTTTACCAAGCTAAAAACGGAGAATACAGTGGATCCTTGTTTTTCTCTTATTGTGTAAAGTGGCTGACTGTCTTCTTATTTGCCTTTCCCAGCATTCTGAAGTGAAGTCCATATGTGGAGAGATACTAGTGAAAGGATGTAGAAGCTTACAGCATGTATGTGAGTGAAAGTATGATTATGGATGCATGAAAAAATTGTAGGAAACACGAGCTAAGCAAGAACGTCAGTGGCAGGAAGTATTACTTTAGGGCAGAATACAAGCTTGTGTGTATATGTAGCAACGATATATATATATGTTTTATAGTAGATTTCATACACTTTCACCACCACCACCACTACCTTCAATCTCTTTTAACTCTCAAGATTCCTAGAAACCTAATTGGAGGCAGTTTAAGTTTTTTTCAGACAAGAGTAATACTTTTTTCCTCTTTCCAGTTTATGGCATTTTTTGTACGATCTCTTGAGAGGGTCTTTCACTCTTTTTAAGCCTTCAAAATAGAGAAAAGTGTGGAGTTAACTCGTTGGCTGAAGCATTAAGCGGCTTTTCCCTTGTAACATACGTAAAACGATGAACGTGAAAGGATAATAGGACAGAATCTTATTTTTTTTTGTTTTGAAGAAAGTCTGTTGTGAAGAACACTTGACTATATTCTAAAAGCTTGTTTTTACAATTCGTCGAGTTTCTCTCGAAGTATTGTTTGCAATAGCTTTAAGTGAGTCAAGTACCGTACTAGCATATAGATGATGGCCCTGGATGCTTGGTGAACGAGGACTTTCAAAGACAGAAGTACTTGTGTGGTATATTGGCCGTAATTCTGTAATTAATCTAGTATTGGAGTTCTTGCTGTTAACTTGAGTAATTGCTCATGTGCAACATACACTATACTGCTAAATTGCAAGCTTAATGATGTTCCTCGTTTTCTGCCAGCTTTGAATACATTTGGCTTCAAGCTGAAACTAGATATATATAGCCTTTGACTATCCCACTTATCTGTATACAAATGAAAGAATTTGACTTTTTATATAGGTTTTATATTATGTAAGTTTATCTGCATTAAAATAATTCTTGTTCTGAATGAATGAGGCTAGTAAAAGAAATAGCAATTGCATATTTGTGAACGTAATTAAAATTCCATCTTCTAGTTTTCTGGGCAGGAAATCGGGTAAGCTTATTTGGATTTAGGAACGCCAGGGAAATTTGTATATTTGTCGAAATGACATGAGCCATTTCTTGAGCGAATGTACAAAGACAAGCAACACACAGTCGCTTCCAACTAACTGCCAACAACTCCAGTCGACCTGTCCGGGTGGGATTTTATCTAGAAAATTGTGGCATCTAAAAAAAGAGCATGCCTTACTCTCCTCTACTTGCACAACTTTACGCAATACCACCGCAGCCTATCCACCCGGTTTACTTTTTTTTTTGGATGTGAAGCTGTTTCAAAGCCCTGTGCAATGATATTACTGTAGATCACAACAACCAGCGAGCGTTTCATTGCACTTGCCATACTTTGCCACAAGGATTTCATATAAAAGAGCCCAACAAATAGTTCTTTCCTTGGGAGCCCAGCGACCAAATGCAATCACACTAGAGCTAAGCTCAAATTGTGTTTTTGTGCCTATATGCATTTGTGTGAAATTGTATGTGCAACCGCAGAACAAGCCTCAATATTTCTTCGCCTAGCTTTCTCTCAGCCTAAGAAGGGGAAAGTTATAAAGGATTGTCAGATCTGCCACATATTTATACTGTTATTATGATTATACTTATTTGGTCATGTTCCTTTATCTGCATGTATAATATATGGCTGGCTTTGAAAAATAGGACGTCAAAAAGGGTTGTCGACTTGAACAAATATTACAAACGCTTGTGTATGTATTTGAAGGAGCTGGGCTAAGTTTACCACCCCACCAGAAATAGTAGTCCGTCTATCTTTCTCAGTACCTAACGTGAAGAAGGGAAAAATCTAAGCAAATGCAATAGCAGTTCAGTAGATGCAGCAGGAGCAAACCTAAAGCCATTCTATTACTGGAAAGAAGTAAAAAATACGAGGGATATGACATTTTTATACGTGCATCTATTTTACACCAGTAGCCTATCATACATATTTCTCAAACAGCTTGGCATCAAAATAATAATATACAAAGGCACAAAAGTGTCAGCCTTTACTCCTCACTAAAATTCAGTGAGCCGTTTTCCCCGAAGCTCTTAAAACTTTGTATCTCCTCAACCTAACCAGCTTTCAACTTTTATCAGAAGAGCACCAAGTGGATTTCATAGCATACAATGGAAATGTACTTGCCATTGCATGCACCCTAAAATTCCGTATAGATGGACATGGATGGCTTTTGTATTGAACAAGAGAAAAATGTAAAAAAAAAATCTTGCGTTGCTTGCTACACATTGTGTGTGTGATTATGCTTTTGATTTGTGACCGGCTTCCGTTCTCACACTCAGCTTTTGTCGGACGGAGGCATTCAACGGAATATATCCTCTATGGAAAAACTTTTCTTCCCTTTTGAAAACATCAGATACGCACATTTTGATTCTAAAAGAATGTTTACATTTTACAAGGGAACTAAAAATGGGCCATCATCGATCAAAACACAGGTCCCTCCATGTTGTTTTCTGCAATCCAAATCTTATGAATGAATCAGAGATCACGAGGACAAACAAAACTACATGCGTATAATATATACTTAAGTAAATTGTCCAAAAATTGTGTTCACGTTTTTATATAGGTAGTAGAGAGGAATTTAGTTCTTTTTAAAAAAAAAAAGAAATTGCATTATGCCTCTACTTCCTCCAGGCACCGTGAGGAAGATAACGGGATACCTCTTTAAGAAAAAAAAGAGAAGAATCATAACCGCTTGAAAAAAGTAACGGTAAAAGAGGAGCTCTTTAGGTAAAAACTGAGTTCATAAGAGGAATCATTGGGGTGACTTTAAAAGACACTCCGTCCTTCCGTTTATATGCACATTCAACTCAAGATAAGTTTTGTTAGATGAGGTTTTCCCAGCAATGAAAAAGCTCATTCTGTTCTATCCTGTGAAAACGAGTTTGGAATGCTGTTCCTCTGTTGAATTATTACAATACTTTCTCCCACTCATATTCATAATGCTCAGCGGTGGCATGTAATAGTTGGAGTAAAGCATTGTAAATTGGTTTTTGTATTTCCTCCGCTTCAGAGATATCATATTACACAGGACGGAGCGACATAAAAAGATATCTAAGATTATGCACACATAACCATATAGTCTTATAAACTCTCTTGTAAAACTGGCTTGAGAGTGGTGGAGAGATGAAGACCTTTTTATTTATTCTCTAGTTTCTAACTCCACTCTAACTTTCTTGAAGTGATATTTTGCCTTATTACAAGTTCAGGAAAAGGGTTGGAGTACAAGCTCAATGCTTTTCATCATGCATTAAATAATTTGGGGAGATGTGTTCTCCTCAGTTCAAATAAATGGCACAATTTGTTTGACAAGTGACTACGTGAAAAAATCTGAGAGATGACTTTCACCGTGTATAAGAAAATTGCTACTTTCCTTCCTGCCGATGAGCTACCGTAGTAGACGAAGTATAGGAATTTTAGACGAGTTTGTAGAGATATATATGATAGAACCATAATGTATTATGAATGCATGCTGATATTTGCTAAAGAGTGAGCCTTTTATTGCAGGAAAGTTCTTGGTCCGATGACTTTTCATGGCAGGCAGGCAGTCGTTATGATATGCATATTGCTTTCTGATTCATATGCTCACTCACACGTGGCATCTCTTTAAGACTTTCAGTAATGAATGCTGAAACTGTTTCGCGGCGGAAAAATGGCGTAAAGAGTAAGTAATACAATTTATAAAATATTTGCACTCACTTTCAATTTCTGTGCAAAACTTTTGACATTAATTGCACTAAATGAAGTTATAAATTATAATAGACTATACATATACAGTTGAGTCTCGAGTCGCAGCTACCAATTATGACGTTCTGAGAAAGGACGTCCTCAGAATCAGATTCATATGCCCAAGCAAACTCGAAACCGGCACTTTATTTTGAAGTATCGCAAAAGTAATGTAGACCCAAAAACTTTAAAGTGTCTAATTGCGTAAAACACTCATCTCATCACTCATAATTATCCAATCTTCAATCTACAACTCACTTTCTCTTAGCAAAGCATCAATATCAATCAACCTACAAAAGTCGGTGCCTTTTCCAGCAGAGAAAAATTATAAAAATTTTACTTTGGAAATGGCGCACACGCTTTAAATATTGTGGTGAAAATAATCCATCAGTGGCTGACTGCCAATTAATTTAGCAAAGATTTTCTCCACCAGTATGGAGAGTTTTAAGTGGTCTCCCATTTTCAACACAAAAAGGACTTTGTTTTGGGTTGTTATGTCTTGAGCCTTGAGAGTACATTATACTTTCATTTCCATAAAAATTGATGCATGCGCTTATTACCCATAGTGTGCCCGTATGCATATTGGATTTCCTGTATATCATTAATTGTCAACATCGACATCAATATGCTGCTCGATACCGTCGAGAAAGGCAACTTTTTTATGACATAATTAACCAGGATTTTGTGTCCCTACTTACTCACGACGTTGCATTTCTTTTATGTATGGAGTCTATGAAAGGTAAACATGAAATGAAAGCCGATCTCTAGAGGGCTTTATCTTGCACCTCACAATCATAACAATAACAATGATAATTTAAACTAGGAACCTTCATAACTACCCTAATAAACTCTAATTAGATAGCAACAGCAACATGATTCCATCAGTGAAAATAGGATGGGAAGAGGTATAGAGTAGAGGTAGCTGAAGACAGATTCATATCATCAAGACATCATCGTCATCAATGTCCTTGGCTTTCTTTGCTTAGAACAACCAGTTTATTTTCAGCATCTCTCGTAGATTAAAATGACTTTGGAGTGTAAGTGAATGCAGTAAACAAAAATATATTGTTATTTCAATGCAATTATACCAAATCTTTTCTAAGCAAGTTACTTTCCACCACAGCTACTATTTCAGCAGCATTTAAAATCATCTTAAACTTACAACGTATATAGACACATATTTGTACTCGTGTTTGTGTGTAGCAATAGCTATGTAAAGTGGAAGAAGTCAACTTACATTCCACTGCAGACATTAAAATCTTTTTCTTTCGTAACCAAGAACCGTTTCTTTTCCTCCTCTCTAATTCCACATTTTGCTCTTTCATCGTAAAACAACAAAAAATAATATAAGTTAGTGGGTGTCTCGGGTGACTTAGTTAGTTTACGACAGAAAAAAGAAGTCTCGTTTTTGCCGTCGCCTTGTTGTGTGCACTCTTAGAAGCTAAGATCATTTTATGACAGGAAGATGCTGGGAAAAACATTATGTACACCCAAATGCATTATTACACTGTCATGCTTGTAGCCTAGTAAGTACCGCTTACTGAATTTTTGTCGTCTACATTAATTCCTCCAAAACATATAGATAGATATACGAGATACAAACTACAATGGAGCTCTCATTGTGTTGTATCATCTTCATAGAATCTCTTTCTTTCCAAAAAAGGAAAGACTTGTGAAATAATGTGAGGGGAGGATGCGTGCTTTCCTTCATATTACCTTTTAAGATCCCTCTTTTCATTTTCTTGAGTGAAAGAGGTTTAAAGCATGCTTTGCTCTCTTTTTCTGGACAACCATCTCAAGTTGAGTGTGTCTCTTTCCACGACACAATATGTAAACATATTATTTACATTTTGAAGTTGAAGCATATACGAATAAAGTAGAGCCAACGCATAGAGCATTCCAAGCATGTCATCATATCAGCATCATCATGTGGGCTTGGCTTTGTTAAGCCGTATATGTATATATGGTTCAGAATGGTTTCGAGGGAAAAAGACAAGAGAAAAATGAACAATTTTTGCTTCACATCTCAGACTCTGTTGCTTGCTTGCCCATCCTCCTATAACACTTCAGCAGGGAATATACATATTTTGTAAGTTTTATATACACACATATATGATACATATATAATGTGTAATATATATATTGTAGTTTTTAAAGCTACTGCATAATGCATCTTCCATATATTCCATGAAAAATTCATTGTTTTTTCATTTGCTGTGATTTTAGAAGCGAGATGTCAGCGTAGTAAAAGCTTCAGAAAAAAACAATAACTGAATTAGGATGGAACGAACACTGAGAGTAACCATCTTTTAATGGGCACTCTATTCAATATTTACAAAACAGGCAAACAAGTAAATGGGATCGTGACCTCGTAACATGAGTAGGAACGTCGGGCATCGAATTGACTAATATTAAATGTGAGTTGAATTTTGATTAATAAAAAAGAAACATATAGTTTAAATGAAAATTTAAATAGAAATTTGCTTTCTCAGGCAAATTGATATGTAGTTTGAATCCTTTCAACCATCATAATTTCGTTTGAAGTTTTGTGCATGTGCTTTTATTCCTTTGCACACTCGTAATTATTAAGAACTTATGTAGAAATGAAGCTGCCGAAAAGAAATTGCAAACATAATCCGTACCATATCATTATTGTTGTGATTGATGAAGTTTAAGTATCAAATAAATGTTTGAAAATGCATCATAATGAAATGTCTTTTGATGTTACATATTATGATTGGATCTTTTATTCAAACCCCACTCCCAATATCCTTTAATATATGATTAATACATTAATGAATGTGATACAATGGTTTTATTATTGCTGGAGTATTGTCAAGTTTCATGCTATCGGGCATACATTATTATTATTATTATTATATAAGGGAGCATTGAGACATATCACTGTCCTTTTGTAGGAGAAACTAGTCCAAATGGGAATAGAAAAGATTATGTGATTTTTTTTGTCGAGATGAAAAAAGCTTAGTCACGATTGAGTGGAAGAGAAAATCTTCAGTACATTAGTAGGGAAAGAAATGAAAGAATATTATTTCTCGTTAAGTAGACCTCCTCCTCCGCATTCATTTCTTTAACTTCACACGCATACGTAGATGATAGGACACTGCAGGCTTGAAAAAAGACGAGTTTTTCATAAGATACCTTCTTATGCGACATTTTTTATATTTGTTCAGCTTTCCCTTCTTATACTTCCTCTACAAATGTAACCTCAGCAAGGTTTAATTCGTTCGGACGTTCCCGTGGGTAGAGAAAATGACTTTTTCTCAACTTTAATTTTCAGCATGGGTTCCCATCTTATTCAGCCAGCTTTAATCTTTGTGACATTAGGATGAAATGAGAATATAGGATGTGCTCTCCTCTCCACAATTCGTTTCCATACATTTCTTCAATCTCGAGGGGGAGAAAACGTATGGCGATTGCTTATTTCTTGTCAATGAATAAAAAACACAGTCTCTCTACAGAAATAATATTGTCATTCCTCCCTTTCCGAAAAAAACAAATCAGGTTCTTTTTTTCTCAAGTGAAGTGAAAACAAAACATTGAGTTGCTTCAACCGATTTCTCCAATGCAGCCATATAAATTCAACATCAGCAGTGTTGTTGAACACAAACGTGTGCCTATGAAACTTTTCAACTCCTGTGCATAAGCAAAGAAACCTACTTTCTCCAAAAAAAAAAAGTAATCAGGTATCAACTTTCATTTTACTTTTCCATTGCAACTATCAAGGTTGAAACTACTGAAAGGGGCTGTATAGTATAGTGCACGTACTTTAAAACATATATATTGATACTTCAGTTCTACTGGTCATTGCTGACAAGCATACTTCAAAATCCCAACATAATCATGACGAATGTCACGTTGCGCTACCTCAAACTAATAATTTACCTTGTGAGTTGCAACCTATAATATCAGACCGGCTATTGTATATGATGTAATTCATATATAAAAAGGAGGAGAGTAGAAGGTGTAAACAGTTTTGCACTTTTAACGCGATTACCACTAACTAAGTGTCAAACAACCCATAAAGTCTTGAGAGACTTGTTTCGCCTTTTTCTCCAACACACAAAGGATGATCGCTGGAAGCAACATTTACAAGGTGCGACCACTGAATACAAAACAGTTTTCTGTTTGAGACAAAAAAAAGTTGGCGAGACCCACCAACTCCCTACCATAACTAAGACTTTCCTTTCATCTACTCATTCATTCCCCATCAACAGCAGTAGTCTAAAAAAGTATAGATGGTTGTGTAATAAGGCTCGTTTCTTTTTTTATGTAGCGTGGCAAAAGCAGTTTTGTAAATCTGTCAGGGAACGCTTTCTTTTACGCATCACCCAACCTTTCTCCGGTCCTTTTTAGTACTCTTCCTCTTTTCTCCCTCTTCTTATTTTTTTGAAACAAAGTAGCAAAGTGCTTAAACATTCCTCTCTTGTCATATTTTTATATGAGGAGCTAATACTGACTGACGCTTATTGTAAACGGGGTCTTATTGGAAGTACACATAAGGCACGCATATATATGTATATGGTTTGCCGGTGGCGAAAAAACAAAAAAGAAAGATGATTTTCACGGATACAATGTTAGGTGGCAAGTTGTGCATTGTGAAATTTACAATTAGTTGGCAAGTGCTTTCACTTACTCCTTATTGTGTGGCATTTCAACAACAAGAGAATATATATATGTATGTGTGGAAGAAGGTCTTATAATCCTTCTGATTTACGACAGAGTGCTCAAGATGGGAATGATTATGAATCTGTCCTTTTGTGAGTATTTATATTAATTCATTTTGCTCCGTTGTATATTCACGACATCTTCACGTATAGTCGATGTAAACAGAGGGACTTTTGATGCGTCATTTGTAAGTTCTTTGAGAGTAAGTACGCACAGGACACTCGAGTTTTAAAATTGAGATTTTTGTTAGCTCAACTGCTTACTTTTGCCACGTCTTTTTACCTCGATGGAAGTAAAATACGTAAAATATGATAAAAACTCATATACATCAAAAGGTATAACTTAACGTGTAATTTTTAACAAAGGATCACGTCGAGGTGAATGCTCCGGATGGTTAAATGGAACTCTCGAAAAGCATCAACGACTATTGTGTCGTGTTGAGAGAGCATATTTACGTAAGGCGCTTGCTTATAAGGCCGTCATGAAAGAGAGTTTGGTTCAAGATTGGCGAAATGAATGTATGTTGCCAAGTTGAATTCAACGAGGTGAAGAAATATCACCCTTATACATAGAAGTGAAAGCTTAGGAAAATTTATTGAGGCCGCCTCAAGCTGCTACTTAAGCCCTGAAGGGCCTTGCTCTGCCTCTTGCTTTACTCCACTAAACCAAACCACTACCACCATACCATACCATACCCAGTACCACCGTCACATTTTTGTGTTAACCAGGGAGCTCGAGCAGCGTGTGCTGTTGAAAAGATTCGGAGTTTGACTAAAAGCTTATAAAATATATGGGTTGGAACTCCTGTCATGTGCCAGATATTTCTTACCTGCTTTCAAACACTCAACAACACGAATGCTGCCCCTTCAACTCGGTGAACGCTGAGAGTATACAACACTATTATTCTTCTTCAAGTCATTTCGAAGAGGCGATTTGGCGAGCCATCAACTGTTCAAGGGAAAAGAATGAGGATGCCTCTTTCACTAAACAACATGTGTTAAAAATTCATGGCGTTTGATAGCATTCCAAACCTACGCAAAAACTATTTCCGCTAAACATATGTACCCATACGTGTAGGCAGCTGCTGGTAATAAGCTTTTCCTTCCCTAAACGGTACTTGATGTATCTATTGATGTACAATGCCTGAAAAATGTGAAGCGTTTTCTATTTACTGATGGAAATACTTTACATATTACATACTTTACACAATGCATCAAACGATTATCGAAAGTCGAAGGTGAAGCTTTTGCATCTAATCGAAAGAGATTAATATAACGATAAGAAATTCTTCGAGCATTAGTCAACTTTTATTATTTAAGATTGGTCAGGCAAGTGCTTTAGGTGAGCTAACTTTGGCACAGTCATGAATAAATAAATGTTGTTGAATGAAGACTTGCGATTTGGTGTAGATGTAGACGTTTGCATTTCCTTCGAAAAAATATACCAGTTGTTATTATCTGAGCGTGTGTAAACCGCTAAACCTAATTAAAGTATCTTCCTGTTTTCACCAAGAAACACTGTGGAAGATTTGAAAGAGCTCTTTCCGGCTTAGAACAGGACGATAACGACACCGAACGTCGTACACCATGTTACCATCGGTACTATACTATGTTTGCATATCTTGTGCTTATTACTTTCACTACGAGCGCACCACACGTTTCGGCTTCTTTTAAAACCCAAAGGAGAGCCAGCAGAAACTTTTGTGTGACCGAGACCGAGATGCTCACGCCGACACCACATCATCTGTAAATAACGTTGATGATGCAAAACAAAAGGATGATGGTACTTACTTACACTTTGATGCATTTCACCTAGGATGAGATTTGACTATAACTGAGACTGTGCAAATCAAATAACTTAAAAGGCGTTGTTTGTATAACGTCGCATGGAAATTAAGTTTCAAATTGCGGATCACAATCACGCACCAAATGGTCATCACACACCATGTTTTTCAATGTGATCTCCATATCAAAATGATTTAGCTTGGTGACACAACAGCATAAGCTTGTTGTTTAATAAACCAGGTGTTTGTTGCTTGGGATAAACTCAAGCTAGATAAAAGGGAAAGCATTCAGAAGGGCATATTATCCTTCAGTTGACAAAAAGTGAAAGTTACCAAATGGTGAGCCAAGATCTAAGATTCAAAAGATGCATAAAGCCTATTCTCACATATTGCAACAATTGCACAGATTGTTGCGTCTAGGGAGGTTCAATGCGAAAGGACACCGAAGACTTTTACTACATTACTACCAAGGGTATACTACAGGAACGTGTTTTGACAACAGCCTGAATTTTCCTACTCTGATGATGGGTTCCTGTATTTGAATATTCATAATATGCAGCAAAGCAACCAACGTATTGTACATTGACTTTACTTTGGTTTTCAAGCATTGTGTTACGTATCCAACGTACGCAAATCCCACAACTAGCTAAACTAAACCTACTAAAATTGTGTGTGCGTGCCTTGAAATATCTGGAGCTATTTATACCAACTATGTATAGTATAATATGTAAAGCTAAATTGAGCTGAGTTTGTGAATTCATCTCATGTACATTGTTGTTGTTACAACTGTAATTTGGAGTGATGATCTGGATGCATAATCTACAGAGATAATTAATATCATACTAAATACTTAATACTTTCAAGGATCCTTGCCTACATAAAACAGATGTGGAGTATGAGTTCGCAAAATAGAGCACACCACCGAACTGCTCTTCAGGTTCTATTATCCTATCAATTCCGTTACCCTGTTTTCTTGAGTATAAGAAAATGAGCTTGATACAAAGTAGCTGATAGGATAATAATAATACAGACAGGTTGCCTAACATGTCTTACAGCTACAGCTTAAGTCAAGGAGTCTGCCTTAGATTTCCATAGACTTGTAGCACTTTCCCCTTATCTCTTCCTTGCACAAGTAGTTTGAGCTTGTATAAATCATACTACTAAGAACAGAAAAACATGTTTGATGAAAGAAATTGGAGCTTTTATTGTAAAGCAAAGTAAAGAAATCACTGAAATAACAATGTATCTAACTAATGACCTTAATGACTCAGTCAGCATGGTGCTTGGATACTTCAATTAAAATTCTAATCTGAGCAAAAGAAATCACATCTTATAAGAAACAACAAAGCTTATTTTGTCATGTAAATTATAATCTGAGTACAAAGGAAAAATTCCAAACGTACAAGTCATTAAAATGGTACAAATAAAAAGTGATGTCTGTTTGTAGACACGCGTCTTGGTTTAGGATTTTTGTAAAAAAAATTCACTTTAATAAGTCTGCGTAATGATATGTAATTCCATACATTCTTTGTGAATTTAATAACCTTGCTTGTAAAATTTAATAATTAGAAACACAATATATATGACTCATTTCAAGAAGTGAAAGTTATGTACGTCAATACAATGTCTTCACAAAGGGTATCACAATCATCTTTTTTTAAGAAAGTGCTACATTTCATTACAAAAACTTGGCAGCAATTGCACATTACAATCTCAAAAATACTAAAATCTCAAAAAATTCAAGAGCCAGAAATTGAACAAAGAAGAGATGTTATTACATGGAAAAATCAAGGAAGAAGAATTTATATAGTGTGGTACATATAAGCACAATATTTCCCATTTGTCAAGATTCCGTTCTTCATTCATCTCTACAAATAAAATGCAACTGAGAAATACAGAACATCTAAATAAGTACATATAAAAGTCGCGTAAAAAGTCCTTTTTTCTCTTCACTGCAATGCTACTTTTCTTAATACTCACAAATCAAGTGCAAAATCTCTGAATATCTCCAAAATATATATATAACTTTTAGAAACGCATTTATAATGTGGAGGATTTGTAAAATAAATGGAAAGGATGAAAAAAAAAGAAACAGGAAAGCTTCACTTTTATTTTTGGAAGGAAATGCGTTTCCCTCAGACACTGTTTTCCTTTAAGAGTGGGGAAGGAAGTAAAAGCGAAGAAAAAAGAATGTTATAAAGTATAAAACCAAGAGGAAAAAGAATGAATACTTCCTACTGGGTCAAAATACTCACAGTGAAAGCTTGTATGTGTGTGTATATCGTAGTACATACATAGATTATTGCCGGTCGTCATAATGAGAATGCATGTTGAAATGGAAGCTGTTGCAGAAGACTCGTTGAGGAGTTCAAGCATATATACGCTCATCTAAACTCAAACTGTGCATTCAAACATTCCAGGATAAAATGGAAAACAGATTGCTGCAAACGAAAAAAAATAACGGTTAGCAAATTATTGATGATAAAATTCTATCAAGACTCAGAGTATTTTGGAGTATTTTGCGTACTTTTTTAAAAAAAAAGAATTAACATATTAGTAAAATCAACGATTTATTATTATTATTATTATTATTAACGATAGTAAAATACTTAACTACACTTGTTTTAACATTTTAGTTCATTTTTTTGTCTCAAACTAAAGTGGACGGACAGACGGATATAACGAAATCATAAGCAGCTTTTCTCGTAAAGCAGTGAGCTAATAAGTAGTGAAGTAGTATGGAAACAACGGACTGTACGTGGCAAGTCACATTATCCTTTCTACTTTTTCCCCTCATCCATGTATCACTTTTATGCTCTTCTAGCGTATGATACGGGATTTTGAGAAAACCAAAAGACTGAGGTTGGAGACAAAAAAAGTTTCAAGCACATCTAAGACGGGATTTCCTTTCTTGTGTATAGTCATCCACACAGCTCTTCATTCCATATGGATTCTTCCGATTCCCATTGCTCCATTCCACAATGGAAATAGCTTATATATGAGAAGTAGTCAGCAAGAGGAACAGAAATAGTACCGGGGAGAGAACGAGGAAGCAAAGCACATTGATATGGATATATGACAACCAAGTTGGATGGGACATTGAGATGGTGGCAGACGAGAGCAATAAATCTTAATTGTGATATTTGACGCACAGGGACTGTATGAGTGACTATGTGTATAGTTTTCACTCCAACACCAAACCCTTACGAAACTGCAATACGACATTTGTGTGTACTTTTGGTTTTTGGCGATGAACGTTTGGTTGAGCTGAACGAGTCGAGTGTGAGTGCAGGGCTACACTTTCTCTTCTTTTTATCTACTTCCGTCTGAACAGCCAGTTGTGTTTTTATATATGAGTTTTGGTTTCTCATCCATCCATTCACACAGCTTCCCAATGCACTCAAAAAGATTTCATGTTTTGGAAGCTCTGTATAATTTACAGTAGGACCAATATTTAATGTACTGTCTCTACATGGTCGAAGCATCTATCGCATCGACATTATATCTGCCCTTGTCTTGTCCTTTCACTTATATCACATTAAATGAGGACTGAGGACAACCCAAAGTTGCGGAAACTGTGAAAGCATGAAACTGGAGGAGATCGGGCTTCGGTGCCACGTTGCATTACATTAGTGTGTTGGCATAATATTATCGAGTTGAGTGAGCCGAGGCTGATGCTTCAACTTCTCCAACTTTTTTTCTCTCTTTCGTTTCTTTTTCTCTCATTCCGCAAGAACTAGTAGAGATAGAGGACATGCCACAATCTTCTCTCAACATAAAACTAGATTTGAATGAGTTTTCAATGGAATTTATACTTTCACTTGTGACGACTACTGTGGACACACGTCGGAACAAGGTTTATAGGCATGCTTCCACTATTTTACTCTCAACAGTGTGAGTAGGCGATACGCTTTTCTTACTTTTCATTCTTCAGTTTTACATGTTGAAATGTTCACTTTTGTTGAGAAAGGAGCTGTGCATTATTGGTATTGTATTCTTCGCATTTTTTTCATTGATTCCCTTTCTCTCCTCATTTCTGTGCGGGCGTGTAAAGTGTAAAGTAGGTCTGTCTGGGAGAGAAAAGAAGATATATACAGAAAGTACAGTACACGCAGAGAAAAAAGAATGATGAGAATTGAGCAAGGAATGAACATGAACGGTGGAGTTTGCTGAGGAATCTCGCATTTTCTCATGCCATGGTGTGTGTGTATAATGGTTTGTTGAAATGATGTTGCAATTGTTCTCATTCTTCCTGATTGTAAATGACTTTCCATTTTCCGTTGCATCAACATTTTCTAGTTGATTTGAAATGGATTCGAAAAATGGGATGAAAAGACGGATAAAAAAATCCCTGTTGATTAAAAATCTGATGGAGTGTAGCGGGATGGAGAAATCTTTATTCCAAATGCTTCAAAAATTGGATCCTAGTGTAATTTTCAGCGTGAGATTTGTGATTTGAATATAAAAACCGTCGAAGAAATTTGAGACTTTTTCTTTACTAGAATATTCAACTGTGAAATATCCATATATATTAAAAGTATGCATATATAATTTCTTTTTCCTCCCACCAAGTGATTTTGCTTCTGATTATGACTACCAAATGCGATATCTACAAATGATGAAGTTAATGCATATAATGTGCATGCACATATATTATATCGTTATAATAAATTTCGGATCTTAATCATAATCCTCAGAATGAAGGGAGAATAAATTGAGGGAATTACCTACAATTTTCTCATCAATTAGTCTAGGTCAGTAAAACTTCTGTTAGTATTTCAAAAGCATTCATGCTTGAAGACTATACCTTTTACTTTCTGATGGAAATACGGGAGCAGTAGTAGCAGTATAACAAGACATGCGAAACATGATTATTTTTTCTCTCTATTTCCCTTTGATAATCATCATCGTCTCATACATACATATAGCTTGAAAGCTTTCATCTGACAAGTGGCAAACTACACAGCGTGGGCATGAATAAGAAAGGCACGAAATACTTTGAACCGTATAAGCACTCAACTCAACTGTTCCCAATATATTTCTCACTTCTATTTTCTACCGTTAGCTTTGATAAATTTAGGAAATTAGAGCAAAACTTTGCGAGTTGAAGTAAATAAGTGAATAGCGTATTAATATATATGAGTCTTTTGTAAATCGCAGTTCACACATAAAACCTAAATTTCGCAACAAAATTCATGTCGTTTTAGTGTTTTAGCATTCCCAACAATTTTTTATGCTTTCTAGACCGTGAGCTTCTCACTAAACAATGGAAACGGCTTCTCATTTTCCATGAATGAGAAGGAGCACACCAAAAGTCGTAATCTTGCATATACATGGAAAAATTCTGCCTCAGTGCTTTGACCACGCTTAAGTATTTCAGGGAAGAAAAGCGTCATTTCATCACTGACCAAACTTCACGCATTGCAAATTATGACTTACTTTCATATACTCATGTATGTATGTATATCCAGGTTGTAGATGTAATATGAGGTTATAGTGTATGCATGAGAAAGTATTAACATTGGTTAATTTCCAACTGGTTAAAAATGCACGTAGCAGCAGCTGCCTTCCAAGCTACGTGTTGGAGTGGAGTGAGGTTAAAAGTAAAAATGAGAAGGGAAGAAATTGAAAGTAAAATTAGCTCCAAAAAACTTTTTAATGTGGAAACCGTAGCTTTTTTTTTACTTAACTTTTTTCAAGCCATGTGATAGAAACTCAGCAAGGCGCTGGTGCTTCCACTGTCTTCTCGCGTCTCCAGTATCTGATGTTATGATTCCATTCATTAAATCAAGAAGAATACCCGGGCGGCACTAGCCAACTTTGGGAAACTTAGTTCATTGTCGCTATCAATACACCCAGATATAGAAAGGTCGCTAGAAATATGTGTGGGCATATATATCGTCTTTGGAGTGATGAGAGTTTCTTTTCAGAGTTATTTTGTATTTTTTCTCCCTCTCTCTCTCTCATTACAGTTCGTAAAAAACCGTCTTTTCACTTTTCATTAT
This sequence comes from Orchesella flavescens, assembly GCA_964034955.1. Lineage (NCBI taxonomy): Eukaryota > Metazoa > Arthropoda > Collembola > Entomobryomorpha > Orchesellidae > Orchesella > Orchesella flavescens. The sequence goes on from OZ035955.1 coordinate 21,126,069, forward strand.
TCTTATTTGCAAAAGTGGGGCACATATTGTTTTAAAGAATGAGAGAAATGGTTGGGTGTTTATGGAATTTTACGTTTATGTATGTGCCTATAACTTATATGTGTACAGTACAATGCATAAAAGTGGAATAATTCTTGGAACTGTGAAAAGATCATTTACGAATTTCTTTTCGAAGTTTAAATCGTGTGTTTTTCATCCAGTGTTCAGAACTGTATAATAATGAGTGGGGAAAGTGAAAATTATACTTGAAAATTTTCACTGTGGCTGAGTATGTTGAGCCTAACCAAAAAAGGCACAAAGAAAATAATGTGGGAGACGGAAAGAAATCGAAAGTAAAGAAACATTTTCTTTTAGACTCAGCACGAAACGAGTGCAAAAATGATCATCTTCTTTTGTCTCAAAAGAAGTAAAAAAGCCTAGTGCGAATACTATACTTTTTCTGGCCAAGAAGACGAATGCCTTACCCGCACCACCAACATTCTAAGATATTTGCCTTTCTTCTTCTTCTTCGTCTTCCCTCTAAATTTTATATCTTTACACTAGATTTACACATTTATAATATACAGGAATCTTTTCTTTTTGTCTGCATGGCCTAACCAGGTCTTTCGAAGAATGAAGAACTACATACAATCGTCGCTGGGAAGAAGTTAACCCAAAGTTAAAAACTACGGATGGAGTTGCAAGAACTAAAGAGTTTATCACGCCACTAGCAACCAAACCTCTAACCTTTGCTTGTTCTTCGAACATAACACGACGATGATGCAACTTCCAGTTCCACTGACATATATACATGCATACATTTTTAGCATCCTGGATGCTGATTCCTTCTATCTTAGACAAAAAGGAGTAAAATCTGCTCAGTCATCCAGAATTTACTAATGTTTCTAACGTTTAATATTCCCAGTCGAGCCATTTCAGCGATTCTTCTCTATCAGTTTCCTTTATATCTATTTGTTACAAGTAAAATGAAGCATTAAGACAAAAATCAGTAAATACACGGCACTTGCAATCCCAAAACTATGGATTCTAAAAGCCTCCTGTCCCTACTTCCTGCATACATTTTCATCGTGGCATGCATTCATGTATGCTGCTGCTGCTGCTTACTTGAACTATGAAGCTTTTGTGGCGTAAATATTTCATTCTCTTAAAACTACTACCAAAAACAACCGTCTGAATTTGGAATGGAACATGTTGGGATTTGAGAGCAGGGCATCATGCAGGCACGATGTCTACATTTATTCTTCTAAACGTGGCGTGGATTGGTAATGCTCAATGTTTTACAGCAAAGCAACAAAATATTCTAACGTAAAAGTAATTTGTTGTTTTTGAATAACTTACAGTCTCCGTTTGATGGGGTAATTTTTATCCTGTACCTCATACCCCATAAAAACCAACTCAAGCTTAAAACACGATCGTAGCAAAAAAAAATATGGAAGAAAGACAAGTAAGCAAACTCGCAATAATATTCACTCAGCTGCCAGTCCATTCCTTTTCACACCAATCAAGCATGAGCGATAACGCTTTCTTCAATGCTGTATTTCCGGTGGGTACTAAAGTGTGCATTATGGGCGAATAAATGCTCTACACTCTATACAGATTATTTCACATCTTCTACTATAAATTAGATTAAACCATTTCTTACAGCCACCTTCGAGTTTCCATTTCCTTGGTACGAAACTCGAACACTCAAAGTTGCAGCTCTGAGTCGTATTATCGACTACTGACTGAGGTTGAGAAAGTAAAGGAATAATATATTCGTATCGCATTTCCTTTCATAATAATCTGTTTCAAGAAATGCATCAGCTGCTGGTGAAGTATTCATTCAGCTCCACTCAGGTTTGAAAAATGAAACTGTAGAAATGGAAATGTCAAAAACTGAGTGCATTTAACAAAGCACTAATGTCGTTAGTAGTAAATAGGCATCCATGCAAAACATATACATATTTAATATCCATAAATGAAACCGTTGAAATTGAATCCAATGACGAGATTCCTTGCTCTGTTTATGTACGCTCTGTTATTATGCTATATAACAGTTTAGTATTTTCAAGTGTGTAATGGGGGACACTATATACAGAAGTAAGTCCATTTGTAGTTTAGTTTTTAGTTTTCAAGTACCACTTTTACAGGAAATGGGGCAAAAGGGTGGATATGGCTAAATGTGTGTGGGGACTCCAGGTTTCTTTGCCTCAGACTAATGAGCTTCTATTTCAATTTAGAAACGAGCTCAGCATCCGTTCCAAATTGCATATTCGAATGTATATGAACCACCACCACCACCATCGAATCTATATGGAAGTTTAGTAATGTACTCGAAAAATTTGTTGTACCCCAAACGTACATTTTTTTGCTCTTTCATACATGTGCCTGCCAGTTGGATAGAAAAAAAGAGAAAGTAAAAGAAGTCTCAAAAGAAAAGCGTTGTCTCATTGTCAGACCTGATTCCTTAGCCCTTTACTCGATTATAAGGATTTCCTTGTGGCTAAGCAGCAATCCTCTCAAGTAAAGTGGTATTAAACATATGCATGTATATGAGTATGAACTGGGTACATACTTATACATATGTACTTAGAGGAGTGATCTCACACTAGCAAAAACCAACACACAGTCCATATCGCTGAACTGACATTGCAGCAACCTTTTATACACAGAAAACACTCAGTCAGGCTCTTCACCTCTCAAAAATGTAACTATAAAGTGTTGTCCAGAGGGCCAGAGATGCTTTGAATAGTGCGTGAATATAATGTCCATTTAGTAAAGCAAGTGTAGTATGGCATTTCACTTACAGCTACAAAAAAAAGAACGGAAGCCCAGAGAAAGAAATCTAGATAGCCTATTTTTAGGCTCATTTGGAAGCCCATTTACGTCCCAAAGCTTTAACAAAACGATTAAATAGGCTGAAGGATGACTAGCCTTGAAAAAGACTGGAGCTTGTCCATATTTTACCATCATTTCTTCTGCTCCTCATCAGTAACTTCCTTTGACTGTTGCAGATGATTTTAGAGGCAAAGCAATGCCCCTATAGGATACTTACATTTTACATTAGTTTATGCGTAATTGGAATTCTACAAAAATGTATGCGTAAATGGATAAGAGCACACATGTAAATTTAGTAGCAGCTTTACCACGCAGACTAATGAGGAAGAATACTACTAGAATACACTTTTCGTATTTAAATCTCAATACGAATTCTTTTGTGATATATCGAAGGAAACGCTATAATTACCACAGCGAGATCCTTGATTAGCCTTCTTTGGAGAGTATGGAGAATACTCATTTCAGAGGGGAAGTACAAAAGGATATCTGGTGAAATACAAGGGTAGTATTGGGCTTACCAACCACTAGCTGACACAAACGAAGGCTACACTATACTGTACTCTGTTCTGTGGCTTACTGTTTCAGTAATGCGATGTCAGACTGAAGCGGCTTTTTACTGTGAATGAGTGAGTGAGCAAATTCCGGCATTATAATGATATATAAATACAGAAAACCTCAGAACATTACATGTCTGCCTTTTGATGTCTATGCGGACACCTTATTTCCTCCTATCCGTTTTCTCTTTCTCCTGTAACAATATTGCCCTTATCTTTTTCATTCAATGCTTTCTCCTACAAAAAAAAATGTGTGGCAAAGCTGGAATTTGTGTTGGTGAATTACTTTTTTTTGCCAGGTTTTCCACGTCTTTAGATGAAATAAATGTGTTAGATGGAGCAGTGTATAAATTTGGCATGAATCACGGTTGCTGTTAGTCAGGAAGTGTTGGCAACTGTGCTGACGGGACCAGTTATTCCTGGGGTAGCACTTCCGGTTGAGAAAAGTCTAGTGAATTGAAACGAAACCACGAAAGGGAAGTCATCGAGTAAGTCGGTGAAAGCTGTAAGTTTTTTTTGGGAGGAATAAAATACGCAGTTTTGGTTCGTACAAGTATACACATTATTATTCAATTTAACTGTATGGTCTGCTACTCACGTGCAGTTTCATTACGGAAAATGTACTCTAGTACATTCGGTATTCATGATGATACAACCGTAAATCAAAACCCAAAGGTTAGAAATAGCAGTATTTGAAGTATTCGGGTTACGTATAAAGTACATTAAGCATGGAAGCAGAGTAAATTTCTTCATACTTTCTCGCTTAAAAATCTATTGTTACTTTCAAAGGAAAGCTTTAGTTTGGCTTTTGATTTAATTACTTCATTTAATGTGGCAGTCAAATCACAAGCATGCTCTTTGAATTGTGTATAGTGATGTGATATTGTCATGAACCTTGATTTAGCAACACTATACAATAATGAAAGCAACCTTTCGATATAGATTTCGAAATGCAGTGAAGGGCAACAATTTCATGGAGTAAACTTCAAAGTGTAATTTGAATATGCTAAAATTAGCCATCATACAACCGAGAGTTCAAAAGACGCATAGCTCTTCCACTTTCACTTGCCAGTCCACTTGATTGAATGAACAAATTTAACGCATAGTTTAGCTTGAGCTATTTCCTTCCCTAGATAATGCATCCCGTCACACCACGCTGCTTGGTTATGTTATGAGCATGTGGCATATTTTCTTTGCAATTCCATTGCAATGCAACCAACTAAAACCAGTGGGTAGAGAAAGTGTAAAGGAAGTTATGAAAACCCCTTTTCTGTGAATAAGGAAAGCAATGACTCGGTCGAGTTGTGAAATTTACATAATTTCATCCCACAGCCCAACTTTCACCGGTTGGCTTTTACCAAAAAAAAAAGCTACACACGAAATGCTTTGAAGAAGCGGGCGAACAAAAGCCTGACAAAATATTTTGCTTCATTCAAGTACGATTTTTTCTCTGATCTAGTTTTTTTTGGGACGAATTCACAAGATGGGATGCATTGTGTTGTCAATTGCGAAATATACTGATGTTTCTATATATACATTATTACATTACTAAAGCACAGGAGACACGTGAAAATAATATAATGTGAGCAAGCATGCATGTTTTCTTTTGCTGTATTTTACCACGGGCACACACACGGCAATTACCATTTTTGTCTGTTATATATTGAAATTCAATCAAGTTTACTGATGTGCGACCAAGCGAAAGGAAATACCGGAGAGCAGACAAAGTTGAACAAAGTTTTGGGAATCGTTGAAACTTGAGCACAAGCTCAAAGCTGATGCATGCTGCATGAAGACTGAAACTTGAGAAGTGCGGTCTAGTTACTACACGCGAGCCGCACGTAAAAACACCAAAAGTAAATTCATGAATGCATGTAAGAAATAGGCGTAACAGCTTCAACATTCATACCTGTAGAACATCTTTTATCTATAAAACATTCCCAATACTTTTAAATCGACTAACAATTGCTGTCAAGTTGAGGGCCAACTATACAAAGGATACTTTAACTTTTTATTGTTAAAGAAACTTCACTCTTCTGAAGGCATTTGAGAAACGTAATAAAAAGAAGCATGTAAAAATGTGTAAGAGGCCAACTAACAATAAAAAGAAAAGAAAAACTTGCAAATTTTGCGTGAATGTACTAACTATCTTTCAGACGAGCACACATATACACACATGAGCACGACAAGAAAAAGGCGAGTTGAACGAGTATGAGAAGAAAAAAAGTTAAAATTGAGAATGGCAATGTGAAATGGTACATTTACACAATTTGACTAAAAAAAGGGAACCAAATCTTCATGTTCTGAAACCATCTAACCAACCGTATCAAGAATCAGACTTGAGATGAAGCAATATTGATTCCTCTTTGTTATTTTTTGAAATCATTTAGCAAAGTTCAAGCTTGAGAAGAAAAAAAAGTTGGGGCCGAAGCCGGATGATCTAATCTTATCTGTTGTGGTTCAAAGAAAAAGCATTCACAAAAAGGAAGAGTAATGTACAAAGGACAAAGTCACATGAATTTTCAGAGTTCACAATTTACTAGCCACTTTCCTGTACTTTTGTGTAAGTTATGTATAAAGTTTTCATGCTATAGTCGCAATTTTCTTATGTAACAAGAACAAACCTTATCATTCTTGGATCTTGGTGCTTATTTAACCTTCCCAAATGGTTTTTGTACCAAAATCTGATTTGCCGAAGTGAAAGTGGTATAACCTCTTATACAAAATTTTGTTCACGAGAATCTAGAGCAAGTCACGCGTACTACAAGACAGTACTGAAGACATTTTTTTGCTGTAAAATATCCTTTTAGTATTAAAAGCAATTCCTGTGTAGAACAAAAGCGGTAGTAGTGTTAAAAAACAGTTGACAACTTGGGTGGGCTATGAAATCATATTGTGTTTGAACTTTGAACAAATGTATTTACGATATACCTAGTTTTTGTAAGGCGTGTGGAAACGGATCTGATATCCTGGTTAGTATTTAGATTTCAATGTTCAATTGCGCACTCTATAATGTACCTTCCCCCTGGGGAAAACATGCTGATTACTCACTTTTGCCACCCTCGTGAAAGCACTACTATCAACAATCATGCATTGAACAACAAGGAAAGGCAAACTACAAACAAAAACCTTTATTCCTCCAACCAACCAAACGCAATCCCTGTTTCTTTACAATTGCAAAGTTTCACAACTTTTTTTTTCTCGAATGTAACAAAAGAGTGTAACAGTAAAGTTCATACTTCATTCCATGAGAACAGTAGTAGTGCTAGTACTACACATGAAATATGTTACTGATGCAATGTTCCAACTTTCCTTTCAGAATTACAGCTGGTTATTGCTTTTTTCTCTTTACATGGAAATCCCTTGGTCTCGGTGATTTCCTCTCAAAACTATAGATAGGAATGTAGGTATAAGTGAAGGATCAAAATAAGTACTTTTACAATGACCCGCTACCAATATATTATGTATGTACATCTGTATTAGAAGAGTACATTGACTTTTCCAGCTTTAGAGAATCAAACAGAATCAAAGGAATCGCCAGGTGAGATTTATTTTTTAGCACTATTTGATGTCACAAAAAGACATGGAGTGGGAAAGGTTATCAAATGTTACTTTCCAAAAAGGTTTTACTTTTCAAAGAACTGGGATATATGTATTATATATATGTGGTTGACAGATTTTTTGTGCTGCTGCTGCTGCCCGGACTGACATTTGTATTCACACATTGATTTTAATTCCAACCCAATACAGAAAAAAGGCCGTGACAATAACAAGGATTTATGTATTTGCTCGGTATTGAAGGATTACACATTTGATCGAATAATAATTGTATTGTGTGGCTTACCTGGAACAACGTCGGATGTCGTTATTACGTGAGCGGATGAGTGTTGACAAGAGGTGAATAGTAAGTGGAAGGTCCACAACCAGAATATCCAACTGAGTTTCATCATGCCCACATATATTTTTTTAGGATATGCTCAACAGAAAATATCAGAAATCGTAGTGAAATGTTATGGCTTATGACAATTAGTTTTGTTGCGAAAGTTATAATGTCAATATACAAGGAGATAGTTGGACAGATTCCATTAATAATCTGGTAGGATGTCTCCACAAAACTGGAGCATATTGACTAAATCCTCCCTCAGTAGAGAGTAACAGTAAAAACAATGGGCAACAGCAGTGTATTGAATTTGCAGTCAATGAAAAACATTACTTGAGATTCAGCAACAAGTTCTATCCAAAACTTTCACTAGAGTGTTTCATCACATCATCACTATTGCTTTCTCCCCATTGCTGAGCTTAGCTCTGAACTGGTTTTTGGCAACAGATATCAAAGCATACATATGTATACACTCTCTACGTGTGTTTTTAGTAAGTTTATGATACAATCAACAAAATAAATCTCTATACCCGTCTAAAACACTAAACTAGGAGAGTTGCATATTTCAAGCCAACTCGGTGGTGTGGTCTTGTGGTTTTCCGGTTGAGCGTAGTACACACAAAAAGGAATTGAACAGGGGAAGCCCCTAAACTATCATAGAGGTGTAATCATGTTCTAAAGCTGTTCACAGAATAATACTCAACTCACCCAAATAGTATATACGTGTGTGAAGGAATGTTGGGGGCAATGGAAGATTAACCAAATGCTGGCAAATATTCCTCAGGGATCTAATGTTTGTCTGGGTCTGAACCTAATGTAAATTGTATGTTAATTACAAGGAAAAGCTACTTTTCTCCTAAGATAAGGAATGGTTCTGGGAACTCACTGGCGTGTTTACGCGTGCAAAGAGGAAATGTGATAATGAGAGAAAATACACGAGTACTACATGAGATCTCTCGGGTATTCTTTGTCTCGTGTTGTCAGCATAATATGTGCCTGCTTGGGTGTATGTGTGCTGGAGAAGGAGCTGTGAAGTGGAAGAGTGCCGGTGGCAGTCTGAGAAGAAAGTGTCTTCGTCGTCGCATGGATATATGGGAAAAGGAACAAGGGAAACCACCATTCCATTTGCTTGATCTGGAACTGCTCTTCAAAACTCCACATTGGTTTAGTTGGGGTTGTACTTTGCTTGGAAACTGGAATGCTTGCTTGAGCTAGTGTTGGAAGTTGGAAGTGAGCTTTTGTGTTACGTTACACACGTAGGTTGAGTACCCACCTTGTTACATGGATGCGCACACGAGATTTCCCATAATCATTTTCATTTCTTCTCACTTTTCCCTGTGAAATCTATTTGTTTTATAACACTACGTTGGGTCTGCTTTCAGCTTTTACTACGCACTTTCTCCCCTGGATTTTGGGATGTACATAAAAATAAGGGAGTTGCAGTTGAATGTCCAGAGTTTTTAAAAGGACATCATTTCTTCAGTTAGGGAAAGAGCAACTTAGTTTTTATAGATGTGCAACTCGCATTTTGTAAGCTGTTACGTAAGAGATACAAATATACTCATTTCAACTTATCGTAACGAAACCACTTTTCCTTGTGTTCCTAACCCGTATCGTCGTATGTTTCCAGGAATTAAACCATGCTCAAATCTTGTTTGGATGGAAACTATAACATGGTGGACGGAGCATCCTTCTCATTCTTCCACTGAACTAAACTATCATTTTCTCTCATAAATGACCAATCCTTATTTAAGACCTTACGCCGGCATTATAATAGACACCCGTGGGAAGATGTTTGTTTTTTCGTGGTACTCGGTCGCTTCTTCTTCCTCCGACAATTTTTTATCACTGGTTTCACACGACTCTGCTCCTCTGCTAAAAAAAACTTTTTTTTTTCTTCTTGAGCATTGACTGAATGCTCCCACTCTTTGTGTGTAGTAATAATATAGTATCGACAGTCAGGAATGTAATTCCCGGAGGTGCATGATGGTAACTTATTTTCGCCATCCATCCCTAAAGAGTGCTTTTCTTTTTGCCATGTCGGGCTTTACTTCCAAGCTTACTAAGTCGTAGATAAATCTTTAATCTGTTGTTTGACCAAAGGCAAGGGACAGCAGCGTTACATACGTGTATTGTCTTGTTAATGCTTCCCGTTTTTTCTACTAAAGTTCTTTTATTTATAACAGCAACCCAGACTTTTATTCAAGAATACAGAATAGCTTTCCTGCTCTCTTGTTGTATGGCTTTTAATACAGGGGTTGCGGTTCATTCACACTTTTCTTTGTTCTGGTACAAGTAACAAAAGCTAAAAACTTTTGTGCAGCTGATCTATAAAGACATCTTTATGGATTGTGTAGTCTTTGTTTGCCATATGCAAAGGAGGTTTTCCAAGTATTAAAGAGATTACTAAATGTCTGAAGCCACAAACTACTATTTTGGTGGGTTTATATCGGGAGTTTAAACTTTCTCTCTAGGCTATTTCAGGTGATTTTTGCTGAATTCTAATACTCAATGCAGGGAGAATAGGAGGAATAATGTTATGACTTGCTTGACGCCTGACCTACAGTTATGCTTAACGCTTTTGATGTTAACAAATTATAATGACGTCGTGAGTTTGATACGACATGAAAAATAGAACATTCAGTCTGATAATGGTTAAATTTTCATTTATTGTTGTTGATTTCAATTTGCACATTTAGTTTTACCTAGTTGTTGCACATTACAATAGAATTTTACTTTAATATATTTAAATTACCTTACTACCAAGAAAAAGACAAAATAATTAAATAAAAGCTTATTCTTATTAAACCCTAACCTACATTATCAGAAATTCTCAGAAATTAAGAAAGAATAAAAAGTAACCATAATATAGCAAAATAACAACAAAGCCTTGTCATGTAATGAACTGCTTCAAAACTAATTTGTTGATATATTATGTTATAGAGCAGACTTATTTCACAATTACTGCTTGCGAATGTATACCTTAATTCCATTATCCTACGAAAAAGAAAACAGAGATACTTATCAAGTCTAATCAATGATTAATACCCTGAAACTAACCTAATTGATAGTACACTAAATATAGACACTGCGGTAGTAGAGGAAATGTTTTACGAATTCATATACTGTCCTATTGTTTTTATAGGATTAGGATTATAGGATAGGATTAGGTTTACCGAATTTATAACTTTGTTGAATTGAAGGACATGTTAGTAGATCAACACTAGAATTTTTTAGTAATGAAGGTTAGTGATAAATGAGAAATCTATTTTTATTTCTCATGCAACAGCAAATTTAGACTTTGATTTATCTATCCGCATTCTAGTTGTCTCTGGAAATTGTCCATATCTCCTTATTAATTTTCGCACTTTGAGTGATAAAATCCTGGTCATGAACAATGGTTCCGATGGAATTCAGCATTTGTAGTAGCTCTCCTTTCTTCATGTTCATCTGCTCTTCACATAGTTGGATGTCAGGACTCTCTGAAAACACTTCAACCATGTTCTGGTGCTTGTACACCACGTTGTTATTCTCCGTATAGAAGAGAGTAACTTTTTTGGCCTTTTTCTAAATTTGAACACAAAAGAAGAAAAAACTCAGTCATAATCTGAATTAATGTTTCCGAAAGCTGTGAAACTTTTTGCGATAAACGTTTTCCATATTTTACAAATCTTTTTCATACCGGATTCGTTGAAAAGTAGAGGCCTGCCAGAAGTTGACCTTTGCAATCCCTCTGCAATATCGACTTGAAGTCATAGAGCAGATTACGTCTTTCAGCAAAATCAATTCCACTAAGGAATGGCCGTCCGACAAAAATGAGATTGGTCCAGCCGGTTTGATAATCTAATTTGGTTTCCGTTACATTCCACGAAACATAGTCTGGGCTTGTCACCGTGTAGTCGTACTCTTTCTTCTTTTTACCACTATCCTCTTGCACAAAGCAACCTATGAAAGATGACAAGAATATAAAGAAAAGATTTAATATATTTTTCTGTTCCATGTGGTCTTGACAGGAAAAAAAACTGATTTAACAAGTTAAGTTATCAGTACCGGTATGAGGATACGATTTATCTTCCATAATGGTGACAACTCTGGACACATGGTACCCAGGATCCAACAATAAGTATCCTGATCTCTTCGATCCCATTCCTGTACCAATCTGAATCTTCAAACAGACAGCCACGTGCTCTTTCTCTACCAAAAGCACATTCGGGGGTACATTGCAGATGTAAGTTTCCACCGTTTCTATACTCTGTTAACCAAAGAAGTATTGTGGTGAATTAATATTAATTCTGTGTGGGATAAAGGTCCACCCACACAAAAACATATATAATGATGTAACATTCATTTACCTCTTCAGCCGACACAATGTAAAATTTAGAATACGCAGAGTGGTCGCGAGTGATAAAGGCATTAATCCTCTCAATTAACTCCATTGCCAGACCAACACAAGTGTAATGCTCCGGTGTTATGGGTGGATTATACTGGCGAAAGAATGGAACCAACTGGTCAGTACTGGATGCCTTGAATTCTTGGTAGAATCTGAATGTCAGAGATAATTTCATGAGAATTGAATTGTAAATAAAATATATGTATCTTTTGCCAGTTTATTTTGATTGTTTACCTAATGTAATTTCCGACCGTGTTATATTTATGTGTGACTACTGTCTGTTGAGATATCAGTTCAATACATCCAGCAAATTCTTCATATTCCAGGATATCCTTAAAGCGGACCACTTGTGGCTCTCTTTCATCCCATCGTGGGAACGGCAATGGCCTACTTGTGGGCCATAAAGTGTTGCTTAAATCACCACTTTTACTTTTGGTGTTGCTTCCATCAAAGATGTCAATTTGAGAGAAAATGGACTGCAACGACTCCTCATCTGAGGAGTCATGTGATGAATCCAAATCGATCCCAAATGACGACCTGGCCGAATTACTTCCAGCATCAAGAGAAGATGCATTGTCTTCACTGTCAGAGCTACTACATTCTGTACTATCACTCTCGTCATCTTGGTCATCTCCTCCGTCATCATCATCAGAGCTATGGACATGATTTTGATTTCCGTTGGTTGATGAAACATCAAGAAGGTCTACTACAGAATTTGGAAATGAAGTGTCTGGTAAGACACGTTGCTGTTGCTCAGTTTTTGATGATAGTGATGTTGTTGGGCATGTAGCTGGAACTGATGAAGTGTTTGAAGAATGATTATTGTTACGGGTTGATTCCGGAGTGGGGGATGCTAGATAAATGGGGTGGTGCCGAGCTGTAGACGTTGAAGGGTATCCAGGCCTTGCAGGGTTGTCGAGTCAACTTGGCCACTCACAAGCCCATCTACAGCGCCTTGAAGATGAACCGAATGCATTGCCTCGTTCCTCTCCAAAAGGTAATTCTCGATTTTGTTCTTCAGAAAAATTCCTCAAATCTGCAATAACATAAACCCATGCAATAATTAGATTATACCATATTTATTGAATTAATTACTATCAATCTGCTAGCAGTTGTAGTACTTACCCATAAAATGAAAACTCCTTGTGCTATCAATAAAAACAGAAAACCCTTTGGCTTCCTGCTCACTGTAAATCCAAAAAATGAGATGTGAAGTTCGACACGAAGGATGGAGTCTTTATTAGACTACTGTTGTTGACTTTGAGACCAAATTCGGCAGAAAGAAATATGTCAAGCCAATTAAAATGCACTGCTGGTAGAAGCTACCTATTAAATACTTTTGCGTATGACGTTAGTCACAAATCCAATTAGGAGGGACGAGATGATCTGTTTGATGAAAGAACAAAAAAAATACCACACGTCATCACTCATATAATATAAGCTTACATGTCGTACTGAATAATTGCCTAATATAGATTTCTCGTATGTACGTACCTGCTTCCTAATAACTGGCACTGGGTTGAAGTCTTTAGACTGAGTCTCTAAGTTTCTCCTTTTGTTCCCAAAAGGATAGTCAGCAATAAAGCTTCAGGAAAACCGTCTTGGTGAAGACTCCAACAGGGATTGAGCTTTTGGTAACTGTGTAGACCTGTTATATACCACAAGAGAAATGGAAGAATGGATTACATTTACGTACTGGGCAAGGCATGTATGTTAAATGAGTTTTTTATGCTCAACAACGAACACATAATCACGTATTGTATCTTCATACAATTATTACTATGGAGTCGAGCATATAAAATCGCAAGACATGCTGATTCTACATGTTATTTGATGTGCGGGGTACATACATATTTAGTACGTGTACCTCTTAATAATGCATTTTGCTTCAATGGAAAATGAACGCATTGATATTATTGGTGAGTGACAGTGGCTAACGGATTATATTTAAACGCATGGTAAATGAGGATTCTGCTGATATGTTGCAATACGCACAATGCATACATACACACCATTCACCATTATATAAATACATCAACTGCTATGCATATGAAAGTCATTTGCTATACTTGCTTGCAACTAGTGTATAATTTTAGATACTTCATGCAAAAATTTTGTTCATAACAAAATATGACATGAAACAATGAATTAAAAATACATTCCGGTTATCATGAACTTTGAACCTGAAGTGAAAATGAGTCCATTCCATATATGCAACATAATGAATTTAAAGTGGCTCTGCTTCAAAGGATTGTCAATTTTATGAAAGGAATACAATACAGTCAGCGTCTGGTACTACGTATGTTTTTAATGCGTAAAACATGAAAGTGCAACCGCAGCGTCGAGCATACATCATACATGAGATCCATCGGATGAGACGATTTTTTTCCATCATTGCTCATGTAAGAATTGTTAATGATTACCGAGTACCAATAAAAAAAATAGTATACAGTTGTATAATATCTATGCTACTTTTAACTCGCCAGCTCAAGATGCTTTGATTTACGCGTTTAAGTTGTACTTTATGATTATTACTCCATTAACTTATGGCCATAATCACAATCTCATTCCATAACCGCATGTATTATACTTAATACAGAGCAATTTATTTTGATTTATGACGGTTTCCTGATTATATAAAAGTTAGTGCATAACGTCGGAAGGTCGAAATCCCATTGTGTCAGCACATCAGATCAAAGTACAAAACATGCTAATTTCTGCACATATAGTACTTGCATCATTAAATGCAAATCTCTTAAATTAGCTATCATAAGCAGAAATGAAAATGTATGCACAGTGAAATATTTAATGTCGCATGTCATACTCCATAGGGTAAAGGATGAGTAATAGAAACACAGATTTATAGATTAATTATTTGGATATAAACGCGATTATGTGCATTGAAATGTTTTTGGTTTATGCTAATTCTTCTTCGAAATACGAAAATCGCAACAAGGCATAAAAGTACCTGTATTCGTAAAATAAGAAAGGAGCTCTCCTCATTCGATTCAGGTGTAGATCTATCTGTTATTTTAATGCGGACGATGACGCTGATGAATACTGTAGTTTGAATATCGAGAAATTTCACTCAAGTTTAACCACATTGAATCAGAGATTGGACAGATTGAGAGTCCGAAACGATTAACTTAACAGAAGAAGCAATTAACTCATAACGCACATGACACGAACTTCACACTGCTACGATGAACTTGAAACTGGACGGATATGAACTGAACAAGCTAGTTTTGTCGAGAAATGATAAAGTGAAGCGATTTTACAAGGTGCGTCTCATCTAGGATTAAAAGATTTGTATGTAGTCTATAACGTAGAAGTTTAATGATTTGGGTTCAGGTGAACGTAAACAACTGGAAGCATTGATGCAAAAAAAATGCCTGAATTAACTTCCTATTCTGTCAGTGTATATCATGCATATGCCAGAAGATGTTTTGCACAATTCAAAGGTGCATGCATGGAGCGTTTGAATGGAACGAAGCCAATGACAAAAAAGACATTCGTGTGTCACATGTATGTGACCTTTTATTCTTTGCATAAAACCAGAGTTCTATCAAGGGACGGACATTTTCCACTGTATTCAGTTGTTTAGCATTTGCATAGTTAATTGTCTTAATGAGTCTAATCTTGGGGCGTGCCAAGTATATTTATATGTTATGCACAGTTGCTTATACTTTCATTCGCCAATACACAGCGGTTCATAAGTCGCAGTTGCGTTACGTCAATTATTGCATTCATCTTCTTGGCACAAGTCTTTGGAAGGCGTTTGGTTAGAAACAACATAGAAAGTAACAAATGTGTATCGATCATGTGTTCAAGGTATGCAAGTTGGGAATTCAACTGCGTAGTTAACAAGCTGTCGTAAATCTTCTAATTATTATTGTTGAGCTTCCTTCTTAATATTGTTGGTGTACATAAGTACACATACCGAAAGCTCAACTGGCTTAACCATCAATAAAAAATACACATTAGCATAAGGCTAAAATTTAGTTAATGCAAAAAGCAAAGAGTCATGCATTCTCTATATCTACTCATTATTCAACCATATTGGTTATAATTTCATGAAAAATGAAAGGTTGCAGTTGCAAACTCAAGTACGTCAATCCTGAATCATTGCCTGCATATAAAATCTTCATATTGAGATCGTGCTAATAAGGATTTTACAGGTGATTTTGCTTCCAAGTATGATTGAAAATGAATATGCTTTCACCCTTGAACATCAAAAGCCCAAAGGCAGTTTGTAAGGCTCCTAATTACAGCAGGTTAAAAGATGCTTTTGTTTCATATTTGTGCTTACTTACTAGTACAAAGAAGCATAAAAGTTACTATATACTATACATATATTATGCAAAATTTCATTTTTACTGTTACGATGCACTAGAAGATAAAATACCAAAAACAGTTAACAAGTTCATCTTGGTTCTAGGCGTTCCTGAATTTGATTTTGAATGGCTTTCTAAAGCTATTTTGCCTCTTATATCAAGTTTGCTTGGTATTTGATTATTAAAATTGAACAATAAGGTCACTAACCTCGTCATTACCATGTTTTGAGATGAATTTGAATGTGGACTAAAATATCAAAGTTCTATGTATTCAAAATTACAGTGTCAAACATTGATCTAACAATCTGCCATTTGTATTCGCCCCCTAATTGTAAAAAAAATTGAGCATTACAGGAATCGGTAATTCGCATGAATTGAGATATCAAACAATATAATTATATTCAGTTATAGTCCATTCATTCATGGCATAAATGAAGGTACCTTTTGCCCTCCCCATATATATGCATACCTTTTCAATACAAAACTGGGTAAGTAATATTGACGGAAACAGGACCTCTAGATAGCAAGCTGCCAAGTGTTTTCTTACTCTTTCTCATTCACCTACAATATACTTCATCCGTATGATATTAAATTTGTGCACACATAGGATACGAAACCATACATATATTTATGTGATATAATAGATGTATATTCCGTAGTTCCATGGTTTATAGCGAATATTTATTTCTAGGTGAAAAAACTTCAAACCTGTGGAAAACTAATATACTATAACATTTGTGTACATTGCTAGAAATTGCTGTATGTTGCATATTAGCTTAAAATAGATATACAAATAAGCTTCCTGTATATCGTAACTCGTAACACTCATCATGACTAAACCACGAATCATGAAAGGAAAGCCTTTTCAGGAATAATCTTTTAAGTCAATCCAAAATAAGCGTATGGAGTTATATGTACATATATATTATATACCCTATTCTATCGTCAACTGCCATCCCACAGCATAAGTAGGGCACACGTGAAAACTTGAAAACGGATTCAGCTCATCGTCATCATCGTATGGAAAGAAAAATGCTGAATGCTCATAGTGTATGCATTAAATAAGAGCAGGCGAGACAAAAAAAAGTTTTGTGTTGCATGTAAAATTATGCTTTATAGTAGTATGGAGTAAAGCGGATCCATAACTCAACGAATTCAAGAGTTATAACATTCTATGGTTGTCCCAGCCCAGGCTTGCCATGCTCATTGAAAAGGAGACAAAGACATCAATTTCTTTTTTATGCGCATTTAGGTAGATATTATGGTATTAGGTATTTGGAACGGAAGTTGAATGACTCACTTTTTGCAATAAATGACAGGGAATCTATTTTTTTACATCTTGATTTCACCTTAGGGTATATATATATATATTATAATATAAATATATTGAGTAACTCAATGAATATGATTAGAAAACGTTCAAAAAATTAAATTGAATAGTTATATGAGTAATGAAAATGTTTAATACTTTATGTAATCCAGGGGTTCACGGTTGAAGCGATTCAAGTCGAAAAGCCTTCTAACATTGAGCGTATAACGATATAACGATTCCGATTTCCTTTATCTAGGATGACTATTAAAGTTTAGGTATCACTTGAGTCTTTAGTCTTTAATGTCTTTTTTTGTGTGGTGTATTCTTCCTGTTGATAAAAGTTTATTTCGCTTACGATAAGTACACCCAAAAGTATATGATGTAATGTTTATGATAACAGAATGAAATGCGAAATTAAAATGAAACTCACAATAACTCTCACTTTTAAGAAAAATATTATTTACAAAGTCTGGTAATTAGTCCAAAACAATTCGTTGGTATTACTCACACAATTCACTGAACTAACACTAACCGAAGTCTTTCTCTTGCGCCTATTGTTTTGGCTGAGTATATTATTACTATTACTCAGTGCTTTGAGGCAATAAAAATGTTTACTAACTGAGGATGACACTGACTGAGGATTACTTTCCTTTAAATTATAACCAGCCTTTGTTTTACTTTTCTTTGTAATACCACTCCTGATCGACACAATACGATATTTTGCACTTGTCTTCATATTCAAGATGCGGAAGACATTATTTCTTTATCCAGTGACAATTTTTTTTCAATTACGAAACTTTATAAACCCAAGGCAAATGTTGATTGAGGTTGAGGTTAAAGGCTACAAAGGTTAAACTTTAATTTTACTATTATTCTGCAAACCGTAGATTTTATATGCATGTAAACTTTCTCGTTTTTTAAAACTTTGATAGCAATTTTATATAGAATGTAGTTGCGAATAATATTTTCTAAATATGGCTGAACATATAATATTGGGAAATGATGTGTTATAACTCCTTTACGTTTCTTTACCGTCCTCTTCGATTGCAGGATGTTCTAAGAATGTCTGGGTTTTTTCCTAGTGAGTCAAAACTGCGAGGGCGAGCTATACAGAAAGAAGGAGTAAAGTATAATACTTATTGGGAGCATGGTACGTAGAATGATATATAAAAAGGGATATCGAATAACATATTACCTTTCCTTCTACCCTAGTTTCTATCCATCACGTTAAAGTCTGAGTCAGGTTGCAATAAGCTGTTGGAAGAAGTTGGAAAGCATGTTTTGCAGATTTTTGACCTTGTGGTGCGCAGCGCAGGAAAAGTATTTATATGTTTGATATTGGGAACTGGTTTCCTATGAGTATGAGTAGATGTAGCAGTTCACTAGAAAAACCTATGATTTACATAATGTTTTCAGACGTAAAAATGGATATTCCATGTTTCAGCTCCAATACATGCAAATCGTTTTACACTACTTTGTTGTATGTATATATGCCAAGTTTCTGGAAAAATCTTTGATGCAAGGTCAAAGTTTCAGAGGACATTTTTGGTGGAGAAAGTACAAAATGGAGAGCTACAAAAAAAATGATAGTTCGTCGTAATAATCTTCTATTGTTGCCAAACAGAGTGCACCTTGGCAAGGGCATACCTATATAGACAAGGTCATACGAAGGAAACTAAAGAACTTTCTGGTAACATCTCATGATGCTTTTTTATGAGCTCACCCATCAGCAACTTTCACTTAAAGACCTTGGGAAATATGTTAGGGAAAACACTGTTTTTTTACTCATTTCATTTTATTCGATTTGTAATAATACTTTTACATACATATGATAATCAAGGATATGTCAATACAATGCAATTCCATACTAGCACCATTTTTTATTTTCGGTTTGATTATACTTTACATGTTGTTGAAATCAGCAGCAATAGCAGCCGTGTTTGCTTAAGCCATTTCTTGCACTTATACCCTCCATTGCTGATGAGAATATCCAAGGATTTTTAAACTTTAAAGCGAAATCGTTTTTCTCCAGATGATTATTAAATCCTATACCCATACAGGAAAAACATTCAAGATGGTTCCATACGACACCATTCATTAGCCCAACGAAAGCCGGTTCATGTATCTAAATAAATTAATGTAGAATGAATATTCATGACATTTTAACTTCTTACAATAAGTGTAATTCAAGAAGCAGTTTCATGAGAATTGAGAACGTATGTGTAAATTTTAAAATGTTTCACTTAACTGGATACTCCGGTCTTGGAGTGTGGCACAATTTAATCAGCTTCATTTTGGAAAATACTTTGATGTAACTTAAGCTTGTAACTTCTCCCACTTCATCCATCTTTAGAGACTTCAGATCTGAGAAATATATTAGTAAAATTTTATGTTGCGCATTGTATCGATACGAATGCAAATATTAATGTAAAGGCAATACTTCCATTAATCATTATTCATTAATTACTTTTCAATTGTAGCATAGGGCATGTGTCCGATTGTTCTCCAGCTCCAACAATGGCAGTATCCCTTACACCAGTACAACATTTCAGTCTTACATGTTCCAGCTTTCTCAAGTTTGTCCATATAATGACAAACTCTTCCGGAGTGTAGGTAATGTACTCCAAAAAGAGCTCAGTGACGTTAACACACGAAAGTATTAAATACGGTCGTAGCAAATTGGCGTGTGGACAGGAGCACATTTCATCTTGTGGAAATCTCGAAATATAAACTGACTTAACACTTGGTCTACTTGTACTATGCAGGGATGCAATAAAAGCAGAAAGTCTTTTGATATTTTCAATATCTCGGCGCAATGATGGCCAAGTAGATAGGTGCAATGATATACTTTTAAGATTAGGTAGTGCTGGTATATTATATGGCCCATCAGTTTTAAAGAGAAAGTTACTTCGGTTAATGGTAAGTTCCTTTAATTTTGCCAAGGGTTGGTACATGAGCCCTTCAGAGAAGCCAGAAATAGACCCAATGCATTCGGAAATGTTTAGATTTTCTGTTGGCACCTTTAAAATATGTGAAGGAATTATAGAGGGTTCAGTATGATAAAGTGTAATTTGTGCTTTAACACAAAGTTGGGCTAACTGAATATACATTGTGCTAGAGATAAGCTCTTCAGGGCAAAATAAAGCTTTAAGTGTAGTCCTCCCACTCCATTGCACTTCACATGTAACTTTCTCAATAATTGGGAGAATGATATTTGTTTCATATTCTTCAATTAAAGAGTTCTCATGAAATACATAATCCTCAATGCCAAGCGGAACTGCTGAAACAGAGTTTGAACTTGCTTGGACTCTTGGAAGATTTATTAGCTGAAGACCACTGCAGTTTTGAATAATATCGTGGAAATAATGTCTTGTTTGGTCAGATATGAATACAACTCTTTTAATAAATAGGTGCTGTACATGTTTCCAATTTGTAAGAATGCTTGGCCACGTTTCTGGTAGGATTTTAGTAAAATCCAGTTCTTCTATTCCAACTGCCTGAATTCGTTTGCAGCTTAACATCAAATCATTAACAACATGTGCAAAAATATCAGAAGGAAGCGTCTCACAGAGACGCTTGACTGAAAGAACTTTCGTAGTTGATGAAAACCGGGATTTAAATTGGAGCAAATCCTCCGTTGTTGGAAACTGATCTGAAGCAATAAATCGAAAGTTATTCCATAAAGTTGTTGAATTTACAACTGCCTCAAGTCGTTGTTTATCTTTTAAAACCATTCTCATTCGTCGAATATTTTGTGGGCTATCGACCACATTTTTGGCCCATTGGCAAATGAGTCTTAGCCTCTTTAATGTAGTAAAGTCCAAGAATTGGATAACTCGTTGAAGAACCTAAATATAAAGAAAAAAACCAATGATATTTATCAAGTTTTCCATTTACTTTTCAATCAAATTTTGCTTACCAAGCTTGGCAAATTCATAAAGGGGAATACATCATCTTCAACACTACTGGTAGTATCACTACTACTAGTATCAGTGGTATCAATATCCATCTCAAATAGTTTTTTTTATAATTTTACAAACTTGATCTTTATTCTCTGACGCTTATGTTTACAATGTAACAGAAACACAACTTCAGTACACTTTCAATGGCAATAAGGCAAACACTTACTTATTTATATGATGAGATTCCAGGAATCCTGGATATATCCCACAATAATGGTGAAAGTACGCGTTCTCCCGCCTTCTTTGTGAGGAAAGGTGAAAGCAGAAAGTAGGAGATGCATATATTGTACTAGTATAGATTTCAAGTCACTAAATTCAGGTATACGCGTATTACTTCAAAGACATACACTATACACTTTCGTTTCAAAATAAGTCTTCTGGTAACGGTTTTATGTAAATGAGCACGCTATATATAGCTGCGTTTATATTTTAATTAAACGTAATGTTTCTCAAGTATGTCATGCATACGAATAAGTTGCCATTTAATACGTTCTTACCTGTCTTACTTATGGATTTTTGGGCTCCTGGTAGTCCAACGATTTTATCCAAATACTAGAGACGACAATGACAATAGTGTGTAGCTCTTCTTTGAATGTCTTTTGCCTTGTAAATGTAGTTAGGGAAACTTTGTTTTGGAGTGATTAAGGGGTTAGATCGTTTGATTGTGACCCAATTCATTGTCTTTGGTTGCCATTTAGCTCATCCCTGAAGCCTGGACGCGGAAGCATAAGTTACAAATTGCCCGCTTGCGTGGATACGGGTTCCGTTGTCTCGAGTATAAATCAGTGTTTAAGGATGTTGTTTCTCAGTTATCTGTTGTTTTGCTCAACCGTTCATCAATGATAGTTCTGTGCGTTGGTTCACTGTTATTCACCTGGAAGCTTTTATGTGGAGTCGTGGAAAGCTTTGTGAGCATACAAAAAATTATGAGCGAAGGGGCTTTGATATCCAGTAGTGACAAGAAAAGCCGAGATGACAAACGAATTCGACAGTTGTATCAAGCCCTCTTGCTAAGACGAAGACCCTTTAATTACTGGAGTATCATGGAGTTTCCTTATTTAGCAGAGATAATCAGGCACGACTCCAGTTATCTTAGAAGAATTTTGAGCACTGTGTTTATAGACCATCCAGCTTTAGCTCAGTGTATGAAATTTGGTTTAGCGTACTTAAATTGTAGATGTCCAATACATTTCTTAAGATTGTAAATTGATGATAAGTTGTGGTTTTTCTAATGCATTCCAGATTTAAGACTGATAGCATGCAGGGAAGTATCTAATAAAACGCCTCAATCTCAAAAATCAGAAGCTAAGCAATGTGTATACAAATGTGAAATGCTTCCAGTTGGATTTGAGAGATCGCTTTGGTTGATTTACAAACGACAAATGGAAGTCAGTAACGTTTGGTCAATGGAGCCACCAAGTGCAGAACTTCCTCTTTTAGAATGCAGTCAGTTTATACACAAGATAACAGGTGTGGCACCGACGAGTTGATCAAGAATTTTCCACCCCCTCAACTTACCCCTGCTTGACATCCAATCCAACCCAATTCTCAAACGGAACGTCAGTACCATGAAACGGACAGTTTCAGACAAAGGGCAGCAGCTCCTATCATTGGCTTTTTCCTGGGTTGCAGGAAATTATAGTTTCAAGTTTTGAATGCCCAATTTTATAATTAAGTAGTGGGTTATCAGAGAATTACCTTTAAAATGGCAAGGTTGCTTATATATGTATGTATTTCACGTTTTTTAAAGACTAACTTTTTTACCTCGTTTCCCAGTGGTTCTGAGAGATTAAAATTGTTATGTAATAATTATTTTTTTGTAAAAATGTTTCGCAGTGCTGAAATGAATTCGGGTAAACTTTCCATCATAATCCTTCAAAGTGTACACAAAAAATAAAGACATTAGATTGCCGGTAGGTGGGTTCTGAATCAATTGAAATCAACTGAAATAAGATTTTGTTGAAATTATTTCACCCTTTCCATCCAAAAATCGTTACTGTGGCTAGGCTAAGGAAGATCTTAAGACTTTAAGATAAACACCATTTTTAAACCGTAATAATAATCATTTCATTAGTTATAGTGCATGATATATTTATGGAAAGTTGAAGTTTGATGCACATAAAATATCGCTCTGTTTGAAATTAAGCATTTAATGCGCCTCATTGTATTTCTATAATGCCATTGTCATTTAGGCACTAAATCTTAACCTCAATATGCAGTAAAATAAATAACCAAACAATGAATACAGATGCAGTAAAATCTAATTGTTTTATTACTAATATAAGCCTCGAAAAAAGCATCCCAAATGCTCATTGACAAATAAGGTAATCACTAAATTTTAAATCATGAGCTGAGGATTAAAATTTATTGATTTCTATCTATAAAATTTGTTATAGTTGCAGCGAGCCAAATTATTTCATTGTTCAAGGTCAATCGAGAAGAACACACCACGTGTATGTACCTATACAGGCTACGGGTACCACCAAGCTCATGAATCAACTATCGAAATTCTAATATAGTTTCTGTGAACAAAAATGTAAAAAGTTGTAATCAGCAAGCAATCTGCTAGCAGAACATGACCAAAGCAGTCGCTGGTGGCCTAGCCTTTGCATCTGATTTGCATGATAATTAGAAGCACCAAGAAGTAACAGAAAGATTATTGCGATATGATAAACTGGAATTTTGAGCTCATCTTATATTCATTGTACCTATAATTACTAACCCGTGTAAAGTCGTCATGAAAGGTACAGGTAATCACGCAATGGTATGCAAAAGAAACGGTGTTGCTCTACGTAGAGTATAGTCTAAAAATAATAGTCTATATTTTTGCTGAACAACTGGAGATAAATCATTCTGTTTTGTATGCATACATACAACATTGCCTGAGTTCATTCCCCAATCACTATCTGTCATACATAAAATGCCTACTCGAGCTCTCTGTCTTGTTCAGGTAATGACTCATTCATCCCATTAATATTTTTATTTAATGTGTTGCTGTTATCAGTGTCACAACAGTCAATGTATATAGATATTCATAATGGTAAAACACTAACATTGCGTCTCACTCATGTTAATATAGTTGTTTCTACTTGTAGGTATTTATATCATCTTCTTTACTTGGGTTGGGATGTACAACTAACTAGTGGTGACTAGATGTAGAAAATCAACCTTCTATTAATTCATTACAATAGTATCGCCTTGTCTTTAGTCTGAATCTGTTACTGTGAGCCTCACACCTATATGTTTTGTTCTGTCTTAATTAAAATTTTACAATTACGTAACAAAAGCTCGACGCGGAAGTGTTTTATGACCGGAAACGGTTGGAATTTTTTATTATGAAATCGAAAACTAGTTCGTCTTCAAGTCAAATGGCAGCCGCATCTCCAAGGTCGACAAGATCTCAAAAACGTAATCAAACATTGACTTCACAGACCAAAGATGAGGGCTCGGACACAACGCGGTTGAAAGTTATATTGGATAACCTTGACATACGGTAATTTTTTATGTACACCTCAAACACAATTTATTCAACATACACAACTTGAATATAAATTTACTATGTGTTTGCATGTATACACAGTTTCAAAGGTTGTACTTTCACGTATAAACTTACTCATCTGCAAAGCCCCGTAAAGAGGAAGCAGTCAAAGTTGTCAAGACTCAGTTTAAAGATTTCTAACACCCTGGAGAGGGTCCGTGAAGCTATAGCTTGTGAAAAGTCTTTTAAAAGTTGTATATTCTTGCCTTCCCATGAAGAGGAAAAGATAAAGGATTTCATACAATCAAACTTCTCAGAAACCAAACTTAGGCATAATATGAATATTCCTTAAAATTTTATTAATATTTTATCCCCTTGCCCCGAATGTAACATATATTCAATAAATTTATTGATATGCATTTGGTTTAAAAATTTAACAGCTTTGAAAATTGCAAATTTATGCAACGAGGGAGTTCAGTACTGGAGAAAATTGCCCAAAAATTTCGAAAAGCGTTTGGTATTCAATTTGAACTGGATTACATAACTTGTAATGGATTTAAAAATTCTATATTTTTAATTTTGATACTATGATATTGCGAAGTTATAATCTCATATATTTTACTGCCTTTTCTGACTTTTATTTTTTGTAATTTTCAGCATCTGCAGAAATAACCAGCTACACGTTCCGTGTGAAGGACATCCCGAGCGTAAATTTTCATATTCAGGAAAGGATATTGCAAGAAGCATAAGTATAATAATTTGGGGTTTTACACGCTGCGTAATACCAACAGATTACGAATTGATTTAATGACATCGTATAAATTTTATAACAGTTATGACACGAGTGGCGATCATATATAGTTTTTAGTTATTTATACTTCAACAGCAATAATTAAATTCATAATTGGATTTGTGAAATTCGTGAGTCATTTTGTACTTACGTCGAAATGCATTGAGTATATTGAATTATAATATTTGATGTTATATTCACAAAAAGCATGACGTACATTTCGTATGTAAATATATTTACTTGTTTTCTAATTTAGTTAATGTAATAAAAAGTTTTCCTTTTATACCTACATCTACTTATATATCGTTCGTGCTTCACATCATGCATATTCACTCTAATAAATATAAAATCCCCTACTATTAACTGGCAGTTTGTATCAAATCTAAATGAAGAAGCCTGTTGAGCTCCACCACGTACGATGCGTAATTTTTGTTACCTATAAATGTTTAATAATGCAACATGATTTGAAGCAGTAAAACACATGCGTTTGTATGGATTTGAAGTAAATTAGTCACTTTTAAATTTCTTTATAATCTTATAATATCAAATCAATTTATTCAGTATCAAGATTCAAGATACGAGACTCTATCAATTGTGAAACGATCATCGTGGATGAAATTATATGCGTCCATCATTCTAACTACAAACTAATTGAATATTTCGTCAAATAATTATTATTATAAAGTAAAGGCAATACACAAAATATAATTCACTTAAGCACTAGAAACTGAACTCAAATATCAATGAATACATTATTTTTTATAATAGTTGTATTATTATGTAAATAATTTGTAAAGAAATTGCCAAAAGCCATATCTATTTCATGGCATGAAAAGAAAAAAGTTCATTTAGGCATCCATTGATTCTCCTCCTCAGAGTATATTTAAGTATGTATATATAGTTTTCTCTCATTCTCTCGATAACACAAGTATTGGTTTCTGAGAAATTGTATTTATGCATTATTATTAAATAAAAGTAATTAACACACATGGTAGATGCGGCATAGCATCGTTTATGCTTGTCACGTTACGAAATCGAAATCTTAGTTTCTTCACTGGCAGAAAATACAAGTAATGACTGACGAGTAATGATCGTCTACTTCTTTCTGGCTGGTTGACATTTTGGACAATACCATTTACCCTTAGGGATGGAGCTCAAGCCCATGCAGCCTATATGGAACCATTCAATAGGGCACTGCAAAGATGTAAAAAAATTATTATTATCTATTTTCATCTTTAATAACCATTACACCTTCAACCTTGGTCCCATAACAAAAACATTTCAAGTACCTCAGGGTTGTCACAAGCAATCATTTCTCCGTAGGATACTTGGTGGCATATGCAATAAGTAGGCTCATTAGGATCCACAGGCATATCCAGCACATCTCCAGCAGTACCCGATGAAGCCACCTGCTCAGCTGCAATAACGATTTCTGACTTATGCTTCTTCCTAGCTGGACTAGCTGAAGCACCTTTGGTATTTTTGTCATCAGCCTCAGCCTTTGACTTTTTGGATTCTTTTTCGCGTTTACGTCCACCTAAAAATGCATAAAAACACAATTTACATGTTGTAGTGTACTTGTGAAGTGAAGAATATTTTTTCTCAAATACTAATGATTTAGTTTCAAATGTTACATGGTGAACTTACGTTTGTTGGTAGCTGGAGGGGCAGGATCTGGTTGTGGAGAGGAGATAGCGTTACCAGAACCATTCTTAATCTCAGACTCAAATCGAGCCAAGTCAGAATCTAATCTACGAATATGTTTATCAACTAATTCGTAAGTTTGAATGGCTAGTTGAACCTTATCGTCCCCATACTCTTTAGCCTTATTGAATAGTTTCTGGAACACGAAATTAATCAATTCAAAAACTATTTTTCTCATGCCACCAATGTTGTAATACAATAATTTAATTTAAAAATTTAATGTTAGCTTACATGGATCTTTGCCACATGCTCCTTCTTCTTTTCCTGAGTTGCTTCCCCAGCAATCTGAAGAAACTCATCTCCCAGTCTATCAATTTCCTGCATAATAGACTGAGCTCTTCCATCGAGATCTCTCATTAGTTTGAAATTACGCTGCAACTCCACTGGTAAGCTCTCCAAACCTATAAATTTGCAAAAAACTTTATATTAGAGCTTATACGTTTATATTACGTTATACATTTTATAATACGACTGTTCATGGGGTAAATGAAATGTATTCAGGACAGACTTACTTTCCAAATAGTGCTCTAAGTAAATTGCGGTAGTCATTTTTATGCTTCACAAAACAGAAGGCTTATCCTTGCTAACAATAATTAATCTAGGCTTTTGACACTTGGCAGTATAAAGAATTACTTGTAAATAACGCCTACTTAAACACGAATCCTTTTAATGTCTGACTGAACTGGTCTTCACTACACAAAACTATAATGGAACAGAAATCTTTTACTACTTTCCCCCAATTCTAACGAAACTGATAATAATGACCAAAAACTATGCTCGCAAAAACTATGAAGGCAGCAAACCTGGGACTTATTTACCACTTGCACGTAATGCATAGAACGATCTTTGAACTTGATGTTTTTGAAATAGTAAAGCACTAATGGTCAAAGTTTAAAAGAAAAATTAGCTACCCATATGAATTGCACCCAAAAAGTCAAACAGGCCACGTATGACGTAATTATTATAACCTAATTAACCTTAACCGTCACCACACAATTCTTATATGGTGGCATGCATTTTCAAGGTTTTGGAAACACTGTGTTTTTTTTGGGAAACTTAAAATATAATATTGAATATTCCAGAGTTGAGGAACACTTTCACATCTTTGGAATTTCATGTGCTGTAAGCGGGATTCACCTTGAAGTATCTTATATGCAGACCATTACGAATGATCTCATTGCATTGTATTGGGTATTTCATATTTTGATCCCGAGTGGCTACTTGTGTATTTTATGTACATATTTCAGTACGCATGTAATTCCGTTATCCGCCTGTTCTTTATAGAGTGTTATGAAATGGACGTGAATCTGTAAGAATGAAGTAGAAGTAATATAGTAAAAGGAGAGGAGATATCAGACTGGGGGATGCACAAAGTAGTAGAGTAGAGCTGCTATATTTTTTTACAGGTTGTGTGTATTATACACTTTCGAGAAGAGTATACATAGTGCACTATTGACTATATACATATATATAGGCAGGTCGTCCAAATTTTAAATGTACAATACTACATTGGACGTCTTTTCTATCGTATTGAATATATATGCATATTATATGATGCCACAATACAGGGCACAGGTACATCTTTTTGTGCGATACGTTGGTTGGAGTGTCTGTGTTTTGTACATTTGTGTGCTATTTCAGTTCATCGCTCAGACAAGAAGAGGCAATAACACAGAACCATAATATTATTTAGCTGCTTGAGCTCTAGTTGGGTATGAATGAACTTGCTTACATTCCATCAGAAATAGGAAACATTGTTGAACGAATAATAATACTGAATACAGTGTTATATGTTTCATGCATGTATACTTTGCATTTTATCTAGACTCTCTTTTAATTCCTTACCACAGTGCTTTGTGAGTTAAAAATTTCGGACATGGGGTACTAGCTCTTAGCAAAGATAAAATGACACAGAATGCAAAAAACCCCATGTCAAAATTCAAATGCTGGCCGGAGTTATGGGACTGTTTGTGGACGTAGTTTTAGGGTTGCGTGGGCGTTGATATTTTTAAAAAAAGTTGGTTAAAAAGAACACCGTTAAGTTTTAAGTTCAATTTCTTGCGTACAATAATTTGCTGAGGTGGATGTCACATAATAGAAAAAAATTAGCCGCCTAACATGTTACCCACATGAGTAATTCAATTTAATTGATTTTTCGAAATTAATTTTTTTAACGAATGTCCTGATACATATGCCTAAGTTATTAGTCGTGGAGTGTACTTCAGAATGTCCTCTACAAGCCACAAAAAAAATCTTAGGCATAACCCCCAGGACATCGGAGATATCTTAAGTTGAAGATACACAGGTAAATTCCAATTAAGTATTACGTAATCGGTGAGCAGGGATGGCCAATTTGCCTACATAATAAATATAACATCAAATTAAAGTGGAGTTTGAGTACTTGACTGTGAAGAATGCACATAATACACTATAGTATAATAGTATTAACCATCGTTGGTCAATTTGCTTCATATAACTTTAGTTAAATTGATGAAATATTTGTTATGTAGGCAAATTGGCCATCCCTGCTCACCGATTGCGTAATACTTAATTGGAATTTACCTGTGTATCTTCAACTTAAGATATCTCCGATGTCCTGGGGGTTATGCCTAAGATTTTTTTTGTGGCTTGTAGAGGACATTCTGAAGTACACTCCACGACTAATAACTTAGGCATATGTATCAGGACATTCGTTAAAAAAATTAATTTCGAAAAATCAATTAAATTGAATTACTCATGTGGGTAACATGTTAGGCGGCTAATTTTTTTCTATTATGTGACATCCACCTCAGCAAATTATTGTACGCAAGAAATTGAACTTAAAACTTAACTGTGTTCTTTTTAAACAACTTTTTTAAAAAATATCAACGCCCACGCAACCCTAATACTACGTCCACAAACAGTCCCATAACTCCGGCCAGCATTTGAATTTTGACATGGGGTTTTTTGCATTCTGTGTCATTTTATCTCTGCTAAGAGCTAGTACCCCATGTCCGAAATTTTTAACTCACAAAGCACTGTGCTTACGTATCGTATTGGGCTAAGTAATACATTTGATGCTTTACTGACTTTACTACTGAACTACATAATATTGATAAATTTGAGGATGTCGATAGGAGAAAAGTCAATAAGACGGAAGGAGAAAAGGATATAATATATGTGTTACAGGGACTACATACGATTAATATTAAATTCTGCTTTGAATCTTAATAATACATATCACATATATTTCTATTGACAATTAAAATTATGAACATGACAAAATAAGCATACAAAAGGAACAACGACTTTATCTCACGTACCTTCCAAATCCACTGTAGGTTCCATTTCCATTCCATCCATCCAAGATGACTTCAAGGTTGTATGACACTAGTAGAGCTCTAACACGACTTGACAGCATGCATACACAATACACAGATACTTTTACTTCCTGGGGGATTCTGAGCTTTAGATAATATTAAGAAGACAGTCAAGATGCCAAAGCAAAAGAAGGTTGTTCTTGTTAATCTAAAAACTAGTTAACTGACTGCCCACCTTTGATAAGTAGGAATACATAATGGTCTGTTAACATTACTGTAGACACAATGACATGGAAGTTTATGTTAATTTGTACATCTTTTCAATGACAACAGAAAACTATTTCTCTACTGCTACTCACTCATCATCATTCCACACACCACACACTTAAGAACACATGAGTTGAGCTCTGTACTATACTGTAGTCTCAATTGCCAAAATAACATTTTACATCTCATTCTCACATTTGCACACATCATGCAGACAATAGCTACATACATTTCGCATATTTGCCGAAATTCAGGGGTTTTGAGTAATGTGTATCTCACACATCATAAAATAATGCATACATGGCGAAAGTTGGCATTCCATAAAAACAGTCGCACACGTAGCCCAGTTTGTGTGTTTGTACAGATGCGCATGTACAGAAGAAGAGCTGTTACATATATTTGCAATGCATCATTTCCTATCAGTTATTGCGAAAAGTAGTACTTACTAGAAAGCAGAGTACGAAAAATCTCAAGATTGTAGATTGTAGGTAGGAAAGGAAAGTCGTAAATCAACGGTGAATTCTCTAAATGTTTGAGGACCACTCTTCTATCAACCAACCATACCAGCATGTATAATATATTATGCATTATAGATAGGGAACGGTCTATATAGGAGAACCCGGAAGGGAAGATGCACACACTTGCGCAGATCCCTATTGACACATGCCACCTGTTAATAGAGCCCATAGTTCTTAATCCTGTAGTAGCAAAAAGGAAAAGATGTCCTGATGGTGAAAATGTATTTAGCAAAAACTCTTCTGGACGGAGGAGGAAGTTGAGGTGGCATCTGTAGAGAGAGATGACTTGTACGAATGTGGATTGGATGGATGGACAATGTTACTACAATACACACATATATTGTATAATGTGTTGTGCATGTACATCTGCCCTTATATATGAGAATCCTAAAGGCATGAAATGTTATTTCCCAACATGTTTGTGAGTATATGCTGGTGGTCTTGTGTACACTTTTCTTCTTCGTATTCGTATCTGTTCACTCTTTAGTAGTACTCATACTCATCATGTGTCATGATTCATTTACTTTTATCCAAATCCAACTTTTAATGAAAAGAAAAAGGTTTCAAACGAGTGAAAACGGGGTGAGGTTGTGCTTTTACAAGTGTTGTTGTGAGTGATGTAAAAAGGTGAAAAGGGTTTTTATTAGTTTTTATGAGTTTTCCATCTTTCCAAATATAGATGAGCATTTTACCCTTTGAATTTATACCAATATTTTTTAGTGTATTTTAGCCAGGCTCCCAACCAGATTATTATAGTAAATCTGGAACAGTTTTCTGTTTTTTTAAAGAGGCTGAATTTTTACATCATGAGTAACCTGTTAACAGTGACTGTTTTTTAATTAATTAAAAATAAATTGTACAAGGTAAATATCAACTGAAAACCACCAAATATTTTTATATTGGATTACAAACGTCTCCAGTCACCACCAATAGTCTCCAGGGAGTATACAGAAATACATAGTACTGATTAAGACATATCTTCGAATTCAACAGTCTAACTTTCTCCATTCCATTTGGGTCAACAGGTATGTACAAATTTTATTTTTCCTGGATTTTTTTTTCGTGGAATTTTGGTACTGATGCTAAACCAAAAAATTCTCCATTTTGTAGATTTTTTACCATCTTACTTGATTGTTGACTGTATCAAGTACAGAAAAGAAAGGACCTGTAATTTGAAGGCTGAACTGTGAATATCAAGGTGAAATCCTGCCGAACGAAAGTCTTCTCAACTCTTAATAATTATTAGAAAGTTCTAGTCATCTACTATTAGCACCAGCGTACCAAGAAGATGGTCAAGTTATTTGCAATCAGCGTTATTAGAAGACCTCTTGATGGTACTCCAGATGGTCGATGTGTACTCCTGAAGGGGTCCTATGACCTGGCATCCTTTGGGTTTTTCCAGAGAGCGTCAGTGAAAGAGTTTATGTCTTTTTCATCCTTGACCATTGTAGAAAGAACGAGTCCAGCTACTAGGCAATCGGTTAAGGAACAAGGTGAGGCTGAGGAGAAAAGCATAATTTTACAAGGCAAAGGGAAGTGTGTAATTTTTGATTGTAATGGTTTTATTTTAATTTGTTCTAAATAATTTTCAGAATTTTTTTGCCACGTTTACGTCCGTGTGGATGGGCTCTCAGCTGTTCTAGTCTCAGACATTGATTATCCAAGTAGAGTGGCACATACACTAATGACAAAAGTTTTAGATGACTTTTCCAGTAAATTCCAGGAGTGGCGATCTGTGGGTCCAGAGACACTTGATGCTTACAGGGGTAACATACGAACAACATACTTGAGACACTATGCAAAAGTTAAAGTAAATCTGTCTATGGTCAAGTTAATCTTTAAATTTAAATTTGAAATAGATTTGGACCAAACACTTGCCAAGTACCAAAATCCACGTGAAGCTGATGCACTTACCAGAATTCAAACCGAATTAGATGAAACGAAGATTATAATGGTTAGTGATTAGTGATGCATGATGAATACATTATTCCACAGAAGTACAAGTTGGTATCATCATTTCATCATCAATTCTAAATTGTTTTTTTAGCATAACACAATCGAAGCTGTCTTGGAACGAGGTGAGAAACTTGATGATCTCGTGGCCAAGTCTGATAATCTTTCTGCACAGTCCAAGATGTTTTACAAGACAGCAAAGAAAACCAATTCATGTTGCAACTTTTAAACAAATCATGGATTTGCAAGAATGAAACTCAGGATGGGGAACGCTGTGAAATTTCTATATTATGAAGAGTAAAGATTATTTCTATAAAAAAAATATGCTTATACTGGGGACTGCAGTTGTAGCCAAATCTGAATCCGAGATATTATCACAATCAGACAAGATTCTTTAATTTTACAATTGTAAAGTAAAAGATGAATTTGCGATCTGAGTATTTCTGTAAAAGAAATTTGTCACTTATACAGTATAAATGTTGCATACTATATTTAGCAGAATTATGTGCATCAGTAAATGATAAGCTTCATCAGTAGGCTCGATTTCGTTCGAAATTCGAAGCATGTTATCTGTAAACCAAGGTGTTTTATATATCAAACAAACTGTTAATGTTTTCTAAATGTCTGTAGCTAGCCAAACATAGTTTCCAGTGCAGTCAAAACTAGATGAGGTTGATTGATGTTGATATTGATTACTAATACATAGTATGAAACTAGAGAGACAGAGGTTTTAAATAATAATATGATTTTACGCCCTGGTATGCAAAGTGGTCTTTAAAATTTACTTTTTAGCCTAAGTATTGTTGCTGCTCATGTTACAATTTACCATAATTTGCATTACAACTTCCTATATCCATATTTTTTCAATTTTAATTTGTAGTCTTAGCCGTGTGAAGGTATCATCATATCGTATGTAGTAGCATGTTTTAAATGTGAGCAAATTAGGAATGTAAGCCATTTTAAAGAGGTTTGTCCAATAAAAGCACTCTATTCATTCCACCTAAATCTAAATGTACAAGTTATTTTTTTGTGGGTTAACTGTGTTGTGCATTATCCATGTATTAGCTAATCAATCGTTAGATTCCCTTCCACAAGTTTTAAACTTTCCAATTTAAAAACTCACAAAAGAAAGCGTCTTTCTGTGCACAATGCCCCAATCGACAGGATGTATACGAAAAGAAGTATGAAGATTATTGACAATCTGAAGAGTGTAAAAGCATCGTATATGAACATAGGAAGGATAGGGGTGCACAAACAAGGAGTATTTATATTCCTCCCCAAGCATTCACTTCATTAGTAGACATCAACAATCAATAACAAACTGACAATTTGTAGTGTGGTCACTGGTGTAAAGAAAGAACAGCATGGAATTTTATTTAATACATTTAATCAGGAAACAGAATAAATTTTACGTGTAAGTATAAAATGGATCCTCTTCATATAAATTATGATCAATCAACATCGACCGCAACTTTTCAGCAAGGTCAACTTCCTCCAGTAACAACACTAGCTAACATGCCGTCCCTTACAGAACCAACGACTTATTCTGTTACAAACGCTTCAAATGTGTACCCTCCCGTCGCCTCTCAGCAGTCACTGTTTAATGTAACGAACCAACAACACCAAACAGCAGTTGCAGTCACAGTTTTGAATGTGGAGCAGTGTAGCCTTTGCTCCAACTTTTATGAGCAACAATGTCGACCTATTCCACAACCTGATTTGAACCGAATGATTTGTAAACTTTTGGACGTGGCTCCATCAGAACATACATTCTTTCGGGAGTATATCGCTATCTGCGTCAATTGCACAAATTTGCTAAGGAAATTTGATAGGTTGAGGGTGGAACTGGAATTTGTTAAAACGCAGGTGGTCACTTATGTTATTGAAAGTTTAACTCAAATGCGACCTGAAGGAGGAACCCCTATTGACACCCTTAAAAATCAAATATTGAACAGTAAGTACTTTCATTAAAGTTTTCAAGCTTGACGATGACATCAGACTATTCATCCATATCACCATCATCTCAATGTGAATTTAATTTTTTTAGGATGGACCAATGCTGGCTCAAGTGGTAAAAAACGGAAGGAAGGCTTTTCTGCTGCGGATAAGACTAGTAACCCTTCTAATGAGCTATCATTTGCGACCCTCAACAATATAATGAAGAATCCTACAGTTGTGGAACCTGTGGAAAATTGGGCTGTCGGTTCAGAAGTAACTGTGAGAAATCATAAGGCAGCAGCTGCTGCTACTGCTACTACTGCTCCACCTCCTTCACAAACTGTTACAAAACAGTCGCAACCTGAAGATTTAGAGGATCAGCAGGATGACCATGATTATGGCGATTATGGACATGCATCTGGAAATGATGACCAATCGTTTGCTGATGAGGATTCTAACGATGAGACCGAAGAAAAGGAGGCTGTTGCAAATATTCCAAAAAATAATAACCAGGCAAGAAGGTCAAATCCAAGTACTTCACCTGTTAAGCGGAAGAATGTTGTCAAGCGGGAAGAGAGTGCAACCCCGAAGCGTAAGCGTAAACCAAAACCGTACAAACCATTACCAAATGAAGTTGCGCCATTGATTTGTACGCTCTGTGGAAGAATTTTCGATAGAATGGTATGTAGCATTGTGCTCAATTTATCAACATCAAATGACATCATTAAAAGTTTAAAACCAACGTAAATAACTCATAATCTGAATTTTTTTTATCTAGTGCAACTACAATGCACACGCTCAAGCTTGCTTTGGTGATGATGCAGCAATGGAAAAGAATTGTGACATCTGCACTGAACAAATGAGTGAACCTTGTGTTTTCGACACTTGGGACGATTTTAAAACACATGTGTATTCTTATCATCCACGTGTTAAAATTGAACGGTGTACATTTTGCAGATTGAGGTAGTTTTACATTACGCTTGTTGGGTTACTTGATAATATTATGACTATGACTGACTGATAAGGTACTTTTTTTTAATTATTAGGTTTCTTCCGAATGGAGTCAAACGTCACAAGTGCCTCTCATACAAACGTCAAGTACATAAAGATGCAATCTTCAAATGTGATCGTTGCGACAGGGCGTACAATTCTAGAGCGAATTTAACCGATCACGTTCGCCGAATTCATAAAGGTTGGTTAGTACTTTCTTTCAAGTTTCTTTCAAGTTTCTTGATAAATAAATGTAAATTGTATCTTCTAGATGAAAAACACACTTGTGAGACTTGTGGAAAAACGTACGGCTCACCGATGCTTTTGAATTTACACGTGGATAGGCATAAACTAGTTGTCACCAAGTTTCGATGCAACGAATGTGGAGTCTGTTTGTCCAGTAGCTTCAGTTTGAAGGAACATATTAAGCGACACAACGGCGTCCCACAGTGGGAATGCGAGGTAAG
This sequence comes from Orchesella flavescens, assembly GCA_964034955.1. Taxonomy (NCBI): domain Eukaryota; kingdom Metazoa; phylum Arthropoda; class Collembola; order Entomobryomorpha; family Orchesellidae; genus Orchesella; species Orchesella flavescens. The sequence continues at coordinate 21,162,722 of OZ035955.1, forward strand.
AAGAGATATGATGTTCCGTTTTTTATCGGCGTTATTTTTTACTCAACTATTAATTCAAATTTACTTTTGTGTCAAGGTGTGCGGTAGGAAATTTTTCTGCAAGACTACATTTAAAAATCATGCTCAGGTCCACTCCAACATTAAACCTCATGTGTGTGATATTTGTGGCTCAAAATTTAAACTGAAGGTAAAATAAAATTGCATTTATATACTTATTTGCATTATTTTTTTGTGTTAATATTTAAGTCTACTGTATGACCCAAAATTTCTGTTGGTTTAATAGTCTACGTTAAGACGCCATGTTGTTCGACATCAAGTGGAGGAAACAAATTACACAAAAAAATGCCCTTTGTGTCCAAAAGCTATATTCAGAAAAATGTGGGTTTTAAAGCGACACATGGAAATTGAACATCCTTTTACTCAAGAGCGAGAAGATATTCTTGAAAAATATAAAGATATCGATGACTTTCCTAAACGAAAACAAGCTAATGTCAAGCGCTACGACAAAGCTGGGAAAGGACGAATTAACGTTTCGCGAGTAAAAGTAGAAGTATATGAGAGTGATGATGCCAATGGATCTGAAAATGGTAATTTGTACTATAGGTGTATTTAATATTGAAGATTGTTGCATAGAATTATTAAAACTAATTGAATTTCTAAAGATGATTGGGATGACAATCAACAAACACACAGTGAGGCACCGTCTACCTCTACCGCTGCACCATCGAGGAAGTCTGCAAGACTAGAAAACAAAGGCATTCCTAGCAAGCATCTTGTTGTAATCCTGCAAAAGGACAGTTCCTTAGATGCACAAGCGAGAAGCAGTTCCTCTTGAAATATCAATTATAAAATTTATTGACGTAAACTTATTAATAGGGCTAGTTGATCAACTTATATTTAAAGCTATTTTTACTTTTTGAAATAAATAATGTTTTTATGGATGCCTCGTCTTGTTCTTAAATGTCAAATAACTCAATGTTCCGAAGGCGAATATCATAAAAAATATACTAAAAAATGACGTATAGCTCAATACAACCGGGTTATCTTCGATAAATGATCCAACAACAATCGGGTAGATAGATGCTACCCCACTACCACATACGATCATCAATGATGTAATGAAGTTAGTGAAGGTAATGTATCTTTCAATATAGGCGCTGAATGAGGGATACGTGCTAGAAAATCCTAGTCCAAAGAGTATGGAAGACGTCCATAAAACAGGAAGACTGGAACTAGCCCAGCCTACCAGTAGCACGTTTCCGGCAAGTACACAGACAAGATTCACACAAAGTAGGATCTGAAGTGGTACTTTGAAAACAGCAACAATTGCTATAGCTCTTCCAACCGCAAACGCCGCATTCATGCCGGTTAAAACGTATGATGATTCTGATTCGGAAAGATGCAGCTCACTGTTTTGGCCAAACTTGGGGAAAAATTGGAAAGTGCACATTTCCATTCCTTGGTATGCTCCATAGAAGCAACAGCATAATAAGATCATTCGGAATTTTGACCATGTCCAAACTCCAAATGGATGTTCCGGCCTAATATCGACTGCCGCTGCAATATTTCCTTCTTCCCCGGAAGAACTTAATTTTTCTGACGTTTCTGACTCATCTTCTTCTGGTGGAGGAGGATAATACCTGAAACAAAAGTCAAATAATGATATTATTTCTGACGTTTGAAAATTAATAAACTGCTGGTAAGCAGGACTAGCTGAACGGCATACACGGGAGAATAGGAATTCTAGGCGATGAATGGGACTATTTTTAAATTTTCACGCTAAAAAACGCTCTTAAATTTTCACGCTCACGATTAAGCCAAATTTTATCCTAATCCAATTCAGAGCGAAAAAGATAAACCAATTTCAATCCCGTGTTGAATCTACCTCTGAGCTTGGTTTAACTTTGGTATTATCTCTCCAATCTAACTGCAAAGTAACCCATAATAACGCTAATCCGAAATTAAACCAAAATGGAGTTTGTTGCTGAATTCGATGAGATAAACCAAATTTAATCCGCTTAACTTTTGATTATCTTAGCCAAAAAGATAATCCCTTTCATTGAATTGCGTCCCTGAGTTTCAGCCAAAACGATGGCTTTTTGAATTTTCGCACCATAACTTTCAAATACTTTGACCGATTTGGCTAAAAATCAACACCAGGCAAGCTCTTGAAGTGTACTACCCATGTGCCAAATTTGGTGGAAATCGGTCAACGCATGTCGACAGGAGAGTGCGCACAGACAGACGGACGGACAAACTTAGTTAAGTAACTACGCTGACTGAGATTTAGCTACGTAATAATATGAGAGTATAATATGTAGCTAATTTTATGTACCTAACAAACAGGAACAAAATGATTTGGTATGCCACTCCAATCGCGATCATTAATCCTACAATTGTATACGGTATAAACAACTTGTCATAGTCGGACTCATTGTCTGGCGAGCTTGTTGTAGTTGTGGTTGTGGTGCTATTGTTGTTGTCATCATCTTCCTCTTCGTCCAGGAATGGTGCCATAATAAGCCCTGACAAACTTGTGCCTGTTTGAGCATTCAAAAAGTAAAATGAAGGGTTGGACATTTAAGATCTTAACGAGACCTTACAGTTCACTAAAAAATTTTTAAATAGATATTACCCAAGGCATAAAAGAAATGCTGAGATTGAACATACGGAGGACACTCTTTTTGCATCATTTCCATCATCCACACAAATTGAGCTGTATCATAAGACCCACAACAGAATCCCATGATACCAGCAGTTGCAAAAAAAAGGCCCATGGATGGGCAGTGGGGTGTCAAAAACATCATAGCTCCCATTGTCGACAACAGGCATAAAGCGGCGAATTGTCGGTTGACATAGTTAAAAATGACACCTCCTACAATTTCATATGAAGGTTAAACATTAATGAACCAAACTCACACCGCCGCATCAGTAATGTTAAAATATGTATGAAATGCATGCTGAAGTAGCAATATCTTCAAGTTTTCAAAGGTAACTTTATTGCATGAAATAGAATGTCTTTGTCATTACCTGACAATGCTCCAACCATGTAGCAGCTAGTTAAAATGGTAAATACTCTTGAAATCGTGGCATCATCAGTCTCATATTTGCGTTGAAGGCTTGTGACAGTAGGGCCATAAGTATTGAAAGCACATCCCTAATGAAATTGATACCCATTTTTAATACAATGGTTGTAAAGGGTCAACTGTATTTTTTAGTTATAGTCACTTACGAACGCGATGTTCCCCCAAAAGATAGCTCCTGCAGTTATAAGTTGTTGCTTCCTTGTCAAAGGCTTTCCTTTACTGCTTTCGGAGGAACTTGCGACGACAACTTCTTTGTCTTGTTCCATTTTTTGTTTGTGAAATTACGAGTATTGAGTGTGCTACATAAGTATGAGGACGATGTACTCTGACGAAGTCTATATATTTTGACTAGAAAGAAGCGATAGTACTTTCATTGATAATATTGAAACAAATTAATGGGTGTATTAATAAAGGATAGTGATTCAGAAAGTCAAGGTCATTTCACAAAAAAAATCAACTAAAGTCTAAAACTACAAAGTGTAAATGATACGCATAAATGTTTCAGCGGAAGTTCACAACTTTCAAGCTAAACTTCATTTGAATCTGAGACCAAATAAAACTTATCATTATTCAATATCAATCAACCAAAATTAAAAGAAATTAAGGAAGTTTTAAAGACTAGACAAAAATGCGCGACCTAGATCATTGAAGTGAACTTGTGAAATGGCATGATGTAGTTCAAGTTAACACGGAGTACATCGAATAGTATTTTGCATTATAATATTAAATTGCATCCCATGCAATCCGTTTTCTGTACATAATATATGTGCTGATGGGATGTATATAAGAATGCATGTAAAAAAAAGGTTGCAATATGTTATAATGTGAACTGTGGGTGGACCTTCGCAGCAAAGTGAGATTTAGTTTCAGTCAGCTACATTTATAATATAAAAACTGGTTTTAGTATTCACTGCAACCATATAGCGTATGTGGCACTAATGACTTTTATGTGTTACATTTGCTAACACACGGTATATGCAATGTAATGTTTTGGTATATGTCATCTCCGTAGCCTTTGTATTATTAGCATTTTTGAGCTTATAGTTAGTGCATTGTACCTATTGTATCGGTATTGAAAAACGAAAGTAATGTAATGTTGTAAGTAAAATGCCCTTCGATTCATCGACCGACAATTGATTAAAATAAATCATTGCCATCATCATTAGATGTTATCCTATCATTATTTTGTCAATTTTTTTGTTCATCAGTTTATTACAACTGCTGACTAAATTGTATCAAAAGGAATTTTTAAACTTGAAGTACGTAATTCAATCTGTCGTGATAGCCAAGATTACTTATCGATAGAACTATCGCCGATGGTGATGATGGTATACATGTTTCATCCATCATATCTCGACCTAAAGTATCATTTCCCCCACCAGTATTGCATAACTACAATTTGATTGACAGCTCATCATCCCAATCAATGAACACTTTACCAAACATGTAAATGGAATGGAAATTACAACTTTGAATCAAACATTCCGACGTAATGATCGATGTCATTTGTAACACTACTGATAGTACTGAGAACATTTAAATTTTCATGCCACGTGCTTTCCGAAGTTTGAAGGGTAAATGCGAAAGTACGAAGATTTCTCGACTTCAAAATGAGTCATCTAATATGTACAACTAGTAAAATAGCCATTGAACTGCATAACAATCTATAAAAAAAGGACCCGTAATTGTTAAACCAATAAAAGTTATTCGCTTCCACTCAGTCAAATAACAATTTTTATGCTTCGCTGGCAAGTAAACTGTCTTTACTCAAATCAGAATGAAGTCTATCATATTGACTTGACTACAAGAGTTAAAATTTATTTTGTTCTGCAGAATAAATACGGATTTTCAAAAAACAAATCATGAAAGGAAGTTTTTTTTATATCCATAGTTTATGTATACAACACAGAACACTGTAAATGTATAATAAATGTATTGATTGAATGACCGTGTCCTGCGCTGACTTGATGCTTGTTGAGCTAGACGAATTTCCATTGAATAGATGCTGGGAAGCCCTGACATGTTTTAGAAACTAGTCCATTCAAAGCTAATAATGATTAGTTTCATACAACATTACAATGATCAGGGAACCAAACAAGCTAAAAAAATCATCATTCACCTATCTGTTAAATAAATTCATGCGTTGCAAACAAAATACTACGTGTGATTGGCACGCTGTCGATGCGAGAGCTCAGGACGCTTACATTATATCAAACTACTCCAACCATCGCTATACTTTATACTCTCGTCAGTAATAGCATATCTATCCATGCAACATATCTTTGACAGTGACTTGAAAGCATGGACTGATTGCTTACCACAAACAATTGATACCCACCTACCATTTTTAATCCATGAACTCATGTGAAGCATGCATATGAAGCCCATTTTTTAGGATCTCTCACTCACAATCAATGCACCCTATCATTTCAGAGGCTTAATCGGCAATAGTTCCACTGTTATTTTGGGCTCACGTTGCATTGATAATATTCTTATCGGTTAATTGTTATCAGAAGATATACATTTAGGTTAGTTGTTGGTGTTGCCACATCCGTTAGTTTTACTCACATTAGTTTAATCTTAACCATAAGGTTTCCGTGTATACAGCAACGACACCAGCTTTCAAGAAATATTCCAATAAAACAAGAAGATGCTCATGGTGGTACCAAAGGTTTTCAAAGCACGATAATTAATAAGAAATGGGATCAAAGGAAATAGAGGAAGGGACCGTTTCCCCTCCAGAGATAAAGATTGTATCATTCCCGTCCAAAGTCGGTCCACAAATTCTTGTAGCCTGTATAGGTATGTACGTTTTGAAGAGTAAAGATGATCTATACAAGAATAAAAGCATAGATTACCTTTCATTATTTTTTTATAGCCTGCATAGCATCCGTTGAAGTTGGCGCAGTGTTAGCATGGACAAGGTATATCGAACGAAAAATGAAATGACAGTTTTTTTCGATTGATTTAGTTTAATGCGGAGCAGAATTTGATAAAATATTTCTAATTGTACAAATACCACGATTAAGTCCTGCACTTCCAGATCTTGTGAGACAAAATCATTTTGGAGGACTTACGATAACTGATAAATCATGGATAGCGTCGGCTGTCACGGTACGGTATTGATGAAAACTTTTGTGTAAACCTACTTGCAAATATGTACTGATTAAAACTTAAACCATCGTTTTTATTTTACTTTAATGTGTACAAACATAGTTTGGAGCAATTTTCAGTGGTCCCCTTACTGGATACATTTTGGATCGCATAGGTAGAAGAAAAAGTCTAATATTTCTTGCAATCCCTCTAATCATTGGATGGGTGCTCATCACGTTCTCTCCAGCAGCTATTTATATGTCAATTGGCCGACTTTTAACAGGTACTACTACTCTGTGAGCTTTAATTGTTGCAACCAATCACTTTTAATTTTGATGTTGTACAGGAATTGCAATTGGGGGATATATCATGGCTACCACTGTCTACCTGGCTGAAATCAGTGAGCAAACAATCCGAGGCACGATTATGACCTGTAGCTGCATAGCACTAGGAACTGGAATGCTTTTAACGTATGTACAATATACGATCAATAATTACTTGATTTCGAATTCAAAATGTATTTATAGTTTTTGGTGTAATAACATCCTAGTGATTAATGAAGCGCTATAAAAGGCCAAAAAAATTAAAATGTCTTCTCCGTCTTCTTAGATACGTTATCGGAACCTTCTTTTCCTGGTTTGTGTTGTCTGTAGCCAACATTTGCCTCTCTATTATTATCTTGTTATCCGTCCGAACAGTCCCGGAATCTCCGGTGTACTTAATTCACAAAGGTCATAAGAGGAAAGCAGGAGAAGCTCTGATGCGTCTTAGGGGAGCCACAGAATTTCATCAAATTGAAAAGGAGCTGAACGAGGTACTTTACCCCAATTTTACGGCTTCTTACACAATGGCAAAAACTTCAAACACCGAAAAAAAAATTATTTAAAGGAGAAAGCATGCAGTAATAATTCACAGACAGACCTTTACATGATATTTTAATTTGCCATTACGTTTCTTGACTTTACGCATGTATTACGTTCATACATTACAAATGATAACAAAAAAATACAACCCAAAAGTTTTTCTAGCTTCAATCTAGCACCTTGGAAGCTGAAGGGACTCAACCACAAAAGTCAACGGAGAGCGCATCTCTCTGGAAAAATCTGACAAGACGGGGGACTCTAAAAGCAATTGGGATCAGTTTCGCTCTCATGGTTTTCCAACAGCTTTGTGGAGTAAGTCCATTGAATGATTTACTTACTTCATCGCATCCATTTACTTATTATATATGTAGGTGTGTATATGTGGGTACTCATATGAGTGAGTGAAAGCCAGTGGCAATGGTAATACATCCACACACAACAACGCAACGATGCATTAGCGTACCTACCTTGCTCAAATTATAATAACATTTCCGATTTTGAATGAAAGAGATGCTCACATATATTATTCATTAATGTATGTTGTTGCTTTTTGTAGGTGAATGCAGTAATATTTTTCGCAGCAACTATATTTTCCGCCGCTCAAACAAATCTGGATCCAAATGTGTGTGCCATTATAATAGGGGTCGATATATTGTTCGCAGTGTTCTTGACGTCATTTCTCATCGACAAGCTAGGAAGACGGATGCTTCTGTTCATTTCCCTATTGGGCCTTACTGTTTGTCTATCCTGTCTCGGAGTTTTCTTTTATTTACAGCGGAAGAACGATGGAATTACTCCCAATGGAATTTCCTGGGTACCATTGGCTTGTCTCATGCTCTTTATGATATTCTACAATATTGGGATCGGGCCACTAGGTAATTAATGAGCTAAAATTTATCATGAACTACGTGTTCTTGCTCCATATTATAAACTATACACATAAGCTACTCGATGCTTCCTTGTGTCAAAATTGAACAATGAGTCACCTACAATGCTTTGTTACCTGCTCACACACATTTTACAGTTTCATATGAGGTTATACAATCCAATATTTAATTAATAAGCTTTCTCTAATGTACAGCTTGGTTTCTCATGAGTGAAATCATCCCAACGGATGTCAAAGGTACGTAGAATTTTAAAACACTATGCCCAAGCATATAAGCTATATATCAATGGTTGAAAAAAGTATTTCAAGATGTCTAAAATTTCACACCCCTTTAACCAGGCCCAGCTTCTGCAATTTTAACATCTTTTAACTGGTTATTGGCATTTATAGTCACAAAAACCTTTGAAGATTTTATCACATTGATGGGAATTCATATGTGTTTTTGGTTCTTTGCTGGCATTTGTTTCATTGGTTTCATCTTTTGTTTGTTGTGGGTACCGGAAACCAGGTTAAAAACGCTAGAAGAAATACAGAGGCTGTATTTTCAGGATGAAAAGAAAGTAACAACAACTTTGTAATAAATGTTTTAATATGCTAATTAACATGTTTATTACGCGCATTATATATTTTACAACGTCTGTACAAACAATAAAGCTTTAACTAGATCAATTTATTCATTTTGTTTTAAAACTTTGTTTTCATGTTCATTCAAACGCAATTGTGAAGGGTGTGACCATGGTCAAGTTCAAATTGTTGACTTGAACTTCTCCACTTGGCAAAACGGTAAAATCAGTGTGGGTGGCATTGCCGTTGACGGTGATTTTAGTGACTTCTTTGTCGACTCCCATCAGTCTGATAGTGTTTAAAACTTTTTGACTCATTTCGTTGTATTCATTTCGTTCAACTTGATTACGGAGTGTTCCATTGTTGAAAGAGTATGAGGCGAGGAAATAAAGCCCAGAGTCTTGTGGTTCTACAGAGGAGGAGGAGGCAAATATACATACAGTTAGTCATGATGAAAAGTAAAATGATGATGAATAATGGATATCCTGCCATCAGCCATAATTTAGCAATCAACTTGATGGGGATGATGACAACTGACTACATACAAAATTCCAAAAGGGGACCATTACGTACTACCAAACAAGTGCTTGTTGATTCTATTATTTTGTCATTAGGTAACATTATGTAGCTAACAAAGAATTGAGAAAAAAGTCAGACAGTCAAAGACAAAGTTTCATGGTTCACAACAGCAATATATGCAAGTGAAAGTTTACATACGCATCATTGCATATAGCTGCTTTTATAATCAAGGGGCAATGTGGGACAAACTCCTAAGTTTTTGCTTCACACGTTTATATACACCCAATTTCATCATTGCTTGTTTTACATTTTGGCTTACCAATTGAATTTCCATCATCATAATAGAGAGTGCCCTCCGCCGAAGATTCATCATCAAGAGCGATGATCAAACCGAAAGGATTTTGACGGGACGCATCTGTGTTCATGGCTGGCTCTTGTGTTGGCAAAACTTTGCCACCACGAACGTGCAAGTTAATGAATCCAAATGGAGCGTCAAGATTAGTGTAGGCTCGTCTCGCATTAACCTGCCAAAAGTAATAATTTTCATGAAATTAATCGAGTAAATGCAAAATACTCAACGTGTACAACTATTCTATTCTACAACCGGTACAAAGGAAATGATGATGATGATGATGATAAGTACATTTGAGAGTTGGGAATATGATATCCATTAAAGTTAAGTGATTAGGATGTACATAATTCATCATTGTTTCGTGCTCTCTTGTAATTTCAACGAAGCTTCTCTACTTAGCAATTCAATAATGAGTGTTTGTTTTAAATAATATGCATACATTATAATAATAATATATATGTCAGTTTTTTTACCTCGGCTCCATCATAATAACTGTACCATCTTGCATCTGGGAAGTAGGCTGTGACAGAGTCGTGTCCTTCACGCAAAACTGGGGAGATCAAGAATCCTGAGCCCCACATCATTTGTTCGTCAATGCCATGTGTTACGGGATCGGAGGTGAATTCATGGAAAGGAGCACGAACGACGGTGCTTCCTTTTGTCTTATGGTTAAAGAACAAGGTGTAGAGATATGGAAGGAGAGTGTAGCGAATCAATAGAGCACGACGTGTGGATTCTCTGCTTTCTGGCCCCCAAACGGCTGGATCTTGTTCCTAAAACATGAGCAATGTTTAAAGTTTTTATTATTGAGTCGTTGATGTTGTAAGGTTGCAATTAATTAATGGAAAATAATATATAAAACTAAGTAGTTACAGGATTTCCAAGAGCATTGTGATTCCTACTGTAAGGATAAAATGCACCAAGTTGTTGCCAGCGGGTGCACATTTCTTCATTTGTGGTCATGCCGAATCCACAAATGTCGCTATATGAAAACATAACATAAGATGTAACATAATAATTTGGTATAACATAAAAAGTCAACCCTGACATGGTTATTTCTTCTACCTTCCAGCGTAGGGCATTCCAAACAGGTTGAAATGCAAGAGAGCAATGATGGAAGCTTTCATGTTAGACCAGGTTGACATGTTATCTCCTAACCAATGTGCAACCCAATTTCCGGATCCAAGGAAAGTGGAACGTGAAACGACGATGGAACGCTTTCCTAAAATATCTCGGACAGCACTAGAAATTACGAAAATTTATTTTAATTTGTTGACAATTTGCTCCAAAAGTTATAAATTAAAATGACATGAAACGAAACAAATTATTACAAACGGATTTTAGGGACAACTTACGTCGTAGTTGGTTCGCTTTCACTCCATCCGTACAAGCTGTGGGTGTCATAATGTTTTCCAAAATCTTGCTCAAAGTCCATACAGGCAGTATTGTCTACGAGATCTCCAGTCTCAATAGCTAATCATAGACAATACACAATAATAATAAATTGCCTTGTATTAGTTATGCAAATAAGGTATTATTTCCTACACAAATAACAATTTGTGACTTAAACTACCTGGGACGTAAGGTGGATTATTGTACTTGTTATTTTCACATCCTACAACAACATCTCCTTTTCCCCAATTTGCAGGCTCATTCATATCAATCCTAATGGATAGACGTATAACATATGATGACATATAACATACAGATTTTGTGAGGAACATATTGTACCATGGGAAAAGTTGTCTTGTGTTGTAACATTCATTTACCAAATTCCATCATAGTCAATGAGATTCTTGTATTCCCTCAGAAGCATTGCCCACCACTGCTTCGTAGAATTTCTGGAATAATCTGGGTAGTACACCTCACCGGGCCAGCAATTTCCAATCCATGGTTCTCCACTGCTTCTCTTAATCCATACATCCATTTCACTCCCAAGATCAAGGGCTGGGTAAGTACCACGAGGCTCGTCATATTTAATAAAAGGATCCTATATGGGGTAATATGATACATGTAAAGTTTATCAACGGTATTGCGTCAACTTTGTGTCATTGAGGCTTTTAATAATCGGATGGCTTACCACAATAGGAATAAACTTAATGCCCTTGCTTTTCAGCTCAGCAATGTAGGTAGGCAAGTCATGAAAACGGTTGGCATCGTAAGTAAAGTCGAGCTGCAAAAAATAAAAACACGCGACGAGTAAACCAAGTGTGCCTTGCTTTCTCCTACTCATTTAATATGGGAAGGAAAGAGTTCCCTCAAAATACAAATATGTCAAGTCAAGCCAAGTTCTTACCTCGTTGAGCATAATGTCAATATCTCCATATTGAACGTCCTATATAAAAGAATTAATATTGAATTAACGCATCCTGGTTAATTAGAATTCGTAAACCTCATTCATATTTTATATTACCTGCGGAATACCAGCAGCAGCAGTTCGGTCTACTGTTGCTTGCATGGTTTCAATATTGTCATATCCCCAGCGACAGAGTTGAAATCCAAGACCAAAATAAGGTGGTATGGATTGTCTACCAATGGCCTATTTGTTCCAAAAGTAAATATTATATATGTTATAAATTTCTACTTCCGTCAAGCCCATTTATATTTTAATTATCATTATATTATGTGTTTTCAACATGAAGTAATAAGAAATATGAGAGTTCGGCTGCCGTTTTCTTCACTAATCCTTTGTAAATTATTAAGGCTTAAGTAAAGTAGTACTAACTTCAGTGAACTGTTGTACACTTTCTTCAACTGTTGGTCCAAGGAAGATGTAAATGTCGAGGAGACCACCGATCGTTCTGTATACATATCCTGGGGTTGGTTGTATGACAAACTCTAGAAAACGGTAGGCACAAAAACATTACATTAAAGCATATCAAAGGATAATATGCATATATATGTATGTAAGTATGAATCCTACGCAGTTTTTAATATAACATATAAAAGCATGCAGTTCAATGCGACAAGCAATTTCCTCCAGCTTCCGTCTTACTATAATTCTTATGAGAAAGGGAAGGGCACGTGATAAGTGGGTAAACATTTGTTCTCATGTCTTTATACTTTACCTTGTGCATTGCTGTTGACAATTACAACAGAGTGAGCATTCCCATCATTTTCTACAACCGTGTAGTAGGGATGTACTCCATAAGAGTTCTTGTAGCCCTGAAAGTAGTGATGAAAATAATGATAAAGTTAGTTATTTGTACTACCAACGAATTGATTATTAACCTATCCCAGCAGGCGTAGGCGTGTCATAAAATGATGTGTTATGTGGGCCTCTCTAACTAAACTACTTTTTTCTTTCATTGCAAAATGCAATCGATAAAATTTGTACATGTAATGTCAAACAACAATTTGGGATGAGCGTTATCTATTGTCATATTATTATTCTTATCAAAAGACTGAAAACATTTTGTACTCTTTCACTACATTTCATATTTATGATGATCGTCCAGCTACTGGGAATTAAATTAAATCATCATGAGTAAAAAATGCCTGATAAAAGCATCAGACTTACTGTTGGACTCATATCTCTTGCAAAGAGTGGGACTGAAGTGAATTTTGTGAAATCATGTCGATATGAGGGCTGCTCATTTTCTCCTATTCCGTAAGCATTTGTTGACGGGATTTTTATTCCGAGCTGAATGAACTGATCTGAAAATGTGAGTCCACCCAATGATGTGTCAAAAACAACTGTCCCTGTCGACTGACGAATCACTTTAAAAGAGAAAACGGGATCATTGGTGAATTCAATGCGGAACAATGGAGATTCAGGTCGGGATGCTGGTGGATTGATTTTCAAAGGCACTTCAAATCTATCAGTTCCATCCGTAATCTAAACAAAGCCAGCAGTTTTAATAGTTTTTTTTCGAATAAGGTTAGTAGGGTTTTCAATATTCAAAACTGTTACCTTTATCCTCAATCTGTAGTCAGACTGCACTTCAAAGGTAGCTACCAAAGTTTCTGCATCATTTCCAAAGTAGCTTGCGTTCGTGGAACGGTTCAAGGTAACTTTGTAGCCAGTTGGAGTTTCTTCAGGTGTGCCAACCATTTTGTAACCGTAATTAGAAGGAACATGGCACCAAGGTGTACCCACGTCTCCTGCACACCATAGGCAACCCCTTTCCAAGCAATTTTCTTCACTGGCACCCGCGTCAGGGTGACAATCCACTCGTTCAGGAAGTGGTACGCATTGTTGTGCATATGCTAAAGAATATAACATAGTAAATGGTTGTTAATTCGACGACAACATTTTAGCTTTTAAAATTACTCAAGTAAATTAATTATTGTTTACCTGCTGCACACAACGCTAATAATATAAATGCTATTTTCATTGTCCTAATTTGGTCGTACTCACTGGAAGTTGTCCCAAACGTAAATGAAGCTACCATTTGCTTTAAGCCATAATATTTAAGCAGAAGCATGAACTATTCAAGTTAGTATCATCCCATAAAATTTCACAATCATTTAAGACTGGCAAGGAATCAAAAAAAACATTTTGTTAGTTTCATGGAATGTCATGAGCCAGGATAATTACTGTCATTCTCAAGTGCGTCAACCTGTCCGTTTGTGATTTTAATGGTGATAACAACTAATTGTGACGGTAATTTGGAGATAATAAGATTCGCTGAAATGCATATATGAAAGCTGGTTTTGGGGTCTCTGAGTGATTTGCTAGAAAACACGGGTTTAGCCAAATGTTGTCATATGTTGTATCTGACAACTCGAAAGTGTTTCCAAATTACTAGATCTAATCAAATGTCATGAGTAATCATGAGTTCCAATTTTTGTATGAACAAAAACTGCACTTGATATACCTAACCATGATTACATTATCTGAAGGTCACATGCCAGATGTAAGTGTATGTGCCGATTTTTGACGAAACGTTGCAAAGGTATCTGTTGTATGCTGACATCATGAAATTATGTTGCTCAATGCTAGGTTTATAGGTACATTGCAATATGCACGTTTTCATACATATCGCTGTCAAAATCGTTCTGATCATTCTTGGTTCATTCAGAAACAGGAAATCGCAAATTTGATAAAGATAGTGACGTGACGACGTGATTCACAATATAAAAGCAAATTGACTTGAACAATCTAGAAGATGCACTAGCATCAAGTTTTCGTTACTTCTCAAATATTCTGGTGTAACCAATAAAAACCAAAAATTTCAGCCTATATAAGCCTCAAAGTTGACTTTCACTTTGCAGCTAAATTATAATTGTAGGATTTTATGTTGATCTAAAATTTCACAATTTTGGAAGACTTCACCTTTTGGAAAGTTAATTTTAAGAATAATTTTAGTGAAGGCAATATTATGTATTCATAGTTTTGAAAATATATATTCATCATCCAGAAAACTACTGTAGTAGGGGAATTTAGCTCGTAGCAAGGGCGATATGTATTATGTTCTTGAATTACTTGAAGGCCAGTTGGGCTTAGGATTTTGCTTTGCGACTAGATTTTCTTGGTTAAGAAGATTAGTGTTTTTGTGGCATTAAAGCATTAAAAATAGATTTGTCTTCCACCTACGCATAAAATTCCATTATAATCGCTGAATTAACTTTTCCAGTTCGTTTGTAATGAAACCCTATATTTTTATTGTTACTTGTACATAACATTATATTATAGTTTGTCCAGTTAGAATAAAAATGAGGCCAAATAATGCAGTTCAAGGTAGCATGAAAATGATTACAAGATTAAAATAGCATACATTAAGAGAAAGTAATAAGTAAAATGTTTTTTGGTAGAATGCAACACACATTCCACCCACAATATTGTTTGCTGATCACCGATTTTTCGGTTCATTTAATTGAAAGGCTTCATTTTGACTGTTTGCAATCCACAGACAGAAATTGAAGTAATTTATTTTCTTTAAAACAAACAAAAATAACCTGCGCTGACAAAGTGCCGTTGGTCGACCTAGGAAAGCATTATAATAATGAAGAAAAGTTTTGTTGATATTACGCAATACGAAAAAACCAAGTAGGCAACTCATTGTACAAAAGCAAAAACACCAAATATGCCTTATATGGACAAGAGGCGCAGACACATAATGTATGTGAATAAATCTGTATCAAAATGGGGCAACTCAATACTCTGGCAGTGAGGACTCAAAAAGTATATTTGCTGAATCTTACTTCACATTTTTTGTATTTCATTGTGGTTTATTGGGTTGAAGTGGGCGTATATATAATATCCCTAGAATGCCTTTTTACTTTTCAAGATAAAGAGTCAATATATTCATTGAAATTTCATCTTTAAACATATAAATAAATATGAAGCCAAACAAAAGAATATTTGGGATGAGTATTACATTTGGCTTTTATGTGGTATCGTATCTGTATCATGAATTTATTTCTTATTATGGATTTTCTGCAGAGTTTTTGCACACTCTATTCCACTTACATGGTGAAAGTTGTACCAGTTCATCTTGACAGGATTGAAGGTTACACCAAGCTTACAACAAGCTACAACAAAAATTCTATTCCGTCATCGAAAGTCTCAAGTTTAAATGGAACACAGAATAATGTATGTGTCTTGAGTAAGTTGTACATATAAGCGTGAACAACAAATGATCAAATCAAGACCAAATAGAAAAAAACCGGGGTCGGACTGAAGTGTCCACTCAAAAAAGGTTATTCAAATATATTATGGCTATAAACTTGCGACATAACATGCATTTACAAGTCAGCAGAGTCGGCAAATATCTTGATAGTTCAATTTCTCATCTCTTTTTCCGCTTTTGAGATTCTATTCATTCTTTTTTTACACATTCATTTAAACTAGATTCTATGGAATGTAGCATGCTGTGTGTATTAAACTGAAAGTGGTTCTTCAGCGCATTCTGATGATGCCCCATCGGTAGACACTTTAATTTACATAATCAGCCAAATCTTACAGTTATATGCCTTTACTATGGCTGATCTAGTTTATTATCTCACATTGCATTGGTTATGTGCTATGTTCAATGAATTTGTTTTTGGAAGCCTAAAGGACAAGAACACAGATTTTGATTCAAAGTCCGTAATTCTTAATCTTATTCCCTTGTTTACTTTACAATCAGATTTAGATGTCAACTTACAGTGATTTATATTCATTTCAATGTTTACATAATATATTTGGTCCCTTTATGGATGTACCTATCTTTGAACTGTAGGGGTTTCAAGAATTCAACCATTTTAAAGCAACAGATCACAATCTCTATGAATTCTTCAACGGGACCATTAATTTTCATTTCCGTTGTTGGCTTGCCTATTTATTTCCTGCACGCGATTGTATTGCATTTCCCCGTATCAAGTTTTTTTTGTTGAAGCTCATATGCATTATAAATCTTCCAGTTTCCTTTGGCGTCATGTCTCTTGCTGCAAGCAGTAATACTAAGGTTGCCCTCCCATAAAATTCACTAAAAATAATCTTTAAAAAAATGGATTTTCTGATTCTTATATGACCCCTTTGCTTTTTGATGACATTTCTTAAATTTCCGTTCACTCGATAACGGTAGAAAATTAAATTATGTCCAAAGCAAAATATTGCGTTTAGGTTCTACAAACAAGAAAGACAATGCAAGGATTCCGTTGTGTAGACTGTATGCACGTACAATGCGCCACATCCACTTAATATAAAAGATTACATAAAATTCCTATGAACTTCAAAAATTTTGATCAAAACGTCAAAATACATTTGGGAGTCAAAAGCAATTGTCGCAATAATTGAGCAAACTACTTTGAAAGTGTTTCGAAGAAACGGTCCTGGAAATGACAGAGAGATGGAGAGTGAATTCCAAGAATATATGCATAATATTTATGCGTTGGAGGACTACCTCACCACTCTGACTCTGAGTCGGCACGTTCCTAGCCGTAACTTAGCAGTCCAGTTTTCAATCATTTGGAATTTCTTCCACGGTTGTCACCATACTGTATATGAATATTAGAGTTCTTCAAGGTACTGCATGTCATATGCATACATCTTTTCATGTAAATAAGCGTTCTATGATTTCAGAAACACAAAAAATATTGCTTCTACAAGAATTTGCAACTTATCAACGCATTCGGGGCGGAATGACATTCCATGATTTACAGTGTATACAAGCATAATTTGATTTCCTTGATACCTATAAGCTAAAGCTGGAATTGATGAAAATAAATTTTAAGCAAAGCCGATCGCCATAAATCATGCAGGAAAACGGACGGACAGAAAGCACAGAACTAGTAAACTGTTACCAAGCTGCTAGTTAATAATTGGTATTTTGTTACAACTGTCCCAACCCATTTCTGCGAAAATTTAATATTTGGAACAGGTATAACAACCAGAACAATGCTGCCCACACACACACACGACTACATTTTGAAACGTATTCCATGTTTCTGACAGCACAATCTTTTCCGTAATTCTATTTGACTTTTCTACACACTCAGGAAGTATCATAATATCTTACAACGTGATTTTTATCTGGGAAGACTGAGGTTTTTAGATTTTATTGTGAGCCAGCACACAGAGACAGAAGCTATATTTGCAATGTTCTCTCATTCACCATTACATTTTCCCATGTTCCAGTCACCCCAAAATCAACGAAACGTCTTTCGGACTCGACCAGACAAAATATAGCTATAGCTATTCACAGACAGCACATAAGTAACCCTTTGGAAAGTTGCTTACTTTGGCCGAGCCCATTCATATCATAGGAATGTATCTTCTTCGTTTACAAAGAGCCCAGGAAAGAGCTGCTTTTAAGTTTTCCGTCAAAGGGAATGAGATCGTGGGATTGTTTCACTTTCTATCGCTTGTCTTAATTCACTTATGCATGTCATGTTGGACTTTCTCCGCTGCTAAAATACTTAAGAGTCACTTGGGTTTAACTTTTAAGAGACAAAAAAGGAATATATATATATATGTATCTCTATATAATTTGTATCTTTGGTATTATTCTCTTTTAAGCGATATTGTGAGAAACGTCCCTCTCTATATCTTACTCAACGTTTTAGAACCACTGTCTCTTTTTACTCCTTTTTCCGTGGTTAATAGTAATATAAAGGGGAGAGTGAAAAGAATTGAAGCCATTAAGAAGGACAGCTCCGAAACCCAAGGCCTGTTCATCTTTCTGGAGTAGCAACACACAACCACCATACCATCATTTCCTTTTGTGGAGCCTGTAAAGTCACCCAAGTGTCCATTTCATCTCTTTATTGTTAGGAAGAGTCTTCTTGTGACGACTTTCTTGGCTCAATTTCAGACGTTTTTACTGTTACCAATATTATTAGTACTGTGGGTGTACAGCTTCCCCTCTTGCTTCAGTATACAAAAACTAAAATAGATTTTTGCTAAGGAAAAGCCAAAAAGAAAGTTGAGCTGATAAGTGAACAACTTCCTCTTGTTTAAGGCATGTCTTCGATTCATAAAATGGCCTTGCCAATTTCAAATTGACCACTTTCTTTGATATTAAACACTTATTCTCATCTCTCACATTCTTACAAATGTATCTTTTTAGGATTAATACCGCAATACCCCCTCCCTTATATACAATAAGTGAATCATCATGAGTTTAGCAAAAAAAAGTAATTTGATGCTTTTCAAAACGTTTTGATACAAGTTATCTTCAAAATCAAAATGTTTGTCAATTCCCCTGTCAATTTACTTTATCATGGAGCAGCCCACCTCTTCAAATCCATCTCTGGTTTTTGGAAAGACGCAACCCACATGAAAATATTCTTCGGACCTGTTCCCTATATAATCGAAACCTTTATGAAAGATAAGCTTAAATTATAAAAGTAATACTAGAATGGCAACAGAAGAATGAGTCTAACTCAATTGAAGGAAAAGTAAACTGACGTCATGCGAAAGAAGAGAAAAGGGAGATCCATTAAGTCATTGAAATGAAAAACGGTTGTGTACAAAACGAAGCGTATTGCAAACACATGGCGAATTATTTCTTTGCACTTAAATGATTATTGTTAAAGAAAACGTTTCATTCAAAGTAAAGTGGAGGCAAATGACACAAATGAATTATTTATCCATCAAATAATAACGTAATGATTATGACTGCCACACTACTGTTGCCTCTATATGAAAGTCTTTTAGCCAGTACAAACAATATCAGCAAGCATGTATTTTACACGTCGAAGTCGAAGGCTAACATTTCACTAACTTATACTGAATCCTTATAGACAGTACTACGCCTTCTTTTCTTTACTTTCTCCATTTTAACTTTCAGCCATTCAGAAGAAAAGCAACTGTCTATATTTTGTACAAACTTTATTTTACGAAACATTTTATTGCGCTCTTTTCATAAATAGACTATAATGCTTGTCTGTAACATTGAAGACTGATGTAGGTTCTACGTATAACTCAGGCCTCAATAAGGAAAAGATAGACCTACAGATAGAACAAAATATTATGTAAACGATGCTTTAGACTTCGTGTTTGAGACTGGTTTCGATGAAACAACCGAGTTTTTCTCACTATTCCGGTCTCCTTTGAAATTACTGGTTCTAGGTATAATAATATTTCCTTCAATTAAAAACTTTTTAAATAAAAGATCACACTTTCGCCTGAAAGATACTTATTTGAGGTATGAAACCCAGTTTTAGAGAAAGCGTAGGTTCAGACTGGTCAGGTTTAGCCGGATCAACGCATGTAGTACAGTGTGTATTTATACATTAGTAAGAGTAGGCAGCAGTACTTTGAAGAATTGTCCAGTATTTTAGCTACAAAAACTTGCTTGAATAAATTATTCTGATCTGAACACATGTTACATATTTTTTGTTTTAATGTTGTATAAGCTTCTATTAGTCATATAGTCCAATTTATCTATTTCATAGTACTGGTAGGACAAAGCGAAAATATGTATTCATGTATCGACTGTACCTTGACGTTAACGTTAATTTGGAGACACCCACTGGACGCTGTACTTATTCGCAAGCTTTCAACTGTAGCGCTAGCCGGTTACAGTAAAATGGCTTAATAATTATTGTAACTATGCTCTACCCCAGGATGTGTACAAAATACCTACCAAAGTGTCAAAGCATTTGTAGGAAAGGTCTTTTGAAACATAAAACAGCCTACCTTAAATAATTCCCTTTCGCTATTCTATTTGCGCTGCTATACTTATCCTGCAAAGCAAATTGTTTCGATGACCTCTGTTGTCTTTATAATCTCCAGACAGATTGAAGGTGACTTTGACTTTAAGCATAATATCAAATCAAAGTGTGTTTTGTTTTTACTCTCATATCAGAGAACAGAAGAGCAGGCATATCACTTTACTAATAACCTTCCGTAATTGCTAGAATTCTAAGACAAACATTGTACCATCGTAATGTAGTTTTAATATTTTAGTAACAACATAGTTTTCAAATCTATGTAAAATATTAAGATAAAAAGTACAACATGACGATATAGATTATACATTATTCCGAAATGGGTAGTACATTTTATGCATTTGATATGAAAATATGAGAAAAGCAAACTAGCAGTCAAGTCGACAAAGTTTAAAAATTAACTTTTCTGAACTACCACATATGCTCCCTACTCATAGATATTCTTGTTCAAGTAACATACACCATGTGGATTTGCAGCTTGCTCAATTAGATATGTGATTCACAAACAACTTCATTTTGAGAGCCAGAAGATGATGGGTACTGGCAATGAAAATAAAAGCTTGTGGTCACTGTCAGTAAAAGTAAGGATGATCTTTCCCTTTGTGTGTATAACATTCCACTTTTTACATTCCGATTGCTACTCCTCCTTTTACACCACTGTTTTTTTGGATGGTTTGGCGAACCCTTTCCACTCCACTTTCATGTGGATGTAAAATGTGTTGTAGTAGTTGTGAAGTCTCTGTGTGATGAGTGTATATTCATTGTACATTTCATACATACATTCGCCACATGTGTTGTGGCTTTTTGGTTTGCCATGAACTACAATGATTGTTGCAGTGCAAACGTTAACAAAGCTCATATGATGAAGCCATATAGATTCCTACCTAATGTTGCTAGTTATCTCTCCTATTCTCAAGTGAACAATAGCCACTGCCGAACCCCAAAGCTTTCTCTTTTCGGAGCTTCATTTTGAGAGCGTCATGTTAGATTTTTTTTTACTTTTACCTGAATTACTCCATTCAATCCATTACGCCTCGCTATATAAACTTGAAGTAGAGTTTACCTACTTTATTTTTCAAGCCTGAAGTAGTAAAAGCTGATTGAAGCTTTGAATACAATGAGTGTAATGACTATATTGCCTTTTATGAGAAAAGTTGGAGGAAAGCAACAAGAATGTTTATAGAAGGGAGGATAGTAATTGCTTGGTGTAATATTAACAAGAGGAAGATACAAGAAACATTCCGTGAACTTAAAATAGAAGCTGAGTTTCAGACTTTCAGAGAGAGGAGTGAGTATATCTGCCGGTTGGGAAAACAAACAAAATGAAGTTGCAAATATAAATAAAACAGCAAGAAACTCAACTTTAGGAGAGATGCTATTGAATTTATGAATCATTTAGTACAAGTGTATTTGCAATAATCATTCCGATTCTAATTTTCCATTTCACGGTTTCCACTACTGCTGCTCTGGATCTGAGGGAGAACATTATGTTTCTTTCATATATCATTCATATTTAACGACATGAAATACAAATTTCACCGTTACTCATCTTTATGTTGTCTTATAAAATCTCAATCAAATGGAGACTACAAAAATGAAATGTGCTACAAATTCTGGGAGTACAGTTTGCAATAAAACTGCTTTACTGGCGCCGATTCTAAAAGCTTCGTCAAAACCTTGTCTGCGTTTGTTAAAGGGCTCCTCTATACATTCCTATTCATTTGCGCACTAATAAGGTTTTCTGATTATACTTGCTTCCAGACTAAAGCTATTATATATTGTGTAAGTTGCCAGCTGGTACAATACTCTGAAATACTTTCTTGTTGAAATTGCACTTGTAGATTTTGTGAATGAAAATGATAGCCATTTCGGGTATTCACAAAAGCATGGAATTGATACTAATGCCTTTGATGTCTTTGTCATTATTCTATATAACGTTCCGATAGATCCCAGAAACAGCGAGCAATATATATAAATGTTTCCCAAATAAATATTTTGATTGGATAGTATTCATTCATGATGATGCGGATACGATTTGAGTTGATATCATTAACCATATAGTCAGGAAGTACAATTGAATTACGTTCGATGCTCATATTTTCTGGGTTTACAATGGCGTGGGTTTTATTACATAACAAAGTAATTAACTATATATATTGAATGAAACTTTTCATTAAGTCATAAGGGCGGAGAAAGTAGATACTAAAATATTCATCTGGTAGGATGTAATTAAATTTTTACCTACGTAATAATAATAAAATTTCTATAACATGCTTATTATTGAGTTAATTAGTGTGTAGTGCAAACGTTAGGTGCGGTTATTTTCAAGTACCGTCATAAAAAATTCAATTGTTGGTATGTAACATACAAAACCATACAATTTACATCGGAAACCTCGTACCCCTACATATTTTATTTCCTGCATGTTAGACAAGAGCACATCCAACTAAAACAATGGATGCTCAAAAGCCCCGGATCCTCCCTGGTAAAAAAAGAAAAAGAGGAAGCTCAAACATTACATTTACATTACAGCTTTAAAAGCAGTTCTTTTGTTTCATGTCATTGCGACATTTCGCAATTGTGGCTCATTTTCTATAACAATAAGCACCCCATATACCTTCTTCTAGAGTTTATGCGTTGTTGACATTGAATAATGATTTTAAAGAACGAGTTTGCATGTTTTAATCAACAAATGAATTCAACAAACGATATGATTAAAATCCTTGACTTTTCTGCCCTAGTGAGTGTAGCACATATTTTCATCCCACTGGAAATCCTGGTGAAAGAATAAATAGAAACACATGCAAACCCGTAAAAAGAGAGGCAAGACAAAAAAAAGTCCCAGCGTCATGATGATCATGATCAACATCATCATCATCACCATCTTCCAGTTTGTTTCAGGGATGATCTCATGCTACTCACTTAGTTCATTAGAGAACAACGGTCTAAATGAAAAATAAAGAGGATGTCACTGGCGCAGTGAGAACATTAAGAGCCCCTGTAGAGTATCATGATGAAGACACACAGGGAGCATGTGGATTAGGATAACACTTAATGAAATGTGGAGAGAAGTAAACTGGAATATATTCTTTGTGTGTGGGCTTTTCCTAGTCCCCGTCTTATATCATGTTTAGTTTTTTTTTAAAAAGGCAAAAGTGTATATGTAATAGATAGGGGTTAGTTCTCCGTCCGAGGCTGTAAAATCCTGTACTAGTTGTATATATTGTTACTTATCTCATTTACTTCCACAATTCAGTGTGGAACAAGAGACATTATAGAATGCAAGAACAGGAGTGAATGTAACGATGATTTTGCACACTAGACGAATGTACAGGGCAGAATAGAAATAGAGATATTAGTATATAGATATGATTCTGCAGTTAATATACATGCATATTTTGCTAGAAATGCCTCGTTTTATACATCTTTAAAGAATATACGAGGAAAGGGAGAAAGCGTGAATGCGAATGGTTTGAACCAGTTCATCAGCAAAAACTCGTTACCCTGCTTTCACTGACTTACATACTTGTGCTTTGTTGTTCACCAGTTGTATTACATTGCTATTGCAAGCCGTATGGCTATACGTTCCTAAAAGACGGGGGACACGATACGATACAAGATACAACTGCTGTGTGTAACGTAACGTAAGCCACCAACGAGAAAGTTGCATATAAAGGACGAGCTTGCTGGGACTTCTGCCCTCAATCCGTGCTCACCTGTCGTCCTGGTTCTCAGCGTCTCTTGTTCATCTCTCGTTGTCAAACTTTTTGCCTTGCAAACTTGTTAATGAAAAACATCGCCTCAGTGGAGCCACTTACATTTCAATTAACCAAAATTCTTGCGGAGAACAAAAGTGAATCAAAATAAGGTATGTCATTTTCTAAACATATCCTCCATCTAATATACAAGGTCTTATGTAGAAAAGTTTTCAAATAACATTTGAGAAAAATCTTAAATTCGTCCACCCCCACTATTTTAATCAAAAGGGTTAAGTCACAAAGGTTAGTGTATCGATTGTGAACACAAAGGTGTGTCATATTGTTTACAAGTTTAAAACTTTTGGATTCATTTAATTTAAAAAAGATTTTTATACACTCAACGTCTACCGAGAAAGTGCGGAGGGTTGAAGTGATACCTCAATGTTATGAATATGGTGGCCATCCAACTTATATATTGAGGTACAAACAAGAAAGGTCAACTCTCTTATATTCAATACTCCAGTGATAGATTCCCTATTATAAATACATTGCGTGCTTTTTCCAAGACGTAGCAAAACATAGGTTGATTAATTTCTCATTTTTAAAACACGCGACTGTTACACTCAATAACTAGCAAACATGCGGAAGTTGCTAGCTGAAACTGAGGAGGCTTCTATCAAGATCAAGAAATACCCTTTCAGCTAACTGATCGAATACTATATTCCATAAATCAGACAGTATAAAGTTGTCATTTTGTCACGCTACCATATTGCACAACCCCATCACACGCCGCATGGGGTCAAATAGGATTGCATAATGGAGCAAAAGTAAAAATATTTATTTTCACAAGTTTGCAGACACTTTCAAGTCTTTGCTTACTTTCACTATTAAAATTACATCCCATGTACAAGCTTCAATCTCATTATTTATTTACTTCTTTCTAACAACTAACAAGTATTTATATTTTAATATAACTCAAATAACTCGTAGTTGATTCAGTGTTTGGATTGGCTCAAGATTTGTAAACCAGTCTGATCTTGCTTTATTAGACCACGCATAAGTACAAGAGAGACATTAAATAAATAAAAGGAAAGTTAATAGTAAATATATCGTGTAAATTATTTGAACAACTGGCTGGTCGTTCTATGTGATCAGACTTCTCTATAAACAATTTAAATGTCAGGGCACTTCGGGACGGGAGACATTTGAACACTTCAAAATAAAACAAAAACTACTCTGATTTTTTTTTAAAAAAAAAGTTCATCACTACGTCTTTTCTAACTCCTTCTCACTCTATCTAATAACTAGCCAGTGTAGTTTAAAAGGACACAAAGCAAATACGATATTATGTAACCCAAACCCGAGATGGGAAACTTTCCTTTTTAGAAAAAAATCATTTGTTCAAATAGCAGTTTCCTTTTTAGAAGCGTATAAATTCGTTCACCAGAAAAGGAATACATCACTTCCAATTCACGCATTCGCTATTTCTTTCTCAAAACAGGGGCCACCCTTCTTCAGGAGAATACCAGACACTCTCGCATCTACTCTATTTGTATAGCAACCTCTCTCTGACTTCACCACCTATCTTGGATCCTTTTGTTTAACTAATCTGCTTTTTCCAGAGTTTCGGAAAAAATAAGGAATTTAACGAGAAAAGTTGGAAAAGCCCACGTCAAATCCGATTAAATCCACTTGTTGATCCTTTCAACAACTAATTTGTGTGAGACGGGATTTTCTTTCACCGCACCACTTCAAAAGGTACGTGTGTATATTTATTGCCGTTCCTCAAAGAATTGATGAAAAAGTTGTAGCTGGTATTAATCTTGCTTTTACTCCATGCTCCATTCATGCCTTGTCTTAGGGATTGTTTTAAATTGTTTTCCAAATTGCCATAATCGCTCTAATAGGCTCTTCAATGTGTTGTAGACGCATACTTGAATGATTTTGCATATCATATATTACAAGTACATTCATTGAGAACTATCCAAATATGACGCATTTCAAGTATAAAAAGTTTTTTGAAAAGATTTTTTTATATAAATATAGCATAAAATGAAAGTATGTACCGAGTACATGAGCTCTTGTGGTTAACATATTACATGTTTTTTTTACCCCAAGAACTAGTAAAAATGGTATCTAAATGTTATAGTTCAAATAAGAAAGCAGAAATGAACCTTAATAACAGACTCTGATGATCATCCATGTCACAAGGAATCTGGGGCAAACCGATAAAAATGTGTAGTTAAGATATAAAGAGCTCTTTCTAGTTAATTTTGTGACACAAGAACTAACTCATGTCACGGTACTTGACTTTTATATTCTACTACGCCGAAATTTACTGCGCGCTGTCAGTGTCCATATATAATCACAAGACTTGTATATTACGGTTGTATATAAGTGCCTATCATTATCACACTACAATTACAAGCGCCACTTCAACTATTTACGACCAAGGTAGATTCTAGTAAATTCATCCCTACTGTGAAAGAGCCTACTGATAAGCATACACTCGAACGAAAGGGGAAATCCTTTTTGAAGTAAAATTGAGTCTTTAAAAGAACTCTGCTGAATGTTGTAACTTGTAAAGCATGCAAATTTACATTACAAAAAAGTTACATTAGGGATGCAGCTCAAACGAAAGAAATGTGGAGATATATAAGATTATTATCATATATTTTTCTACACTTTGAAGATCCAGATAAAGCGAGTTCTCGACTGAGTTAATAAACTCAAAAAAATGCTCAGTTTATTGCGTGAATGACGTTTTTCATACATTCATATACACTTCTCTTGGATGAGCAATGTTAATAATCTTAGCCAAATAATTCAACAGGGAATTTAAGGCTTTAAAAATTCAAATGAAAACTCCCAGTTCGAATGGAATTATTTTTCATCTCGATCATTGCTCCTTTACGTAAAGTAATTTGTAGAAATTCGCTTTGAAAATCTGATGAACAAAACGTTTCTGCCTTTTCAGCATTTTTATATATAACTTGTTGAGAATTAGGGTGGGATTCTTAATGAGATTACTGTATACTTTGTAGAAGCATCCTAAAAAGAAACTCATGTAGGTTACTGATGCAAAGAAAAGTAGCAACAGCTCTCTTAAAACACGTCAATGAAAGCCAAACCCTACTTATTAACGTATGAACTAAAGAGGAATGAAATTCTTGACGTATTCCAGTTCTTTAACCGCAGATAATTTACATCAATTAGAAATTTCCCAGGTCAAGAAGGGTCTTCTTTTGTTCAGAGTTAACCGGTTTGCAAAAGTCTTACATCTACAAATTTTATGAGAGCATTTAAGTATTTTATAGCATATCAGTTTTCTGTACATATGTAACCCTATTCCCATCTACTAGTACATCATTCTATGCAGATGAACAATGGGGGGAAAGTGAGATCAAATATTTTTCATCAACATCCTTTTCACATTTGCGCATCTCAATAGTCTGGAAATAGTAAAACCGTTAGCTTTAATTGAAACTGAATAAAATATAACCCGGAATCATTAAATTTGCTATTCGTTACACATAACATAACAGGGCGTAATGTAGAAACAAAGACGATAGTTGAACAGAAACAGAAAGAAGGATGTAAGATCCATGAAACCCCACGTGAGCAATTGAAATTGCATTCATGAAAGCGGAAAGGAATTCTGTAAACCAAACGCGATGTCTCAGAAGAATAGTTATAAAACCCATTTAATATTGCTTTTAGTATTACTATGCTTGCATTGCTTAGCATATATGTATATTGTTCTTACGTAAATTTGTATATTCATCGCCATATTCTCCATTCACTAGTTTAATCTTTTAGAACAAAAATACTTCAAATATCGATGCAGGTGATAAAATGAAAGTGTCAGTAGCACTCTACAGTATGTATTACGGCCAATAATTTATTCAAAAAAATGTAGAAAAAAAAAGTTGACAAAAAAAACCCATAGAAAATACGTGTAAAAACGATTTTCTGAACCATTGCATCCATTATGAAGAATCGAATGTACATGTAAAGTTCGTACATTTAAATGACAATATATCCACAGAAAAAGTGTGATATTGAAAAAATTCAAAAATTGGCCATTCTGGTGCACCAATGCGAAAAATATCTAAATAGTAATATATATTTGCTTTGAAACTTTCTGAATGGAGGTACTAAAATCATTATTTTTGATTGAACTATATTGTTCTTATAGAGAAAATGGAAAGCAAACGAACTGTTCAGATTGCCGGAGTCGTCTTCTGTGTTCTTTTAGTCGTGTCAGAGATATGCTGCTATCCACCCACGTATTCACATGAGGATTATGAACAAGGTAAGCTTCCAAGAATTCTATAAATTCTGCTTAAATTAAATTCTACAGTGTCACTCTAGTTTATTTCATAAACGGTACTGCCTACGTCAGTGCCTATAATAACTTTCCTTTGCACGAAGCATCTAGGTATTATGACGCAAACGGGTATTTGTGCATATGAACCAGACGTGTAAATAATACGGAGTAAATCTCATACCCACAACCACACGTATTTAAAGTAATCACAAGAAAATTAATCAGTAGCTGTGAAATGACGGATGAACATGTCGTTGAAAATGGTTTGTCTCAATGGATTTCCATGATGTAGTAATGGATGGGTAGTTCCGATTTAATTACGGGTGTCGCACGACTCAGTTTAATGATGCTATTCACAATGTAGTCAGGAGAAAGTGTTTTATGGAATAATGATACCTGATATACATATTTGCTTTTAAATAGGGAGAACTTATTAGGAAATCCCACGTCATATTTGTTCATAATTTAATAATTTAGGTGGGAGTCTAATGGGCAGTAAAGGGAATTTGTTTGTAAAGTAGGATGGAAGCACTTTATCAAGCAAATCAAAGAAATTATGCCGTCTCATATAATATTTCTACATATTACTCAGTATATCATATTAAGGTGACAGTTGTGTGGTTCGCTTGGCCTGTCCGACTAGACATGTCAAATAAATGATGACACACTTTACTGAGCAATTTCAATTAGAGTAAAGTAGATGCACTTATCTTTTCCGAATGTATGTAACTCATTGTATCTCACGCTCACCTTGGAATACTTAGTTTATTCATGCTTCACTTTATCCGGATACCTTGAGCAACGAGCATTAAACGACGTACACGAAAAGTTTTTAAGAGAAATGGTATGTTTAATATTCGTGGAATTAACCAATTTAGTTTTCAAAATGAAAGATAGACTAACCCCGGAAGACATTACTTTTACTGATCGTGAGTGAGATTTTTCTTTCCCCCAAATTAGTACCTACATTCTGCGCCGTTCTCATTTCCCTCAGCACTTACAATAGTTCGCTTTGAGTCAGTGTCAGGCTTAGTTACATAAGGTTTGCCATTAACTGCATTAACAATTCACATCTGGCAAACCTATCTAACAGAACTCCGTTGTGTATTTGCTAGTAAAAAGCATGTAATATAGCTATGTGCTCCTCAGATACCTTTGCTTATGTCAGTTTTCAATTATCAGGTAATTAGGTAAAACTGTCACTGCTTGAGCTAGATTTTAATGTGCAAAATAATTGAATGAACAATGGTTCACTGATTTAGTTCATTGGTGATTTCGTAACTTACTATTATTTGACTCATTAATAATCGCCTTCCTTTATTGCGTTTTAGTCTAAATCATAATACCTGTAATAATGCATGCAGCGAGCTACTCATCTCGTGTTTTCAATACAAGAAGTTAACGGTAATGTATATCATATACGTGTTCATACTTGTATAGTGTGTTGTAAAAATACTAGTTCCATTTCAACTTTCATAAGTAACGTATTTACTAATGTCAAAACTGCCGTTGGGGAAAATGGAGAAAGTGACTTTGGATGGAACGACTGGTGAGTGTAAAATGATGATGTACGTGTGTAAGGAGGTATATCCCCATTCCTTTTAAAAGCAAACATCTCAGTTTAATGTCTAAAATCCATTAGGAATCTACGAAAAAACGCTGTGAGCCAACATTACGTGCTAAATTTCACTTACATGCTGCATTTATTGTACCCACTTGGAAACCCACTACTATATGATATGAGTAGGCGAATACATTGTTACGTGACATTTACTATATTTTATTTTTAAAAAACTTTTAGCTAAAATTTCCACTTTTTGGTTGAAAATCCCAACTTTTAGTACGAGTTGTAATTAATAAACCTGGAGACAGAAACACAATTACATGATATATGCATGTATATTTGACCAGTGTGGAATGCGGAAGCTTGAAAATATAAACCGCATTACACAATTCAACGAACTCATTTTTGTGCCAATGATTATACTCCCACGTCTTGTGGAACAGGATCCCTATTAATGAATTAAGTAGATGAAGATGTATACTAACAGCTTTTGATATAAAATATGATGTGATAATCAATCATTGCCAACACATTAAAGCTGACATGAAACTAGAAAGAAAATTGTGAAGTACATGACGTGAAGATATCATTCGAAAACCTGGTATACTTATTGTGCTTATACTCAAGCAACTTACACGTGTACCCATATGACATTCGATCATTCGACGTTCCACATGAGTGGCTGCGTTTTCAGATCAAAAGTAAACATGTAGTTAATAGTTTATAAATATTATTGTACACAATATTGTTTTTCAAACTAGAATTTTTCCATGTATACTCATCTCGTATTAAAAGTATGTACAGTCAAGGGATCGGTTCGCAATGTTAAATAGCTAGTTTCATCGTACATTACAATGAAAAAAAAATGTGAAAATATTTTGACAGGTTTAATAACAATGATTTCAAAGGATTAGTATGTTTTAGATAGATAAAGCAATTCCACAAAATTCCTTGAGTATCTTTTGGTAGCAAAAGCTGAACACGTAATATAGAATATATATAACAAGTCACATGACAAGTAACGAGTCAACGAAAAACGTTTCAATTCGATACTATCTACTTTTTTGACATAGTGATAGAGTGAGATGACTGTCTGTAGGTTTGAAAAGGGGGAAAATGATAATAAAAGGCACTTGTAATATTCCAAAAGATTTTTTACACGATATATGTGGTGGCCCTGGCCGGTTCGTATGCACTTTACGTAGGTTATCGTAATGTTTAAAAGGAAGAGCATGAATGACGTTGTTTCAACTCTTGCGAATCATCCTATTTATCATCATCCTCTTTCTGAGAGATGCTGATGCTTACACCACCAGCACCAACCAACCAACTAACCCCAAACCAAACTATCTTGAACTACTCACTTTTCGTATCTCCAACTCATGTGATATGATAGCACCCAGACATTGTTCATGTTTTGAAACCATATATCTAAATGTTCTGAATGGGTAGTGATGTGTAAATATTCCATTTTGGCAAGTGTTCATCATTTCGCCCACAAATATGATGAAAAAGTTTTTCCTCCTGGTTTTTAATGCATATCAAACGAAAACAGTTGGGTGATATCATGCCATTTCACTAGGAAGAAACTTGTATTAACTGCAATTTTTGTTGTTGTTACGTTTTTGCGGTGGTGGATGAATGAATAACTACGATACATGAAAGAAAGGAAGGGCGTGGGGGAAATAAAGTTTTGTTTGTCTGTTCGTCATTCACATGCATGATAATATGATGTTCATTTTCGCCTTGAATTCGTAAGTTACGTTACAGTTTATATGGAACGCACACAAAATAAACTTTGGTTTATGGCTACTAGCTCCATACTTTTTGGACATCGTAAAAGATGTGAGGCGGAAAATATCATGGCGTAAGTCATCATAATCATGGTTAGTTGCTGAATTTGTTTTGAAGAAAGGGGCAACATACGAAGAAGTAAGCAGTGATTATCAGTTTCCATGAAAATTTGCATGAAGAACATCACAAGCAAGGGATACTTTTTGTTTGTCTTTGAAAGTTCAAATTAACCATCAACCATAAAGCTTATAACATGAAAATATTTTCGGCTCATTTTAACATTCAAAGCATTATAGCATGTTGTTCTGAATGTCCGTGGTGTTACATAAATATATTGTTGCTGCAAGACCCCACCAAAGAGTTGCTACATATTGCTAACGAGGCGAATTATATGCCCGCATCCTGCCATTATTTCCTTCTTGATTGAACATAAAGAAATTATGAACAATGTTTCTTTCTGGTTTATGTATAATGTAAGGACAACATGGTCCCAAGAAACAAATAGACAGAAAACAAGGGAAAGTAAGGGGAACAAAGAGAACATTGGAAACCTTACATTTATAAAATCATCAGCTGCGTACACATGTCAGAAATTCATTCAGTTTCTTCCTCTGTATTTTATGTTTTTACTTAAATGGGAATATTTTTTCATTAGCATGTTCCCAACAAAACTTTTAGATGTCGAATCTTTAAGGCTGCGTAATTGATATACTAACTCGAAATTAGAAATTGATGACAAATTAATTGAATAATAGGAAATTCCAAATGTTGCTTTTATAGAAATCAGACGAGATATTTTAAGCTGGAATTTTTATTTTTAGAACTTGCGATAACAGAAAAATTAGTTATTTGAATTGAACTGAAGGTTAAAGAGTTGCTATTTCCCTGCAAGCACTACTTTTTTAAGTACTTACTAGCACATTACATACGCTGTAGAAACTTCACACTGAAGAACCTACATATCATCTATGCAAACGAGCAAGTATCATCACCTATGTTGAATGTTTAATCTTACTGTTATTGTGACGTAATTCATGTCTTTAAATAGGAATGCCATCCATCAGGAAAGAAAAATCCCTTAAAAATACTGCAATTTTTAAAATAGAACTTGAAATTAAAATGTTGTCGAGTTAACATGCTAACTCATTCATTTTCAAATTTGCAATGCAATACCCATCAGCTTCTCTTTCGCCGATTTCCATTCTGTAACTCCAAAAGTTTCAATGTCGTATCGGTTGAGCAACTTCACTGCTGAATTGCACGCCTCCGTCCATCTACTCCCCGGATATTTGGCAACCCAAGACTTTACAATACAATAAACATAAAACAGGGCTTTGTTACTGATATAATCAAATCAAGAAAACCAGATCTGCCCCCCATCAAGCAGTTTTAACAGACTAGTAAACGATTATCACGGGTAAAATGGCACGTATTATGTAAGTATCACAAACGATAATATGAAACGAATGACTATATGTATATAGACATATTCGTATCGGTAAAATATGTAAAGGATCCGGATGTGCAAACTATGTCAGAAGAAGTAATCCGGAAAATTTATTTTGTACAATAACTACAAAGCCACCCCAGAGTATCTATTTGTACCATCCAGTCACTACGTCATTACGTCTATGTGTCAATGAGAAGCTTTAATTGACACTCTCCATTACGAGGCTTTCTCTCTTCCAAATGAGATAGCAAAATAATTACCGAAGTGGTTCTCTGCACAAGCTCGCTTTCGACAAAGACATTCCATAAACTGCTCGCGATCAGATAGGAAAACTATGTATGTATTATTATGTGCCATTGTTTGTTAGTCGGAGAAAAGCAACTTGTCTAGAGTTTCTGGTCCGTGTGCCCAAGACCATAGTTGTTTAAGCCATTCACTCCATTACGGATAAAGTGCAGCTGTACAATAATACTTTAGATCGTACCACGCTACATTCAAACGTTGAGATGGAATTTGTAGGATCAAGTATGTACATGGTTCAATTGTTTTCTCCAAATTGAATCGGATTATACAGGTTTACCACTTGTTAAGCCGTGTCAATCGACCACGGTAGTGATTTTGGTTTTACTACGACTGGATATCATCCTTGTCTCTTGAGAATAATGATGGTCTTCACTGCGAAAAGATTATCGGACCAACTGCTCTACTCACTGAGATAACAGTTATTATTATAAAAAGATAGAGAAAGTTGTCGTCACATTTCCCCAAGAACAGCCGAACTCTTTATACTATCAGGCCTGTTTTTCTTCTCCCAATTTCATTGACCTTACCTACATAAATTGAGATTCCGCCTACGTGCCATGAAAAACTGTAAATGGTATGTAATAGTAAAACTACTT
This sequence comes from Orchesella flavescens, assembly GCA_964034955.1. NCBI lineage: Eukaryota > Metazoa > Arthropoda > Collembola > Entomobryomorpha > Orchesellidae > Orchesella > Orchesella flavescens. The sequence continues at coordinate 21,196,920 of OZ035955.1, forward strand.
CAGAGTAGAAAATTTAGTAACCTTCTCATGTTCTTATCAACGTACGTACACGCGTATACTGACTTTAGCAGTTTACTTGGAGAGATCACATCCCAAAAATACAATTTTTTTGCTCCCAACGAAATGCAAAACATTTCAACTTCAACCAATGGGTTTATGAAAAAAATTCACAATCTTTTTGAATACAAATGCGATGTACAATGTAATCTTATTGCAAGTAGGCAATCCAATGTGTACGTTTTTGTGATGCCATAAAGGGAATAAAATGATACGAGATCACGTTAGAAGCAACAAAATCTAAACACACATAGTGTGTATTCTCAATGTGACTCTTCCGAAAGGGTTCACCTGTTGAAATGGGACTTTGTTGAGCAAGGGAAATGGAAATGGACGACAATTTTCAACGAATCGAGTTACATGATAATGATGCCACTAATGTCCTACTAGCTTTCGTATATGTGACGGAAAATGTGAACTAATGCTGAGCGTGATGTCAAAAATAGAGATTTAGTGCTGTTTTACCACTCCCTCAAGGGCAAATGGAGTAGTTCATACTATATTTATCATATAAATTGCTGTCAGTCTGGAGAAAGTTTCAGGTGTTCACAGCAAAATACTGTCATTCTAAACATATAGCATGATTCTGGGGTTGGTGAAATGGTGAATGTACCCGAAACATGAATACCTGAATATGCCTTGAAAATTTGAATGTGTACTACAGAATCCAATGCAATACGATAGTATGACATCTCAATATTTATGTTCTGAGATATAAAACGATACACGACGCCAGAGCAGAATGTGAATCATTCAATAGTGTTTCACATTGAAAAAACACGATGAAAGTCTTGCAGCACAGTTTCATATCAGAGGCAGTTAACCGACATTTTTTTCCAGACTAGCAGATCCCCGTTGACTCATCTTGTTGACCATTCAACTTTCCATCTAGTTAAATGATTACAAGCATTACGTTACGTCAAAAACAACTCTAGATTTCAATCAGAAATATTGTATCATCGGGAGTCGCCCGTATATTTAGGTCGCGAGAAATAATAATACTTGCGACTTCTTTCAAAGAGATGTACGCTGTTAGTAGTGGAAGGGTAGGGTTAGCAGCACACTTTAAGGTTAAAAAATCTATTTTTGTATTACACAGGTGTACGAGAAATAATGGAAGAATTGGAACGTCAGGGATTGACGGGACCTATGGTACCACGAGCCTACAACCCTGCTCACAGAATGATGAGAAAGTCTCAGCGATCAAGCAACCTTCGACTTCGCTTTGGAAAGAGGAGCAGTCCCCCATTTGGAGGAGAAAATGTTGAGCCAATTGGAAATCCAAACTGGAAGGTAATTAAATTCTAGAACTGGTCATGCCTGAATAAGAAACAATTTCCAAGAAACTACAGCTTTATACTAATACTTAACCTTCATCTGAAATGGTGCAGGTCGGCAGCGATGCACAGAGAGAAGACTGAGCGGTAAAGTAAGCTGCAGTGACAAACCTGGTGATGTATTATTCCAACAAAAACAGCAGTCTGCACCTCGTTTCAAATTAAAGTTTGAGATTTATTTTTCAACTATCGACAAGATTATAAATAAGTTTTCATCGTGGAAGGGGAGGATACTACTTCAGCACACTTGTATTAGATGAATTAATAAGCACGCGGAAAAGAAAGCAGAGGAAGTTGGTGAGATGGTGCATTATAAAATATGAGAAAGTTTCACTGTGTTCTTTGTTGAATCCACTGAAACTGAATCCATATACCAGCATATATATACAACAGCAAAGCTGGTGTCTTACGTAGCCCCATATACTAGTCCCCACTTAGTTATGCCTAAATTATAATGAAATATTATGTTAGTTCAATCAGTTTCTGCAATAAAAAGCTAAAATGCATGTGTATAATATATTGTTACAAATAATGTTGATTGTAAAAAATTGTAATTAATATAATGTTCTGTGCACCATTCTTCACTTAAATAAAATGTAAAGAAACTTTGTTAAATTGTAACAAAACTTAAGTAATTGATGGAGTTATATTCTACAATTTAGGACTATATAAATACACATTAGAATTTTAATAAACAGTTCTTAATTTCAATCAACTAGCTATATATACAATTATTCCTTGACTTCTATTTCTCCAGATTTACACAGCAAGTCCAATTAAAGATTGTCTACCATACATAATATATGATTTCATATTCCTACATTCGACGCATACAAGTCCAAAGTTCCAATATTTTCTTCACTAATATTCCATTGGTGTTAACGTTTCAATCAGCGTCAATAATGATAGTTACACAGTATTTATTGCAAGTAATTGGTACACTTACATTGCACGCACACATTGATAAAACTTTTGTCAGTTTCGTGCAAATTGTATTAAAATGTGTGTTTTAAATTATAATGACTTTAGATTAAAGATTTAGACAGCTATATAAAATTGTGTAAGCAAAAGTTGCTATGAATGGTTAGGTTGTACTTTGGGTTTCCTGTTGATGTATGTACTTATATTTTGACAGAACAAGTTCTCACTTAATTTTAGCACGGTCTGGCTCATTTTGGTTCAAGTATATGGTTATTGTAATTGGTTTACTACTGTTGAAAGTATTAAAGTTTTAAAATGTAGCCTACAAATTACAATTTTACAATGCACATGGTTGCATAAAGCTCAAATTGATTCAAAAGGAAACGGTTTAATGGAAGCTTCTTTTACAGCTGAATGTATTTGCATAATGTAAATTATGTAGGTACAAGAATGATTTGATGAAGCTTGAAAATCTCATCGAATTGGAGAGAAAGACAAGTTGAGCTTTGTTCATCCATTTAAAAAATCAATTTTTAGCCACATTGAAGTAAAATTCCTGGGTCAAATGTGCAAATAGTTGATTAAGTGATTATAAAATGTTAAATAAATATATTAATTCATGGGCAAGACCCATATTTGTGTAATAAACTTGCAAAACACATGGTCAGCGGGTGCATAGCATGTTTTTATCAAGTCAGCGATTCCATACTCATAAAAGCACATTTGGGCGTAAAATGGCAAATGCAACAAATAAATCATGGAAGCATAAATTGAAAATTGTTGGAATCACCAACAGTTGCAAATTAGTTGTCACTATGTCTTTGTTAATATTCTTAAAATTAGAAAGGGCATGCAAGCTTCATTACTTTTGACAATCAGAAAATGCGTAACTTATTCATAGGCCACCACCATTCCGTGATATAATTAAATGCAGCCACCAACCAAGTCATCACTCACTTCAATCGATAGCCAATCCATTTGGCACTTTTAGTTAGAAACATTGATGTTTCAGGTTCTAACCTCATTCATAAAACTAAACAATCCTATTTCTCTTATTTTAATCGCTCTTTGAAAACATTGGTGGCCCTTAAAAGGGCCGTTGGTTTAAAAATGAAGTGAGAATTCCAAATTGCTTACTTCTTTGCCTTGGGTTTAGCTGGCGCGTTAGCTTTCGCAGTGTTTGGAAGCTTCATCTTAGGTGCCTTCCCCTTTGCTACTGCTGGCTTCGCTATGGGAGGAGTTGGTTTATTGGCTGCAGCTGGTTTCTTCGGTCCCTTCGGCTTAGCCTTTGGTGTTGGTTCAGCTGATGGTACAGTTTTGGTAGCTACTGATTTCTTAGCTGGAGAAGTAGCTACAGTTTTCTTCTTGGTAACTGGGTTCTTTGCTGGTTTTTGTTTGACAGCCAACTTGAATGAACCTGCTGCTCCCGTTCCCGTGGTTTGAATCAGCTTTCCACTTTCAACCGCCCTTTTCAGAGCTGTCTTGATGAAAGGTCCTTGCTTCTGCAAATCCACTTTGTGCACGTCAGCGATGTACTTCTTGATGGCTTGGAGGGAAGAGCCTCCCTTGGCGCTCAGTTTGGTGATGGCTTCAATAACCATTTCATCAAAGGATGGATGAGTGATTGGCTTCTTTTCTCCCTCAGACTTGGCTACTTTTGGCTTCGTATTAGCCATGATTAATACAGGTTGTTGTTTGTAGGGAAGTAGAATTGTTCTCTAAACTGGATTCTCACGAACAAATATAGCTGGCCGTTTGCAATATGGCTTATATACTGAAATCCAGGAAGAATGCGGACGTGCCTGGTCACCACCAAGCGGTTATGCAGTCTTTCAGCTCTTATTGAGGACTCACAGCAGAGTAACAACAAAAATCCACATAATGAATTAAAAGTTTAAAAATTCCAAAGTTAATGTGAGGGGTGATTGCTTTCAGATGATACGCAATTAAAAGTATATTTATCAAATTACAGTTGAGTGACGTGAGCGGTTTAAATGCCTTTTCAGTAACTGTTAGTGGTATACGAGCATCCATATCTAGGTTGGCTTCTTTACGTTACAGCAAATTAGATTCCATGGTTAAATAGGTAAGGTTAGTGTTATAGATTAACACACTTACTGTAACATTAAAAGCCAACAACCCAGATATGGTTACTTCTACGCATTAGAAAAACCATAACATAAATGAAAGTTTCAAAAACATGAATAGGTTCTGATGAACCAAAACTATCATAAAATATAGCATGTATTATTATAAACCTTGACCTTCCTTATAAATCGGCCTTACTCAAACCGTATGCATGTTGCAACACAATCAACCTACCCCATCTCGGTCCCATTCACCCTAAAAACTTTCAACTCAATTTTCAACTCACAGAGCTCATATAAATACCGAAGCGGAGCAAGTATAGCTTTCATTCTGCATTTTGAATTCTGAGAAGAGTACCAGCATACGCATTTGCAAGCAAGCCACTATCCAGTCGAGTCTTTATTTTAGAACGTCGTTCGTAAAATCAACTATCATCATGCCACCTAAGGCTAGTGGAAAAGCTACTAAGAAGGCGGGCAAGGCCCAGAAGTCCATACCATTAAAGGGAGAAAAGAAGCAGCGAAGGCACAAGAGGAAAGAGTCGTACGGGATCTACATCTACAAAGTGTTGAAGCAAGTTCATCCCGACACTGGAGTATCGTCCAAGGCTATGTCTATCATGAACTCGCTCGTCAACGATCTTTTCGAGCGGATTGCTTCTGAATCTTCCCGTCTCGCTCACTACAACAAGAGGACCACCATCACCTCTCGGGAAATCCAAACAGCTGTTCGTCTTCTTCTACCTGGTGAACTGGCCAAACATGCTGTGTCTGAAGGAACCAAGGCTGTCACCAAATACACTTCTTCTCGCTAAACCAACTGAGCTGCATCTCCTGATTGCTACTATAACCCAACGGCCCTTTTAAGGGCCACCACAAACTCCAGAGAGCAAAAAATCAACGATTTGAAAGGAAAACATTCATACGGCTAATATTTTACTTCTATTCCACAGCGCATATATTATAATGAAGCATGAGTTATAGCCATTTGCATTATAACTCCTGTGATAGAAAAATTTATTGGTAGGAGTAAACGTGGTAGGTTTTGTGATTCGATATATGCAACAGCAAAACAAATATATAAAAAGTCAATAAATCAAAATCGACTTATGCGAAAGTATTTTTATTATAAAACTGCAGAATCAATGTTTCCGGAGCTTTTGCGATTTTGTGTTTTTGCTGTCGCATAAGTCGATTTTGATTTATTCGACAATCATCAGTTAAATTGATGGTTCTCGAGCATTTGATTATGTATTCATTTTATGCTGTGGCATAAACCGATTTTATTTTATGAGACAATTTGTTTTGCTGTTGCATGTATCAAAGCACAAAACCTATCAACTTAACGAATTGCCGAGTTTTGAAAATTACTATTTGCATCTAGTGTGACATTCATATCGCCACGGTTTGGCTGATTTTTTACCATTGATGTAGTTGAAGCTCATTGTATTGTGCTTAAATTAAACTTCAGCAATTAGTAAATAGGAAGAAACGGTACCCTTTTTAAATAGTTTCCCGACATCCTACCCTATACTTCCGATATTCCGAAAATTTGGTTTTTAAAGAACCGAAAATAACAACAAGAAAAACAGAACTGTCCGTATATGAAACAGCTGACAAATGAGACATGAAACTTGTCCTTTAGAAAAATACAAAACTAATTTGTGACGTTAGTTAAGGTGTATGTATGCACTTGCATTCACTTCTGGTCGTCAGGCACATACACAAAAGTAATGGCTATCAAACTAATGCAACACCCAGGTTTAGACATTTAATAAAAATGTAAATTTCAGATTGAAGCCTTGAAGGCATTTCGTAACTCGATCTACGAGTCAGGCTCGAGTTATTAAACCTCGAAACTCCAGAAAAATCAATTAGCATACATTCCTTCAATTGAATCATGTGGTACTACCAGCTGAACCTAAAATTCTGTTATAATTTTATGGAGATGTGCATTATAACTTGATGAGTAGAGTCTCTGACTATTTCAAGCTAATGCTTACATGCAAAGTACGGATTATGGCTTATCGGAATAAAATTTTGATATCAATGGCATACGTATGTATGTAAACAAAATAGTATGAGTGTAGTGTACATCCGTCAAAATGTCGAATCCTCATTTTATAATAGATTGGTTATCATATAGCTCTTCGAAAATGGTGGTGGCCCTTATAGGGTCGTTGGGTTTTTTAGTAAGGCGTAGAGTTGTTTATTTAGGCTGACTTCTTTTCAGTTTTCTTGGGGAGAAGAACAGCTTGGATGTTGGGTAGCACTCCTCCTTGGGCAATAGTCACACCGGATAAAAGTTTGTTGAGCTCTTCGTCGTTACGGATGGCAAGTTGGAGATGACGAGGAATGATGCGTGTCTTCTTGTTGTCTCTGGCTGCATTTCCAGCCAATTCCAAAACTTCAGCAACCAAGTACTCCATAACGGCAGCAAGATACACCGGAGCTCCAGCTCCTACTCGCTCAGCGTAATTGCCCTTTCTCAGCAAACGATGGATACGGCCAACAGGAAATTGAAGTCCTGCTCGGCTTGAACGAGACTTCTTGCCCTTCGTCGTCACTTTTCCTCCCTTACCACGTCCAGACATTTCAAAGATTTGAAATAAAATATGGTTTGAAGATGAGATGAGGAGTGTAGTTGTTTTCAGTCCGATGCGAAAGAACAAATGATGCAAAAGAAACGGCCAGCTGCCAACGGGTTATATACCTCAGAGCTGAGTTGAATGTTGAGTTGAAATATTTTTGTATGATCACTGCTGTCTGATATCAATGTGACTGAGATGGGGTAGGAATTTTACTATTTACACTTGAATTGTGTTCCCGCATTACAGTTTGTTGGGTTAGGATATTAACTACACATATGTTAGTTGTTACGTCATGTTATGTCAAATTATTACAAATGGGCAAATTGTTTATGCTCTAGTACATGACATGAAAGCGGAATAACATGTAACTCATCTGCGTCTCATCAGCCTCAGATGTTCAACTCAGCTACTTGGTATCCTGGAACTGTGGCACTTCGAGAAATACGGCGCTATCAGAAAAGCACAGAGCTCCTCCTTCGAAAATTGCCATTTCAACGACTCGTAAGGGAAATTGCTCAGGATTTCAAGACCGACTTGCGATTCCAAAGCTCAGCTGTTATGGCTCTTCAGGAAGCCTCGGAGGCCTATTTGGTCGGACTCTTTGAAGATACTAACTTGTGTGCTATCCATGCTAAGCGGGTTACCATCATGCCGAAGGACATCCAACTGGCCAGACGTATCCGAGGAGAACGGACTTAAGCACAGACTCGACTAAATCATTACTAAACCCAACGGCCCTTTTAAGGGCCACCACAATTTCCCAAGAGCAACTACGCGCTAACTATTTCAGTCGTCAGCTTATTTCATAAAAATTAAGATGCTTATAAGGTATAAAACATCGAATGCTCTAAATAATTAACCGAACCATCCAACCGATTACTCAAGCAAAGCAATGCAATGTTACCTTGCATAGTAAACTGGTAATGCAAATGCTGTTGCAAATTAGTGTAATTATGTTTTTATGAAATTAGAAAAACTCGCTTATTTTGCTGGTTTGAAGAAAGATTGAATAAAACTGGGTTTACGTAACCATATCAGGGTTGTTGGCTCCTTATGTCACACAGTATGTGTGTTAACTTTTACTAACCTAACCTATTTATCTAATTTGCTGTTGTACGTAAAGAAGCCAACCCAGATATGGATACTCGTACCATTAAACATATATCCCATCCAGATGATTGTTTTCTGATGCTTCACAATGATACCACAAAGCCAAAGCCAGTGTAAAGATGATGTTGGTTCGTACTTCACGTAGCCGTTTCTCTTCATCAGGCACGTCCGCACTCTTGTATATAAGCAGAGTGAGAGAATCACTAAACCTTCAATCTGCCAATCCTGCTGTTTTGATCTCCACATTTATCTCTTTCAAGTAAAACGCAAAGTGTCAACATGACTGGTCGTGGTAAAGGAGGAAAAGGACTTGGAAAGGGAGGTGCCAAGCGTCACAGGAAAATTTTGCGTGATAACATCCAAGGAATCACCAAGCCCGCCATCCGTCGTCTCGCTCGTCGTGGTGGAGTCAAAAGGATATCTGGCCTTATTTACGAAGAGACTCGTGGAGTTTTGAAAATATTTCTTGAGAATGTGATCAGGGATGCTGTTACCTATACTGAGCATGCCAAGAGGAAAACCGTCACTGCCATGGACGTTGTCTATGCTCTCAAGCGACAAGGAAGAACTCTCTACGGATTCGGAGGTTAAGCTATCAAAACTACACCTACTTTAAACCAACGGCCCTTTTGAGGGCCACCACCTTATATAGAGAGCAAATAATATGTGACGGGTAGTTGGTAATAAATAATATATATGAGATGTCTTGAATGCTTTCTATGTACAAAATTATTGTTCAACACTTCAACTTTCCTTTCATTTAATGCGCAAACAGTTACTTTTAGAACTTTTTGATTAGTTTAGATATTTTACAGAGAGCAAACGCATATTATTATCAGTTCGTGGTTAATGGTTTTCGTCAAGTGACATGTTTTTATTCATCAACGAAGATCCAAGAATTAGATCTTATAATAAAACAGTTATTGTCATTTTAACTTTCGGTAAAAAATTTCGTTACGTCGTTAGTGATATCTCGTACCTTTATTCCTAACGGTCCTTCATAACCAAAGAAGTTATATAAAACTAGAATGTATATGCCCATAAGGAATGCATAGGAGAGCTTGTGATTGAAGATTTAACATGGGCGTAAATGGGACTGATAACTTTGTTTCCTCGACTACTATTTCTTACAATGGGATTTCGTATTTACGGTTATCAGTAAAAAAAATTAAGAATCACAGTGATGTACAATCTCTATATATCTCTGTTCATAACCGGACTTTTTTGTCCACTAACCCTTGTCATAGTAAAATTTCGTAAATTGTAACGAAGGTTCGAAACTTGTGAAAGTTATTTTACACAATAGAGATAACAACATTAAAATCGCTGACTCGAATGAATATTTGCGTTTTTATTACCATCCTTATTTCATTTCCAATATTTTCTACACAAATTGAAACGCAGTATGTTCAATGTTCTATTGTATTTAATGCATTGACAGACTGCAAACAATTTTATGTATCTTCCAAGTCTCAACGCTGTAACATTCAACATATAAAAAATTCGTTGGTAAATGAGTAATTAGCTAATCCAACATCACCCCACACATTTTAGTACACATAGTAGTAAGTTATGTAATTCGGTATTTTTATTGTTTTATTGTGTTACAATTGTGACAAAAATAGAGTACAGCACACACTACTTGAATATTATTTATTTGAAAATGAAATTTTAACCATCGCTGTAAATATTGTTAACCGCCATAAAGCATTAGATTAGATTACAAAAAGTATAGCATAAATATTTACTAGATAAGGTACTAAAAGTGTTATACTTCAGTATGATTGTGATCATTTTACCCCGATAATACGTTACTTCAGAAGTCTATCATTAAGCATAGTTAGATATAAGTACACCATCCTTCCATTCAGGATTAAAAATTAATGGATAATAGATGAATGTCATAAGTGATTGTGATAACATTTATAATTTCACGGCACATCAAGATCACATTCGCATGATAGAAAAACTGATTATTTGATCTCTTAAACGATAAAATACTTACAGACTCATGCTGACAGTCAGTATGTATGCTATGAGCTTTGAGTTGGAACTATTATTGCACAATTTATTTCTTTGCTACCCTTATAACCTTTTCCATATTAGCTCATTTTGTAAAAAATACGCGTTTGACTATGTGTTAAGGTAAATCATGCACCATTTACTAGTTAATTTTGAAAGACTTTTGGAATTCGTTTGAAGTTCAATATTAGAAATTTGTGGCTAGAAAGAGGATTAGGTTCCAATTCAATTCAAAGGTACATGTAAGTACTTATGCTGTGTAAATGTATTAGATTTTCCAGTTCCTGATACAAGATCAGGTGTCCTTCTTTCATCTTTTTCCAATCAGAGCTCATCCTTACTTCTAGGCTTTCTCATCATAAAATGTACAAAATCAGCAGCCCGTCTACGATGATGATACTCTCCAATTAGTCTCCCACCTTGGAAGTACTTAAAAGTTGGATATCCCACGATTTCATAATCTTCATATACCTTTTGGGAACAATAAAAAGCCACATGAGTTTAAAGATTATCGAATAATTTTTGGGAAAGTTCGTTTGAAATAATTGAACACTATTGTCTACTTACAGATGGATACCGCATACAATCAACAGCCGCTAGAACAGAGCCTGGTGCTTCCTTTGTAAGCAATTCTGCGGCTTTTGCGTATTCTGGTTTCGCAGATTTACAGTGGCCACACCCTGTTAATATAACAATCATTCATATTTCAAAGAACATTGTAATTTAATTTATCATTCTCAGAATTTCTGAATCAGTTTAAAAATAAAAAAAGTTGTAAAAATCCTTACATGGTGCATAGAACATTATCAAAGTTGCTTCCTTCGTTTTAATGAAGTTTTGAATGTTTGAATCCGTAAGAATTTCAACTTTTTGACCTCCTGGTATTCCAGCCCAGTCGTCGCCATTTGCGGCCATATTGGGACGCATTTCTTCCAAGAATCCCGTTTTCTAGAATATGCAACCATATAAAATATACTTTACGTTTTTAAGGATATCGGATAAAATGAACGTTTGCTACGCACCCAAGAAGTGAAAGCATGACTTATGAGCCTAATAAAGGACATTTTAGTATGAATGGATACTCTTGCAATAATACTGAAAATTTTTATAAATTTAGGGAGTGAAGAGGATAGGGAGAAATTGAGTTGTGAGCTCTAATGTTTTTGAAGTAGTATAAAAATGAATATTCATAAATGCCGATAATATAAACCGACAGCCATACATAACCAACTTTTACACTGCTTTCGATTATTGACAATTAGAAGTAGCTACAGTAACTTAAGGCGCATGTAAATCACGAAAGAGATTCATAAACCACCACGGGTTTCAACCTCAGACTTTCTAGAGGAATAACTATTTCGACAGACAACAAATTTACAAAAAGAATGTGATGTAGTTGCGTTCACTATAAGTTTCCCGTTTAATTTAAGTAACTTACCGTTCTAGATCCATCAAAGCTTTCGACATCTGCCTTATTGAAGTAGTGAAACAGTTTAAATGTAGGGTAACCTTTTACGTCATAAGCTTCACAAACTGTTCTGTGAATAGTGCAATCAACAGCACCAAGCAAAATTTTTGGGTCATCTTTCAGTTCCTCAGCAGCTTCAGTAAATTCTGGTTTAGCAGCTTTGCAATGACCACACCCTGTCAAATTTTTAAAAAATCATTGTTTTATTAACAATATGTTCATGATTGATTCATGATGATCGTTTTAAAAATGCCAGGAAATCAATAATAAACTTGATGCGCAAACCGGAAGCGAAAATGTACTATTTAGCATTTGCGTAAACTTTTACCCTAACTCCACACACAGTGCATTCATACTAGACGCTTTGCATTTTAAAGGATGTAATAATTCGCTAACTCTATGTGGGAAAAATAAGAAATATGGCTTGAAAACTAAAACTTACATGGAGCATAAAACATTACCAGAGCTCGCTTCTTTTTTCTCAAGGTAGTTTTAAATGTTTCCTCCGTAAGATGAGCTACTGCAGATTCCTCCTCAGACCAAGCTTTTTCAGGGGGTGGAGGAGGTGGTGGCTCTTTTGGATCCTTCATGAAATTTATTATGGCTTCTTCGTCCCTTATATTGCCAGCATCAAACGCTAGTTCACCATCTTTAAAGTATTTTACAGTTGGATAGCCTTGAACATCAAAGCGCTTAGCCAAAGCATTGTCCTTTGTTGCATCAACTGCGGCTAATATTGCTGGAATCTGTCGAAAAACGCATTGTTAATTGTGTGCTAATTTCTATAGAAAGCAGTAAAATAGAAATGTTAATATAAGAATCTAACTTTCTCTTGCTTCAGTTTTGCCGCTGCAGTTACATAAGCTGGCTTCATGCTGCATTAAATTAATTTAAATATTTAAATGAAAACTCATAAAATATATCTTAAAAGTTATAGGTACTAGGAATTTACCGTTTGCAGTGTCCACACCATGGTGCATAAAACATTACCAGTACAGAAGGATTTTCCTGTGTCATGAAATCACAAAATTGAAAACATTGAAGTTGTTAACTGCGTGACTAAATCGGTTTTCGAAATATCATACACTATGAAATACCAAATACCTTTAACGTAGTATCAAATGTTTCCGCAGTAAGATGAGCTACTTCACTAGGTTCATCAGACCACTCAGGCTCCTTCGGTTTTTCAACTGGTGGAGCATCAGGGTTCTTCATGAAGTTCACGAGGGCATCTTTATTATTTTCTCCTTCATAATGTTGCTTTAATTGCCCATTCCTACAAAGTAAAAGCACTTTAAGTTTTACTCCGTGTTTTACACCTTAAATATGCACAATTCAATTTTCTGCGATTGTTCACCTAAAATATAACAACGTTGGGAAGCCCGTGATGTTATATTTCTGCCGCACAACTCCATTTTCAGCTTTATTGACATCGATAGCTGCAAGGATGCCGGTATCAGTACTAATCACCTCTGAAGCTGCAGATGAATAATCTGGTTTCATTCGTTTGCAATAACCGCACCATGGGGCATAAAACATGACGAGGATTCCTTTCCCACTTGTGTTTTCCCTTTTAAGCAACTTTTGCAATGCCTGCAAAACATAGTAATCAACTTTAATTTAAAGTCTTTTCACTACCAATGTTGACATTATGCAAAGAACTCGAAAAAAACTTCGACTTACAGTGTTGTCACCTAAATGCGCTACATCTTTGGCAGTTTCATCTTCATCCCACGGCAAGTCTCCTGTAGGATCTCTCATGAAGTTAACAAGGGAAGTGACTTTGATTGCTCTGTCATAATCTTTGTTGTAATCTCCATTATGATAATGTTTCAAAGTGTACTCTCCTTCGTCGGGTAAAACCTTCACTTTTTTGCATAATTTCTTCTTGGCGTCTCTAAAATATTTTCACAAATTTGTTAAATTCATCTCCATTAGTAGATCCAAGCATCAGTATTTATGTAGGAATATAATAAATCTGTAGTAAGTGGAAAAATCATGTATTAGTATACCCAGAACAATCAGCAACTGCAATGGTACCTAAGCCTTTCACTTCATTAGCTGCCTCAGTCAGTAGATTCAATATATTGTCTTTGGTAAAACTCGCCCTGCCGTTCCCAAAACAGACTAACACATTTGTCTTTGTTTTTATCAATTTCTTATGGTCCTTCACATCCGTAAGTGATTCTAATGTTACTTTCCCTTTCCCTGAACTTCCTCCAACGCATAATACAGTATAAAGAAATATCACTGACCACAGAACGATCTGAAAGTAAAAAAACACAATGTGCTGTAATTGGTGGCAAACTAAAAGGAATGAAAAGGATGAATCATAACTGTTTTATATGCGCGTAATTTTTACCTTCACATTTAACTGTGTATTTATCACGTGTGGTTTGTTTAAAATCATTTTAAATGAGATATAAATAATTAAATTCGCTTTTAATTATTACTTAAAATGTTTTGAGGATTCCGTTTTGTATTGCATGCAAATGAATTCAAAATAAATTTATTAAAATTAAAATTTATGATGAAAAAATATCATTTTAAAAGATAAGGTCGCTTTCCATTCTTCACCCCTCTCATAAAAGTTTTAGGGGATGACTTTCACTTTAGAAACAACCCTTCAAATGGAAACGTTCGAACTGCTCTTTTACTTCACTTCATGTACTTTTAGTCATATTCCGGTAGCTTGTTCCATCTCAGCCACAGAAGTAGATAAAGTAGCTTTTTTTGTTGCTCATGAACTCATGATTGATAAACAAATTAAAACAGTACAACTAATAATGATGAACATGAATGGCAAACTGTCAAGTCTCTGTTTAAGTACTCATATGTTTTCCAGTGGTTTGGATTGGATCTCAACCGACTGTGTACTGTAATGGAATACTCTTATTTTAGGTGACAGCTCATACACACAATCCGCATACAGTGTTTTTATAGAAGATGCAATGAACTCTTGGATATATAGAGCATACTCAGCATAGTCATAGTCTATAAAAAATATGCATGAAGATTTCATGTACATCCTTCCCAAGCTGAGTTTAGTTTCATTCCAACACTTCCAATAAGTCCAACTTCCCACTGTTATACCGTGTGCATAATAGGTTCATGTGTGTTATCTATATCATTTGCCCACGTATTGTAAAGAGAGCAATTGATACGGATTAGAAGGTTTCATAAAAAAAAATCTTCAAGACAATGTTTACATTGCAGTCTCATTGCAAATAGTGGTATATATAATGATGGCATATAAGACAGATATACTACAAAAAGCCACAGCAAAGCTCAAATAGAAAGGCAGAAAATACATTGAAATTGAAAGTATTTTATTATGCATACGAATGTTCAATGTCCAACATTGTGATATGTTCAGGCATCTCCTCCGATTTGGTTTTTGGTTTGTCCTTTATAATCCACATCTATCTACATAATACATCCGTGAAAAAAACATGCATATGGCATAAGATAAGATTATGTTCTTGAAGCTTAGCCATCATCATCTCCCTACTCATTCACACTCGCTACTCGCCGGCTATGAACATTGAGTTGAGTAAATACATGTAAGAAGAAATATAGATAGGGAAATGGATATTGATGTACCTAAAAGAAGTTATGCATATTTTGATGTAGGTTAGTCCGTCTCATTTGTTACTTTTACTCGGGCGGGCTGAAATCATAAGGCGCTTTTATGAGCAACAGATACCTCTTCATACTCTGTCAATGTGCATTTATGTGTATCTGACAAGAAAGAAAGGATGTGTTTTAGTGTTGTGTTGAGTTTGGTTCATTTTCTTTGTTTGATGCTCTCATTTGCTCCTCTTCGTCTGCATCTTTTGTTCATCACTCAATTTTAGTGTAGAAGATACAAACAAGTTTTATTATTACTTTTTCAGTTTTAAATGTTTTGAAATAATAAACTTTTACCTAGTGATTACTTGAATATGCATCAGTATTATTAAGGAGTTGGTGGTTGGAGACATTGTCAGTTGCTTTTGTTTTTGTGCAAAAGTGTACCTTTGGATTGGGTGTTGAGTTTGACTTGACATTTTCATTATTGTCACAGGATATAAATTCCGTTGTGATTAGATTAGATTGAAAGCTAACAGCACTCTTAATCAGTCATCATGGATGTTGCTACACCACTCACTGGTCGTCCTTTAGTTACTGATGATGTCGGTGAAAGATGCCAAAAATTGTTTCAAGACTTCTTGCAGGAGTAAGTGACAATCACAACATGTCACATGTCTGTCATCTTGGTTGTCTGTGTTTTTAAACACATAATGTTGAATTGAATGTTGATGTAAATGTAAGATAAACTAATGAAGTGTTTGGTTACAGATTTCGAACAAATGAACACGATGAAAATCCGAAATATTTGGAAGATGCTCAGAGTTTAATCAAACCAGACCGGACTACGTTAAATGTTAGCTTCTCTGATATTCAAGAGTACAACCAGAACCTTGCCACTGTTATTACTGAGGAATATTTCCGGTAAGAATAATAAATTATATTGTATGATGATGGGTTCCCATTTTTATTTAAATGTTGAGTGTTTTGATGCTATTATTGTTTTTTTTTGTTATTACCGATTTCAGGGTTTATCCTTATCTTTCTCGGGCTGTTAAAAATTTCGCGAAAGATCATGCAGACGTGAACCAACCGCATAAAGATTTCTTCGTTTCTTTGTCAGACGTTCCCACACGTCATAAAGTTCGGGAACTATCTACTGCCAAAGTGGGGACACTTATTCGAATTTCAGGACAGGTATGTGTATTGTGTAAACTAAGTGTGTACTTTAACTTACAATCCATGACTATTGACTATTGTTGACTTATCATGGAATACATTTCTAATAGGTTGTAAGAACCCATCCTGTTCATCCAGAGTTAGTAATTGGAACCTTTACGTGTCTGGATTGCCAGACCGTCGTAAAGGATGTCGAGCAGCAGTTTAAGGTATAATCAGATATCAGATTCTTTTCATAATGAGTTTAAAATCCGTTTCAGTTTAATTTATACAAATTCCTATGATTCTTTTGCAATGACGTAGTATACTCAACCTGCTGTTTGTCCAAATCAAGCTTGTGGTAATCGAAGCCGCTTCTCACTCGACACCAACAAATCTAAATTTGTGGATTTTCAAAAAATTCGAATCCAGGAAACCCAAGCTGAATTGCCCAGAGGATCTATACCTAGAAGGTATTGTTTTGAAAGTTTCATAATGTGTGTTTCATAATATAATGCATTTCATTAATTAAACGCATTATATTATAACTTCAATCAACAGTTTGGAAGTTGTTGTTCGAGCTGAATGTGTGGAATTAGCTCAAGCTGGTGATCGCTGTGACTTTACTGGTACTTTAATCGTAGTACCTGATGTGGGTGCACTTAATTTACCAGGAGCTCGAGCAGAAAGTGGACAACGACATAGGGTATAGGAAAATTAATTCAATTAAGTGTTAATTGATTAAAAATAGAAAACTCATTTTCCTTGCTGCAATGTTACAGGCGGAAGGTTCAGAGGACACAGGAGGTTTGCAAGGTCTTAAAGCGTTAGGAGCTCGAGATCTGCATTATAGATTGGCTTTCCTCGCTTGTTACATTAGACCTACAAATCCAAGAGTAAGTACACGAACGAGTTTACGTTCTTACGTATGTATTTAACAACATTAAACAGTATCTAGCGTTAACTCAATAAGCATTTTTACAGTTTGCAGGAAAGGAATGGACTTTAGAAGACATGTCTCCAGAATCTCTTCGAAAACAAATGAGTGACGAAGAATGGAACAAGATTTTCAAAATGATTCATGATAAACATCTTTACAATAATTTGGTCACCAGCTTATTTCCTACAATTCATGGTAGCGACGAGGTCAAACGAGGCATCATGTTGATGTTGTTTGGAGGAGTTCCAAAAACTACTGAAGAGGGTACAGCACTTAGAGGGGATGTCAATATTTGCATTGTTGGTGACCCAAGTACTGCCAAGTCCCAATTTCTAAAACAGGTTAGATTTTATATCGATGGTGTTGTTACAAAATATGTAATTGAGAGTTTTAATCTTTTTCCAGTAGCACATTGTATAGTATAACATTTGCGTCATGTTTGATTTACAAAATGATGCTTAGTATTAATAATCTGTTGTAGGTTGCTGACTTCAGCCCTCGTGCCGTTTATACATCTGGGAAAGCTTCCAGTGCTGCCGGTTTAACTGCTGCAGTTGTTAAAGATGAGGAATCTTATGAATTTGTCATTGAAGCAGGTGCTTTAATGTTGGCCGATAATGGAGTTTGTTGCATTGATGAATTTGATAAGATGGACATACGCGATCAAGTTGCCATACACGAAGCTATGGAACAACAGACGATATCAATCACAAAGGTAGATTTTTATTTACTTGCTGGATTTTACTTTACATTATTCTCAATTTAAAATGTTTAGGATTGACTTAGATTATTATTTATTTTCACAGGCCGGTATTAAAGCTACATTAAATGCAAGAACATCTATTCTGGCGGCTGCTAATCCTGTTAGTGGTAGATACGAACGCTCCAAATCTTTGCGACAAAATGTGAATATGGGAGCACCCATTATGTCAAGATTTGATCTTTTCTTCATTCTTATTGATGATACCAATGAAGTTACGGATTATGCCATTGCCAGAAAAATCTTGGATCTTCACTCAAGGTTGGAAGAGTCTGTAGATAGAACTTACACTCAAGACGAAATATTACGCTACATTATGTTTGCTAGACAGTTCAAACCAACTATCAGTAAGGTAAAAATTCACAGTTTAAATTAGTGTTAGTTAGTCGAGTGTTTTACCATTCCACGATGATGCTTTTGTTTTTTGTGTGGTTAAACTAACATAACAATCTAATCTCTTTTGAATCCTAAGGAAGCCGCAGAGCACCTAGTGCAATGTTACAAGAGTCTCCGTCAACGAGATGCCGGTTGTGCGGCTAGATCTGCCTGGAAAATCACAGTAAGACAATTGGAAAGTTTGGTTCGTCTTTCCGAAGGAATGGCACGATTGCACTGCCTTGATCAGGTACGAGAATATAATGCATCATAGATAAGTCAAAGTATTTAAGTGACTTTTATTGAAAATGTGTTAACTTAAAAAAAGACACAATCCATAATGGACCAATTTGTGCTTACTTAGGTTTCGAAGAAGCATGTCGAGGATGCTTTTAAGCTATTGAACAAGTCTATCATACGCGTGGAACAACCAGATATCAATTTTGATGAAGAGGAAGAAACTGGAGAGGTAGACGAAAGAGTTGAAGAAGACGACTCTGAGATAATGCGGGATGCTCCAGCAGCTCAAGCAGACGATGAGGATGGAAACGCTTCAGAACCTGAAAGAATGGATGAAGAAAGTAATGTTGGTGATTCCCAAAGTGTGGCTGGACAAGCCGGTCGTCGTAAAAAGACTTTAAAGATCTCATTTGAGGAATACATGTCCGTGTCTAACCTCTTGTTAATGTACATGCGACGTGAGGAAAATCGATCAGAGAGTACGGGAACAGAGTCTGATGGCCTGAAAAGAAGCCAAATTGTGAATTGGTACTTGAATGAAATCGGTGATGATATTGATACGGAGCAGGACTTGTTGGAAAAGAAAGTTCTCGTTGAGAAAATAATAGATCGCCTTGTAAAGGTAAGTACGACCTATTGTTACGTCAATATTTCTTTCGTCTGTCCTGTGATGTGTGAACCTCATCATGTTTTGTGTACTTTAGGAGCATGTCGTCATTTCACTACTTCAATCTCAACTTGAAAGGATGGGAAGTGAAGAAGATGATGAGGATCCATTTTTGGTTGTACATCCTAATTACGTAATTGATGAGCATTGATTGGGTTATGCAACCCGATTGTATTACTGTATGTGTTTATATTTTACAACTTTGTGACTACCGTGATTTTGCTAACAATAAAAGATTTTAGTGTGATTGAATTCCACAAAATAATATTTTCTTTTGACCTCAATGGATGTGACGAATCTTTGTAATGAATGCGTCTCGAATCTTGAAGAATGAAATTCACAAATGACTTTGATTAATAACTTTTGCGGATAGACCATTTCTATTGAATATTCTGTCTTTGAATTTTTATCCTGAGAATGTATCGTTTTCTAATCCATCAATCTTCTTGTCTGCAGCTTGAAAAATGAAAGTACAAGCAACTGCTGCTGGCATAAAATAGATTAGTTTGCTACTAGACCGTTTCTCCATCGAAGCAAAGACTCAGGATTATACATACATGTGTGGAACATGTCAGAAGCATAGTGTCGATTTTTCAGTCGGCAGGTCATTCATTTAACCCAACTGTTTCGTGTAGGGAAAGTAAATTTTAAGCAATAAAAGCTAATGGAATGGCGAATTGTTGAGCTACGAATAATATGTATACCACCGAGATTACTACCAAGATCCCCACGCCATTTTACTGCAACACAGGACATTCTGCGTTTAACACAATGTGCATCAATAATCCTGTTGCATGGCACGGCATAATATGATATGCATGTGTATAATATAAGTTTGACAAGTAGGTTACTGAGCTTGTAAAAGGAAACAGAAAGCGTGATTCAAGAAAGAGAAATCACAGGTCTCGAACAAGCTAAAGGAGGGAATGTAGACTTCCTGCTTTTTGTGACGATGCAATGCATGCCTGTACTTCTTTCCATAATATATTTCACTACATTCATTTATGACGATTTTATTCTTGAAACTGTAGTTTTTCCTAAGCTAACATATAAAATTTCTTCTCATAGCTTATTAAATTAAAAGCACATTACTATGCTACTTGACATTTTTGACAGCAAGAAACATTGAATGGTTCATTAATAAATGCAAATTATAACATGATTGCGTACTTGAAATATTTGGAATGAAGCCTGCATTCTTTACCATGTTTCATTTTCATTATTAACCTGCGATCGAAGATCAATCAAAAGCAGGTTTTTTAGAATGGATCATAGTCTGTCTGTCCGTCCGTCCGTCCGTCCGTCTGTCCGTCTGTTCGCACGATAACTTTTACACCGTTGAAGATTTTCAAAAATTCTTTTTGCTAAACGATACCTTAGGTCAAGCTCTTGGCTAAGTTCTAAGATGAGCAAAATCGGTCAACGGTAACTGGGTCAAAGGTCAAGGTCAAAAAATTTTAATAGCAAAACATGGCTTATGATACATCAAAATGATGCTATTTTTCAAGAAAAACTCAACTATGCTAATATCAAAGTTCAGAAATGACCCCAGCGTGACCTATAAGTGATTAAAGGTCAATTTTTGAAAAAAATCTCAATAGCAGCCACAATTATGAAAATTTTCAAATCTTTTTTAAACCAATGAACTACTCAGACACAGCTTATGCTAACTTTATTCAGCATAAATGCTAGATCGCAGGTTACTATATATCTGCCTATTGTCAGGTTTATTGATTTGTAGTCTGCTTGGTAGCTTTTGTAGAGTGCACGATTTCATACTAAAGGTCTGCTGTGCCAAGTTTCATGCTTTTTTTTACGTCTTCTTGATTCGTTCACCCAACTGTGATGTAATATGATGAATAAAATCCGCAATATTATACCTTCAAGAAACTAAAGAATTCGGTTTTTAGTAATTATATCGAACCATGTAAAAAGTTTCAAGTTTTTCAATTTCATAATCCATACATTAACCTTTCATCGTTTCATCGTGAAAACGCTGGAAGTAATCGAAGGAATTACTAGACGATGTTATGTTCAGTTGTTATTATCAAGTCCTATGAGGTTAATTTATATTGATAAAAGATAACATGAATTACTAAATACAGTAAAATTTATAAGCTAGATCAAACAGTTCAGCATTATGCCTTTCTGGAGGTTTTCAAATCGTGAAATTGGTTGAAAACTAATCCTTAAATTTCTAAAATGATTTAACCAACTTCGTGTCACTAACAAGCTGACTATGAATACTACACATATTATTTTTGTGCATGCATCATGGATCGTTCAGTGCTCCTGAAAACATTCAGTAAGATGCCCGCTGTATAAGGGTTCATTATATTTCAACTAGTTATACAAAAAAGCAAGATTAACTATATCTACTATGTAATAAAAACGGCATAAGTACTTTGACAAAAATATCGGAAGTAACTATAAGCTAACGGTACGAACAGGATGCTCATTAATATGTATGTATGTATGTATACCGGAACTTGCAACTGTGCTGCAGCACAAATACAGTCGCACTTATACTTTTCCTTTCACGTATTTATGTAGCATGCATTTGTAAAAAAAAATCTTTAAAATTCTCATAAATGTACATGTATTGTTTGTGGTTGGATCAGGGTTCAGTCATTCGAAATAAAATCACAAACATTTGGCTTTCATTCTTGCAAAAAGTTTTTCATTCTGGCTCCACAGCTTGCTAAATATATTAAATCATGAGTTTGAAACCAATTTACCAATATAGCTATCATAAGTATGAATTACAATAAAGAGATTCTACTTTTGATATTCTAAAAATACAAGCATCTCTGTATAATAGCTGCATCCGGAATTTTTTTTATATACTTTAATGGCAATACAGCACAAAAAAAACTTCCACAAGTTTTGATGGAAATCTCCTCTCAGAATAGAATACGGAAACACTAACAATAATGTTTTCAACCACATTCTTCCACCATTCGTAGATTCATAACAAAATTGATGCTGTACATTATAAATATGTAACAAACATATTATTTCTAAGTACAAAGGAGAGGGAAAACACACACACACACCTATTTTAAAAGAGCGTTATGCAACTTTAATAAAACTGACAGGACGGGAGTGAACCAAGAAAAGGCGAGCGAGTCGAAGAGCGAGAGAAACTCCACAAAGAAAAATGTTCCATGTTCAGTAGCTCACACGACATTACACATTCTCTTCTATTTTTCTTTATTCTCTGGCTTTCCCCTTCTTCTTTTTTTTTACAGTGTTTGGGGTCCACCAGCCAACATATTATTTTTATCCGCATGCACTGCTCCTCAAACTGAACAAAAGAGCAAAGCGAATGAGATTTTTTTAAAGGGAAAAGTAACGGATACACACGTAGTTTGGGTAAACAGAGTAAGGAAACTGAAACTCATCTCGTTCTCATGATCATCGTACGGGAGGAACAAGGTTTTCAAATACACTTAAACTATGCAAAGGAAGTGACTGAAGCTGAGAAGCATTTGATATCAGGAGTGAGCCAGAAGAGCAAGTGAAGTGTACACATCATTGGCAATGTTTATATCTGCAGAGGCATGCATCTTCCATTCCTAAACTAATATCAAACTCGGAGAGGGTAGGGATAGACGGATAGAGTATGAAATGGCGAAATGAAGAAAGTAACAGGAATTGTACCTTGTACCCCACTAGATTGGCCAGTAAAACAGAAGTAATGTAGTGGGAGTTCTTGTGGGGTCTTATGCAGCGCAACGCAATCCAAATATCCATGCTACTACTAGTCATAGTCATGCTACCAACTACCAACAACCAACTTGGCTATTATAGCATCGGCATCAGCATTGCTTTGCTTTGCTTACGATATAGAAAGCAGAAGAGAAAGTTATTCAGTCCATCCGCCTGTTTTACAAACTATGTGATGTGGGAGCTGCTGCTGCTGCAGCAGCAGACTTGGAATTTGGAATGGAGAGAGAGAGAGAGTTGGAGCTTGTTGGTTTGCTGTATATACAGGGGTTGTAGTAGTAGTTGTATTCCATCACAAAAAACTGTTATTGCATGAGCTAGGAGGAAGAAGGAAAGAGGAGAGAGAGAGCCAGGAATAAGACGAGGTTGAGCACAAAAAGCAACAGAATCTCAATGCGACTCACACTACTCGCACATTGTGTTATGTTGTAGTTTTCTAGGCCTAGTGATTTTGCTAAGCTTGAAATCATTTGCAAAGTAGCTGGCAGGGAAGGAAGGGGCCTACACGCACTTACTCGCTAGCTCACACACACGAAAGGTAGAAAAGTCTACCACGAGCACTACCACAAAACTCAACTCTCCATCCAGACATTCACATCTAGACGCCTGAAGGAGACAGGACAGGAAACCGTTCCTTTTCTCTCTTGGACTCAGGATCTTTGGCAAATATTTATAGAACAGTGCACAATTTTTCCTGAATTGCCTGACACATACAACTAAAAACTACAAACTACTACCACCAGTACGTTGGTTGTCGGTCTTCGTCTTCCTCTTTCTTCAACACGCATTTTTTAACGAAATTCACAGATGGTGAAGCCTTATTGCTCTATGAATTTCTTTTTTTGTCGAAACGAAAAAATATTGCAGCTTCAGGTATTTCATTACATATTACTATTACTCTCACATCATGTGAAGAGTTAGTTTTTTATAAGTAGTAGTTCGCAAGTGATTATTTCTCTTGGCTCCAAGCTGTTGAGACATATTGAACGAGAAAAGACAACTTGACACATAATTTCATTAAATTGTCCGACCGACCTGATAAAATAACTCACAGATGCTTTGTTAGTCATTTTTCGGATTTGTACCTTACAAAAAAGGACTCTCTCTTTCTCCCCTTCCCTTTCTTCTCTACCTCTTGTCATTTCCGTCAGAGAGAAAGAGTGAGTCACGGAAAATAGTAGTCGTCAGTCATCATCATGTTGCTTCGATTTGAGCAAGTTAATTAAACGGTGTGACAACATGATCTACCGTAGTGGTGTGAGCACAACTGCTTCCGATTCCTCAAACAACTTCACCAGTTGGCAGTAGGAGAAGAAAGGAGCGTGAGGCGAGAGATTCTTGGTTGTGCAAGCACGTGGTGCAACGTGCATGTGGTGTAAGTACTCTTTCACTTTTTGTCCTTTCCTTGATTGTACGTAAGTATGTACATACTTAAATGCACATATATGCTTTGACTCATGTAGTGTGTAGTGTGTAGTGAAGACTGTTGCTCTTTAAGGCTAAAAACATGAAACAAACAAGTCAGTCTGGCATATTTGTAGTGTAATAAAATCATTTTATATTTGTCGCAGACCATTTTAAAGCTTTGTTTGCTTTTGTCGGGTATTACACAAAAATTACTGCTCGTTGGCTGTGATTATTATTAGTATACGTATAAAAACACCAAAATCACAAGAATGCCCCGTTCTGACTCACGTCGGGTCGGGTATTTCCTAGAAAATAAACATTTTCTATTTTCATTGTAAGAAAAGTCCTTCTCTCTTTAATTATTCAAGAAAGTTGAGTTTTGGTTCCAGAACTTTGTATTTGTAACATTCAACATTGTTGATGGTAGGATGTAAAGGTCAGTTTTGAAACTTACACACATCTGTCCCTGTGTAAATAAACATTGTAGTATGAAAGTTACAGTATGCAGCATCGCAGAAGTTTCTTTTACGTAAACTTTTGCTCAGTCAGGGTGGAAAAAAAGTATTTTAAGAATAATATACTATATGAGCTTGACATGAACATGACACAACCCAATCAAATCCAGAAGTCGCTGCGCTGTTTACTGATTTTGGGACAGGCATAAAATAACGTGGTACGTTTTAGTACCTAATAATAATAATGTAATGCAGCAGCGTAGTGTAAGCATCAGCTTGTCAAGCATGCCATCAACTATTATATTGCAATGGGATTACGGAGTATGATGAAGATACATAACTGAATTTTGTCCAAGTTTATTGGGCATTAAGCATCACGCGATTTGGCTTCAAAAAATTACTGAAGTGTAAATGAGCTCAGCTCTTATTTCACTGTTTATGAAGGCGGCGGCATTATGGCAGTTGTTTAAAGTTTAAATGTGTCTGTTTTAGTCATCTAGTCGTGATGATGGGTTGGTACGTGCGAATGAAACTTTTCACTGGGAACTGCGAGCACAGTTGCGAAATATTTTTCTATTTGCACGAATGTTGGGATGCTTACACATACTGCGTACGGTGTTGGCTTTCGCCAGCCCTTTATATCGCAGTAGTAGTAGTAGAAGCAGTTAATTCGGAAGGAATTAATGGGATGAGTAATAAAAAACGAGGCAGATGGTTGGCATTGCTCTCTGCATAAAATGTAAAATCACAAGCCATAACCTTTACGGTGTATTTTCTCACGTGTTTCGGTTGTTTTTAAAGGGCAATAAAGCATCGAAGAATGTCAGATGGACGTGTGGAAGCAGCTGAACCTTGTAGAAGCAGTAGCAGTAGCAGTCTTTCCAAAACTCAACTGACGAAAAAGGAACAATCACAGCAGCAGGAGAAACATCACCAACACCTCCACCATCATCAACAGCAACCGAATCAGCAGCATCACCACCAAAGAAAACCTCGAGTCAAGTCTCAAACTTCAGAAAGTCTGGTTAGCGGTGGAGATGCATCTGTAAAATCGTCAGAGCGCCGGTATTTCGTGAATATTTTATAATACCTCATAATTTTCCTAGTATTACTTCTAGAATTTCTCCTACAAAGTTACGTATCAAGCATCAAGGTAGTAACATAGATAAGGTGGTAGTACTACTACTACTACAACTATATTAGTCTTCTCCCTTTACTAAAAATGGCTCATGCCGCTCTTCTTTTCTCCATGCACTGCCAACGGATCGAATCTTCTTCTGGCATGCTTGTCGCTCTTGTTCCTGTACTTCACTTCACATACACTGAATAAATGTTGTCTTCATGTTGAGCCTTGTCGCTGAGAGAGAGATTTCAACTCACTTCAAGTTTGCATTTCAACAGATACACACTTGATATCCACGTACACTTGTACAAACTAAACCAACCACTACATATACTGTATCAGTGTGATACTTATCCTTCCTCCTTTTTTCTTACACGCATTCCGTCATAATCGTTAAGTAGTTAGGTAGGCATATCAAAACTACTTTCTGTTTAAGGTAGTCCGCGTGTGTACACACAAGGAACGAAGTAGGGTGAAAGAAAATAACCTCGCCTTTTTCTCAATTATATACTTGGGCTGACGTTTCCCATATTATACATACTTTCACTACATATCACTAATATTTACAATGGTACTCTTACGCTGAGTTGTGTTTTTTCTAAACTGCACTTGATGTACAAGTACTTATAATAATACAATTTCCCCCGCAACTAAATGCATTTTGTGGAAAATAGGAAGCGTATTTTCATGAAAGGCTCGCGTAGTCACGTATCATAACCAAAATTGTACATTGTATGAGCTGGATGCACTGTTTTTCAAGTCTTTTCAAGCAAGAAAGTAAATTACTATATGCTATTTTTATCATAAGCAAACGTTTGTATAAAAAAAATTTATACGTTGTAAAACCAGGTTCATTTCAAAATTAGCTCACCATGTTTCGTACTCGTGGTTTTTTATTACCTGTTTCGGCGCACGCTGCTCAAGTTAATTATGGCCTGTGTTTGAATATGGAACCGTCTTTGTGCTGATGCAAAAGGTGACAGCGTGTGATATTCATGGTTGTACTAAAAGAAATAAATATGGAGTTAAAACTTTTTTTTATGATTTCTCACGAAATGAAATTATTCTCAGAATCATACGTAGCCGCCGCTGACAATTTGATTATAGAATGGAAGCAGCCTTTAATGAATGAGATGGAAAAGTTACGTACTTTCTCTGAAATGAGAAGGAGACAGCGATGAAAGAAATCTACTTACCATAAACAAACATCCTCCTCTTTTCTATACATGATGAAAGTTAAGGATATGATGGGATGATTTGTATGCATAAACCTATACGCTCCATTATCCGACTGTGAATAATTATGCAGCGTTAATTGAGCTGATATGAGCAGGTTTTCAAATGGATTGTGTCCTTCCTGAATAATTTAAAAGAATTGAAGCATTATGGGGTGGTCCATAATTCTGCCACTTAAACCACTTTTCTTTGT
The DNA here is from genome assembly GCA_964034955.1 of Orchesella flavescens. Taxonomy (NCBI): domain Eukaryota; kingdom Metazoa; phylum Arthropoda; class Collembola; order Entomobryomorpha; family Orchesellidae; genus Orchesella; species Orchesella flavescens. The sequence goes on from OZ035955.1 coordinate 21,224,366, forward strand.
ACGAGCTGAAACTGTTAATGCAATTACCTTTCAAAGGATACTCTCCATCTGCTCTGATAACTCAAAAGAGTAGAAATTGTATGTATGTATAAAGGAAAGGAGAAGAATCATTATCACATCACTACTCCGATGAGAGTCTCATGAAGCCAGAAAACCCTATACCTATTACCTTTATAACACATGCATGCATTCTTCATTACACTTCAAAACCATGGAACTCAAATAAAATATAGCTATGCACAATTTATGAAGAGAAGGATACCGTATAAAATTCATGATTTTAGGAGGATACGGACGAAGTTATATCCGTTACGTTTGTGTGAGGTGGTTGGAGCCGAGCAGAGTCATTTGAACAGATCCAAGATAAAGGAAACTCACGTTACACACAGATATCGCATTCTCATTTGGCATGGGACATTACCCAATCTCCCCGTTTGTGACGGTGAGCTGTAAATGGCATTTGTGGCAAGTGAAAGGCAACGGACGGGAAAGGAGAGGATGCTTGAAGTGGGCATAATGAGCATCTGGTAAATGGTCCAGTTGCTATTCTTTGATTGTGTCGCTTTACACCAGAGCAACTTTGTCAGTGTCGGAGTCTCAAGCTTTCGTGGGAAATGTGTATACACAGCCCAGCAGCAGCGCATACATTTGTATTGCATTTAAGGTTACATGACTTTTCCCATTTCCTCTCTGGAGATCACTTTTCATGTGATATCTTGCCTTTATGTGTGAAACATATAATGAAGTAATGATTCTTCAGGTATTAGCTTGAGTACGTTGAAAGTAACGATGTGGGTTATATACTTTGGAATGTGTATGTAGATAGTTGATGACTTGATGTCATTCATTAGCAAGTTTACTCAGTGCTCTTGGAAAGTAAAATGTGTCCCATTTCCATACGACTGTTTTGTGTTGCGGATGTGGGTGGGCTTATGGAGTTGGAAGTTGGAACACAGACTCTTTTGCTTGTGTGAAAGGAATGGAATTTATACTTGGTGAAAGTACTACTGGGGTTACGTGAGTATCAAACATCAAAGACAATTCGATTAATGATTAGATGTCGACGACAGACAGGAACTGTTAGCGTGAACGTGAACATTTTTTTACTCGTATGATAATTTCTTGGTTAATTGGATTGACGCAATAACTTTCCACATCATGGGCACAGGACAAGAGCATTGAGATAACTACGAAAACTCACTGAAGTAAAAGTAGTCTTTAGTAATGCTGTGATTTAATGACGATTTGACGGTAATTAGGCCCTTCAATGCTTCTAAACGCTAACTTGGTTGAGTTAGCAAATAAATGCAGCCAATTTAAACAGAGTACAATCCGACTTTACGTTTTATATGCAGGGATAGTCCAAGCTATTGAATCCTATGCTTGTTTAATGACATAATACCCAGGAATGCATTCGTTCATTCATATTTTTTATTCAGACATGCAAAACTTTTCTTGTCGAGTTCACATTTGTAATTTCATCGAGTATCAACCAATAATAATGGCCTGTGAAGTGAAAGTTGGTTAGATTTGCCCCAATTGTTTCTATAAAAAAAGCTATGCGGTCTGACTTTCCCCTATGTGTTTCAAATTATACGTCGAGGGATCTATCTGTAAAAGTATCAGAAGCTGCATTTCAAGCAATTCTCGGATGATAAATTTTAATTATCAAATGGAAAACTTTGCTCTACTAAAACCTAAGTCATCTACTAGTATAAAACTTTTTCTGCTAATGAGGAGATAACCTGAGGTGATAGCTAGATAGCTGTCATCCAAGAGACAAGGATTGATTGACACTAAGAACAGAAACTGGGACTCTATACTACTAAGTTCTGACAGCTACAAAGAAGCTAAGGGACATGCCCACTGTGATTAAACTAATCGCATAGATATAATGGAAAGCAATCCTACCAATTGTGATTTATCCAAAAGGACCTCCATCTTAAAAGACAAATGGAACAATGCTTCGATTTTACAAAGTGATTTTGAGCCTAAAGTCACTGAACAAGAGTTGATGAGTGGACAAGCATATTTATTTCCCTTTTTTCTTGTAAACAAAGTTGTGTATCACGCTTCACTTCACAATCCATTACATGTCATCCCGCATAATGTGTTTGAGGAAACATAATCGTATTTGAGTATTGTTTGGGAAAAACTACACACTCACAATAAGTTAGTGTAGTTCTTACGATTAGGGGTATTATGTCATTAAGCAAGCATTACTATAAAGCTATTACCTTTTCTCTGTATCTCAACTCAACAAAACTTTTGTGATAGAGTCATACAATAATGTTATCCACGTACCAACTTTCACTCTAAACAGATGTGGAAAGGACAAGCACAAAGAAATTGGAAGAATGTCGATTGTTTGCCACAAGTCGCTTGCAACCAGTCAAAATAACTTTCTTATCCAGCCAGATCGAGGCAGGGTGGTTGGTGGTGGTGGTGGTAAAAGCATAAGGAGCTCATGTAACATGCAGGACAGTCCCAAGTAAAAAGTTGTAAGCTCAGTCTTTAGAAAAAAAACTTGTGTTGCAATCATCGCTCGTTCCCACCATCTCACCAAATGCAAAGGGGATAACGTTTCCTTGTTCGGACTTTTTTTTTTGTTGTTGGTCGATATGTATATGACTATGACCATGCAACAGTAGAGTAGAGGAACCGGTCAGTGCGGAATCAACTTTCATATTCTCTGCATGACTATGAACGAACATAGCATTATGATCTGTGAAAGGATAAAATTTATATCTATCTATCATAATAAACAGTTTAGTTGATAATACTACCACAACTACTTTCCCTTTTGAAATATTACTACGTTCACAGATGTAAAAGCTCAACATCTGCAAGACTAGATACTTTTTTTATAGATGCTACCTTTCCCCCGGTAGTCTATATAAACTGGTCACGTCTTCCGAGAGCGAGGTTCGCTTCTCTACTATTTACAACTGGATTATGTGTCACAGTCACGAAGGTTTATGTTGTTACATACATGCATACAAATACTTTATAAATGGATGAGAAATCTATACGGTTCGCTTTTTCCTTCTGGTGTTGGTGCAATGTGCTACTTCTACATTTGACTAGGAGGAGCTCGACGTACAGCAAATTGAAAGTAATAAACGTAGTATTCAAGTTAAGTGAGCCTCATAATCCAAAGCATGACGGGATGGAGAACACTCTGTGGATGCATGAATATATATGCTCTGAGCTAAGATCACAACTGACAGCTCCGAGAAAATTGATCACAGGAACGGTGCTTCCTCTTGACTCTGACGTGATGTTGCTTTTTAAAAATCTTGTGATACCTTTTCAAAGACTTGACTTGGCTGCTAAAGTAATTGAGAAATATCTGTTCAAAAATAGAGATATATGTGGGCAACTGCAAGTCTTCGGTCAACTATAGTAGTGAAAGCGCTCTCTCTCTCTATCTCTCTCAAGAGTTTTCCTGTTTACAGGCGCTTGAGTAGAATTTCAATGAGATGGCTGTGAGTTTTGTGTGTATAATCAGTAATACTTGCTACATCGCTAAGAAGGGACATCAAGAAAAAGTTATATGATTGAGAATGCAACTGGCACCAGTAGTATTAGCATTAGCAATAGTTTCATGTATCAAATAATCGTTCATGTCACACATTTACACATCTCGTGAGCAGTCACGCACTTTAAGAAGAGTAGGAGATCAGAAGCATCATTTTTTTAGAAGAAATAAATACCTAATTCTTCCTTCCCATAGTTAAAATTTACTGTAATTTTGAACTGCTACTTTTGCATAACAATGAGCTAAAGGTAGTAGAAAGGATTTTACAAAAATGAGGACAATGTTTGCACATGTGTAGGTGAAAGTGTTGAAAATAAATAATATGCAGAACATTGCCAACATCCTTTTATGAATATGACAAGTAGAAATGTTGACAATCTCGTTTTTCTCCGAAAAGCACATATACTTTTGGAACCATATATTTTATGTAGCACATGTACTCATGTAGATCCCTATTCTCCAACGGATTTCACAGAAAATTACACTGAAAAAAAGACAGAATCTCTGCTTATTGCATTGCCAGTGGCTATATTTCACGAGAAAAAACTAAAGAAAAGAGAAGCTACCTGCTCCAACTGGGTCTGGTATGGATCCTAAGCTAATAGGTTCTGAAATATGTGTTACATTGCTACATATCTCCGGATCCATCCATATCCTCCTCTCCGACTGGAAACAACGAACATTTTTCGTGCCCCTGCCAGCTTCCTTATGATTTTGGGATTTGAATGTATATATCATTATGAACGAGGTGGTGTACCTAATATATCTATGTGGAACGTTGGATTACTTTCTACAAGAAAAATTCTTTTTTTTCTTCTTTTCCTTGTGAGATGAATCCAGTGAACCGGCCAATAATTCAGAACTGTGAATTGTTTAGTACTAGCTTCGAGCTATCAGTAAAATTTGGTGGAATTCATCTTTTCTTTGTGGAGGAGCACACTATATAGTGTATGTATACTTGTATTTTTCATTGCACTTCCTTAAAGTTGCATTTACTCTATAGTCCATTCAGCTTTCACCCTAAATTCAATAGTTGAGTTTGATAAAAAAAAAGAACTAGGCATTACTTTTGCGGATTTAGCATCGGGTAATTGGATGTGATAGAGAGTTTCTAACGTATTGCTACAAATATTATTAAGAAAAAGAAAATATCACGATTGATAAGTACTTGAAGATTACTGCAATCAGTTAATGCCCTCCAGTTCCCATATTTTTTAAAAACTTGGATGCACATTCTCATTGTATGATACCACAAGATAAATTGAACGGGGGAAGAAGGTCTATATATGAGCCCTTAGATTGCTTTTCGAGAGAGATGAAAGTAAATGAATGTCCACAAATAGCAATAAAATTGGGATACACGGCGAATTAAGACATTTCCTTTCCCAAATTATTTGCTACTTGGAAGAGTTTGGAAGTTTGGTATTTTATTGGTTTAGATTTTTTCCACAAAAAGACATTTGAAATATACTGCAATGTTTATATATCGTCTGTGTTGTAGTCGTTTTTTCTGATTTTTTCAAGCAGAAAATTCGTTTCTAGAAGATTTAGATTTGTTGTGAAAAGAATTTTTAGTATCGACAGAGTAGTGTAAAATAAAGAGTTTATAACATTCACAAGGACTACATTATTAGTGACTTTTGTGCTGAGTTAGTCAAACTGTATAATTTTCTCCACTCGTTAACCATGCAAACGAGCATCTGCTACAATGGGAAGAATGCCATAATCTTTGTAAAAAAGTGATTACACAGTAGTATTTTCTGACAATATAATTTTCTCAGAAAAATATGATCTTCGTATACCTCCTGGGAAAAAATGGCTGGGAACTAGTAGTGAGTGCACTGCAATCTGAGCATATACATATGTATAAAGTACCGTACCATACTCTGATCCGTTTAAAGGTAATGGTGGCAAGCGTAATGACAGCGTATAGTAAATGCAAGCATTTTGCATATTATTATTTGACATCATACTGCGAGTCCCTGTTTTTTTTTTGCATTTTCTCCATTTTTCGTCGTTCTGGAATTAACTCGGGAAAAGTGCTGAGCTGAGGAAATGCCAAGTGTAATTTAGAGGAGGGACGGTACGAGTAAGTAAAAAGTTATGACGGAGCGCTAGTGATGACACAACTTTTTGCAAATGGCTGGATGTTAAAATTCATTGTCTATGGTTTGTGGGCTCATAAAATCTTTTGTGCTCAACGCCCACAAAAGCGACGATTCGGAAGTGCGAGCTGGTTGGTAGTCTTCAGTTTTTGGAGTCTCTTGACTGCATTACGCATTGAAATCGCTTCACATCAACTGGTATGTTCACATAAATACACCATGCGTATACATGCTTACACATATCCAAAAACGAATAACAAATCCTGAACCCTTTTCCGTTGTGAATCTTTTTTGGTGAAAAAGTTTGTCCTTGGAGGTGCCATTAAATGCACCCCCCTCTCACAGTCTATATGAATATATTCGATTCGTTGACAATTTAGTAAGGAAACGTTATGCCATGTTCCTTTTTGTTGTTGGTTCTTCTGGGTCATGCCGCCCGTTCCTTTTGTACAAATTTCCTTTTGTCCTATCAAACTTGATGGAGAAGAAAGCCAAAGCCAAAAAGGGAAAGTTTTTGAATCGACGGAACTTCCTTTTCTCAGTTGCTCATCCGTTCGGTCGGAAAGTAGATAAACGATACAATGATAATACTCTTCTTCTCGTTTCTCCTCGTGGAGATCTTGATTCCTTTACTATTTATGGTTAGTCACAAATTATACATACATTCCGGGAAGTAAGGCTCGTTTAACTCTTCTCTTTAGTATATTCTTCTCATATTCCCTTAGGTTTTCCATCTTTGGCAAAAGTTTTTTTTCCACCATTTTCACATGTCAAATGTAACATTGCGAAACGGGACATTTTGTTGAGCTCGTTCAATGATTTCTTTGGATTATCTATTCTTCCTTTATTCCAGTAATTTAGGAAGAGAGTCGAGACCATCGGTAAGGGAGAGAAAAAAAAAGGAGAGAGGAACTTTTCATTCTGAAACATGTGGGCCAAGTTCTTTCATGCATATTCTATCCATTATCCATATTTTTTCTCTTTTTCCACGTAGGATTCCTTTTCTTTGACGTTAATGCAAGATGATACACCTTTTCCACTACGTGCATTATGCAAATCCTTTACAAGTACACGATATAGTTTCTGGAAATGAGAAAACTGCTTTTCTGTTCACTTTAGCTACCATACATATATATACCCGTGTACTACTGTTAGCTGAAGACATTTAATTCCTAACTTTTCTCTTCGCCTCTATATTTCATATGACAGCAAGAGACCATACTTACTGCTTTGATATTCAAAAATATACAATCTCCACATGAAGTCGAATTGCAGACCGTAAATCAAAATGTAGTAAAACAGCAGGATGCTGAGGGGAGTGATGATATGGTACGACCAAGAAATCCAGAGATTTTAGTTTTTTTTTCTTCCTAAACCATCCAGTTCCTCTAAAGACTTTTAAACATATTCCGTAAAAAAAAGTTCATGTCTCCATCAATTTATGTTTTTTGGATTTGTGAATCAAGTAATGTGTAGCTTACACTTTGTGCAGAATTGTGATGCTGCTGACGATGTGATGTGTATACTAGAGAGGGAAAGAAGGAAAAAATTGTAGTGCTTCGGGTGAAGTGATGCATGTCTATACTTTTGAGTACTTTGTTGGCTAGGCTAGGTAAACGTATGATTAGATGAAAAACTGGGAAATCGTAGACAAGAGACGAAAATAACAAAATATATTTTGTGAAAGTATAAGTGCAAGACTATTACACTAGATGAAGTGAAAGTACATAGGACGTATTGTAATAGAAAGGGCAAAAAGCCAAAAGGAAATCAACTTAGAGAAAATAACATGCTACTTTACGTATGAATATAAGGAGTCATGTAGTATACATATGTAGGTATATATATATGGTATACGGAGATAAGTATACAGTGTGCTAAAAGTATATTTCAACATCAAACATATATCTGCACTCGGCTCACTCTCACCAACCAAAACAGAATAGACAAAAAGCAACAGAAAGAGCGCTTACGTTCTGTTATATCTAGTATTGGCTGGAGTGAAAGCATACTCGTAAGAGCAGCCAGCAGCTTTTCCTCATGCTTTTTTTGGTGCTGCTGTTGCTGTTGCACATGTTCTTAAACATAAGCACTCATTCAGATATAAATTTTAAGGGAGTTTATGAACTGAGGGAGTGAAATAGTGAAAGAGAGCCAAAGCCAGGACACACGGATTTTATGTGGAGGTAGAAGTAAAATGCCTTTTCCAAACATATATGTATGTATGTATGTTTGTAAGTATTCATGTGTTGAAGCATGTCGATGTTGGTTATATGTACTTATGTGTAAGCATGTATTTCTCATGTGAATAGAGGAGGAAAGTAAAGTAAGTAGCTTGTTGTAGTTGTACAAGAATATTATTCCCACGATTATGTCTGTAGCCATGCAGTAGACTTTCGTCATGCATCTCCCTTTTCTTCCTCTCTTTGCTACTACTGCATTGCCAACAAATTTATATAACTCTTTAAATGTTCATCCGGACATAATGTGTATATTTTGTTTTCTATTATCATCATCCAGCCAGAGGCATAGTCTCATTTCCACATTATATTATATCAATGTACTCGGAATTTCCTGCTTGTACTTTTATGCCCACTTTTACCTAATATCGTATCCAGAAGCTACGGAGGAAAACATGCATTGTTTACGCACTAACACCAATTCTCACAAAAAGGTATACAGGATAGTAGAAAAAAAAGTACATTCAGCTAGGCAGGCCTTTGGATCTCGATAGCCGAAAAGTCTAGCTTGACTTCCACAAGTTTCCCATTTTTATTCCTGTTAAAAATGTTGCGTTGGATGAGTATACGCGGTTTGTGAATATCATCATCAACATCATCATGAGAAAGTTGTTGCAGCATTTTGCTGAAACTTTGAAATGAAAGGAGCTGTAGTCACATGTATTTATATCGTGTTGTGTTGATGATGATCGTGCATCTTTATCAAAGGAGAATTGTACATTAGCCTAATTTTATTTTGCAACCTCTTATTTTAATATGTGGCATATCAAATTGCCATATTATGTTGGGATGCAGACATTATACTACAATATATTCCTCCCTTTTCACCAATAAACCACGTAATAAGTATTCACTAGGAATTATGTATTACAATCTAATATCATGTGCTCAAATTTCCATGCTCCCGGATATATGCGTGCTGTGCTTAGTGGCTTCCTCCTGAGGCTTCAAGATCATTGTAAACTGATGAAACCACTTTATAAGAATCGCTTTTTGAAGTCTATCCGTCCGTAAGTAGACTTTTGTTTATGAAACGTGTACCTACCAGAATTGGCTTAACTTTCCTCGTTTTTATTATTATATCTACAAAAACTATGCAAGCATGCAAAATATGATACCCAGTATCGTTTTCACAGAAATAGCGGGGTCGATGTTACAAGGTTGACCTCAACCTCTTTCAAACATTTTTAGAGATAGATAAGATGGAAGGCATGAACGCATCTATATATACAATACATGAAGTTTGCCTGGATGACACTCAAATGTCTGTCAGCGAACAAGAAAACTTGAGAACGGTTTGATTTTCTTTTTCAATTTGGTTCCCAACGTCAATAAAAAGTCATGCTTGAATAGAGTCCGAATCCGTGGGCCTGTGTCAGCAGTCAAAAGCATTTTTAACGTTGAGGAATGAGTTGTGATTTATCAAACTACGAATGCAACATTAGCTTTTGTAGAAAGATTTAGCAACAATCCGATCGCTTGCTTGTGAGTTGTGACCTTACATGTATGTTATACAACTTGTGTAGACTGCTATATTTTTTCCAGGAAGGAGCTGACAATTCAACTACATACTCCATTACAATTCCCCTCTCAGCAAGCTGCATGATTACATCTCCATTGCGGGGTTTATTTTCTCACAGTCTTTTCCCAGAGTTATTTTCATATTTATTTTCCAGCACGTCCACATACATAGCATATGGAAGCTCAGCAACTAATAATATTTTGAATTTTACAAAACACTGTGAAATGCATTCATCTTCATTTATGAATAATCATCATTGTGCCCCTAGAATTCCCCAAGCAAGGAGTGGAAATGTTTGTGTAGGTGAAATTTGGCTCATTTCTCTTTTCCTGTTTTCTACTTTGTTCGCTCGTGATGATGATCATGCGATAACCTCAGATAGTACACGAGAGTGTGAATAAAGGGCACCAACAAAGGAGCTCCAACATTATCACTCGAAGCGGAGAAAATGAGCATCACAAAATATAATTTTAAAAGAGAATGAAGATGGAATGCTCAATTTTCTTTTAAATCAATAGCTCACTGTATCTACAACCATGAAAAGTGGATTCATGGCAAAGGGTGATGGTGATGTTGCACATACGGGCACACACACACGCGCCCGTTGAGAATACCATTGCCATTAATCATTGAAACTGCTACTTAGTCACGTAAGATATTCTCCGTTTGCTATAAACAATTCAATGAACATCGCATATAAGTACAACGTTTACACAACTGTACATGCATAAAGCAAGCTCATATTCTCCACGGTATGCCTAGAAAAAGTAGCATCTCTTTTTTCTGGTGTTGGTCTTTCAATTTCAATTCTATGAAAAGTGGGCTGAGGCCGTTGTGTGAATCCCCTTTTATGACTTTAAAGATAGGAGGAAGGAAATCTTAGGTTTCTCTGCTCACAAATGACATTGCCTCTAGAAACACTTACATTTTCCTTAGTACTCATACTTATATATCGCACCTCCATTTTGATTCCATTCCTTTTCACTGAACCACGTCTAAAGTCTCAGCCCGAAGGATATAAAAACAGTTATAACTGTTACGTGGCGAACGAAGCATTCCCCCCATTTTTATTCTGAATACCATAAGTGAGCACAAAGCCAACAGATGCCAAAACAACTTTCACCACGGTGTCATTCTCAATTAAACTTTTTTTTTTATATAAAAAGTTTTTTTAGAATGAAAAAGGAACCAAAGAAAAGAAAGGGCCCGACTCCGACTGCTACACTCACCAGCCAAATGACATAATTTTTTGTTTGCAAATTGAAATTATGCGGTGTTTTTCTTAGAATACGAGAAATGAAATGATGGAACGTCTCTCCAACTGTCAAATATATGTAGCGAAAGCCAAGAAGACTTTTTCAAATTATTATTTTTATATCAAGGCAAAGCAGACCCGCTCCTGGAGCAATGGGAGAACAAAACTCGAATCAACTGACTGATAGCGTCACAACGTCAGTAGTCAAACAAAAACTCTGCGGCTTACATACAAAATGGCAAATTTAATTACGACTTTGGATATATGATATGATTTGACTCAATATGAGTTTTTTTAAAGGGGGAGTATCCCGTGGAGAAAGTTATAGGGTATGTAAAACAATGTATATATAAACTTACTACACATGAAGTGAAATAAATGAGTATGAGCAGCACGTACACAATCATTTCCCCTTTCTCATTTTCTTTTTTGTTTTCACATCTGCCTGAACTCCTTCTTATGAAATTCAATATGAAAGCATTAATGGATCAGATTCCCTCGAGGGAAAGTTATAACAGCAGAGTAGGGAAACTAAGTTAGTCAAAACCCCAAAGGCAACCCCTATAATATATGTATCTCATTTACTTTTTTTAAGTTTCCATTGCTTGAACCAAAAAAGAAAGTTTCTACTAGTGGCATTTTTATACTTTTCTTTTAATCATTTGCTGCCACAAAGAGTGAATGATGAAGTTATGCATAGTGAATTTAAGTATTATGTGGATGCAGATTGTTCTTTAAAATTACAATTTTCCAACTTTTCCTTCTTTTTTCTTTTCTTCGGCTAATAATCACGGTGCGTTTGTGCTCTTCTTCAAACAGTAGTGTGAAGTTTAATAATCTTTGCAATAGTTCAAGTTTTAACAAGAAGGGGTTTCTCATATGCCAATTTTCCTGAGATAAAAATTCAATTAAATGAGCCTCCAATATTCTTTTCCGTTACCAATTCAGTCCATCAGTAGAAATGGAGGCAGAACTATATAGCGAGTTGCACTTGTGGGTAAGCTGCCAAAGAAGGAAACAAGATGCTGATTTATTAAATTAATAAGAGTTGCGGAATTAATCTGCATGATTTCCTCTGGAAATGGGTTTTCTCTTTGAAACAACCCACAATATCTATATATGTGGGGAAAGTGAAAGCGACAGAGAAAGAGAGAGAATGAGAGAGAGAGAGACCAGTGGCATAATAATCTTGCGGAAAGTGGTTTGCCTATAATGTAAAACATAAATGTGAAGTAAACGTTCATTGAGTACTTAGTCTTTCGCGAATCTCATTAGGAAAATCCATGAATCTTCCGGCCTCCACCATACTGATTCAGAATCCATTGCATCCGATTCTAACCAGACCAGACTTCGTTTCGCCAAGACTATATCTCAACTCTCAAGTGTTAAAGTATGCGTATATCTACGTACGTATGTATGTAAAATAACGTAAAGGTTTACTAACAGTAGGAAATATTGAGACACGTTCCACACTCCCTTTGGTTTTGGTGAAATTGCCTCATTCTGCAGCAGCAATCTCATCACTTATATAACTATATATATTGAGTATTGGACATTTTACGGAAGAAAAAGTTGATCTTCTCCTGCTTTTATTTGACTTTATGAAGAGGCTGTAAAGGGTAAGTGGCTATGGCTATATAGTATAGTATGTAAGTCTGATCCCGAAAGAAAAATATATATGTATTGGTTTGGTTCGTTACTGTGAGCGGAAGACCAGGTTTTCCATTTGTATTTTGTAGCAATGGGAATTATTTGGAGTGGGAAAGTAAGTAAATTGTGAAAGGACGCACAGAAGGTTTCATTCTATCCGCTTTAAGGAACAAGCTTTACTCCACTGCGTTACATGAGAGCAAATAGGAAAATGGACTAATGATTCCCTCCTCTGGTGCTCGTAATCAATGGAATGACTTTTCCAATGTGTCTGACTAATACAAACAAATGTGTGGCTGTAAATCATATGAGGAGAAAGTGTTTTGCTACAGAAAGGACCTACTAAATCATGTTGTAAGCAAACTGTAAATCTGGCAGAGAGTTGTGCAATTCTGGTGCTTGTGCTTCGCAATGCTATTATTGAATGGTGGTGGTATATTATTGGCATAGAGGAGAGTTGACATGAAAAATATCCGACTGTCTTTATTTTTCCTTCTATTCTGTTGTTGAATATGGGTAGTGGAGCTGGAAGAGCGAGCAAGGAAAAAGCTCACAAGTGTGCTTTCATAGAGTGAACTTAACTTTTAAGCAAATCTCTCAACGCCGTCCCAAGTCTCATTTTCCTTTATTGAATGTTTTCACAGGAGACCCGTCCATGAGGAGGAGACAGCGGAGAACAAAAGAATAGCGTATATTGTAGCGACTGCAACAGGACTGATTTTCTTAGCTGCATTTATTCTGATTGCTGTAACACTGAAGATGACACCCAAAATCGATGAAATACGTATGGAATCTTTTGAATTTCGAGATACTGTTGAGTGCTTTGCTTGCTTCATTATTTACGCTTTGACAGATCTTCTATACTTATAATGCTTTGCCAATTGTTTGTTGATCTTTGTGATTCAGCTATGCTTTTCCATTTACTTCATCATAAAATGAACAACAGGAATTTCATACACACCTACATGTAATCCATCAAACTCAATCGGAACAAAGGAGCATCTTTTGCTTTTGAAGATGAGTTTTATCTACGCATATATTATTTCACAACACAAAATCTACTCTTCATCCAGATTACCTTGCTGTCGCGAAAACAGATAAGCATAATGAACAAAGCTCCATTAAATAAATGAAAAAAAACTGGAACACTAATCATACTTGTGATTAGAAATCGAAGCATATCAGCAATTAGCAATGTAGTTCACTTGCTTTGACAGGGTACTCCAGGTTCCCTTCATTAAAATCCATACAAAGCACATTTCATCTCTAAATTGAAGAAGTAATTTACGAACAAGAGCTTTTAAAGGATTGTATAGACATTTGATTATTATTACTACAAAAACCAGTACTTCAAATTTTAAGCATTATTGCTTTTCAGTCGAGAAGATGTGAAAAAAGCCAATTGATTTTTCATGAGAAATGAATATTTTTCATGGGAACAGTAACGCACGCAAGTGTTGAAGCGTGAGTTTTTATGAAGCCATATCATTCCATCTGATCTGATGGATCTGATACACAAGTTTATCCAGCTGTGTTGAGCTTTGGTACGAAACTTTAGGTGTTCAGCAACCCATTTAAATACTTTACAGATATATTATTTTCCTTCACTCTTTCACTTTCATTTAGCACAAAAGAACATGGGAAAAATTTATAGAAACTGTTTACTATATAGTCTCATCTGATAAGAACATTTTATGGTTGGTAGTGGGTAGCAAGATGTTTCTGTGTGGCAGTGGTTGGTTTGGCTTAGGCCATACCCCAAAAATAATATCATTAACCAAAAAACATTCAACCCAAATGTGCAAAGTTTTGACATAGCCACACATTCTCTGTCAAAAAAGGCACTTTTATTCGCATTATCTACCACCAAGAAATTGTACAAGTGGGAGTTTTGGAGTGGTGTGATAACGGTTTCCTTACTCCCGCACCGATTTTCGGCAAATGATAAAAGAAATTGAAATATTAAATATTAACTCGACCACCTTATCAACGACATGAACTTTTAACACTGAGGACTCAGTGGTTTCTTTCCATATGCACAGCGGATCAAGTTGTAATCAATCCAGGTGTCGAAAAAGGAATGAAATTCATGAACTCCTGTTTTCTTCCAGTAATATTCTAAATATTCATGAGTTTCATGTAATTATACGAGCAAAGTAATTTTGCTTTACAAGAATTATTAATCCTTTAGTAAGACGAAATAGGAAATTCTCACTTCGCCCCAAAGCAAAGCTTCAAAAGTTGGCTAGGCTTAAGAAAATGTTGAAAAAAGTTCTCCTTGGTGCTATATGACTGGTTCATGTTCGTACGACGTAAACTTTGCCAAAATCAATTATTTTTGGAAGTCTGACTAACTCCATAAAGAGGTTAGCTCTGATACTTCGTGAGTGATTTTAATGGGTCCCAGTGAACTCTGGATGGGCTTGTTTTTAGGATTACAATGAAAACCGATCTAAATATAGACTGACGACATCTTGCTGTGTGTCAAAAACCAACAAATGCATTGCGAATTTTCTCCATAAATGTTAAGAGACTCTAAAATAAAAAGAATAAATTGCAGCTAAACTATAAGTAGAATAAATACATTAAATGCTTCGTCTACTGCGGAGATAGCATAGTAGATGCTTTTAAGCTCGATTTTGAAACTGTCTCTACAGAATCTTATGATATTTGAAGTCTTTTAGATCTAAATTTCTCTTTGAAATGTCATTTCCATTTTACTTCACGGGAAAAGTAGAAGTACGTGTCAAAGCGTCCCAAGTGTACAACTTTAGCTTCTTGAAGATCACATGAAGCCTTCAGTGCCAAATAAAGATCCACAGTTGCTTACTGGATCTGAAAGAGTTTTGTTCGATTTGATCAAGAGCAGAAACCACAACCACGTACATGCATATATACATTTGTTGACCGTCCAAAAGGAATGGTGAAAATGGAGTCGTTGCCAAAAGCAAAAGTAGATATCAGTGTCCCACTGAAGGTTTTTGTGTTCACTTGAACGCATCCTATGAATTACATATTATATATATTATATGTATACTTTATAGACAGTCATACTTAAACATTTGTACAAGTCTCGGGAAAGGTTATTTCATGTAATACTTTCCAACAACTGATTCTCTCTATACCTACTTATATAGCATAGGGAAAAAAATAAAGCCGTCACTTCACAATACGGTCGTTAGCAGCCCTATTTTCATTTCCACCAGCTACTTTTTTTGAGCCAAAGATGGGTGATTTCATTTCATCAACTGAGTAAGTAGTAAGGATCAAAACAAGGTCGGTGGTAGTGGTGGTAAAGAAAGAACACATTCATAGAAGAAGAAAAAAAGTAGCGATGCGAACGAATGAGAAAGAAGAAAAAACGCTTCTGAAGATAAAGAAACTCTCATAGAATGTGAAATGTGTGTGTGTGTACTGTGTACCCTCCCTCTCATTGTAATATTCTGAAAGGAAATCCGTGCTTGTAATTCACTTTTTCATAGGGAAATTCCAAATCCTTCCTTCCTCCATTTTTATCTACAAAGGCATCACCAGCCAAAAGAAGAAAAAGTAGAAGCAGACGCAAAGAGAGAGAGAGAGAGAGAGAGAGAGAGAAGGGAGAGAATGATGAAAGATTTATGAATATTCTACAATGAGAGGATTTGGAATTCATTTGTGGATTTCTGATGCTTTATTCAGGTGAAGGCTAGTTTTCTGTCTGTCTGCACCAACCAAACGGAAAGTTACAATTACTTATATTCACATTCTACGTGTCCGAGAACAATACAACTGGTGGTGGTGGTTTACACAATGCAAGCTTGCAAACAATATTTTTTTCTTCATATTTTCAGCTGACGTGCCTTTATATATTGTATGATTATTATTTTGGAGCTTTCTCACTAGTACAAATTGAGCTATTTTATATTTTCCCATCTTGAGTCACATTCTCCAATCTAAAAACTACAATATGAGGTAATATTTTGTTGACAATGAGGTCGTCTAGATGTAAAAGCTTCTCATTTCCGAAATGAAAAAAAAAGACGGAATCAAATTAAGTTTGCCAATGTAAAAACATGTAGTTTGTATAGGCACATATAACCATTTCCCGCATTAACATTTCAGAGGAATCAGCGAATATTTTTATACTTTCCTTGCTGATTTACTCCACGAGACTTTCATTGGACGTGCGATCGTATAGCCAAATTGTCGCTGGAGGTTGGAATGTTATACCATTTATAAAGGTGAAAAGAGTTTTCACTAAATAACTATATTTTTCACTTTCCTCATTTTCTCCCCCAAAATTATTATCGTTTTGAGCAGAATTGGGGCCTATTTTACACGCTAATGGGATCTTCGCATGACCAAGAAATCAGGTTGGCACATGAAAAGATTTCATTTCGATTTTTACTATGTAACATCCAACAAAAGGTGAATTCATTTAATTTTAATGGTTGTATACATGCACTACGCTGTGTGTGTAGCAGTTTGTCATCAGGTAGTCCACCAGTGAAAAGATTTCATTAGTTTGGATTGTTAGATAAATGCATAATATCCTCGTCATCATCATTTTGCTTCCTTGTGTTAAGACCATTGTGTCTTCCAGTTTACTGATCAAATACCCAACATAAAGGGAAGGATTTTCATTGTCATGTTTTCCGTCTATTAAAGCTATTGCTTTTTCCAGTTTATTTCTCTCTCATGAATAAAAGCATCATTTTCAGCTTACGACGGAGGAGGCGATATTTATGTATATACATTCATGAAAAAAATGAAAACGACGACGTTGATGCACGGAGGATGGCACTACCATGCCAGCATGACGGACTGGATAACAACTTTGTTTCTTTTATTTACTCCCTCTCTTTCTCTCAGCGTCCCAACATCTAAGTTACACACACATGCCATGGTTGGATGCATCGCAAAAGAGCATTTGCAGAAAAATATATACAAATGCATGCTTTTTTTCTCAGAGACAAGAAGAAAGTATTTGAAGAGCAATTTGTTACTTTCAAAAAAACTACCATGATATTTGGCATGCTAAAGAGAGATGAATGAAAACTCTGAAAGTGCTCCTGTTTGTCTCTTTTTTTATGTGTAAGGCCTTTTCCACATTGCCAAATGCATACACGTGCTTTTTCAAGTGAGTGGGTTTTATCCTGGGCCTTGTGCCATTTCTGTAAAAAAAAAAACCCACACTTTTCAAGCATTGGTGGTGAAAGCAATTTTAAGCGTTTGCTTTTATTTTAGTAAGAGTTTTGTAAGATTAATGGCTAAAAATAAAGAAGCAAAAGATGTGATGTATTCATGTAGAAAGCAGAGGGATATTTGTTTGCTACTTTTCTTTTCATAAAATATTATAGAAATGTCTTGAAATGACAATTCGCTTGTGAATCAATGTAAGGTAAAATGAGGGGACTTTTCTTGGTTTTAATTTATAGCTCACAAAAACTTTCATGATGTCATGAAAAGATGATGAGGGCAGAATACCTGCTGAATATGAAATGTAAGCGTACGTGTTACTTTCACATCAACTTCTCCTTCAACTATGAACATTCAAAATGTAGAGACGAATTTATGGTTAGACACATTTATACATTCATAGTTCTAGTACTATCGTTGAGTGAAAGCGTTAATAGCTAATTAGATTCACGCCATTTGATCTTAACGACATGATGATGGCAATCCATTTGCAGCACTTACATACTTTACAATTATACTTAATATACGGTTCTCTTCAGACCTCGTTACCTTGCAATCTCTTTGGATCAAATTTCAAAGAAGCTGCTAGCCACTGCATAGTTGCATACTCTCTCAAGTAATTTCTGGAACACTTTCCCACGACGATAGTGTGTTCTTAATTTGAGTACACTTACAATTTTAAGCTATAATTCTAGCCATTAGTTCCAGTGCTTTATTAAACGCTTCTCCCATCTTAAAAGGTAGGTGGGGTTGAGGGCTCACTACATAAGTGGGTTTTGAGTGGGCGGATATAATGCTCTTTAATAATGCTGAGCTGAGCAACTGGAATCCCCTGTGTTTTGATAGCGTGATGGACATGAAGTGTTCAAAATAGTGTAAATTAAGTCGTTTGGAGGATTCGGATGAGTTGAAACACACTGTAAATTGAAATTGGGATGGGGGAGATGTAAGATAAGGAGTGAACATAACAGTGACATTTTAAATGTGTGTATATAGCAGCCACCTAAATTGGAATTGAGGATTTCCTTAAGGGAGCAGTTTAATGGAAGTAAGTTTTGTAAAAATGGTTCCTAGTTGGATGCAGTGCATCAGACATAGAATCCTATAAGAATTCATCTGCAGCACTGATTAATAATTTAAATACACCATTCCAGCCAAACCAACCAAGCTACCTGGAAAACGAGCACAAAGTAGAAAGCTATTGCAGCTCATTTTGATTTTAGTTGAGAAAAGTTTCACGAAATACTCCCATTTTATATGTAGCCCAAAGCTCAATACTCACGGACATGGATAAGTGAGAGTGAGTTAGAGAGGGAGAGAAAGAGAGACAGTCAAGATCGAAATGTTAGGAGAAAGAAGTACGCAATTGAATTTGAGTATGATCTGTAGTTGTGGAAGAGTTATTGCGCGTGAGAAGAACAGAGATAACCTAAGAGTACATTGAAAAAAAATGTAGACGGGACTGCATTGCATCCTCATCCCATTCCCAATGACTTCCTCGTTGCAGAAAAGCACGTGCTTGAGAGAAAATCTAGTTAAGTGCAGAGCAAAGAGAAAGTAGTGAAAGTGCAGAAGTAGTAGTTGGATTAGTACATGGCGATGATGCTTTGCTTTGCTATTGCATCAGGGGCTTCAAATGGAGAGAGTGTGATGGAATGGCATTTTCCGTAGTAATGCTTAGGCCAACAACAACGGTATTTTGTTTGTGTATATGTGCCATGCTATGTAAGCACTACTCTCCCGGGAATCCTGCCCGCGCAAATTTCTTTGATTGTGGAACTCTCAGAGTGGTTCCGAGCTTTCACGTGAGGTAGAGCCAGACGATGGAGAGAAATACTGGGAAAGCTTGTCATCCGTTGTAGTGTAACTAGATTACACTAGAGAGATCTCCCCTTCTCTAAATGAATTCTCGATTTACTCCCAAATTCGTTTGCTTTTATTTGATAAACTATCCTGATCCTATTTCACACTTTAGCAATCATTCTTTACAAATGTTAAGCTAGAGATAGCAGCACTTTGTCGAAACAACTTTCCGGCTTATATTGCAAATTCAAAACAAAGAACATGATATGCTTCTACTAGGAAATGTTGTTGATAGATAGAAATATTGTGCTCCTTTGTATTTATTATATGTTTTAGGCATTTAAATTGCTTTGATTTTTCTTTCTTCTACGAATGAAACGGTATTGTTTTTCAAACTTTCCTGATTTGTCATATCATCATACAAAAATGTAGATTTTTGATTCTGTTCGTACTGTTGAAGAAATAAAGGTTTTGTGTGTATCTAGTTGATCAAGTTAGTATTCTTAGATTCACTTCATCAACTGCGGTGGCTGTCTCATCTGCTCTGGTATGTACTGATAAATGTGGCGGTGAAAGTTGTGTCTGGCCGTGACGTATGTGTTACACTCTGTCAATGAACGTTGCATTAGCGTGTCTACAGCTTGAATTCTCATTCGTCTCAAAACATTTATTGAGATTCTCGTCCTATCCGCGACACCGTGTACTTCATACTCTTAAACTTCATTTTCATTGAAAACACCGAATCTCATCATGAATAATTCATGACATTTGATTAAGGCACGTAGAGCTACGAGTAATATAACTTCTGGTAATAACAGCTTGACAGATTGAAGCCTTTGGATCGAATGTCAAATTATACACAGTGGGAAACAAATAGTAATACTGAGAACTTGCATTTGGGATGCCCACAGTATATTTGATTCACAAAATTTTCCTGGAACAAAAAAAAATCGAACGAATTTACAGGGAAAGAGAGCAAAAAGTAATAGTTGTAATAATTTTATTGTAGTTTACATGTCATTCTGAAGGTGGAAAATAGGGAAAAGTTTCTAAAGTGTATTTTATTTTACTACAAAATTCATAGAAGCACACACAAGAGAATATTAAAAGCAAAAACTAAACAAGGTTTCGGGATTCATAACTGAAGACAAGTATAAAAGTTATTTTAATTTGGGTTTTTGGATCTTCTCATGTATTATGGCGATTTGATGATGAATATCAGACACAGCACAAATATTATTATGATCATGATTTCCTAATGAGGTAGTTGATGCAATGGTTATACGTTTATTGTACATCCCATGGTAAGAATAGCGACTGTGAACATTACAGCTTCCCATGTAGAGAGAAAATATGTGAATTCAGCAGCAAGACTGCAGGTTGGGTTCAAGGACAAGCAACCTCATCATTCTCACGTAGCCCCGTCGGGAGATTTTAACTTGGAAAGGATGCATTTTAGTTGCTCCCATTATTTCCTTCGCAAATGTGTTCCAATCTGTCTCTAATCGAGAATTTCCTTATGCTTATTCTGCTCAGGTACAAGATATACAGTTGCTGACTGAAAGAAGCAGATGGCTAAATATTTTAATATACATATTACATGAAAAAGGAAACATCAGGGGTGGGAATATAATACATTAAGGTGGAAACAGCGTTTCACATAAATGTGTAGAAACTCTATTCTGTTGCAAACTATATTGTCTTTTTCCATAGCCTGCTACCATTTTCTCAAAAGTTGACGAGCATGACGAGCTGTGCGCTTACCTCACTTACACTCCATTTTTATTTATCTACCTGCGCCACTTGTATGTACATAAACTAGAGCTTGTATATGAGAACTCGAGCTGGTGAAAGTGGTGTGGTGTAAACTACACAAAATTATAAGCTTGTGCTCAGAAAGAAAGGAAGGATCGGTGCTTTTGATTGTCCTCCTGTGATTTTCTAATAAGCTGCTCACTCAAGCAGTTGACGGGAAAGTATATGAGGAAGAAACAATGATTTCCCTCAAGTATGAAAAATGTATCGACCAAACAGGCATTGAGTGCTCGCTATTTAGCCTTAATCCATTCCGATTTTGATTATGTATTGGGACGTAAAAGGATATGTATGTGTTTCAATACACAATAAAAATGTGTTTACAAACTCTACTTTACAAATCACATTGACAATAGAGAAAGGAGTACAAAGTATAGATATAGCATATATAGAGTACTATAAACTTCAAGTTTCAAGAATTGGTAATATCCGATGGGAGCCGACGGAGTCTCAAGAAATTAGGCGACAACGTCCGATGACTTCCACTACTTGTTTCCCTTACGTACGTACGTCCGTAGGTTTAAGGACTATTACACAGTAGTGGAAGATGTGAAGGAGCATGGAGTGACTAGTCAAGTCAAAGCTTGGGTTGAAAGATAGTGAATACTTTCTCCCCCTTCTCTTATTCACAAATCTCCGGTACTTTGCCATTGCCACAAGAAAGAGGAGAAGCTGCATCAATGGAGCAAACCAGATAGATGCCACAGTACCATCGGAGAGAATAGAGTAAATTTGGGAAAAAGATACAATGTACTACGCAGCACTGGCAAAACATAACCTACAATTCATTGTACATCCAAAAAAAAGGGGAAAGCTTCTATAAACCTACGGAAGGTTGAAACAAAGATGTTCCTATATCACAGCTTTCACTCTGCTTTCAATTCATATGCAGCTCCGTAGTCTTTGTAAGTTTACACAAGTGAAAGCTATATATAGCTGTGTGGTGGTGTGCAATGGTTGACTAGGGCTCTCATAAAACAGCCTCCCTATCCTCTCTCCTCTCTGCACTAGAGCCATTTGCCCACTTTCCAAAGAAAACTTGGTGAGTAGAGTAAACGAATGTACGACCATGATTTCTCTGCGAGAGTCACCTCTATCAAAACTATCTTTTTGTGCAATGTGAGAGTCGTCATCCTCACATACTGCGTGTATGGCAGTATATATACAAACTTTTTTTTTAAATATTGTATATGTTCCTCAGCCGATATCACACAGATACACATGTTGTTTGACTGCTGCTGTGGCTCATACTAAAGCTTAGAAACCTACATTGAAGGCCTGAAATAGATGGTCAAAAAAAAGTAGTGTGCTTTGGAAGAAGGAAAGAAGCAGCAGCTACAAAATTTTTTGAGCGTGGGCCCTTTCCTCTATATGTATCATGTGCGGAGTGCCGACTCAATCCGGTGAAACTTCGTCGTGTGGGTCCCGTTGAGTAGCAGACATTCGTTTATTCGCTCTTCAGTACCGTTTCGACTTACCGTCAATTCACAGTTAGCCCAGAAAACTTGTTGGAAACGTTTTTCGTGGGAAACCACATTTTCATAAGGGAAATCCACACTATTGTATATATGCATCCGCACATTTTCCTTGCATACGTAAATATACAATGTATTGAAATGTGAGTGAAGGGCGACTGAAACGAGGTTAGAGCTTGGCTGTCTCCCACACACCAATCTTTTTGCTATCACGTAAATCATATAAAAAGTGGAGAAGGATGGATTGACAGCAAATTATGGAGTTACAGCCACAAACACAACAGGAAAAGGAATCAAAAACATTATCGGAAAAACAAGAAGACGGAGCAAGTGGTGTCGTTGAGGTGGTCCCAGCCAAAACCAAAGACAGTTGTTCTGATAAACCGGAGAAGGATGACGGTGGTAGTGCTATTGACAGTGCTGGGCCTAGTTCTATTGGTGACCCAGGACCTAGTTCATGCTCGGAAACAACTCATGACACAAGTGGGAAAGAGGAAGAAAGCTTTCCTAGTGTCTTTATCTCCCACGCTTCAATAAATATCAGTGGATCAAACCCTGATATTTCCGAATCCGAAAAGTTGAGGAAGGCCACAGCTCGCGGAGAATTATGTTGTGAGAGGGAAGGCTCAGTAAGTAAAGGAACTATAGACAGTTTTACTATTCCTCAACGAGTTGTTGTTCATAGGGTTTGTAGTGACAGTCGAATTGGTGAAGGTGAGGGGTTTCACTCTTCCAAGCTAGCCTTTTACACGGCTGACGGCTCATTTTCATCTTCCTTAAAAGCTCTCGGACTCAGCGTAAACAATGGTGGTGGGAGTCGGGGTGGCTCTATGAAAAATAAAAGTAAGCCCAAGCAGGGAAGTAGCAGCAGCGAGCAGTTGAGTGGCAAGGAAAAAGTTAATAATAATAATGTCAGTGCGTCCTCCGCTCCTGAAGTTGTTAAGAAGCGAAGCCAAACATCAAATAAAGGCTGTGATCCTCGAAACACCGGAGCAGACTTGAGCAGAGCGGGAGAAAGCAGTGGAACTAGCAGCAGCAACAACAGCAATGTGTGCGGAGGTGGTGTTAATAAGTATATAGACATACTTCCGCCTATAGAACAGTCTATAAGTGAGAGTAAAACTGAGCACCCTTCCACAAGCGAGGGTGAAGAAACGCTAGCAGAGGATGTGGTAGATGATGAAGAAGAAGAGCTACTTGATGAATATGACGAGCCAAGCAAAAGCTTAGATTGTCAATTAGATTTTGATGCTGCTGTTACAGAGTTGTTGTTGAGACCCGAGAAGAAAGCCAAATATAAGGACTCAGCCACATGGACACAAGAGGTACTTTTTTACTAAAATATATTTAGTTACCTCATCAATAAATTGTAATGCATAAAAGTAGACACTTTTCATGAAGGCCCAAACAAATTAGCATTGTTGACCAAACATTTAAAACATAGGAACAAAACAGTGTAAAGGTGTAGGCATTGAATATTGGTATTTTGGTCTGTCTACAGGACGATATGCCAAGTCCATTAAGTGATTTGAGTCCAGTTGCCAGCCCCAGAAGGAAAAAAGAATCAAATAGAAATTTTCATAGGGAGCTGGATAGGGAAACTGGTCACTCTCATAATAGCTTACTGGAGCAATATCATCACTATTTACTGGAGCAACAACAACACAAACAGCCCCAAGTCCATCGTCATACTCGGGGAGGAAGTGGCAGTAAAAGTGGAGGGAGTGGAAGTCAGCATCATCAACATCATCATCCCCATCACACCCATCATTCTGCACAGCATCACTCGCATCAAAACCCAAAGTCTTCTATTGTTGGTATCCATCAAGGTAATTTAAAATCCCAAACACACTCATCTCATCATCAGCAGCAGCACCAACCCCAAACTCAGCTTCCATTACAAGCCGAGTGCTTCACTGTCTCCTCACAATTACTCTCTCGTGAAGCAAAATTATATGAAAATGTCCCTGCCACGCAAGGGGAACTAGAAACACTTGAAATATTATTGGCGAGTGGAGGGAGTGGGGACAGCAATTATCCTCCTTCAGGTGGTTCTGGCTCTGGAGGTGGGGCGAGTAATACCACAGCAAGCACTTCAAATACCTCTGGAACGTCTGGTCAGTCTCATAAAACTTCTAGCCACGGTAATAACTTGAATAATAACCATAACACTAATAACGGTCATCATCGGAGTCATCATCAACACCACCAGCAGCAACCACATCATCACCATCATCATTTATTGCATCAAGGTTACGTTCATGGGCAGCATAGTCACAGCGCCACTAACTTGAATACAAATACAGGTAACTCTGCAGAGCAACTTTTCTCCGTTTCCGATTTTCTTGGGTCAGGTGGTGGTCTTTCTGTTGGAAACAACAACGGTGGCGGTCCCCCTTCCCGAACATCTTGGGCAGATAGTGGCCGAGAGAGTTTGAGTTTCGACGGGGAAAACAATAATTCGACAGGAAGTACCAGAAACTTGCTGTTGATTCCACCTCCTCCCCCGCCCCCAATTAATTACCTGGCTAGTACGTCGACTGCAGGCCATTCTGGATTCAATAGTTCATCCATGATGCATCCTTCTCATCACTCTCAGCACCACAGCAGTAGCAAGCACTCTTCTCACCATTCTCATCATCATCATCACCACCACCATTCACACTCCCAAGCCCAGTCTTCCGAGTCCCCTTCCCATCACCACAACACGAAGCGAAGTCGTAGAGAAAGACTTGTTCGACAAAAACATGCTATTGACGACACGATTTTCCCTTCTCATGGTGGCAGTGATAAAATTGATGGAGGAGGAGAGGCAACGCTAAATTCCGCTTTAATGGCTGTACCATCTCCAAGGCGAGGTCTTCTACCGGGTAGTATGCAAGCGTCCAATTTTGTTGCTGCTGCAGCCTCACCTATCAACCTACAACGGCATCCCCCAGCCTCACAAATCATGCTTCAAGAAAACAAGAAAAATGGCCCTTTGATTCCATGTGAGAGTCCGTATGGGATTATGGCCGGAGGCCCTGGCACAGTTGGCACGGTTGACTGGCCATATCCTGAAACTTTTGGAGAAAATTTGAGGCGAAATACAAACAAGTCACATTTGACTGGTAATATTTTGCGATCAAGAAGCCCACAAAGAGGTAGAGGGATTGGGAGTAAGGGGAACAACTCTTCCTTTGACTATGGTGAACTCCCCTCTCATCAAATGTTCCCTAAACGACATTTACTGACAAGTCGTCAGTTTTCTGGCCATCATCGAGGCTACTCGCCGGGAGCAAGTGGAACTATGCAAAATAATAATGGAAACAACAACGGACTATGTCCTCCAACCGGGTTTCAGCCAATGCAACATAGGTCATTCCCGGCTGGCGTGTTTAGGTGAGCTCCTTACATTTTCTTTCGCTCTCGTCTGCAATTTCTTCTCTCGCAAACAAGTCCGTCCGTATCTCTCGTTTAATCAAATGCTCTATTTCTATATATACTTCGGGCTGTATATGGCAAACGTGAATAAAATATCCTATCTAATATGGACCACAACAATGGAATGGTTCACAAGTACTACGTTGTATCTCCAAATCATGTAATTCAAATGTGCGACAAGTAATACAACACGTACTTTTTTCACATCGAATCACAAAAACACTTTTCTTTGTATGAATATCTCGCATGTTTATGTTCATATAAGAAAAATGCAATTTCAAACCAAGCCATCCATGCATGTCTGTGTCCTTTAATCTGTTTTCTTTGTCATGAACATAGAAAATTTTATGACATCCCCAATCACCAGCTTCGTTATCCATTCAGCTCTAATGCAGTACCCTTTGGAACTTGCAGAACTTGCATAAAAGGAATAAGAACCGAATTATATTCGATTTAGCACCATACTATTAGGTGCAGTTGTCCACTAAAGAATGGTACTCGTTTCGTACTTTTTGGTACTTTTCGTGAACCAGTTTAGTACCAAATCCGTACCGAATGAGTACTGGCACGCTTATGCTATAGTATGTATTGTGGAATGACGGTTGAGGTATGATGGTAGCATAAAGAAGCATATACTTCATTTAAATCCGAAGCAACATTTTTGTTGCTTCCATCATATGAAATTAACTAAATATGAAGCAACATTTTTGTTGCTTCCATAATCTAATACTATCTGACGTCTTCAGCATACCACAACAACACAAAAATTTATTCCTGCAAACACTACACGCATCACTTAGCTATCTTCAGAATAAAAGTTTACCCACCAGATTTGGAGTTAACTGATTGCAGAACTGGCAAAAATGGCGAGGTTAAAGTAAGAACTATTAAACAACGATCACGACCATTTAAAACCTGAATTACAAATAGCTAACACCAGCTTAACAGATGACTACTTACTTAATTACACTTGTTCTGCAACACAAGGTCTGAACTGACTGTCAACTGTGTTGTTGTCTAATACATGTAATAAGAGAAGCGATAAGAGAAAAATGTAGTTTATAAGTGGCGCGTGTTTTGAGGACTCGAAGGTCCGAATCATTCGGTACTCGTTTGGTGCCTACAGAACTCTCATGATTTTCCTCGTTGGAGAGGACTCGAAGGTCCGAATCATTCAGTACGCGTTTGGTACTAGCAGAACTCTCATGATTTTTCCCGTTGGAGAGATTTTTCAAGAATGCCAAATATGGTCAGTACTCTACAAGGTGGTTCTAATTTAGTACTACAAGTACCCGGTACTGCAAGGCCCAAAATAGTATTTTCTGGTAGCGTTTAAGATGGGTTTAATCGAGTGGCTGGTGATTAGGGATGTAGCCATTCTGCGTGGATGGATGTTCAACATGCTATATATATGAGCTAAAGGCTCAAAAATGTTTTTGCCATAGACAAGACGTTCTTCACTCTATTTATATGCACCGTTTCTTTTCATCAAATACAATGTGACAATAGAAATTTTATTGTGTAGAGTGAAAACGCAATATAATTTCTTTTTTTTGTATTACACAAGGATGAGATTTTAAAACGTTTTATCAACCCCGAGAAAATGTTAAAGAGTTGGAAAAGTATATCAAATTTGATAAGGGAGAAAGAAAACAAATATTTAAGTAATAAGACGTGGAGCAATATTATAAGTTGGATTTTGGATTCAGATGAAATATGAAATAGCACCTGCATTGGATTCTTGTATTTGCATTGAAGTCTTGTTCTAGTGTTTAGAACTCTTATTTGAAAGTTCTATAGAGAGAAAGAGAGAGTGTGTACAATTTGTTGGGTTCCTAAGAGAAGCACAGCTTTTATTTATCTCCAGAGATGAATAGTTTCCGTCATAACAAGGAAGATCTTAGGAGAATCAAATTTGTTCTGGGTAATATTCCACACGAATAACAATTTTGCATTCTCCACACTCGGCACTCCAAAATGCTCAGACCAAAACATATTTACACATGTATCATCAGCGCACAGAAACAATTTTATTTATTCCACTTTTCGGAGAAAGAGTGAGAAACTACGCATCGCACCGTCTTAAATAATGCATGGAGAGAAAAAGAGTACAGAGTATGGTGGTAGGAAGGATTTCAAGGAAATGCAAAATTGCCAGTGGGCTGGGTATATAGAATATGAGCGGAAGGCAAAATGTAAATTATGCGTAGGGTAGTAAGTTTGTTGAGGTTTCGTTGGAGAAAGCAACACGTCTCCTTTTTGCGTGAATTGGTCATTAATCAAAAACCTCTGTATCCTTTACAAGAAGGTAAATATCCTGCACATTTCATTTTGTAGCCATGAACCTATTCTCCAAAGGGAATGTACAAGTACATATAATAATTGATTGAGCTGAGGAAACTCAAAGACCTAAATACTCAAAAGTGCGCCGTACACATTATGTAAACCGGTTAGATTTGTGAGACGTATTTAAATCTTGAGTTCAATGCACGAGTTGTTGCGGTACTTACAATTAGTGAAGCTGATACATGCACAGTTGAGTATCATAATGTGTTGTGCATCATCTATATACCAGTCAATCGTAATGAACTGAGAAAAAGCTAGGTTGAAAGATGCAAACAAAACTCGTCAAAACATTTTCCACATAAATACCATGATTTGATGGTGGGAGAACAAGGGAACGAACAAAGTTACTACTATTATCACTGAGATTTTTTGTTTTATGAAAGTCAAAGTCCTTTGATGAATGAGCTGAAGCAAATCTAAAACTTTCAGGAATGAAATTATACTGACACCGCAAACATAAGGGGTACACCGGCACATGGTAGCGTAACCTCAGGATGTGCTCACGTAAAATATTACAATAAATCCCTGATGATGAGGATTAGATTAAATTGAGAGCATCATGTATGGTAGTTTGAAAGTTATCCATCAGCCTTACACCTACAACTTTTCCGACATGTGTATTTTGCTCTTTATCTTTGACTTTTTATCCGCAGCTGCACGTAGTACCATTGTCTTTTCCCATTAACTAGATGAAAGGAAGTGATTTTAAAGCTGGTTTTGAAACCATCTCCATAATGAAAAAACCGAGTTCTATCTAGACTGAATAATTTCTGAAATTGAAGAAAACTTCAGTTCCGTATATTATTACTTCTATTGAGTTCAGAATTGAAGTTGTAATATGGAATCGAAATACCAGCACCATTATTTTATAATGACTTTCCATTGAATTGGAAAAAGCTAACGATTGAAGAAAAAGGTTCTCGGTTTTCTATTCAACAATAATTAGCACTGGAAAGTGAAGCATCTCAAGTATCTCACTGTTAAGTGCGTATTAGCGAAATTGCGACAGCTTTTCTTCCAGCTCCCCAGTTCCTTTCCATCCAACTCGCAAGATTCTGTATGAGTCTGAGATTGTACGAAGTGCACTTAAAATACGAGTATTTCAGTTGAAATCAGTAAAAGTTGTTTCTGAAGAAAGAAAGATGTCAATTAGGAGCTAGCGACGTAGTAGGTAGTCATCTTCAACGGAATAAAACCACTGACATCAAAAGTGAATTATTTTTGTCTACTCGGGCAACTATAGCTGCTAGCTACTTCAGATTGTTTGCTTATTACAGACATGTACCAAATGCATCAAAATAGAAACATTTTTCATATGAAATAAAAGAGTTTAACTTCCTTAACAATAGTCATATAATCCGGTTCTAGTAATCAGTATAAATGGTAGCCGTACAAAGCGCCTCAATCTTTTCCGAGTATTCTTTTGACAGGATGATATATACTTTGTCATTTTATCCAAGCTGAATCCTTCCAACATTGTCACGTTACAACTTTTTTTTTATAATCAGAGAGATACCTTTTAATTCGCACGTTTTGTTACACGTGTTTTTTTATATTCATTTCCTCTCGTTCTCTTCCCCACATGTTTGAATTTTAGCCTGCTTTTAGCAAAATGGGAAATTAGTTTGTCACTGCGTAGATGATGTCGCAGGTAAAAAGTAAAATGGAATTGTTCCATAGAGAGAGAGAGTGGGAGAAAGGATGAGAGCCTTTAACAGCAGGAAAGCTTGTGTGGCACTATTTCCTCTGCATTTAATCGTAATATTTTTCGCTGACGCTAACGCTTTTGGATAATGAAATGACAACGAACAAACGATGACTCGCTGAGTAATAGAAGATGAAAGTTATGTACGCACACGTTTGTAAATCCTTTTTGTGAGTACATTCATATACATATATACAATAGAGGCGTTTGTTTTCTTCATTTTCATTTCTTTTCCTCTTGAAAATCTCTCAACGAGGAGCCTATAATAGGTATAGTAGTTTGAAAGCTTGCACTAGAAACTATATATCTATACATGTAACTGTACTAAAGTTCATTGTATTCTTCCTTGGTGGCACTCAATTTCTCTACGCAGCATATCCTGTATATGACGCTCTAGGAATTCACATCAACCAATGTACGTAGTAGTATGCATTTCTTTTAATAGAAGCAGTGAAGATAAAATGCGCAGATACTTTATGGAGGCCCGTTGTTTGTTACCTTTCGTTCATATGCATTAGAGAATGATATGAGATGAATGCTAAACAAAGGCTTTTGAATATGGCACTATAAAAATTTGAAGGTGAATAGGAACGAATCGTTTTTTTAAATTGGAAAGGGTTTGATTTTTACGAAACACTTTTTCGTTTTCAGTGCTAAGGGTTCTGATTTTGACAGAGGCTGTACGTACCAAAGCATATATAATTCTTACCATGAACAAATGTATAGAAAATAGAAACCAAAACTATTGTACTTTAAGTTCACATTGAATGATACAGCCAGGATTCACTTTGAAACAAGCTCTTAGACACGTGTCTCTGAACGTTGAAGTCTAATCAGCTTTGGAATTGTGCAGTACGCACGCAGGTATGTATTCATAAGGCTGTTCCATAAAAACCTTTTGTCATTCTTTCTATTCAAGTGGACGAATCACTGTTTTATCAAGATGCCTTGAGAGCTTCGATGAATCTAAATTTTGAGAAAGTGATGGGAAAAATGTGTTCTTCATGCTTAGCAGCGGATTAGTTCATTGAAGTAGAAGGTGATCATCAAAACCCAAGTTACGATGAAAACTATTCTTTTTCCTTGTTCATTATAATATTCTACTTTAGTATTTCACGCTTGGAATGAAACATGAATACCTAGAAAACACGCGCCCGATCCATATTCTTTATTTTACCTTCCCAAAAGAATACAAGTATCCCAAGCGTGAGGGGCTTACTTGTATTAAAACTTCAGAGTTCCCATCTTCTAGTACTTTTCAAAGTTACGACGTAATTAATTATCTCAAGTGGTTGTAATTGGAAATTCCTCAAATGTACCTTCTCCTAGGTAAATTTACTTTGAAATTATTGTGCTGCCTTTTTGGTACAGTTGTAAGATTTATTTACTTTTGTACCAGGCATTTTGTATATATTCTCTGCACATCTCCTATAAAATGGTTGAATTTTATGAGAAATGAAGTTGTATCGGATATAATTCAAGGTCCTTGAATACTAATGAACTAAAACAAATTGCAAAGTACGTTGTTTTTATAGAGGGACAACTCGGGAGCATATATAAATATGTGGTGAAAAACCATGTTTTTCTACCATTTATGGCAACTGACGATAAATTGAATGAATTAGTCTTTTTATTGTCCATTAATGATTTGATATGCTCGTAATTTTAACCTTCAGGGTTGTGACATGCCATTACTATCTTGGCAAGGTTTCTATAAGGTTATGTAAGCTTATACACAAAGTATGCTTGTTCACCCAAATTATAGAAATTACTGCTTTTAGGTTAAATCTGTTTGAACGTGCTTTCACTTGAGTGCAATAGACAAGGTTTCCTGCATTTTATCTCATATCTGCGATTACTAGTGGCACTCCCACTGTCATTTGCATTTCTTTTGAATACTTCTTACCAACATTTAGTATCGTTAAGGAATAAAATGAGTCAGTGGGTTCATTACTGTCGACTAAATGTTTATACGACCGTAAAGAGCCCATCAGGAAGACCGTCTTTTGCTCACTTGATCACTGCAGATACCGACCAAGATGCCTTGATACGCTCATTCTATGGAACATTATGAAAGAACTATAGCATATATGAGTGCACAACATTCTGCTGTGTAAAACCAGAACGTATTGGAAGGAATACTAAAGGAAAGGAATATCCGTATTTTTACTACTACATTCCACCATTTCTTCGTTTTGTCGATGCATAACGCGAGTCATTTAAACCGTGTGTTGTGGTGTACATGACGAAGCGTTGTTTGTTTTTATTGTTAACATGGGGTTTCTTATGCTTTTGGTTGAATGGTAGAAAAAGGAAAATCTCTTAAAAAGTATGCATCATCATATGGCACTGGTTGGCAAATTCAGCTCAGAAACAAATTGCTCTTCTACAACTGCACTTCCAATGAGTGCCTCATATTATATTGGGTTTAGTTTCGCACTTTAGCCAATAACCATGAATTTTCCTCGAACCTAAATTTTACATGAACTGCAGTGACTCGTTTTCGAGTATTATATGATACCACCTCACATGGAGATAATAATGCCTCCCTGCAAAGGAATTTTAAATTAGTTGGGAACAAAATGGTGTGCGCTAGTTACTTTTCATTGTGAATGTTTTATTATCTAAAAACATTAGAGGAAAGAAATAAAAGTAGCTTATTTATATGCGACTACAATTTCAAGCTAAATATAATGTTCTGTGAACAGATTGCGTTTCAGATCAAGCTCTATGTAGTCAAGATACGATATGAGTATACATAACTTTGTAGAACTCGATCCCGTAGTCTTCTGAATTTCTGCGTGTTTTTAATGTAAAGTCTGATCTCGTTGGATGTGTAATGGATGGATTCAGACTTTTGTAGCAGTAGCATTTAGGAAATGGAACGTTATTACGGGAAAACTTCAACAACTGGCAATTCATATTCGTCTTCTAGCTGGTTGTGTAAAATGGATACTTTTAGCTGCTTTACATAATGTTTACCTACTTACAACAAAATGTAATTGCAAAACTGGTTTCGGCTGAGAACAAGAATGTTACGGTTATGGCACTGCCGTATTTTGTTGGTTGGCATTTTTAGAGCTCTGCAGAATCAATTTTGCATAATGAAAATAGACGTATCGTGAAAGAAAATTTATTCGGAAGAAATAAGTTTTTCTTTCATACATCGGTGTTGCTTTCCACTGAACCCTTCAATTCTTCTTCTACATAGCTTCGACTCAAAGTTTCAAGGCTTCAAATCGCACTACTACTACTAATACTACTACTACTACGAGTCCCTAAATTTCCTTGAGCTAACACAAATTCATGAATGCTCACACTGAACACTTTTCCTTCGGAGTTTTGTCCATGGTCTGAAATGTGTAGGTGTAGTTAGTTAGGGTCGTAGCATATACATATGTATTTATGTGTCATGACATGATCCTGAACGCCTTTACTACATGTTCTGCTCCGTATTTCCGTGAATATTTGTACTTGTACAAGGAATGTATGTGTAATATAATCTAGCGGAAGTACTAAACAGTGTTGCTGAAACAATAAAGAATGATAAATACTATGAATTCCAATCCTTGATATTTATCTCGTGATAGTGATATAAGGATACATAAAATATGTATAGCGCCATGTAATCATGCATGTACTTTCCCATTTATGGATGATAATCATGCTCTTACGTGTAGTATTTATTGCTCATGTATAGTGTTCATAGCAAATTGTGATTTATTTGGTGAACAGGTCTTCATTGAGCAGTTAGCTTATACTCAGCTCGTTTTAAAAGTTATAGTTGGTTGAAAAATAGTTATTCTTTGTGAAGTAATTAACAAAAGTATGAAAATGAATATTTGAATTAATGGAGATTTCTGTTTAAACATGTAAACTTCATATGCCTCTCCAAACTTCACGTAAAACCTGGCTTAAGAGCATAAAATATGACCGACCACATACATCATTTTATTTTTGCAAGGGGAAAACGATTCGCCAAAAGCCTAGGGTAAGAATCAACAATACGGTCATATAAAAAGAGTATTCCTGTAGGGACTCAAAATGTTTCATCTGTGGTTTCCTTTTGGCATTGATCAATATTTTGGCAGGGAAGCTAAAGTAGGTAAGCGCAAGGAGGAGCATTCCCCATAATGTAAAACAGTGTATATATAACAACATGACTTACTTTCTCATATTCCGTTTTTCACATCTTTCCTTTTTGTATGTCTGTGCAAATGCTCTTTGTTTTAAGGAAGGAAGAAAAGTATGAAATGGAAAAGGAGCTTAGCGAAAGAATGTGTGATGCACAGCAGCTGGTGGCAAAGTGAAAGTTTTTTTTAGCTAGGTTGAATTTTCTCTCTACTTATTATTTGCTTCCTTTTCTCTGGGTTTTTAGGTAAAAAAGGATGAAAAGGAGCGTCTCTCCCTTTCTTTGCCATTTTGCCTAATGCAGTGTACTTACAGACGCTTCTTTTCCCTTTTTACCTCTTAAAAAATAGGACACCCTCCCCATAATCTTTATATCGGGGGGACACGTTGCGTTAGCACATCATAAGAAACCTCCTTTTCTACGTTTCTTTCCAAGCGTTACTAGGATTTTTGTCAGGGTTTGCAAATAATCCTCCGCTGAGAATCCATTGGTTTCAACTTGTGTGAATCCGTTATCAAAAGGAAAATGGAGTGACTGCGGGAATGGAATTGGTGTATACATTTAGAACTGTGGTTGGTATTAAAGGGGAATGGATTTTTAGTGAAAACTTATACTCTCCTCAGTATTTCCGTCCATGGACCAAATTTTAGCTCAGGATTGTTTATGTGTTTTGCTTGGTTTGTCTTTTGTCACGTCTTCAAATACAATGGTCTTGATATGAACATATACACATGCCATGAATGTTTACGCCACAGTGAAGCTTTCTTTCATCCGTTTCAAGTTCAAAAAGCTTTTATTTTTTTTCACAGATATTCTTCACTTTATTTTATTTTACAACCATTTTCAAACTTGCAATAATGTTTTTGGTGTTTAGGTATATTTTTCTATACTGGGGCTTCAAGGTTTTTTTGTGCGAATGGCTAGTACTAAACCCTACTGCAAGAGTATAACATTTTCCCCCTTTCATTGAATGGAATGGGAGGAAAAAAATGTTCACGTACTCTATTCATGTAGAGAATAAAGCCAGGGAAAAGTGGCTTGTTTTGTGGAGCAGAGTATTTTAGGCTTTGTGGAGAGAAAGAGGAGATCGGAGAACAAAACAGATCACTTTTTTCTACTCTCATAACTCCCCAAAACTCTGATTACGGTGCTGAATATATATATAGACAGGCTAGGCAGCTTTTGTATCGTGTGTGTGTGTGGTGCATCATTGAGAAGAAAAATGTCAGACAAAACGGGAACGGCATTTGTTCCATGTTGATAGTAATGTATTGTGTTTGCTACGGATCCTGCACTCATAAGATTGTTTCAAGCGCTGCAAATGCTGCGGTAGTGAAAGTACTACTTTCTTTCCAGAACTTTTAACTTTCAACGATCCTATCATCTTCTTTTAGATGCTCAATACACCACGCAGCATCCTTTCTCACCACAAAAGTTTTACACCCGCTCATCTTCTTCCTCAATTTTACACCATTACAATACTTATATCTCACATGGACCAAGCAACACTACCAACAACAACTTATCAGCGTCAGCCTGCATTCTCTTACTCCTATATTACTTCTTTCTCGCATTTTATACTTCAATCCCTGCAACTGATTTCAATTTGTTGGCCACAAACTTTTTAATTTTTTGAATAGCTTTTCCTACCCCCAGCCCATTCCTATTTATGGCAAGTTGAAGCCGAGTCATTTTGTATGGTCTCTTCAAAAAGACCTTAACTCTAATCCTGGCCCGTAAACTTTATGTTTTATAGAATTATTATACCATTTTTCTCAGCTGAAGTCTTCAATTTGTTTTTTATATTAGTATTTTAGGCTATAAAAAGAATAGTAAATATATACTATATGTGTAAAAACTGCAATATATATATTTTACATACAGTTTACTCACACACGTGCACAAATTATATTAAACATATTCCTATTCGTAACGGATTCCTTAATAAAAACTCTTAGATGAGATGAGAAGAAGAGACAAATAGAACCCGGAGCAACCTCCTCCTCGGTTTTCATGCACAGATAAACATAGCATTTTGTTTTACGAGTGTTGGTAAACATAAAGAAAAACAGTCATTCACGAGCGAACAGAGGAGCAGTCAGGTTCTTTTTTATAGGACCTAATAATACCAGAAGACGAATGAAATGTACACAAAGTACAAATGTAGACATGGAGCGCACTGAACAACGACATTAGCTCAGCAGGTTTCAACACTACTGTGCTGAATGAAACCGAAACCAAATCTCACTTGGAATAGGCAAGTTTGCTGCTGAATCTCCTCACATTTTCATTCGTAGGGTTCTAAACATATTGGTTTAAGCTTTCACTACTACTTTGTAATGTATACTTTTTCCTTGGTATCATTCATTCGGATTTTTGCTTTATTTACTCAAGATCAGAATTTTCAAGTTCTGCGCTACTGTTGTGCTGTATATTGAAATCGTACACAATTATTATTAAGACAGACTTTTACTAAATGTATATGTACTTAGTTTGATTAGGGACGTTGTAAGCTTAAATTGATTGTTATTATAAATCACATTTTCTGAAGATTTTGGTTCTCTATTCTGTGGTAGTAAACTAAAAGATTTTGTTTCAGTTCCGGGGTTTTGTGCTGGAAATACGGCATGCATGGTTGGAATGAACTCGTTATGAAATGGAGAAGAATAAAAGCTTTAATATGTAATGCTTAAGCCTATTTTGTTTCAGCAACAGCACATAATATTGTTAGGTACTTACGTATGTAGCCAAGCGTCCCTGAATCATAAAACTTCCTTGGAATACTACTGCTAACAGTGCGTTGTGAAGAAATGAGGGAAAGGAAAAGCAAGGATGTAGCGAAAATGTGTTGGTTCCATTGCATTATTGATACAAGGAAGCATCTCTCGGGTGACTAGTTTTCTGGATGTCTGGCATGTGTTGATGTTGATAAAATATTGCCATTATGTACATACATATTACCTCCACAACACAACATTACGAAGCTTTCATTGGAACGCGGCAGTGTTCTTTGTCTTCCGGAAATTCTTTATTGATCCTAGAGTGTGCTTAGGATTTAGTAAATAAGTGGCCTATTTTGTTGATTCTTTCCTTGCTACTGCTAATATTAGTTTAATATTACGTAAGATATAGAGGAGGATCTGCATCAACTCACAGACTCTACATGAATATTAGTACACACACACAATGCAATAGTATAGTCTAGTCTACTCAATTTCTTACAGTTGAGTAAAATTTTAGTATGCTCTAATGTTTATATGTATATGTTTAGCAAAAAAAGGCTAAAAGTTACAACTCTGACTGGAAAAATGGGAATGAGCGAATAATGATGATAATACTGCAAAAAAAGAGTGAAATACACGATAAAATTTGAGAGTAAATTGTGAATAGCTCCACAACTAACAGTAATATAGTGGACTATGCATACATAATAAAAATTCATAAATCCATGCATGCATTTTGTAAGTAAAGTGGAGCTCAAGTGATGAAAAATGACGCATTTTGTGTACAGCCTCGCAGTTCTCTAGTTGTAGTTGTGTAGAATGTAGGTTGCAAAAAAAGGAAAGGAAAAAGAGGAGATTCTTTGCACTCTTCTATTTTATTCCATATATTTGAACTCAGTATTTTGCAAAAGTTAGCAAGGAAGCAGTCAGCACAGCTTTTCTAGAGAATGGTGAATCGCGCAAGCAGACAGAAAATAGGAATGATGTGAATCCACGCTTTTTGAGTATGCAGTATCATCTCATCTCATCCTAAAACACTTTTACACGGTCTACGCTCCAAACCTCGAATCAGTATGAGCAAAGAAATATAAAAGGCGATGACTCCCTTTTTCCATACTTTCTCCACCTACAAAAGAGGATGTTGGTTTACTTAAATGAAACAAGTGAAAACGAAACGTGCATCATCTTTGCTCAGAGGAGTGAGCATGAATGTTAAACTAAAGTTGTACCTCTCTTGCCCCACATTACACTCACTACATGTCTATATATCACCGTGTAGGAAAGACACGCAAGTTATTTCTTTCTTGGTGGCAGTGTGGCACTGGCTTTTTGGAGTTGAGAATATTTCTGCAGGCCCTATAGTTTCCCCGTGCCCTAGGTTTCTCTTAAGGAATGCAAATTTCATTTCATCAAATACCACTTCTCTTCTCCTCGTCCTGGCTTCTCTCCACTTTGTTTCTTCTTCTTCTCAAGGGCTCGTGTAAGAGGAACTGGGTGAGCTGAGAAGATAGACGAACAATTTATTATCTAATTACGGAAGGATTTATTAGCCAATTAATTACAGAGGGGCACATCATATCAAAAGAGACAGTTAGTGAGAGTCTAACCAACGTCAGCAAATTATGACTTATAAATATGGGCTGCAAAAAATGATGGCTTTCCTTTATCTACCACATCGTTTCTCAGCTTTTGATCAGAAGAGGTACTACTGGCACACCAAAAGATATTATTGCATTATAATAATTGTATATGGACTGCCTTGGCTATGGGTTTCGATTAGCGAATGACAACGGAATTAGTTTACGGGAATTGATTATGTAGTGCTGGTATAACTAAATATGTAACTATATATATAAATACGCAATATTATTGTGTATATTCTAATATTATATGTTTTGCTTGTAGCTTCGATCAATTTTGCTGTTGAACCACTACTGGTGCTTCTATTTTTATCGATAATAACGTTGCGAATTAATCCCCGATAATCTGGGATGCTATTGCGAAGCAATCGTGCGAGTAAAAGTTCTGGTAATTGATTTGGCCTACGGATCCATCCTTGTATATGAAGGCATCTCTTTCAGTGAAGCAGCTAAACCACTCAAGTTTTTTTTGTCCAAGCTCTTTTCTTCTCTTGTACTCGAGTGATATTTGTCTGCTCTCCTCTCATCCCAGTGAACACAATATTCTGCTGGCAAAGTTCCTGCATAAAATGACCATTTGTTTGCTTCACTGATTTTGGTGTAGGTGTGCGACAGATCAATATCTCTATTATGTTACCATCCCAGATCCGAGAATAATTTTGCTTTTTAAGCTCACAAACGCAAACGTTCTCGAGATATAATGTAATGGAAATGAAAACGTGGCCTTGTGATTTGAGACGACATGGCAATATAGAAGCATCATCACATGCATACGATATGAACAATTGGAACCAACTGGATGGAATTCTATCTCGCATCACGTCGCAAGAAAGGTTCAGCAGCTTACTTTTAGCCTATACTTTGATAAACTGTACGGGGAGACAAGTGGTAAACCACACACGAAGTGAATCATAGTGAGGGAAAATTTGTGGAGGCATTTCGAATCAATTAAATTTACTTTAGGTGCCATTGATATTGTGGTGTGGTAGGGCTTGGTGAAATGTGAGCAGAAACGAATCTTGGGATCCTAACTGAAATTCATTAGACGTTTCCCGTTATATATTGAGGTTCATTTAGAAACCCCAGGAAAAGTATACGTGTATGTCCTTTATACGCTGGCATGGGTCTCTTTACCTGCGGTGGTATAAAACGTTATGTATTCAATTTCCTAGCTTTATTCCCCTGAATTACGATGGGCTCCTTTTATCTAGATTTTCCGTTGGCTTGGCCGATTTCACATTCCCACCCAAAATTTGCGAACTTGGCATTTTGAGCAGGGCGTGACGCAAAACATAGTATAGCTACTGCAACACTCGCAACTTTTATACGATGCGATGCTCTCCTACCATCATCCGCAAAGTATCAAGTTGAAGATGAAAGTATCCTTTAGAAGGAATGTCAGCAATAATGTAATGTATATAGTAGTCAAGTCACCACCACCACACTACTGCGCCATAGAACTTGTAAAACTGCCACAAAATATCCGTAGCTTTCGACGGACAAAGTAAAATCAGAAAGTTTTACTATATTGAATAAATTTCTTAAAAACCTAATGAATCCAAAAAGAGATTTCTGTGCTGTCAGCTACTAGTCGCAGGTATCTTGAAACTCGGTGATTTGATCAAGTCTTGTGGAAAATACTTTCAAAGTTTGGTAGAGACTGTGGCTTCCAGAATTATTGGGGGGATTTATTAAGTATGCTTGAGTTATTTTGGCAATGCAAGCAAGTCAGAGTCACTTTTTTCAAACTACTTTTCTTATCATGATCTATTTTTAATAGGATGTATATTGGATATTAATTTCGTTTATTGAGATATAAATTTTCTCTCATTTACAATGTGGCAGCTAGGTACAAGCAGCATCGTTAGTTATACTGCAATATCATCTTAAATGACCCAAATAATTTTGGTATTTGATTCGTAAAGCAATTTTAAGACTTTTGAAGTAAAGATATAAGATCTCTCTTGATGCAATTTTCAACTCATTCTTCTTATCGTTAGTTCATTAATTACATCTGGTGAAGGGAAATCAAGCACACAATTCTCGTACTGCACATTAAAAACGTGTGTGCCCTTTCTTTTAAAACTGTTTCCCTGTGTTTGTGTACTTTTAAGAAATTAAGTTAACGGTTTTCTCATTTATGAGAGCGAACGTTTCCAGCATTTTACCCTATTTCTGCTTTTATCTAAAGTACATCTCACAAGTCAGCCGATTCGCATTCAAGCGCAACACATTATTTGTTATATATTCCATGCAGACCTTTTTCTTTGCAATAATATATAAATCAATATCATGTCATTCGCTCATATACTTAAGTATATCGGAATGGAATTTTAGATGGGCCATATTTTTTTGTGTTTTCTTATCATAATATCATTGTGTGTTGTGTATCCTCTGAAATGCCATTTGTCATTGAAACTTACCTACTTACTACTAAGCCTAAGGTAATGGTTGAGTTGGGCAAGCGAAGCAAACACACGCACGGAAGTAAAATATTTCTAGACCTACTTAAAGGTTTTGCAAAATTCTTGTCGGGTCCCATCAATACTTCATGTTGTACATAATGTCAAATGCATTCACTATATATGTACTATCATACCACTACTACTACTTACCTTTTAGATAGGAAAGTGCCATAACATATGTAGTCGCATGCATGCAATACATGAACATTATTGAAAACAGATATGAGAACACTCAGAGAACAGTAGGAACTTCCTTGCTGGAAAAAGGAGTGTGACACGATCGTCTTTGTAATGGAAAGAATATGTAGTAGTAGTAGTAGTAGTAGTAAGGAGAAGAGAAACAACTTGGGCACTATCCCTTCTCTCTTTTCAAAAGTTCAGGTAGTATAAAGTATAGTGTTCTCTTTTAGTCTCAAAACTACGCACATCGGAATGTTTTTTCTTCTTCATGCTCTCTCTCTTTCGTCGTCTCTACTTCTATTTCGTTTCAATATGTATTTATGAAGATGTCCATTCACCTTCATATGCTTTTATGGGCCAAATGGCTAGGCTTTTTTTTATGGTGCTACACCATTGAGCACGAAAGTGAGTCGCTTGTGTAAAACTCGTATATTCTGAGACATTAGACAGAGAATAAATTTCATTCTTTTCCTTGTTCGATTTTTCCGATACTCTCTTTTCCTTCCGTTTCCGCTTCTATTATTTTTGCAACGGCTCCCTAGCCGATTTTCCAAGGGTGAACTTAAATCCTTTTTTGATTTTGAACTACCGAGTGTAGAGAGCTATGTTTGGTTCTTTCTCCTTGGTCTTATTGAATGTCTGGTGCTATCCACCAAAAGTAGAATATTTTGGTGTATATACACACAGTGAAACGGAACTATTGTGATAGCCATCTGAAATTGACCTGAATGTCATACCGATAAGCACATATAAAAGTTGTGTCGATACCTATAGACATTCTATGCGTGCCATTTTGTGCTATAACTTTTCTTTAGATACCAATATCAGACTTATCTTAAAAGGATAAAAATAAAGTCGAATTCCTTTATCGCTATTGAATAAATGGATGTTCTAAATCTTCTTCATTATTCTGAAACGGATCAGAAGCATCCAATTCAAAGAAATTATTCATTCGGGTAGAAATCCATAGACACGTAAACATATTCAACATCATTAATATCTGCCGTACACGGATTTATTAAGTTCAGTTTAAGTGGATTAGTTATTTCATTGTTTATACAAAAGGTATGAGCTAATAAGGTTATTACAATTGATCAAAGTTATATATTTTATGACTTTCTCTTCAGTTCTATGTGGGCGCGTAAAGTTTATAACTTTCACCGGAATTTCATCCAACTAAAAGCTTTCTGTGTAGATAAAGCCTTATTAAAAAGGAA
The DNA here is from genome assembly GCA_964034955.1 of Orchesella flavescens. NCBI lineage: Eukaryota > Metazoa > Arthropoda > Collembola > Entomobryomorpha > Orchesellidae > Orchesella > Orchesella flavescens. Next base: position 21,266,781 of record OZ035955.1, read on the forward strand.
TCTATAGTGATTTATTCTTTTCTGATTGGAGAATGATAACTACACGTACTCAACATATTAAATAGGATTACCACGCTGTGTATTATGTTTTACTTTTCCTAGATCTGTTGTGCTTCAAGTGTGCTTTACGTTGACGGTTTAGGGGAAAGCTTTCAAGTTAAGAGAACCCCAAATGCCCAGCAAAAAAAAGAAAACATTATTATTCATACTTTTGAAGATTTCAGCACTGTTTTGGGAACGTGCTTTTTATGAAAATCTGTAGCTCGATTTACACACAACCGTATGTATCATACTTTCATAAGATAGCCTCAAGCCAGGAACGGAATCTCGACTCAGCGAGTAGAAGTCAGGAGCAATTTTATTTGTAGGATATTGAGTGACGGAAGATGAAAAGATGAAGATTCACATGCCCATGAATTAAATATAACATTTTGAAGCTCATCCAGTGGGTAACGAGATGGAAACTGTTTCGGTTAAGGACGCACATCATTATACAGTGACATGTGCACACGATTTTCCACCCAAAGCACATGATACATACTATATAGACACATTCAGTTGTGATGTATGTTTATATATGACAAGTAAAAGTTTTCCGTTCCCATTTTATTAAAGTCAAAGCCCTAGTTCTGTCTTTGACAAGGATTTCTCCCTTACTGTCAACCTATTTGTGTCAGATTCTCGTAAGCAGAACACTCCTTTATAGGATTACCATCATCATGTATTTATATGAATCAGTAGACCTTTCATAAAGCAGCTTGGGTTTGGACGGAACTGGCTCGCACTAACAAAAGCAAAATTGTTGACATTCTGTTTGCAAACATTTCATTACATTCTCACGACGCGGACAAAGTGAAAACAAAACCCAAAGAGTGAAATGTATATATAAGGGGAAAGTGAAGTAAAATGTTGGATCCGACATTCGTCCGACGACTGAAAGCCATGAATTGAGGCAGTCATTTAAGCTTGTGTGAAGTTTTATAATGTCTGACTAAAAGTTTGTGTAGAATTTGGATGAGCAACGTTTCCAACTGTCGCTCTTGTCCCGTTCTTCTCTGATCTATGAGTTAATCAATCATAATCATTTTGATATTCACATGAGTGAGCTTTTTAAGTTGTACATATGAATGAAGCTAGAAAACCCCTCTAGTAAAAGGGAGCGACAGAGACTGATGAGTTACTGCTAAAACTTAATTAGAAGCTGGAACACAGCTCGGAGACTAATTTTCTTTGATAATTTCTACAGATTAAAGTGATAAATATTCTATCTGGAAGCTATTATTTATGCTGAGAGATGAATGATGCGTATCACTAAATAGCATGTATTGTACATATTATTATACAGCGGTGAAATTAGGAAGTCAAACTTAACGGATGAAATACCACAGTGGAATTTTCCAATGTGAACATTTATATACATACATAACGAGAGATACGGATGTAGACGTACCTAATTTGATGCTTTGAGATAAAATTTGGGAAAATAAAAGTGAAATATTTATTCATGCTTTAAACTCGCAGTGGAGCCACACCACGCTCATGTTCTATGGGTGATCTCACATCCTCCGCTGCTTCCCTCAACGGCCCTAATGGTCAAGGCCACCATCATTCAAATCACCACAGCGGAAAATCGCCGGAACGACTAGCTATCTCTTCCAATACTGCTCCTGTGAATGGGATGCAGTCATCAACTGTTCCTCTTGTCACTAGCCTTCCTCTGCCCCCTGCAACTTCAGTTACCTATGAATTTTCACTGGCTCCTGTTTCCGGCACACTTGCACCAGGATGGCATTTGACAGCTGTACAAAGGGGTCTCGCAACAGCAGTACCTCTCGCAGCTGCAGTTGCACGAAGAAGACTTCCTCGCCCAAGAACTGCACGTCCTAGGTTTGGATTTACTGACAAGAATGAAGCAAGAAGGGCAAAGTGGACCATTGTTATCACAGCGTTAGCGCTGTTAGCTATGAGCATGTTACTTGTCGGCGTTACACTTCGATTGGCTCCATTAATTGATGATTTGGGTAAGAACATTAAAAACTAACTCTGATTGTCAGTTCGTCCTTCAAAGAAATGTGACTTTTTGCTCCTTTTTTATTTGCTTTTGTATTACTTTTCTCTTTTGGCTCTGTTAAATTTTGTTGCCTTCCGCTTCAGAAAAACTGGTGTGCAGTGATGCGGCAGATGTTGTGCTGCGGTTGAATGTAAAAACTATTTTTTATCACTCCTGTCACCTCTTAAAACATATTTATACACTTTGAATCTGACTTTTCCACTACCCGAGAAAAATGTGTAGATAAGTCACGTTGACATTTCATTGAAATCGGATACACTTTTCTGTAAACAAGAAACACTGGTCATACCTGCTATAACCCGTTATGATTAATGTCTGCATAGTCCATTATTATATAAATTATTAAGGCAATGGTCCAAGGTTTATGGAACAGGATTTATTGCAATTTCGATAGTCGAATCACTGTGTGAAAGTTTATGTGCAAAAGGTGGACACTCGTAATCCATCGTATTCAATGGGTCTCCCACTGGTGTCCAATTTGGTTACAAAAATGTAACCAAATTGGACACCGTCCTCTTTATATCCATGTGCTGCAAAATTAAGTTTACTATCTGCCATATAATATGAAGTGTCCAATTCATGCAGGCTATTTCAAGAGTGTAGCAGCAGATTGTTAGTGAATTACGCGATAAGCATAGAAACAGTGGGGTTGGCTAACAGCGGAGAGTCTGCAATTTAACCAGAAGATAATTTGCAAAAACAAGACAGATGTGTAACAATAGACGTAATGTAGGACATGGAAAAATGGCACGTTAAAGCAATTCCAGTGTAGAAGCAATAAGATGAAATGCTTAATGTCAAAGCGGCTGCCATTAGTTCCGCTTGCTTATCGCCTGACATCATGGCTACATCTTTGTTAAATGTGTACACACATTCACTCACTCGGAATCCTCATGTAATCTCGAAATGTTCTAAAAAGGTTGTTAAAGAAAAGTTGGCGTGTTTGTATGGTATGCATGCATGGCGCAAATAGTAGTTGAGTGAAAGGGAATAGGTCTTCTAAAGAGGTCTATATAGTGTGTGTCCACATCGATATTGAATAGACTGTGTGTGTGTGTGGAGGAGATTGTGTAATAGAAGATGTAGTAAAAAAGACACCCAAACTTGCACACAAGCAAACTTATTTCCAAGAGCTCGAATATGTCCTTTTCCTCTCTCGGAGAACAAAAGAGTGACATCGTCACGGTTTTATTTTCATTGCACGTTCTACCGCACATCAGGGTATTCGTGTGCGTCAAGGCAGGGCCAGAAACGGGAAAAGTTTTGTTTGAAACTACTATTTCTCTCCCTCCAAGACAGTACTACTGAAGGTATACACACATGTGTAATGTGACCACTTCAATTTGGTAACATAAATGCATCGTTGTTCTACTTTTACCTTATAATACCCTTCCATTGTATGACGTTCTTTGGGAGATGAATTGAAGGACATAAACTTTGCAGTTTGCACGAAAAAAAATTCTGAATACAATGGAAGGAAAGCGTGTCATCATTTTTAACGCAATGTCTTTTGTACAGGTACTATACTTTGTCTAAACTGTATAACAAGGAAGGAGGTTTCCATCTAGCGCTTGGTCGATACTTAAAAAATAGCAAGTGAAGCTTGTCTTCAACCCAACTTTATCTTTTTGAGAAGAAAAAAGTTAAGACGTCCTTTCATCAGTCTCATTTGCAGTTTCCCTTCATCTAGTACTACTAAAACTTCATCGTTCTAAGAAAGGAAGCTAGAATTTGATTATTAAGATAAATACTACACGAATACCTTTCGCTATACGACTTTTTTTTTTTAAAACCCTGATACAATGTGTAGTACCCACCCAAGACAGAATAAGTATTGACACAACAGACGACGAGTGAGCAAGCTTATTAAAACTTGCACGTATATAAAAAATTTGAAACTTCATCGAAAAAGAGTGTGAGATCCCTCACGAAATTTCTGCCAGACCACACTTTCATCATCATTTAGATGTATCGCGTACATGGATTTTTCTTTCTCAGTAGGATATTCGATTTCTCGACAAATGAAAGACTTGACTAACACAACGAATAAGAAAGTCAATCCTCACAAAATTGAGTCGCTACTTTCACTCTTTTGTGTTATGGAATACTAGTAGTAGTAGGTATAAATTTGTAAGCTTAAAACGAAAAAGGTTGGCTTTCTTTACTTTCAACATTTTCAGCATCAAAGCAGTTCATTGATTAAATTAGCAATTTTGGGCGTTGTGCTTTGATAATCTTGTTTTACATATGTATTACTGTATTACAACGACTTCGTGATTTTCCTCCACTCATCATATATTTCTTACTTTCCCTTTCACGGGATTATAGATGGTTACTGCGATAATGTATAGTATGAATTTATATTTTTATGTAATTCAATATACAATGACCGCGTACTGGCGAGCTCCCAATCTTCCGTTCCACAACTTATTGGTTGATAAATTGGAGTTTTTATCCAGACTGACGGCTAATTTCCTGGGCTGTTACATTCCAGAACAAATGAAACTGTTTTCACCTGTTATATGCTTCGAGCTATACTCTACCCACTTCAGTTAGATACACAATATATGCGGTTTTGTGTATCACCGTAATGTTTATTGCATTTCCCTAATAGCAAAAGTGTTTGGCTGATGTAAGGCCCATCCAAGCCATGATGTCTGGCCCATTCTACATTTTGGCCACGCAGCCATACATAGGCCTGACATGAGTAAGGTTTCACACAAGGCCCATAGATTGGCCATGCAATCCTACTGTTAAAATCCCAACATGCCTTACATGGCCCATAATTCGGCCGTTTAATTTTTCATTCAAAAGAATTGATTTGATGCTTTTAAAATACACATTTGTCTCATCAATTATGCTAAAGAAAGGTAAAAATTAAACAGAAAAGAATACAGAAACATTTTTATTACAGATGACTTGTGAATGGTATACATAAGTATTTCCCTTCAAAGGGTAACATGACACACTTACGTAAAATTTGTTCACACCATAAAATTATTTCTGTGGTACTTAACTCAACGAAACATAAACCTACATTTAAGCTATTACAAGGGTACACATCAACAGGATTAATTTTAAGGACTTGACACTTAATTAAAGGATCGTCGTTAACACCAGTTATATTCTTGGTTAAAAAACAATTATTTCCTGACTTATTAGTAATTGAAGTATTATTGTACAATATATTTTTGGGTACCTTGCAAAGTAGTATTTACAAACCCGTTTCGATTTGACTTGTTTTGTGATTGTTTCACTCGTGTAAACGCTTGACAAACTGAGCTGGTTATGAACTGCACCCATTAGTTGTATTGATTCTGAGCCTTCCTCCTCCATGTTCGGGATGACTGCATTACTGCGCCTTCTATCTTCTCGACCACCGCCCCAATCTTTTACTCCGTATAACCAATTCTGAATTAGCACCTTGACCTGATCATCTGTTTCTTCTTTCCCAACAGCGTTTTCTCTTGTGATATCTGTAATATATATATAATTTTATCATTAAAATAAATACATAATGTCTACGATGGTTGAATATGGATGTTTACATTTGTATGTACGTACCAAGAATAAGAGAATGAAGTAAAGTCCCCTTCAGCTTCGTCTTGTTGAACTTGCCAGAGAAGTTCATGGATACGTTAAGATTCAGTCCAATCAGTCCTCAGTATTCCACGAAGCATGGCTTCTGTGCTTCCACATCATATCCGTTTTAGCTGAGCAATCATATTGCGTGTGACACACGGGCTCAATCCTGGTTCGACTGCCTCCAAAAATGTCAGAGTCCTAGGTTTTCTTGTGATAGCATTGTTGAATCTCTCTGTTGTTTTTCCCGAGCCAGGGGCCAAACATAATGATGGTGTTCCAGTTCGAGCTAAAATTTGAAAAAAAATTGGTATATTATAACTACTCGTTAATTACGTAATAATTAATTGAAAAGAGGAAAAAACATGATCACCTCAGTATGGCATCATCCACATTGCTAAACCATTTCCATATTTATAGTATACAATGACAATAAGAAATGTATTATAACTTACCTAAATATATTTGATCGTTTCCTTTCCCGTGGAACAGCTAAACTTGTTTGGAGACACTCACTTTAAAGTTGTAAATCCAATCTCAAGAATGTCCATTAACTAAATACCTCACCAACGAAACACAAAAAGCGAATTGGCACTAGTCGGTAGAAAATGGAGCAAAAAAATAGTAAAAAGCGAACACCAAAGGAAAAAGAATTTAGCTCTGTTGCTTTCCAGTCTTTTTGGGTGGAATCGAACATCCGCACAAATCGAATGACCGAAATGAAAGGAAGAGGATGAGCAATGCTTGTCCTCTTGTTAAGCATAAAAATATCCTTCCTGACAAGTAAACTGACTGCAAACGCAGAGCAGCACGTCCTAAGCATTGACCAATCATGTTCGACTCTTGGGCATTGTTGAAAATAAAGAGCGCGACGCATAACATTCATGGGCAATGTCTGGCCCATGTCTTTGTTAAATTTGATCTTTGTTGATTTTTGCAGATTATTAGTTCTTGAAATCCATACAATTTAATTGGATGGGCCAAGTATTTTTTTACTTGCTTATTCTTTTCCCACGGATACAGATCATGCCGCACATGAGCTAAGGATGGGCCAAGTAATCTATGAAGGCTTTGCTATTAGGGTTATGCAATATAGTGTACTGTTCAAATTTAGATTCGTACGTATACAATAATAATACACTGATAATCCAAAGAAAAGAGAGAAAAAGATTTGCCTATTCAAAGAGTGTTCAAAATCACACGAGGTCGCACTGGTAAATCCCACGGGATAATAATATGCATAATATATATGTATGTACATATAAATTCATCAAGTTGATGTATTGTGATCGATCGGTTCTGTAAATCAAACTGACAATCCATGAATTTTGCGAAAGATTATGCTCCAACCTTTGCAATATGTACTTAGACCATTTCACCAATCCGGAATATCACTATGAAAGGCAGAAGAATATATAACAGAGCTAATAAGAATGCGTACTTTATAAGGTCTTAAATTTATTGAAATGGCAGCAGTATCCCCCGCACATTTACATTTTGAAATATGTATACGTTTAGATTAACATGTTTTCGTAGCTAAACCTCAAGCTCGAGCAAATCTGCTGCTTTTAGAAAAGCCTAGCTGTTTTCACAAAAGCTGTAAATACAATCAGTTCCTGCCCTATGTGACTCCTTTTTCCTTGTCTGCAATCCTTGCCTTTCAATGCAGCTCGTGGTTAGTTTGCAAAATGTAAAGTAAAAGTAAATCTCTTGCTTCATGGACATTATAAATATATATATATCTGTCCCATGTCTTATGTAGAAATCGATTTGTATGCAGAGACACGATTTTCCCATTATTTCAATGCTTTCACAGGAATGTGTTTTTTATGTGACTTGTTTCAACAAGCAGCAGTCTCCCACTGCAAAACCCTTTCAAGTGCACAAAAGCGAACCACTATAGTGTTTCACTAGTCACTTTCCCCATTAGATAAAGGTCAACAAGTATGATTAATGGGCCAGAACTCTGTTTGCCTTTGGATGCATTGTGCTCATTTCAATGTAATTGTGTATGCATTTCAGAGCTACTTGTAAATTCTGTAATATTTAAGATTGACAAAGATATTCAGTCTACAAAAAAAAGTAACTCTTTTCTCTTTCGAGGTTGGTTGATGGGTGGTTCAAGGTATAAACTTTGGGTTGCGAATCCTTTTTTTTATCACATCACCAGATCCACTGCGTAAATGCAATAAAAAGGGGAAAGGTAAATGTCATCGTATAAAATTGCTCACAGCCGCAGATATAACAACGGTCTGTACCTTCTGTTCATGTTGATCCTAAGGTTAAACAAACAAAATTTGGAATGATTCCACCACACAATTTCATCATAATCTCCGACTGACACTAATTCATATCACACAAATAAAGTAAATCGTCTAGAAAGTGAAAGCGTCCTAGTTTTAGCGCTTCCAACACCAGAATGGAGCAGTTCTACATGACACGGCAATATTTTACAAAGGCTAAAATTCGATTGTGCATCAGTATAAGAGAGCTATTTCAACTGACGCTCATTCCTGTTTGGATTGATGCTGCTGCTGAATATGCATAAAAATGTTTGAGTTAAGAACTAGTTTTGGGAAACATGCCAACTTTAGAGCGTGTATGGCACACGTGATAGCATACAATTACTCTGTTCCAACTGAGAGATATAGTCAAAATTTACTAACAACTTTTGCACAAGTGGTAAAACCAGCGACAGCGACTATTGAAATTATTCTACACCAGCGAAATTCTGGCTTTGCTTCCTCACACTCAACATCGCTTAATGGAGGACGGATTATGGATATCAGTCGCTCTTTCGTTGCCTCTACGCATTTTTAAGATGAGATGAAGGGTTTAGAATTTCAAATGCAACGAGCCATTTTTATAAGCCCCTTCCAGGCACATCGGGTTAAACTACGCTGTAGAAGAAGAAACCAGCTATGGAGAGCTCAAGAAATGTGAACTCTTTTTTTCCGCAATGTCACCTTCATCAGCTCATCAAATTTGCAATAGTTCCGGTGGCACTCACGAGGCAGCAACATCTCTAGTTAGTTTTGTAGCCAAGACTCGCAATGAGGATATAGAATGGTTATCCCCAGCCCATAAAACCCAACCCGAACAATATGTTCACAGTAACCTTCAAATGCATGCTGAAAACTTGTACTCTAGAATGAAAATATCTACTTCAACTACAGTCTCCTAATGCTGGATAATAGCCATCCATCTTGAGGTGAAGGAAAAAGGGCATATGTTACCCAACAACAAAACGATTTTTCCTCTCTTTCTAGACTTGTCCTTGTGAATATATCTGTCTCATATAAGTAGTAGTGTGTTGTTTCCTTTTTCGTAAGATTAAGCTGTTTCGAGCTGAACTTTCAGCCTCATACTTATACTAGATGTGGCTTTGTGCAAAAAATGTAGATTTTGGCACATCGTCGTATCGTATAACGACACCCTAAGCAGACTCTTGTTAAGAAGTACGCGTATCATTGCTTCTATTACACCCCGTGCTCAAACCGTGAAAATTATGTGATACATTAGCATATAAAATGTGTTACACGCGTTGCGTGTAAGAAAGAGATCATATTTTTTAAAGAATATATGCATATACCGCTCACATTATGTACAAAGTATAATGCTGAACTTTTCATTTGCAGTTTTAGCATTTCTTCACCCAGCCGCACAAGGTTTCATGTGTTGAGATATGTGCAAAAGTGTGGAGTCGAGTCGTTTCATTAACTGTACTGAAAGACAAACCTCTATTACGGGAATTTTTCATGCTCTCGTATTCATAAGCATGCTGTACCATAGCGGTGCACACGTGCCGTATGACATAATTAAAATTTGGATCGTTTGTCTCTCTTTCTGGAACTAGTTCAAAACTTCACATTTCAAATGTAAATGCATCCATACACTTTGAGCATCACATTTTCTCTGCCGAATCTGTTGATTCGTAACGTTTTTTGTTACTACCACATCCTTCAGTTTTGCATGTAGGAAAATACATAAAAGTAGGGATTATAAACTTTTCAGATTTTTGAAAAAGGTCGTAAATATTCTCTGAAAGTGTTGCTGAAAGTCGAGATCTCAAGACATTTATTCGTGAGCCATTCTTTGATGAACTTTTACTAAGAGTTTTTGCAGATAATACAAGTACGGAGGGTTTTTGGAGGTTGGTTATATATTCATTCAGTGTTTGGTAGTGCCATATGAAGACATATATCCAGGCATAATCTTTGTAAAAGATAGTTTTGAATTGAGAAAGTACTCAAATGATAGAACTTGTAATATTCATAAACTAAAAGTTTGCCGAGTTTTTGGAATAATGTGTCACAAGCCTTATTTTTATTTAATTCAAAAAGTGTAAGAAAAAGTAATACAGAATAAGACGACTGACATTTCTGTCTGCTATTTTTTGTACTTTTACATGTAAAGTGTCATACTCCCATTCCTCATCTGACTAAAAAGAGAAGGTAAAAAAACCTTTTTTTTTATTTTCTGAGGAAATGAAGTGTCACTTTTGGTCTTTCACACGTCTACCCTCTGTGACATTACGACAAAGCCATACAATTACCTAAATATATAAAGAGTTGTATTTTATATATTGTTTTATTTATGTCTGCTACAATAGAACTATCAACTTGCTGACGTATTTAAGAATAATTTAAGTGTATCTTTGCATCTGACATGAAACGTTTCCTTCATCAGGGTTTTGTTAATGGTGTTGTTGTAAAAAGTAAAAGCTTCAGATTTGTCTCATTTGAATGAAAACTTTTTAATAGGACAAGGAATACGAATGAATACGATTTTATTTTACAACACAGTGAATCCGGGTTCAAAGTGGAAAACTCTAAATAGCTAACTTTATAGTTTTGGTAAACTCAAAACTCTGTCAGGTAAAATCTAGATAGGTTCACATTTGTTTTTCTGCTAGCGAACGGGGACAAGTATACATTTTACAACCTTGTTTTCAAGGCTTTTGTTAAAAGTTATTTCCATGCATTCAGCATTGCGAACATCTCACTTAATTCAAGAGAAAAATACAAAGTAATAAATTTCTTCACCTTGGCTCTAAATTTTAAGCATCTACATATGTTTGCATAGAGTTTTCTATGTATTATATAGTAGATATGTGTATATTATCTAACTTCAAATAAACCTGGAAGTAGATTCAAGACTATAAATGACGAGATAATTAAATTAAAACTGAAAATTTAAAATTCAAATGTTTCACGGCAGTAAATTAGCAGCTACTTGATAAATTATTCATTCGAAGAGACGACTGCCTGTAACTCTGCATTATATAATTGGAAGGAAAAGATATCCAACATATGTGCATTTTCATAAAGTGTGTGTATGCATAGTGCCTAAACATTTCTACTCTTTGTCCTTGTCTGTAAGACAGCGGTAGAAAGTATGATATTATTCCATCACGTTTATTTCTTGTCTGTTCTCATTATTAGTCTAAAAGCATGTGCACCATGTACAAAAAAAAGTATAGCAGTGGGTGGAAGTCTGAAATTGGATTTGGGTTCTATCACAGGTATATAAACAGGAAGGTACTGTGCAAGACATTGACTGAGGGCTGAAGATGATGGAGTGAGCCCATAAAAATTATTGACCTCGTCTCTTGAATTCCATTTTAGATCCTGAGATGCGGCAGATTTCTTCCATCATGCTATCAGATCAAACACAGTCATAGATACTCTCTCACCATACTAGGGTGTAACGTTCCTCAGTTGTTGAATAACAGTTACATCAAGCAAGATATATAGTATATATTTCACATGAACCGAAAAGTTTTTTTCTGTATAGATTGAGTGGATGCTGCTGCTGGAAAGAGGTTTGGTTTCCTTCCTTTTTTTCTCCGAATTCCTTTTTTTCTCTCTGGAGAGAGAACATGAACATGCCACTCCCTGACACCATCACCAACCAAATATCAAACATAAATGGGAGAATGCATACCAAAAACCAAAAAGTTCAAGTCGATATATTTCATTTTCTTGAATCACATGTTATCTGACAAAGAACGGTTTCTGTTGTATAATGTAGCAAGTAAATATGGTGAAAGCAATATTGGAATGGAGCTTTTATTGCTGCTAAAGAAACTTTCAAAATACCACTTCTGATCTTCCATGAGCAAACCCACATTTAGGGGCTTACATATTATATAGGATCCCACCTTATAAATTGTTGTTACAGATGAACTCATGTAAAGGTTAGAACAAGGTCATTCCTCATAAAAAATGATCCTCCATCAAAAGAAAACCTCTTATGGATGGATGTATTCAGAGCATTGTGTTGAAACCATTGTGTTGGTAAAAGCTTATGGTATAAATGACACTCTTGCCATATTTTTCATACTTTGTTGAGCTTATATATGATTTCACAATGTTTAGAAAGGCTCGAATAAATTAGGTATGATGATGAAATTCAATAGGAATCCTTATCTTCACTGGAAAAATAGGAAACCATCTAAAATAATGTGGCAATTTCGATTACATTCGCTCATGTATGTAACGTATTATGTATGCAAGGAGATATATATATTACGAAGAAAATTTTTTTCAGGTTGTATTTTCGTAACCTTGAAGTTGATGGAAAAGAATAGTAATTTGCATTATTTACACTAATGATTTACCAAAGTTTTGCTACGAGTAGTGGTAATAGCTTTGACAAGCTCGGAGCTTAGCGCACAGTGGTTCGAAAAACATCAAAAGGTACATGGGGATATCACTGTTAGCGGAGACAAAATGAAGCCGAATTAAAAAAACCGCATGACAAAATTCGAATCCTGGTCGGAGTTATCGCACCTTGAATAGATGCAATTTTCGAGTTGCGTGGGCGTTGACGAATTTGAAAATCTTGTTTAAAAAATGCGCAATTAAGTTTAAAGTGTGGAATATTGCATTTAATGATTTGTCTAGGTGAATGGCACATAATAGAAAAAAAAAGTTCCGGATAACATGTTAGTAATATGAGTAATTCAATTAAATTGATTTTTTTTCATTAATTTTTTTAACGAATGTCCTTCAAGAAAAGTCTAATTCATTAGTTGTAGAGTGTACTTCCGACTGTCCTCTACAAGCTGCAAAAAGAATCGTAGACTTTGACCCCGGGTCACCGGAGATATCACCAGTTGAAGATATCCAGGTAAAATCCAATTAAGTATTACACAATAGGTGAGCAGGGATGGACAATATGCCTACAAAAAAATATTACATCAAATTAAAGTGGAATTTGTCTTCTGGAAAGTGAAGAATACACTATAGTATAATAGTATGAACAATCGTTTGTCAATTTGCTACGTATAACTGTAGTGAATTTGATGTAATATTTTTTTTGTAGGCAAATTGGCCATCCCTGCTCACCGATTGCGTAATACTTAATTGGATTTTACCTGGATATCTTCAACTGGTGATATCTCCGGTGACCCGGGGTCAAAGTCTACGATTCTTTTTGCAGCTTGTAGAGGACAGTCGGAAGTACACTTTACAACTAATGAATTAGACTTTTCTTGAAGGACATTCGTTAAAAAAATTAATGAAAAAAAATCAATTTAATTGAATTACTCATATTACTAACATGTTATCCGGAACTTTTTTTTTCTATTATGTGCCATTCACCTAGACAAATCATTAAATGCAATATTCCACACTTTAAACTTAATTGTGCATTTTTTAAACAAGATTTTCAAATTCGTCAACGCCCACGCAACTCGAAAATTGCATCTATTCAAGGTGCGATAACTCCGACCAGGATTCGAATTTTGTCATGCGGTTTTTTTAATTCGGCTTCATTTTGTCTCCGCTAACAGTGATATCCCCATGTACCTTTTGATGTTTTTCGAACCACTGTGTAGCGCAGTTTCAGGAAAATTTGTATGCCTACAACTAGTAAGGTATAAATATAAATGCTGCTATAATAATGGATGATGCCAAATTTGCAAAAGTGTGTTATTGATTGCACATGCTGACTCATTTAGACACAGTTATTTTGATGTGTAGATTAACTTTTTGTCGTAAAAGTGCTTTGATCAGTACTGTGAAGTATATATGCTCTTAAAAATAGATACATATTATTAGCTGCTTAAAAGTGAGAGAATTGTTTGGATAATAATTTTAATTTTAAGCTTCTATGGGTTATAATAAACTCATGGAAGTATAAGCAAAAGCTCTTGAAGCCGGTGTTGAAAAGGAAGTTTGCAGAACAACTCTAGTTAAGAAGGTTTCCAGTTGAACATGGCATGAGTCACTACTGAAAGCTACCATCTGTCATAATTTATAATGCCAACAGAGAGATAACGAAGCAAAGTGATGGGAGTGGGTTCATAATGGTTCATATTAGATTTTGGGATAGTGCTGAGCAGAATGGTGCGGTGGCGAGTGACTAGTTCAAGACGACTAGAGTTTTAATATTCTTTATGTTAAGATTGGCAGAGTGGCATCGTGTGAAAGACGAGGTGATGATGTTCTGTTAGCATATAAATGTAGCTTAGTTAAGAGCAACTGCTCCAAATTGTTCCAATCTCCTAATATTCCGCTCAACTTAAGCTCATTCAATTTTCACAGAGTTTCCTCAGGTCGGATTAAGTCTATTGACAGAAGAGAAGAGGCAGGAAAAGTACAGAAAGAAGGAATGTGAGAAAAGAGACTATGAGGACAAACCATAGCTTCTCCTCTCTTAACTGTGAAAAGGCCATAAAAAGAGAAAAATAAAATATACAACTGTCCATCTGTCCGTAAAGAAATTACCTATATAACACAAGTAGTAACTTGTAATACTATTATTATATGTGCTATAATAATATATACCTGAGCATGTGAACACGGTATACCAAGAGGAATAAACATAAAAACAAGTAAGTTTGGAAAAAAAGAGAAACGTGTGAAGAGAGGAGGAAAAGGGCGAAAGAATAACGACATCAACATCAAAAAGGCAAGTATATACGATCTATTGCTAGGAATCATGGCTCCTTTGGGAATCTCTCTTGTAAACTTGCTGATCGAATCTTCCTCAGTCAGTTTCCTTACTGATGATGGTCGACGAACAAAAAGTGAGCAAGAATTTGCACAAAATTCCTCATCATTTTCTAGCCAAAGCCAGCCTTCACCACCCTCTCCGACGAGCAGCATCATTGGCGATTCTATTGCAAACGCGTCTTTCCCTTCATCACCGACTACTCCTATTTGTTCATCTTCATCTCCCAACTTGAACAACAACAATTACTTCAGTGGAACGAGGCAAGAAGAGAAAAGCTCAGAAAACAATTTCCAAGGAACTCCACCACCACCACCCTCCTCACAAAAGTTGTATTCGCAGTTTTGGGAAAAGTTTAAAAAATCTTCTGACCTAGAAGACTCCTTTCCCAGCGTTGGTGAGAAAACCTACGC